>CAWUFW010000725.1:2422500-3030000 GCA_963921515.1 Calotriton arnoldi
CGCAGGCCCAGCGCAAGGAAGCCGGCTGTGGTCGCAGGAGCCTTAGAGACGTCCCGTGGCCCACAACACACTACTCACCTTGGGGGCACCCATGGATGAAAAGAAATAAAGAAAAACAAAAGGAAAGCAGTTCTGCCGAGCATCGGGAAAGCCGCTCGTAACATATTCACTACTTCTGGCTGTAGTGCCCCCTAAAGCCTCAGAAGAGGCTCCTAGAATGTGCTTGGGGGCTGCAGAAGTCCTTTAAATTTTAAAAAGTGACCCAACATTCACGGTGTCAAGGAATCCATGCTGCCCCCTCTTTCCCCAGGATTTTCATCATTTTTTAAACACTCCCACGACTGGAGCTTTTGTTTCTCAGCTGGGAGTGCAGCATCCTCTAGGGCATGGGTACTCACAAACATTTGCCCAGGGGCCACAAAGTATGGTTTGTAGTGTGCCCGAGGGCCGCACTGATGCCAGCAGGGTGGCGGAAGGGGGACTGTGTGGGTCATGGATTGTGTAAGGAGGTTCAAAACTATGTTAAATAAACGGGCAAGCATTTATTTGCAGGTTAATAAATGCTTGCCCATTTATTTAACATATTTTTCTAAATATTAGTGCTCAGCAACTAAACAGCAGCTGGTGCTGCTGTTCACCAAGGGGGCCGCATTTAAAGGTCAAGAGGGCCGCAAGTGGCCCCAGGGCCGTACTTTGAGTATCACTGTTAGTTCTATGATAGTATTTTATATGATCTGAAGGTGTATAAAAAAAGATGGATGTATGGAGCGCAGCGCTCCCTAGCAGCTGGTTTTATGGCTGCATTTTATGTGGCCTGAAGGTGAAAAAAGAGCACTTAGACACTTATTATATTTATTTTCAATGTTTTATTAACCATTTATGCTGACAGTGATGGTTGAGCAATGTTGAAATGAATTATTGACACTAATAATTACATACACACATGTTTATTTATTACAGTAAAATGATGGTGGTTTGAACATGTGGATTATTTGACTTTTAACATAATGAACCTTTAACAAACCCAATAGGTTTGCCTTATATATTGTTGTAATGACCCTTGACAAAGCCAATAAGCCTGTTTTATTTAAAGGGATACCCCGCTATATTGTGATGTTTTACCTGGTATAGGTGAAGGAGATACTGTGATTTTGGGGTCATGACCCTTTAGGGGTCGAATGTGATTTCAGAGTGTCCCAAAGGTCATTTGAATCCGTCTGATGTACATATTTGTGAATTAATGCGTAGTATTGAGTAGTGTGTATGTAATGAATGTACTTTTGCTTTTCAAAGAAAAAGCACTGACTGGACAATCATTTATCGAGTGTTATTATTGCGTGCCAGCGAATGGTGGTTACTAGCCCCCACTGCCCCCCCCCCCTGAGTAGGCCTTGGACTGCTCTGCTTCGCTACCCAGATAGTCGAGGTGCTACAAAGGGGTGCTTGGTTCTCAGTAAGGGGGAATTGTGGATCTATTTCCTACAGGGCATATGACAAATGACCCTAATGCATTATTGTCATGGAGGCATGAATATTTTTAAGTTCATGTGTAAAAACTGTCACTTTTTATTAATCTTCTCAATGCAGTGATGTCTGATGCACAGGTGAAGGTGAAGGTGAAGGTGAAGGTGAAATACTTCTGCACGTCAAAGAAATTCACTTTATAGAATTTTGAAGATTCTTTATCACATTTTTGTATGTTGTTTGTTGCACAGTTTACATGCCAAATGTTTTCAGGGCTCGGCTCCTGCTTGGACTCTTAGAGTCCAGACAGACCCTCGGCTCGGCTCTGACTTGGCTCCTGCTTGGACTCTTAGAGCCCAGTCAGACCCCCTGCTCGGCTCTGACTCGGCTCCTGCTTGGACTCTTAGAGTCCAGACAGACCCTCGGCTCGGCTCTGAGTTGGCTCCTGCTTGGACTCTTAGAGCCCAGTCAGACCCCCTGTTCGGCTCTGACTTGGCTCCTGCTTGGGCTCTTAGAGCCCAGTCAGACCTTCGATCCGGCTCTGACTTGGCTCCTGCTTGGGCTCTTAGAGCCCAGTCAGACCCCTGCTCGGCTCTGACTTGGCTCCTGCTTGGACTCTTAGAGCCCAGACAGACCCTCGGCTCGGCTCTGACTTGGCTCCTGCTTGGACTCTTAGAGCCCAGTCAGACCTTCGATCCGGCTCTGACTTGGCTCCTGCTTGGACTCTTAGAGCCCAGTCAGACCCTTGGCTCGGCTCTGACTTGGCTCCTGCTTGGACTCTTAGAGCCCAGTCAGACCCTCGGCTCGGACTTGGCTCCTGCTTGGACTCTTAGAGCCTAGTCAGACCCCCTGTTCGGCTCTGACTTGGCTCCTGCTTGGACTCTTAGAGCCCAGTCAGACCCCCTGCTCGGCTCTGACTCAGCTCCTGCTTGGACTCTTAGAGTCCAGACAGACCCTCGGCTCGGCTCTGACTTGGCTCCTGCTTGGACTCTTAGAGCCCAGTCAGACCCCCTGTTCGGCTCTGACTTGGCTCCTGCTTGGGCTCTTAGAGCCCAGTCAGACCTTCGATCCGGCTCTGACTTGGCTCCTGCTTGGGCTCTTAGAGCCCAGTCAGACCCCCTGCTCGGCTCTGACTTGGCTCCTGCTTGGACTCTTAGAGCCCAGACAGACCCTCGGCTCGGCTCTGACTTGGCTCCTGCTTGGACTCTTAGAGCCCAGTCAGACCTTCGATCCGGCTCTGACTTGGCTCCTGCTTGGACTCTTAGAGCCCAGTCAGACCCTTGGCTCGGCTCTGACTTGGCTCCTGCTTGGACTCTTAGAGCCCAGTCAGACCCTCGGCTCGGCTCGGACTTGCCTCCTGCTTGGGCTCTTAGAGCCCAGTCAGACCCCCTGCTCGGCTCTGACTTGGCTCCTGCTTGGGCTCTTAGAGCCCAGTCAGACCCCCTGCTCAGCTCTAACTTGGCTCCTGCTTGGGCTCTTAGAGCCCAGTCAGACCCCCTGCTCAGCTCTAACTTGGCTCCTGCTTGGACTCTTAGAGCCCAGTCAGACCCCCTGCTCGGCTCTGACTCGGCTCCTGCTTGGACTCATTGGGCCTGATTCACAGAACTAACTTACGTCAAAATCCTAAACTTACAACAATTTTGGTATTCACAGAATGAACTTACACATTTGGGTATTCACAGAATGAACTTACACATTTGGGTATTCACAGAATGAACTTACACATTTGGGTATTCACAGAATGAACTTACAACAATTTTGGTATTCACAGAATGAACTTACACATTTGGGTATTCACAGAATGAACTTACAACAATTTTGGTATTCATAGAATTAACTTACTCATTTTGGTATTCACAGAAGGCACTTACTCATCAATGAGTAAGTGCCTTCTGTGAATACCAAAATGTGTAAGTTACAAAATGTGTAAGTTACACAAAATGTGTAAGTTACACAAAATGAGTAAGTTACACAAAATGTGTAAGTTACACAAAATGTGTAAGTGTCTTCTGTGAATACCAAAATGAGTAAGTTTATTCTGTGAATACCAAAATGAGTAAGTTCATTCTGTGAATACCAAAATGGTAGTAAGTTTAGGATTTTGTCGTAAGTTAGTTCTGTGAATCGGGCCCTTAGAGTCCAGACAGACCCTCGGCTCGGCTCTGACTTGGCTCCTGCTTGGACTCTTAGAGCCCAGTCAGACCCCCTGCTCGGCTCTGACTCGGCTCCTGCTTGGACTCTTAGAGTCCAGACAGACCCTCGGCTCGGCTCTGACTTGGCTCCTGCTTGGACTCTTAGAGCCCAGTCAGACCCCCTGCTCGGCTCTGACTCGGCTCCTGCTTGGACTCTTAGAGTCCAGACAGACCCTCGGCTCGGCTCTGACTTGGCTCCTGCTTGGACTCTTAGAGCCCAGTCAGACCCCTGTTCGGCTCTGACTTGGCTCCTGCTTGGGCTCTTAGAGCCCAGTCAGACCTTCGATCCGGCTCTGACTTGGCTCCTGCTTGGGCTCTTAGAGCCCAGTCAGACCCCTGCTCGGCTCTGACTTGGCTCCTGCTTGGACTCTTAGAGCCCAGACAGACCCTCGGCTCGGCTCTGACTTGGCTCCTGCTTGGACTCTTAGAGCCCAGTCAGACCTTCGATCCGGCTCTGACTTGGCTCCTGCTTGGACTCTTAGAGCCCAGTCAGACCCTTGGCTCGGCTCTGACTTGGCTCCTGCTTGGACTCTTAGAGCCCAGTCAGACCCTCGGCTCGGCTCTGACTTGGCTCCTGCTTGGACTCTTAGAGCCCAGTCAGACCCCCTGTTCGGCTCTGACTTGGCTCCTGCTTGGGCTCTTAGAGCCCAGTCAGACCCCCTGCTCGGCTCTGACTTGGCTCCTGCTTGGGCTCTTAGAGCCCAGTCAGACCCCCTGCTCAGCTCTAACTTGGCTCCTGCTTGGACTCTTAGAGCCCAGTCAGACCACCTGCTCGGCTCTTACTCGGCTCCTGCTTGGACTCTTAGAGTCCAGACAGACCCTCGGCTCGGCTCTGACTTGGCTCCTGCTTGGACTCTTAGAGCCCAGTCAGACCCCCTGCTCGGCTCTGACTCGGCTCCTGCTTGGACTCTTAGAGTCCAGACAGACCCTCGGCTCGGCTCGGCTCTGACTTGGCTCCTGCTTGGACTCTTAGAGCCCAGTCAGACCCCCTGCTCGGCTCTGACTCGGCTCCTGCTTGGACTCTTAGAGTCCAGACAGACCCTCGGCTCGGCTCTGAGTTGGCTCCTGCTTGGACTCTTAGAGCCCAGTCAGACCCCCTGTTCGGCTCTGACTTGGCTCCTGCTTGGGCTCTTAGAGCCCAGTCAGACCTTCGATCCAGCTCTGACTTGGCTCCTGCTTGGGCTCTTAGAGCCCAGTCAGACCCCTGCTCGGCTCTGACTTGGCTCCTGCTTGGACTCTTAGAGCCCAGACAGACCCTCGACTCGGCTCTGACTTGGCTCCTGCTTGGACTCTTAGAGCCCAGTCAGACCTTCGATCCGGCTCTGACTTGGCTCCTGCTTGGACTCTTAGATCCCAGTCAGACCCTTGGCTCGGCTCTGACTTGGCTCCTGCTTGGACTCTTACAGCCCAGTCAGACCCTCGGCTCCTGCTTGGACTCTTAGAGCCCAGTCAGACCCCCTGTTCGGCTCTGACTTGGCTCCTGCTTGGGCTCTTAGAGCCCAGTCAGACCCCCTGCTCGGCTCTGACTTGGCTCCTGCTTGGGCTCTTAGAGCCCAGTCAGACCCCCTGCTCAGCTCTAACTTGGCTCCTGCTTGGACTCTTAGAGCCCAGTCAGACCCCCTGCTCGGCTCTGACTTGGCTCCTGCTTGGACTCTTAGAGCCCAGTCAGACCCCCTGCTCGGCTCTGACTTGGCTCCTGCTTGGGCTCTTAGAGCCCAGTCAGACCCCCTGCTCGGCTCTGACTTGGCTCCTGCTTGGACTCTCAGAGCCCAGTCAGACCCCCTGCTCGGCTCTGACTTGGCTCCTGCTTGGACTCTTAGAGCCCAGTCAGACCCCCTGCTCGGCTCTGACTCGGCTCCTGCTTGGGCTCTTAGAGCCCAGTCAGACCCTCGGCTCGGCTCTGACTCGGCTCCTGCTTGGACTCTTAGAGCCCAGTCAGACCCCCTGCTTGGCTCTGACTCGGCTCCTGCTTGGACTATTAGAGCCCAGTCAGACCCCCTGCTCGGCTCTGACTCAGCTCCTGCTTGGGCTCTTAGAGCCCAGTCAGACCCCCTGCTCGGCTCTGACTCGGCTCCTGCTTGGGCTCTTAGAGCCCAGACAGACGCCCTGCTCGGCTCTGACTCGGCTCCTGCTTGGGCTCTTAGAGCACAGACAGACCCCCTGCTCGGCTCTGACTTGGCTCCTGCTTGGGCTCTTAGAGCCCAGTCAGACCCCCTGCTCGGCTCTGACTTGGCTCCTGCTTGGATTCTTAGACCCCAGACAGACTCCCTGCTCGGCTGACTTGGCTCCTGCTTGGACTCTTAGAGCCCAGTCAGACCCCCTGCTCGGCTCTGACTTGGCTCCTGCTTGGACTCTTAGAGCCCAGTCAGACCCCCTGCTCGGCTATGACTTGGCTCCTGCTTGGACTCTTAGAGCCCAGACAGACCCTTGGCTCGGCTCTGACTTGGCTCCTGCTTGGACTCTTAGAGCCCAGACAGACCCTTGGCTCGGCTCTGACTTGGCTCCTGCTTGGACTCTTAGAGCCCAGTCAGACCCCCTGCTCGGCTCTGACTTGGCTCCTGCTTGGACTCTTAGAGCCCAGTCAGACCCCCTGCTCGGCTCTGACTTGGCTCCTGCTTGGACTCTTAGAGCCCAGACAGACCCTTGGCTCGGCTCTGACTTGGCTCCTGCTTGGGCTCTTAGAGCCCAGTCAGACACTCGGCTCGGCTCTGACTTGGCTCCTGCTTGGACTCTTAGAGCCCAATCAGACCCCCTGCTCGGCTCTGACTTGGCTACTGCTTGGACTCTTAGAGCCTAGACAGACCCCCTTCTCGGCTCTGACTTGGCTCCTGCTTGGACTCTTAGAGCCTAGACAGACCGTCGGCTCGGCTCTGACTTGGCTTCTGCTTGGACTCTTAGAGCCCAGACAGACCTTCGATCCGGCTCTGACTTGGCTCCTGCTTGGGCTCTTAGAGCCCAGTCAGACCCTCGGCTCTGACTTGGCTCCTGCTTGGACTCTTACAGCCCAGTCAGACCTTCGATCCGGCTCTGACTTGGCTCCGGCTTGGACTCTTAGAGCCCAGACAGACCTTCGATCCGGCTCTGACTTGGCTCCTGCTTGGGCTCTTAGAGCCCAGTCAGACCCTCGGCTCTGACTTGGCTCCTGCTTGGACTCTTAGAGCCCAGTCAGACCTTCGATCCGGCTCTGACTTGGCTCCGGCTTGGACTCTTAGAGCCCAGTCAGACCCCCTGCTCGGCTCTGACTTGGCTCCTGCTTGGACTCTTAGAGCCCAGACAGACCCCCTGCTCGGCTCTGACTTGGCTCCTGCTTGGACTCTTAGAGCCCAGACAGACCCTCGGCTCGGCTCTGACTTGGCTCCTGCTTGGGTTCTTAGAGCCCAGTCAGACCTTCGATCCGGCTCTGACTTGGCTCCTACTTGGACTCTTAGGGCCCAGACAGACCCCCTGCTCGGCTCTGACTTGGCTCCTGCTTGCACTCTTAGAGCCCAGACAGACCCTCGGGTCGGCTCTGACTTGGCTCCTACTTGGGCTCTTAGAGCCCAGTCAGACCCCCTGCTCGGCTCTGACTTGGCTCCTGCTTGGACTCTTAGAGCCCAGTCAGACCTTCGATCCGGCTCTGACTTGGCACCGGCTTGGACTCTTAGAGCCCAGACAGACCTTCGATCCGGCTCTGACTTGGCTCCTGCTTGGGCTCTTAGAGCCCAGTCAGACCCTCGGCTCTGACTTGGCTCCTGCTTGGACTCTTAGAGCCCAGTCAGACCTTCGATCCGGCTCTGACTTGGCTCCGGCTTGGACTCTTAGAGCCCAGTCAGACCCCCTGCTCGGCTCTGACTTGGCTCCTGCTTGGACTCTTAGAGCCCAGACAGACCCCCTGCTCGGCTCTGACTTGGCTCCTGCTTGGACTCTTAGAGCCCAGACAGACCCTCGGCTCGGCTCTGACTTGGCTCCTGCTTGGGTTCTTAGAGCCCAGTCAAACCTTCGATCCGGCTCTGACTTGGCTCCTACTTGGACTCTTAGGGCCCAGACAGACCCCCTGCTCGGCTCTGACTTGGCTCCTGCTTGGACTCTTAGAGCCCAGACAGACCCTCGGGTCGGCTCTGACTTGGCTCCTACTTGGGCTCTTAGAGCCCAGTCAGACCCCCTGCTCGGCTCTGACTTGGCTCCTGCTTGGACTCTTAGAGCCCAGACAGACCCCCTGCTCGGCTCTGACTCGGCTCCTGCTTGCACTCTTAGAGCCCAGTCAGACCTTCGATCCGGCTCTGACTTGGCTCTGCTTGGGCTCTTAGAGCCCAGACAGACCCCCTGCTCGGCTCTGACTTGGCTCCTGCTTGGACTCTTAGAGCCCAGACAGACCCCCTGCTCGGCTCTGACTTGGCTCCTGCTTGGACTCTTAGAGCCCAGTCAGACCCTTGGCTCGGCTCTGACTTGGCTCCTGCTTGGACTCTTAGAGCCCAGTCAGACCCTTGGCTCGGCTCTGACTTGGCTCCTGCTTGGACTCTCAGAGCCCAGACAGACCCCCTGCTCGGCTCTGACTTGGCTCCTGCTTGGACTCTTAGAGCCCAGTCAGACCCCCTGCTCGGCTCTGACTTGGCTCCTGCTTGGACTCTTAGAGCCCAGTCAGACCTTCGATCCGGGTCTGACTTGGCTCCTGCTTGGACTCTTAGAGCCCAGTCAGACCCTCGGCTCGGCTCTGACTTGGCTCTTGCTTGGGCTCTTAGAGCCCAGTCAGACCCTTGGCTCGGCTCTTGCTCAGCTCTCCCTGTTATTTTATTGCCTTGCAGACCTCAATTGTTTCCCGTCTGTTTTTTTTACACTCTCTTTTCATCTTCTGGTCTCTTTTCCCTTTTCAGGGGAAGGGCACTGTCCGAAGGTGTGAAGGGCACTGTCCGTGAAGGGCACTGTCCGAAGGTGTGAAGGGTACTGTCCGAAGGTGTGAAGGGCACTGTCCGAAGGTGTGAAGGGCACTGTCCGTGAAGGGCACTGTCCGAAGGTGTGAAGGGCACTGTCCGAAGGTGTGAAGGGCACTGTCTGTGAAGGGCACTGTCCGAAGGTGTGAAGGGCACTGTCCGAAGGTGTGAAGGGCACTGTCCGAAGGTGTGAAGGGCACTGTCCGTGAAGGGCACTGTCCGAAGGTGTGAAGGGCACTGTCCGAAGGTGTGAAGGGCACTGTCCGAAGGTGTGAAGGGCACTGTCCGTGAAGGGCACTGTCCGAAGGTGTGAAGGGCACTGTCCGAAGGTGTGAAGGGCACTGTCCAAAGGTGTGAAGGGCACTGTCCGTTAAGGGCACTGTCCGAAGGTGTGAAGGGCACTGTCCGAAGGTGTGAAGGGCACTGTCCGAAGGTGTGAAGGGCACTGTCCGTGAAGGGCACTGTCCGAAGGTGTGAAGGGCACTGTCCGAAGGTGTGATGGGCACTGTCCGAAGGTGTGAAGGGCACTGTCCGTGAAGGGCACTGTCCGAAGGTGTGAAGGGCACTGTCTGAAGGTGTGAAGGGCACTGTCCGAAGGTGTGAAGGGCACTGTCCGTGAAGGGCACTGTCCGAAGGTGTGAAGGGCACTGTCCGAAGGTGTGAAGGGCACTGTCCGTGAAGGGCACTGTCCGAAGGTGTGAAGGGCACTGTCCGAAGGTGTGATGGGCACTGTCCGAAGGTGTGAAGGGCACTGTCCGTGAAGGGCACTGTCCGAAGGTGTGAAGGGCACTGTCCGAAGGTGTGAAGGGCACTGTCCGTGAAGGGCACTGTCCGAAGGTGTGAAGGGCACTGTCCGAAGGTGTGAAGGGCACTGTCCGTGAAGGGCACTGTCCGAAGGTGTGAAGGGCACTGTCCGAAGGTGTGAAGGGCACTGTCCGTGAAGGGCACTGTCCGAAGGTGTGAAGGGCACTGTCCGAAGGTGTGATGGGCACTGTCCGAAGGTGTGAAGGGCACTGTCCGAAGGTGTGAAGGGCACTGTCCGTGAAGGGCACTGTCCGAAGGTGTGAAGGGCACTGTCCGAAGGTGTGGTGACGCACATTCCTCTGCAGACATTCCACCTTGTGCGTTGATTGAAGCGCCTTTGAAATCCTCTTTCTGACCCTTCAGCCGCTGGACTCCTTTCCAGGCCACGTGGGGTTAGGCACGACCTCACTCAGGGTCCAAGAGAGCACAGGAATGAGAATTGAGGGGGTCAAACCCAGAATCACTGACTCATAACTCTGTTAAAGTCAGGGGCGCCATTGAGAATGGCCAAGAGGGAGACACGACTTTAAGACGCGAGGCTCACTCTCTGTGAGTGAGCCTCTACTCCGGTGTGTAGTACTCAAACCAAGTGAGTGAGACCAAGGCATAAAACTCACCCTGAATGAGTAAGACTGTGCTCCAGTGATGCAGTGAGCAGCAGGGGGTAATCTCAGCAACGAAGGCTCTGTGCTGTGTCTTCCTCCTGGCACAAAGCAGCAAATGTGGTCGCTGGACTGTGTGACTAATTAGTAAACAGTGCTCCTGTGGCCTAGAACTACCGCGCAGAGCAAATTCCGAAAACGTAGCTAGATATCATAGTCCATTGTTACCAACTATGGCCACCGTTCACAAAAAGTTGTCTTGACGCTTTTGCGATGCAACGCAATGCAATTTAGTGCTGCGCACGCGCGGGCCTTTGTAATGGAAAGTATATAAACACAGGGTGCCCAACTCCCCTCGGCAGCACATAGTGTGACAGCGCAAGAAGAGGACAGGAATGCGCTGTATAATGGTAAATATTGCACATTCCTGCCCTCTCCCTGTCACGCAGCACAGCGGAGTGCAACAAGAGATATTGCTGCGCTGCATTGTGTGACATTTTGATAAATATGGCCCACAGTACTTTGCGTCACGTGCGCACCATCACGTGTGCACCAGTGCAACGCTTTAGCGAATGTGGACTTTTTACATGTCGTTGTTGCTTCCTGGCCCTGAGGTGCCTTCAACCCTGCTTTGAAGCTTGTTAGGTCGAGCCTAGGCAGCGCATGCACTGTCTCTGGACATGCTGTATTCAGTCAGGGGGTTTACAGCCCACCTCCAGCATCTGATTGGCTTTTGTCAGTGTCCTTTAAAAAAGTTGCTTCTTATTGGATCATGGTTCCTGCTTGTCCTACATTTTTCTCAAATGTTTACTCCCATGGACCCCCCCTAGGACTTGGCCTCTTCCACTTCTCCTATTTTACTTTAGGCTCAGGAACTCTTTTTTTATTTTGACCAGCTCTTCATGTATGCGAACTCTTGCTCCCTCTTCTTGGGCTGCAGCTGTCTCCTCCTCCCTTCTGCTTGTCGGGTTCTTTTCTCCCCTGCAGCTGGTGCGGGGCTTCTGAGTTCCCTCTTCTTGTTTATTTTGATATGCGAATGTTCGATCCCAGGGATCATTGTGTGTTTTTCTACGGCCAGTAACGGGCCTTTGCTGCGCGCTTTCACCGGTACCCAATTGCTCTTTGTTGCGTCCAGTCTATAATTGCCTTCACTGGTTTACGTTTTGTGTCTGTAAAATCATTGCTCTATTGTTGCTTGTCTCTTGCTCCGTGCCCCCTCCACTGTTATTTGTTCTTGTCCCATGCCCCATCCTGCTTCCTCGCTTGGCTGGTTCCCCTCCCACGTTCTTCTTTCCCCGTTGCTTGTTCTTGCCCCATGGCCCTCTTTCCTTGCCCTTTGTTTCTGCTTGTGCCATGCCCCGTCCCCGCCCTCAATCCACACCCCATGTTGCTTGCCCCTCTTCTACCTACCCCTCCCCCCACCCACAGTACTCCCACCAGAAAAAAACACCATGACGTGGCTAGCGCTGGCCGCATCATAGAGCTTTTTCCTTGCTTTCAGCCGCAGCTGTGTCAATGCTTATTTTATTTTGGTGGCTGCCGCTGCTCGCTTCCCCACAATAATGTGCTTTGCGCTTATCTTGTTTTTAATACGTTGTTTTCAGACGCTACAGATCCCAGCTGATCGTGTCTTCGGCGCTGCTCCCAGCCGTACTACTAATAAATGATCTATCTTTTTGTTTAGTCTTTTATGAATGTGTCTGCTTATCCGGCCATGTATTTATCCAGTTACAAATCGATTACGTATTACATATCGGTTATGCATGTACCTTTAATTCTATATAAAGTTAATCTAATTATGCCTTTGTCTATTATTCTTTTCCCATGCGTTTCCCTTTGGTATTTCTTTTTATGTTGTTTTTAGTTATGCACGGTCAGCGCTGCATGTGACTGCAAGTTGTTTCATGGCGCCTGGGAGGGGGGACTCTTGCTCACTCATCAAAATTTCAGGAGTCCGAGAGGCGGGGTGGGCAGCATTTATGGGAGATGCTGGGGCATTCCTCGCTCCTCCTTTGACAGCGAGTCTGATCTGAAAAACTGATTTCTTTATCTAGGTCTTTGGCGCTATTACCTCGATGCACTGTAGACTGAGGTGCATATTCTCAAGGAGCTATCGCCGAGTTACCGGCACCTTATCGCAGCCAAAGTCGAGATAAATTTATCGCTCCATTCACAAGCTGGTGCTAACAGCCGATAACACCAGTTTACCTGCTAAAGCATCCTCAAAAAACATCGCCACAGATGACCCCTGCAACTATCGCTAATGAGATGCAGAGTAGGCGTTCCCAAGCAAAAATCCGCGACAACACCACACCTCAACATTCTCAACGACCAGCCCGATCAGCGATAAGACCACAAAACAGGCGATAAGGCGCGTTAGCAGCAGGAATCTAACACCTGCTCTGACCTGGTGTAAAGTCGGATGACAACCTGCACCATCAAAGGGAGCCCAGCCCACAGCCACACATGAAAAATAACAGATGCCATGGAGCTACTCACCATGCATCCCGGAGCCCCGAGAGGGCAACAACACCCTCCGCCACCACCCCCAGGGCCCCAGCACCCCTCCCTCCCGGACCACCACAGAGGCAGCGCAGACAAAGACAGCGGACCTTCAGGAAACGCACCAGCCCCACAGACCTATCACCAGACAATGTCAATGCCCACTACAGGCTCAAAAGGACAACCATCCACCGCATCCGGACCATCATTGCCCACAGGCTGATGGTACCAACACAGCGGACAACCAACATTCCTCCGCAGACAAAGCTGCTGGCTGTGCTGCACATGTTGGTCTCCCGTACCCCCCAAACAACATCCGCCAGAGTCGGAGGAGACTCACAGCCAGCCCCATCCAAGTTCCCCACACCTGTCCTGGATGCCATCATCAGCCAGGTATCCCAGTACCTAAACATCCCCCACAATGTGCAGGAACAGCTGGAGACCAAGCAAGGACTACACGCCACAGCAGGATTCCCGCACCTGTTGGGGGCAATCTACTGCACACATGTCCAACTTGTGCCACTGCCGAAAAAACACACAATTACTGCAACAGAGAGCACACGTATCCCATCAATGTGCAGGCAATAGTGGACCAGCGGGGACCCTACACCAATGTTGCAGCCAACTACCCAGGCAGTGTGCATGATTCCATCATCCCCCGACAGTCCATCATCAACCAGCGTTATCAGGATGGCACCCATGGAAATGCACTGCATGTAGGTAAGTACCAAATGAACACACCACACACCTCAACTCCACAATCATGCAACTCACAACACTGGCAATGCGCACGTCACAAAATCACATACAACATGCCCACCCACCAGACACGACAGCACAACTTACTGTGGCAACCTTGCTCAGCCATGTACATGAACCATCAACGGCATGGCACCTCAGCCACACAATAGCGGAATGTGGGGAGAGGTGGGAACCAGGTATGTGCGAAGGAGGCAAGTGACCCATGAATGAGAATGTACACAATGCCAACTGTGGCGGAGATGTCATGGACAGATTGCAGTATGCAGACCACAGACATATCCATGCCCACATGCACTGCTGATGTGTGGAGTGTAGTGGACAGAGGACGCAGCCATGTCACTGCAGGCAGAGTGTGGGACATTGCACATGTAGCTTTGTCGTCCCCCACTCAATACGTAAGAGGAGTGGACTGCGCCGGCGTGTGCCAGTCCAGCGTGGGGGTGTGGATGATTATCCTGTGGCTCTCGGTGTGGTCAGTCCTGCAAATGTGCAAATGCGGGTGTCTCTGTCACAGTGTGGGTCTCCTTTGGGGAGTGTAGGTGGTCCCTGATGGGACTTAGACACCCACGTATGTGATCTAGTTCAGCTTCCATGAGGTGGGACCTCACCCGCACCTGTTCGGACACCCCCTTCTGGCAGTCTGACACCTGGCCTTGGAATGCGATGTGTGTTTCGGTGTGCTGCTGGGAGCCAGCCGTGGTGGTGCGTGCGTCCAGCTGTGTTGTCTGTGCAGGGGGTGGGGTATCCTCGATGCAGCTGGGCTGCCCTGCTCCTGGGGGTCAATTGCCCGAAGATGTCCATGAACTGTTGTAGGGCGTTGGTGTTGGAAGTGTGGAGGTCCTCTTCAGAATCACTGTGGAGTTGTCTGGTCTGCTCTGCTGGAGGTGTTTTTTGTCCCTCTGCAATGTGAAGGGGAGATGCTTGTTGACATTGTGTTGGCATGTATGTTTACGCATTATTCAGGTTTACATACAGACTGCATGACAATGTACATTGCAACTGTTTGGGAGGAGCGGACTATTTGATGCGGGACAGTGGACATTTGGACTACATGACGTAGGTGAGGTTGTACACGTACATTTTCATCTCACAGTTCCCTGCTATGTCAGATGTGATTGGCCATTTTCTACGCACAGGCGGACCCAGTTGTGTCCCCTGTTCTGCAGTGTAAGTGTTGCACTGTGTACCACATTGTCATCCATGTGGATGTGCTGGCATTGCTATGTGTGTGTGCTACATTGTGGGAGGGTCGCACCTGCAGCTGTGATTTTGCTGCCCCTTATCCCTTGGAGGCGGTGTGCCTTTGGCTTTTGTGCTTTTGAGGTGCTGTGATGTTGGCGAGTTGGGTCATTTGTGCTCTTGGACGGTTTTTGTACTCTTGTGCATTGTTTGTCTGCAGATGTATTGTTGACGTCAGTGGTTGTTTGTGCACGTGGATGTGTCAGAGTGTGACCTGCTCCTTTCCGGATGTGGTCCACACTCAGCCACCTCAGTCTCGTGGCGTGCACAATGTCATGGTGATTGTACTCCAGCCATGCTGCTCATCATGTGGTGTCACTTGCATTGTCAGTGTGGCTCTCACATATGCATCTTTGCTGTGTTTCGCACGGGTGCATGTGTGTGTCGTGGACTTGGTGATGTGTGGGGTGTGACCCCTTTGGGCACATGGTGGACGGGGGCCTACTTGATGTTTGTATGTGTGCTGCAGTGTGCCACGGGGATCAGGGACATGACCCAGGGTCGTTGTGGGTGTGCTACACGTCGTTGTGCATGTGTGCCATTGTACCCGTCCCCCCAGTCCCTGTTCGTTACTCACCCAGTTGATGTTGTGTCAGGTCATGTCGAGCTGTATCAGGACTCCCGACTCCTTGCACCGTCTCCGCACTGATGACTGTGGCCGCCATTTGCTCCAGCTCCTCCTGTGGCGCTGGACTCCCACCTCCATTCGCCGTTGCTGCCTTCCTGTTGGCAGCGGGTTTCTGCTTGGTTTGGCTTTTCACATCGTGCCAGTGCATCTTGGCCTCATCGACACTCCGACTGCATTCACGATGGAATGCCATTTTTCCATCTGTGTTGCCAATGAAACGGTGGAGGTGACGGACAGTTGTTCGTGCTTTGTCACCTCCGTGAGGACGATCCGGTTGTCATGCGGACTGTACCCCGTCTTCCTCTTCCTCTTCTCCTTGGCCTTCCCCGACCCCGAGGTTCCTTGCTGGTGGTCTGTTGGGCTTGTGGGGTTCGCGTTGACCTGGGCACTGGTTCCGGGTGCATCCGTGTTGCTACGCAGTTTATTTTTATTTTATTTTATTTTTTTCTTGTTCTGCTTTTATTGTGCATTTTCCTTCATAAAGCATGGGAATTGCAGGCCTGTCGCTGGTTATCGCTGATTTTTGTATCGCGGTTGGCCTCATCGCGACTTTATTTGCATTAGTGTTTCGCATTTTTGCGGCGTCGCGTTTATTTTAACGCAGACATTTGACGCGTTATCGTGGGACTATCGCATGGTGCTGCCAGGTTGAGAATACTACGTTAACACAGCGTTGTTTTCCCGTGCCTCACTGCGATATGCAAAGTTGCGTTAAGCTAAATTTGCGGTGGTTATCATACGTTGTGGAGAATATGCCCCTGAGTCTTTAATAAGGAGAAAGGCAATATTTGGCAGGTAATGATGCCTTCTATAGACAGCTGTCCTCCTGCTGTCCACTCCCAAGCCGGACGCAGAGAGGATTGTTAGCACCTCATGAAAGAAAATGAAAAAAAAGACACTTTTCTTGATTTTTGTGCGTCACGTAAGTTTGGAATGTAATTTTGCACATAGTGCAAAAATCACCCAGGCGTCTTCCGGGGGCTTTTAAAAAAAGTTAGCTTCGCAAAGTTCAAGGAAGGGGTAGTGAAAACGAATTTTGACTTTTTTCAAATTTCTCTCCTCTGGCCCTGCACACTGCAGAGGGCAAGGTCATTGTAGTGTTGTGGGTTACTCAGCTCGAGCTGCACTGTTCTACGTGGGTTGATTCCATTTGGAATATTGGGGGAATTGTCAGTTGCTTTCATTACCTGTTGCTGGACAGCTGCTCCTTTCGTGGGTGGTGTTTCTTCCATATTAAAGAACCTTACTCTACTTCCTCGAGAGTCTGGATCCTACTTTACAAAGTTGGTGACGAGTTACCACACCACCAAACGAACCCCGCAGTTCCGGATACTTGTTTTCTGCTGCCTTCCTTACTACGGTGTCCGGATTCCTGTCCTTCAAGTCCTTCGTCCGCTGATTGGCAGTGGTTTTCTCCGCTTCCTGGCAGTCCGAAATCGTGAGTTAGACATTTTTACACGATTTCTGCCGATCTGGAGTCCAGCGAAGCCTTTCTTCTCTCCATTGCCGTGACGTCAGTCCCACCTTGGCTTCTTCCCATTGTGCAGTTGATGTCACACGTTCAACGTTGTAACCCTGGTTACAACCTACGCGTCCACTTTGATTTACGTCGTAGCGCGCTTACGACCAACGTCCTGTTTCCAATTGCAGTTACCGTTCTAGTCCTTCTTGCACACGTCACGCATCACGTTACGTGACTCCATTTTGTTTTTTGTTCACTTTCGGCAAACATTCAGCCGGAGTTTCTTCGTGAGTGGTTCGTGAATGGTTCTCCTGCACAGTAAGCTTGACTTTTATTTTTACTTATTTTGCTCACGATTCTAAGTACTTTGTGTTCATCCTGGGAGCATTACTTTATCATCCATTGTAATTTTATTGTGCACTCATTTTTCGATTCAATAACTTTTGAAGGAGTGAAGTTTTGTTTTTTTTGCTGCATTTTCTTCTGGTAACCCTTCTTTTGCCCTTCTTCATTTCCACAATGTGTGCCCAAAATTACTCGCTCAATCCTCCACAATCGTTCTGGCCGGCTGGAGGAGTCCCATGTATGAAATTGGTTGAATGGAAAGCTTTCTTCATTAATTATATCGAGACTTTGGATGATCAAGGTAAAATGTCTCCTGAACAAAAGTAAAGGATTTTCTTGCATTGTATCAGTCCGGAAGGTTTGAAAGCTTTCAGTCAAATGACCAAAGCTATTGGTGGTGAAGGAGACGCTAAGGTTTTTGATTGTGCTATTGCCGATTTTGACAGACATTTTTCGCCTAAAGTGTGTATCGGCATTACCAGATACAAGTTCTTCCATAGGAAACAGGAACCCAACGAAAGTGTTGATGACCATGTTGCTGCTTTAAGAACTTTATCACTTGATTGTCAATTTGGTTCTCTCCAAGAAGATCTTATTAGGGATCAAGTGGTCATGCACGTCAATGATTCATCTATTCAAGAAAGACTATGGGTTAATGGAGACTTTAGCCTACAACATATTTTAGCTTTAGTTAGAAAGGCTGAAATGTCCAGTAGAAGTGCCAAAGTAATTCAAGGCGCTTCTGCACCTAAAAAGATTGATGTTGTTAGTAAAGTTAACCCTAGTTCTCGTCCTGGAAAAAATCCGAGTAAAGCAGATTCTAAAGCAGATTGTACTAAAGAGAATTTTAAATGCTACAGGTGTGGTAGTCCCTCACATCTTGCCAACAACAAATTTTGTCCTGCCCTTAAGCAGAAATGTTCCTTATGTGGATTAATTGGCCATTTTTCGAAGGTCTGCAATAGGAAACCCAAACCTAAGGTCAAGTGTATTAAAGATGGTGAATACAGTGATGATGAGGGTAATTCTATTGTAAATGAAAAATTTGTTCTCAATATTAAGGATAAAGAGGTTGAGAACGTTTATAGTGTTTCCAACAAAAAGAAACCTATTTGCGATATGACTATTGGTGGTATTGGTATTCAAATCTATGCTGATTCTGGATCTCCTTATTCTATAGTTAACGAAAATGTTTGGAATAGATTATTTTCTACAAAACTGGGCGCTGATCTGGGTGGAAGAACCGGACATTTCTCCTGAGGGGTATTCTGGGGAGAGAATTGATTTATTGGGTTTCAAGAATCGTGAAAGCCTTGGTAAGTTATATGTTTCTAAAAAAGGTCCTTCTGTGTTGGGGTGGTTCGATCAAGGTGAACTTGGCATTCTTTTAGACCCCAACAGTCCTGAACCTGTTATGGTCTTTGCTGGTAGTGAAATTACTGCCAAAGACTTGCTTAAAAAGTTTCCTAATGTTTTCAATGAGAAGATTGGCAAATTGACTGATTTTGTTCACAAAATTGTTCTAAAAAATGATTCTTGCCCTAAAGTTTTTAAAGCTAGAAATATCCCCATTACTGTCAGGCGTGCTGTCCAGAAAGAATTAAGGGGCATATTATCAAGGGCTTTATCGCCGCTTTAGCGGCACTTTTTGCCGCTAAAGCGGCGATAATTTTATCGCCTTATTAGCAAGCTGTCGCTAACAGGCGTTAGCGACAGCTTTCAGGCGTTAGAGGCCGCGTTTACCATCGCCTTGCATGTAAGCGATAATTATCGCTAATGACATGCAAGGAAGGCGTTCCCTACTAAAAGCGACTGAAAACCGTCGCTAACACAACTAACCCCTATTAACAAGGCAGGCAAAGCGATATAATAATTCGCGCTAAGCGCGTTTATCGCTAGATTCTAACACCTGCTAGTGAGGACGACTTACCTGTTTAAAGTATAGGAGGTGGATTCTAATGCTGAATCCACCTTAGCGTTAATGCGAGAATATCGCTGGTTTTCCAGCGATATTCTCGCTTTTACCGCTATCGCTGGAAATAATATCGCTATGGAGATAAACCTTACTAATAGGGTGTTATCTCAGCGATATTTTCCAGCGATAGGCGGCGTTAACCAAAGTCGCGCTAAGCGCGGTTAGCGATAAATATCGCTATTCCTTGATAATATGCCCCACAATCATTTGGTCTCTGAGGATACCATTGAAAAATGGAATCCTTGGAGTGGGTTTCACCTGTTGTTATTGCCAGACGTGCTAATGGAAATATTTGTTTATGCATTGACCTTAGACATCTTAACAATAACATTCTAGTTGATCAGTTTCCATTGCCTCGCATCTCCGAGATGCTTTCATCTGTCAAGGGTGCTAAGTTTTTCTCATCCATTGATCTATCAGCAGCTTATCACCAAATTGTTTTACATGATGACTGCAAAATGTTGACAGCTTTTATCACTCCTGTAGGGTGTTACCAGTACAAAAGAATGCCTTTTGGACTTGCGTCCGCCGCTGCAGTTTTTCAGCGCTTAATGCACTCTTTATTCGGTCATCTCGATAATGTACAGTGCTTTCAAGATGATATTCTTTTGTACGGTAAAGATAAAGCTGAACACAACACTTTTCTCTACAAGGTTTTGGAAATTTTGGAATCCAGGGGTCTCACTGTTAAATTTTCTAAATGCAAGTTTGCTGAAACCTCTGTGTCTTATCTTGGTCATGTTCTATGTTCTGATGGTGTAAAACCCAAACCTGAGCTAGTTGATGCCATTCTTTCGGCACCTGCTCCTAAAAGTAAGGATGATGTTCGTTCTTTTTTAGGTCTCACTGAATTTTACGCTAAGTACATTAAAAACTTTTCATGCAGGGTTTTTCAGATCAGACAACTTCTAAAAAACAAATCCAAGTTCTTTTGGTGTTCTGATTGTGATAAAGAATTCAAAGATGTCAAATCTGCTATTGCTGAAGCTACTTCCCTTTCAGGTTTTGACCCCAATCTTTTAAGTATTCTCACCACGGATGCCAGCTCTAAGGGTTTGGGCGCAGTTTTGTCCCTGAAACAAGTTGAGGGTGGTGAAGCCATCATTGCCCATGCTTGAAGATCCCTTACTTCAGCTGAAGAAAAGTTTTCAGTTATTGAGAGGGAAACTTTGGCTGTTGTTTGGGCCTTGGAACATTTCAGAGCTTTTGTATGGGGTAAAGAGTGTCACATCAGATGTGATCACAAACCTTTAGTTAATCTTCTCACTACTGATGGCATGATTAAAGCGTCTGCACGCATTGCTATAATGTCTATGCGTCTTCAAGATTTTGTTTACGAGATTTTTTACGTTCCAGGCAAGGACAATGTTTCAGCTGATTTTTTATCTAGGATGCCTTTGAGAATTAAAGAAATTTCTACCAATTCTTGGGATGACTACCACATTGCTTTAGTCCATGATGAGGGTATTCCCTGTTTCAGTAAGCAAGTTTGGTTGGATTCTTATTCTGAGGATCTAGTGGTAGAGTTTTGACCTCCATCAACAATGGGTGGCCTTGTAAATGTCTTTTGAATCCTGATTTAAGGTGTTTCTGGGAAGTTCGCAATGAGCTTTCCTCTGCGGATGGTATTCTTTGGAGGGGTGATAAAGCCGTTCCTCCTGTCAAACTTAGAGATTCCATTGTTAAATTATGCCATGAGGGGCATTGTGGAATCGTTAAGACTAAACAGACTGTTAAGAATAGTTTCTGGTGGCCTGGTCTCGATATTTTTGTGGAACGTATTGTTAGAAATTGTGTAATTTGTGCCAATGCTGACAAGTCTCTCAAAACTTTGCGGCCTAATATGTCTACTCCTTGCATACCGAATGGTCCCGGGGAAACTATTGCTGTTGACATCATGGGTCCCATAGGACATGAATCCAAGTACATTATTTTTGCCATCGACGTTTTTTCTAGGTTGTGGACAAGATTGACACTGATAGTTTTTTTGGATTCTATTTTTACTGAGGAGGGTTTACCTATCCAGGTGATTACTGACAATGGTGTTCAGTTTCTTTCTCACAAAGCTCTGTTTTTTTTTGAAAGATTAGGCATTAAACATCGCACAACTTCGCTTTACAATCCCAGTGGCAATGGCATGATTGAGGGTTTTAATAGAGTGCTCAAGGGTGCCATACAGTCGGTTGGTATTGAGGATAGTAAATGGGAGTGGCAGGTTCTTAAAACTGTTTGGACTTATCGCACCACTTTTAATGACATGACTGGATGTACTCCTTTCGAAATTATGAGGGGCAGATTGCAACACATTTTGTGATAGTATTACTTAATTGTTTTGACATGTTTACACTCGCACCTTTTAGTGCTTAGGTTTCACCTCAGTACCAGTTGAACACCCAAATACAGCAATAAGTCTACAGAGTTACCCTCGCGAAAACATACATACTTCGATATTAAAGAAAGATTTGAGGCAGAGGGAACACTCTGCTATCATGGGCTACTTTTCTATATGGTAATATTGCACATCAGTTTTAAAGGGTGGGTTAACTTATTGCACACAAAATTCCTAACCACACAATTCACTGCCACACAATTTAACACCACCCAACATAATTGCACTCCACATAATGCCACTCAACACAACGTAATTCAACTCCACATAATTACACTCACCTCAATACCAGATAAATACACTCCACATAAAACCAATTGATATCACATAGCAAAAATCCACAACAAAACACGGCACACATGCCACATAATTCCAATCAGCATAATTTCACTTAAGACCACACAGTTCAACACCAAAAAATTCAACACCACACATTTCCATTCCACATCACATAATTCGACAACAAACCACATATTTCAACTCAACAACACAAATACACAACATGCCACATATATCCAAACCACACCACAGAATTTG
Source organism: Calotriton arnoldi (assembly GCA_963921515.1). Classification (NCBI taxonomy): domain Eukaryota; kingdom Metazoa; phylum Chordata; class Amphibia; order Caudata; family Salamandridae; genus Calotriton; species Calotriton arnoldi. The sequence continues at coordinate 2,444,309 of CAWUFW010000725.1, forward strand.
CATGCCACAAAATTCAACAGCACACCACATAATTAAACTCCACTACATACCACTCCACAACACAAAATACTAATTCACATAATTACACTCCACACTTAATACCACATAATTACTAGCCACATAATTCCACTACACACCATGCCACATAATTTCACTACACAAATCCACTCCACACCACACTATTCCATGCCTCACAATTCCACAACTAACACTTCCAATCCAACCCACATAATTCCACTCCGCACCACATACATTCACTCCACTCCATTACACATTATCATTTACAATGCCATGGTTTCGTTTTAGGCAAGCACAGCTCACATCCCACCCAGCTCCTCTGTTGTTCCCCTAACTCCCTGTTGCTGCTGCAGCTCCTGCGTTTGTCTTCTTAATTAATCTTTACAGACCCCAAACCATAACTATTCACCATGCCACATAATTGCTCTCCACAAATCCATTCCACAACACACAATTCCACCCCACACAATTCCACAACTAACAATTCCAATACAACAGATATACTTCCACTCAGAGCCACATACATCCACTCCACTCTGTAACACATACACACTCCACTCTGTAACACATACACACTCCACTCTGTAACACATACACACTCCACTCTGTAACACATACACACTCCACTCTGTAACACATACACACTCCACTCTGTAACACATGGGTAAAAGACATTGTCATTTACAGCACCAATTCTAACTCTTGTGTATAATAACTTTTCAACACGCTGCACAGCAACCACACTGCCTACAACATAGCTTAAAAGCATTGGCAAAGCCAATAGCTCTGGATAAACCCTTATAAGGTCCCAAAGACGAGACTATTGACTATGCCAATGCTTGTTCTATGTTGTTTACATTGTGATTTGCCTTAAGAAAAGCCAGAGCGGGCCACTGAGACAACTTGAGCCTTCTAGGAGGGCTGTAGAAACCTGCTCCAGCTGAGGACAACCCTGGCCAGAACCTGGTGTACTGGGAGCCCCCTCCTGTGCCGAAGGGAACCAGTTCAATGGCTCTCCTGCAATGACAGGTGTCCTTGGGAATCAGTCCTGGAGGACAGGAGGACAAGAAACCAGCTCGGTGGAGCTGCTGTCACTCAGGCCAAGAAACAGCAGCTTAGCATACTCGCCTTCACCTCTCTGTAAACAACACTGAGTTAACGCCTCAGTGGGGATTGTTGTCGCACCGCTCCCTCTAGTGGCTGATGTTGTACACAGCCTTCTTCTTGGTGCTGAACGTTTTATCCCTTGAGAGTATGTTTCCTTCCCCTCATGAAGACTCTTTCCATTCAGGTTATTTTACATCAGAATATTCCTTATTGACTATATTGTGTGATCCTGGACAAAACCCCTTGTCGTTCTCCTTGGCCTCTGCTGCCAGCAGTGGAAGCGCTTAGAAACGGTTACTGCACACACACAAGGCACAACTATGGCGGAATCGATAGTGCGGCGAGCCACGCGGTGCCCAAACTGCCCATTGGCAAATGATAGCCTGGTCATTCACTATATGGCGCATAATGGGAAGACAAATACCTCATGTTTTCATATTGTTAAACTCAATGGCGCGCATCTATCGGCCTCAGAGGGATGAAAGGATGAGTGGGCCCCTAGATGAGTCTCTCCGCGGCAGGCACATGGACTCATGGAACTATTGGGTGGAGGGTGGAGCCTGTGACATGCAGGCTGCACTTTGGCTACTACTACAGCAGGCACCCTAACCCTCTGAGTTATGTAACATGGATTGGAAGCTGCGCCCGGCAGGTTTAGCATTAACCCTCTGAGGTGTTTGCACTAATAAACTCTATGACGGGCAGGCATGGACAAACGAGTGCAGCACGTGCATTGACCAGTGTTTTCTCACTCACTTGGTTCCCTGGGGCTCCGAACGCACCCTCACTTCTGCGTGCTCGCCTGTGGGTGCCTCAGATCACACATCGTGATCAGGGGGGAGCGTGGATTAGAGTGCCCAGGCCGGTCCACCTCGGCGAGGGTTCCTCCTTGTGCCTTCACCCCGTGCAGTGCCCACTCCCGCGAATCTCGTATGTACCCCAGGCGGCTCCTGCCTGTGAGTCGCAGCGCCAAGAGTTGAACTGAGGAGCTAGGTGCCCCGGACCCCTCCCGAGTGCCTGCCCCTGGTTTGCCGGACTGGCGAGGGGCAGCTGCCGCGCCCACCCTGCGGATCTCCTTTCGAGTATTTTTGACTCGGTCTCTTGGCTAAATTTAAAGCTCCCCTCGGGACCTGACAGCAGCCTGGAGGTTGGGTGGGCGCCGGCCAGGGAGGGTGATCTGTCAGTGACCCTCGGCATACCAGGGATCGCCGGGTAACCTGGTCCGAGGCTGGAGTGGTGGACAGGTCCGGGCAGGCCCGGTTCTAGCGGGTGGGCCGGGTGGGCCAGGCCCACCCAAACATGAGCCTGGCCCACCCAAACAGGAGCCTTGGCCCTCGCATTGAGGGCTTGAGCACACACACAGACAGTTTTAGAGATTATCGCAGCCGCACCCGAGTACTTCACAGGTCTTTAAAAGACCATTTACATGTTAACGAGGCTTTGTTTATTTTTTCACCCCTTCATCTCCACATGGCAAAGGCGACAATGTTCTGCTGCCTGGATATTTCTTTTTCTATGCAGCGCAGGAGAAAAGAAGCTTGTTTATTCCTATTCACCTTTCCTGACCCCTGCAGCTGCTTATCACATCGGCTGTGACAAAAGTTTGACTAACGGAGGAGGTAAGAGAATGTGTTACTATTTGTTTTTCTTTTTAAACTCTGCACAGGCCCAGCAGGACACATACTTCGTGAGTGCTTCATTTAAACAGTTTTTATCATTATCATGGCCGATGCAGGACAACAATAAGACAATACAAAATGCCCAGATAACGCTGGTGATAAATGATCCTGCTGGAGAGCAATCGTTTCTGTTAGTAGTTTTTAAATGCAGATGAACTGTATTTTATGTGGAAGCTCAGTGGGTTACTGCCTTTGTCACAGAGATCCTTGTGCTACTTGCAGTTCAGAAGTTACAATCCTAACATAGGACAATGACCAATGAACTGTCATCAAAGAGCTGCATACAAACATGAATGGTATAGTTAGAACTTCCCCAGTCTTTCATTATTCTAATGTTGCTAAAATGAGTATGTTTGGGCAGATATACATTTTTATCAGTAAAGCTGACCCCCATGGAATACTCTTTAAATCCTAAGGTTGTGTTTCCCCAGACCAAACCCTCTTAAAATATACTGCCCACCAGTATGGATGACATGTGATTCATACACCTTGTAATCCTCATTGGTTTATGTGACATTCCCTGTAGACTGATTTACATACTTCTATGATTCATTGTCTCTGTATAATGTGTGCGTGGTGTAAAGTACTGACACACACTACACTGATATGAGTAGCGCTGTACAACAAATGAAATGCATATGAGAGAGGGGTTACGTAAAGATGAGGGGCACTGTTGGAGGGTGGCAGTGAGGGAATCCGAGGAGGAGGTCAATAGGGGGAGGGGCTATGGAGCGATGAGGGGCACTGTTGGAGGGTGGCAGTGAGGGAATCTGAGGAAGAGGTCATGGAGTGGAGGGGGAGCTAGGGAGAGATGAGGGGCACTGCTGGAGGGTGGCAGTGAAGGAATCCGAGGAGGAGGTCAATAGGGGGGGCCATGGAGGGATGAGGGGCACTGTTGGAAGCTGGTAGTAAAGGTTATTTACGGAGAAAGAGGTTATTGGTGCGGCGCCAAAAAAGACTTTCGCATCAGCGCTGAAGCCGGCCCTGTCGTGGCCTTTCTGTTTTTCTTTATTTAATTAGCAGTCGGGTCATAAGGGCTACTGTGGAACATACTTTAAAGTGCATGCTAATTATATTTACCGCTATATTCAATGTTTTAAGTTTGAAGGTGATTTTACTAATGTTTTTACCGGGAAAAATGAAAGTGGAGCCCGATGGTGCCTGATATGGGGCTGGGGCCCAAGTTCAGCTGTGAGATAAGGTGCACTGGAGAGGAGTAGTGGATAATCAAGCCGGTAAGGGAGTGCGTTGCAGAGTCCGGGGTCAGGTGGAGGTAGTAATGAAGAGGGATTCTCCCTGAAGACTCGCACAGAGGGAGCCTGAGTAGTGTCACTTGCCTGATACTCCCACCTCAGAAACCTCCTCTTCCCATCAAAGGAACATTACATGGAAAAAACACTTTTTCAGAGTGATAATATTTAGAAAGATTTGGAAAAGAGTGCGTTTTACTGGACCTTGTAAGACTAAGAAGAGATAAAGGAAGGCCCAGGAGCAGGCCTGCCTAGACATATATGCGACAAATCGAGCCCGCAGTGGCCCACCCAAATGCACCCTTGGCCCACCCAAATAAAAATTCCTGGAGACGGGCCTGGGTCCGGGGATGGTGTGATGGCATGAGGCGCCTGGCACAGGGCGCGGCTGGAGGGGAGTGATGGGCTAGGCCGAGGGGCATGAGAAGGAGCGGCACGGAGGCAGTGATGGAGGGGACCTTGTAGGGTGCCCCCCCATCTTTGGACATTGGGGCTCACAGCGCAGGAGCCACACTTGGATGGGGGAACAGAGGGAGGAGGGGGGGGGAGGTGTTGAGGTTCATGGCAGCCAGCACAAAAGAAATCAAATACAATGACAGTCAAAGGTAAAAGTAAGTATCGCTTTAGGAAGCCCCTTGGAGACAGGCCTCTTGATGAAGTAAGCCACTGCCAACATCTAGGGATTGTGTTCGATTCAAAGGGAAATTTCAATGAACAAAAGAGGCACATAAAAAGGAAAGGGTGGGCCTCTCGGTGTGGCCTTCAAGCCCCTCGATAAAACACAGAGGGGCATATTATCAAGGGCAGTATCGCCACTTTAGCGGCACTTTTTACCGATAAAGCGGCAATATTTTTATCGCCCTATTAGCAAGCTGTGTTAGCGACAGCTTAATGGCGATAGCGGCCGTTGTGTTGCCGCTTTGCATGTCAGCGATAATCATCGCTAATGACATGCAAAGTAGGCGTTCCTGACTAAAACTCCATTGAAACAGTCGCAAACACAACTTCCCCCTATTATCAACGCCCGCGAAGCGATAGGAAAATTCGCGCTTATCGCTGGAACTTAACGCCTGAAAAAAACTTGCCTCAACCATCTTGTCAATGGGGGGTGGATTGTTGGGTTAAGTATACACTTGCCTATTAGCAAGCTTTTCATTAGCGCTGTTGATTTAGCGCTGGAATTCTCGCGCTATTGCTGGTTCTACACACTATCGCTGGATTTCCTATCGCCTTTGCGATACGCCTTGCTAATAGCGCGCTATCACGGCGGGGAAATCCAGCGATAAAAAAAACAGCGCTAAGCGCGCTTTGAGATAATTATCGCAATTCTTTGATAATATGCCCCCGAGGTCCATCTCTAACACCGTTAATAAAAGTGATGGAAGACAAGCTCGTCCCAACTATAGCTTATGGCCGTGAACCTTTGAGAGGGACAGTTTACTGCTAGGAAAAACTATTTCTAAGATCCTAAGGTACGTGTTCCACTTACCAACGCACGTCTCACCAGCGCAGCGTTGGCTCGAGTTTGGAATCAAGAAACAAGCCTCAGTTAGACAAGCAGCCTTTGTAAAACTGTGCCACAAACTCAAAAATATTACAGAAATGTCGCCCAACCAGCTACTCTGGGAGGCAATGTCAGGCCAAACTAAGAGTCTTATTTACAAGCCCATTGCGCCACCGCTGCGTCCCTTTTATTGACGCACCGTGAGCGCAACAGGCTTCCCCATATTTACAAGGCCATGTAATGTGTCTTTTCATGCCCTTGTAAATATGTTTCCCTTTCACACATAACTCTGCGTGAAAGGGGTGTTCCATGGGTGTTGCTGTCGGGGTTTCCACGCAACATCCATGGAACTTGACGCATTCCCAGAATTACAACATTTTGTAAACCTGGGAATGCGTCAGTATCTTACGGCTCCGGCGCAATGAGGAGAAATACTTTTCTTGAGGCCCTCAGTCTCCAGCATGGCAATACCTAACCCAGGCACTGACATCCCGAGGAGCCATAGAGCTCTGGGAAACTCAGAGAGGTCACTCGGTCTTCAAAAGAATGATTAATAGATCAGTCAACATAGTTACTTATTGAAGACAAAGCCTCCCAGCTAGCAGACGGTAAGGATGGATGACTTTGAACAATTATAATCTCCTGAAACCCCAGCCATACGTGCAGACTGGCTATTCCATCCAGCTAAAGTATGAGCTTGGCATACCTGGAAAACTAGAGTTCGATTTGTCACTGTGTCGGCTCTGCTGGGATGCAAATGAGGACATAACTCATATTATGCGCCGGTGCCCCGAACTTATTTATGAGAGACGGCACCTACTCCGCTGCGGCCTAAAACAAGGCATTAAGCCATTCTCGCATGTTTTAGATCGGATGATTTGGTGTTAAGTAGGGCTGGGCGTAGTTGGCGTAGCGCCACTACGCAGAACTTTGGAAAAAATGTGTGGAAAACGAGCGCACGTCCTGAGGGTCTGTGTGCCCGGGACAGGGGTCCCTCGTGCCTGGGCAGGCTCCCCGATCTCCCCAGCCTGGCTGGGTTGAGAAGCACGGACCGGCCCCGAGGACTGCATTTCGGTCAGGGCCTGGGGTTTGGGAGCCCCCGTCCTGCCGCCTGCCAAGTGTCCATCTGCCCGGGACAAGGGTCCCTGGTGCAGAGCCCCGGAGACCTGCAAGGGCATGCGGGAGCCATACCGCTATGGCTCGGCTCAGGGCAGGTAGATGGCAGTCCTTTCAGTCCCGGCCATCTGGTCGCACCTCTCCCCTCGGCAATCTGGTCGCACGCAATGCTTTCCAATGGGGCGACCAGATGGCCGGGCCGGCCTGGAAGTCCCGATGAGGGCTCATTTGCATCCCGGATGCCAGCCAAGGCTCCAGGAGGTCGGGCACGTTCGCGCCCAGGGTCCCCTGAGCCTCGCGGTGCACACGGATTCCCAGAAAGTGGGTTAGCCTTCCTCCGGATTACTAGGGGCAGGGTATGCCAGGACACCCCTCCTGGGCTGGCGGTTCTCTGCCGGGGACCAGATGGGCTATGCCCGGACAACACCTCCCGAGGCATCCGGGGCTCCCTCCTCCGGCCCACTGTGTGGCAAGGTGCCCGGGACGGGCTCCATGGGTCCCGGGCAGTCCTCCCCCGGGTGCCCGGGCCCGAGAGCTCCCGTGGTCATCCGCGTGCCTGAGGCCCAGCCGGGGTCCCCGAGCCCCCCGGGACGCGGAGCCCCTGAGCCCTGCGTGGGCAGGTGGGAGCCCTACCGCGAAGGCTCGGCTCAGCTCTGCTCGGGGCGGGCAGATGGGAGTCCTTTCGACCCCAGCCATCTGGTCGCACGCAATGCTTTCCAATGGGGCGACCAGATGGCCGGGCTGCCCTGGAAGTCCAGATGAGGGCTCTTTTGCCTCCCGGATCCCAGCCAGGGCTCCAGGAGGTCGGGCACGTTCGCGCCCAGGGTCCCCTGAGCCTCGCGGTGCGCACGGATTCCCAGAAAGCGGGGTAGCCTTCCTCCGGAATACTAGGGGCAGGGCATGCCGGGACCCCCCTCCCGGGCTGGCGGTTCTCTGCCGGGGACCAGATGGGCTATGCCCGGACAACACCTCCCGAGGCATCCGGGGCTTCCTCCTCCTGCCCACGGCATGGCAAAGTGCCCGGGACGGGCTCCATGGGTCCCGGGCAGTCCTCCCCATGCATGAGGCCCAGCCGGGGTCCCCGAGCCCCCGGGAAGCGGAGCCCCTGAGCCCTACGTGGGCAGGCAGGAGCCCTACCGGGAAGGCTCAGCTCGGGGCAGGCAGATGGGAGTCCTTTTGACCTCGGCCATCCGGTCGCACCTTTCCCCTCGGCCATCTGGTCGCACGCAATGCTTTCCAATGGGGCGACCAGATGGCCGGGCCGCCCTGGAAGTCCCGATGAGGGCTCATTTGCCTCCCGGACCCCAGCCAGGGCTCCAGGAGGTCGGGCATGTTCGAGTCCAGGGTCCCCTGAGCCTTGCGGTGCGCACGGATTCCCAGAAAGCGGGGTAGCCTTCCTCCGGATTACTAGGGGCAGGGCATGCCGGGACACCCCTCCTGGGCTGGCGGTTCTCAGCTGGGGACCAGATGGGCTGGGCCCGGACAACACCTCCCCAGCATCCGGGGATCCCTCCTCCGGCCTGCGGCGTGGCAAAGTGCACAGGACGGGCTCCACGGGTCCTGGGCAGTACTCCCCCGGGCGTCCGGGCCCTAGAGCTCCGGCTGGCCTCCCCGTGCATAAGGCACGGCCGGGGTCCCCCGAGCACCCGGGAAGCGGAGCCCCCGAACCCTGCAAGGGCAGGCGGGAGCCCTACCGCAAAGGCTCGGGGGTGGGCAGATGGGCGTCCTTTCGGTCCCGGCCATCTGGTCGCTCCTATCCCCTCGGCCATCTGGTCGCACGCAATGCTTTCCAATCGGCCTGGAAGTCCCGATGAGGGCTCATTTGCCTCCCGATCCCAGCCAGGGCTCCAGGAGGTCGGGCGCGTCCGTGCCTAGGGTCCCCTCAGTCTCGCGATGCACACGGGTTACCAGAAAGGGGGTAGCCTTCCTCCGGATTACTAGGGACAGGGCACGCCGGAACCCCTCTCGGCCTAGCGGTCCTCAGCCATCAGCTGGACGGGCCAGGATGCTGCCCCAGCCTGGGGTCCGTCCCCGGGCCAGCCGTGTGGCAGGATGCCCGGGACGGGGTCCCGTGGGCCCGGGGAGCCTCCCCCTGCTCGGCTGGGTTCAGGGGCTCCCAGGGGCCCTGGGGAGGGCGGCCTCCCCACCCTGGGCTCCGTCCTCGGTCCTGCCACGTGGCAGGGTGACCGGGACGGGGTCCCGCGGGCCCGGGGAGACTTCCCCTGCGCCTTTGGGCCCGGGAGCCCCGGGTCGGGTGCTCCAGCCCTGGGCCCCGTCCCCCGGCCTGCAGCTATGCCAAAGGTCCGAGACGGGCTTCCGTCGTGCCCGGGGAGCCCCCCTCGCTTGGCTCGGTTCAGGAGCTCCGTCCGGGGCCCCTGAGGGCCCGGGGGAGGGCGGCCTCCCCACCCCGGGCTCCGTCCTCGGTCCTGCCGCGTGGCAGTGTGCCTTGGATGAGGTCCCGTGGTCCCGGGGAGGCTTCCCCTGCGCCTCTGGGCCCGGGAGCCCCGGCTGGCTCCAGGGGCCCCTCCGGGCCCCAGGTCAGGTGCTCCAGCCCTGGGCCCTGTCCCCGGCCTGACGCTATGCCAAAGGTCCGAGACGGGGTTCCGTTGTGCCCGGGGAGCCCCCCTCGCTTGGCTGGGTTCAAGAGCTCCGTCTGGGGCCCCTGAGGGCCCCGGGGAGGGCGGCCTCCCCACCCCGGGCTCTGTCCTCGGTCCTGCTGCGTGGCAGGGTGCCCAGGACGGGGTCCCGTGGTCCCGGGGAGGCTTCCCCTGCGCCTCTGGGCCCGGGAGCCCCGGCTGGGTCCAGGGGCCCCGTGTCGGGTGCTCCAGCCCTGGGCCCTGTCCCCCGGCCTGACGCTATGCCAAAGGTCCGAGACGGGGTTCCGTTGTGCCCGGGGAGCCCCCCTCGCTTGGCTGGGTTCAGGAGCTCTGTCCGGGGCCCCTGAGGGCCCCGGGGAGGGAGGCCTCCCCACCCCAGGCTCCGTCCTCGGTCCTGCCGCGTGGCAGGGTGCCCAGGACGGGGTCCCGTGGTCCCGGGGAGGCTTCCCCAGCGCCTCTGGGCCCAGGAGCCCCAGGGGCCCCGGCTGGGTCCAGGGGCCCCTCCAGGCCCCGGGTCAGGTGCTCCAGCCCTGGGCCCTGTCCCCCGGCCTGACGCTATGCCAAAGGACCGAGACGGGGTTCCGTTGTGCCCGGGGAGCCCCCCTCGCTTGGCTGGGTTCAGGAGCTCCGTCCCGGGCCCCTGAGGGCCCCGGGGAGGGTGGCCTCTCCACCCCGGGTTCTGTCCTCAGTCCTGCCGCGTGGCAGGGTGCCCGGGACGGGGTCCCGTGGTCCCAGGGAGGCTTCCCCTGCGCCTCTGGGCCCAGGAGCCCCGGCTGGGTCCAGGGGCCCCGGCTGGGTCCAGGAGCCCCTCCGGGCCCCGGGTCGGGTGCTCCAGCCCTGGGCCCTGTCCCCCCAGCCTGCCTCTATGCCAAGGGCCCGGGCCGGGGGTCCGTCGGTCCCGTGCAGACCTCCCCCGCTTCGCATGCTTGTCGAGGTGTCTGCGGGCCCCGGGTCGGAGGGCCCGTAAGCTCCCCCCCTCGCAGCCCCCATGGCTGGGGCCCAGCTGGGGCCCTGGGCCTCCGGTCCCCCATGCCCCGGCGCCCACTCACTCTTTCGTTGGGGCACAGAGCGGCCAGATGGCTTCCCTTTCGTGCCCGGCCATCTGGTCGCACCTTTCCCCTCGGCCATCTGGTCGCACCCAATGCTTTCCTATGGGGTGACCAGATGGCCGGGCTTCCCTGGAAGAAGGCGACGTCTGGCGCGAGGGTGTCGAGCAGGTCCCAGATCTCCGTGGCATGTCTGTGGAGGGAGCGCACGTTGAGGAGGATGCATGTCAGGGCTTCGGGGGTGCGGGCGTCCATCGTCAGTTCAGCGGTCGTGTGGGGGCTGTTGATGGTGAAGGATAGTCGGCAGTGTAGGCAGTAGAACTGGCCATGGGTGGTGTCCGGCGTCGATCTCTGGCAGTCGTTGTTTCTCCCAGGGTTGAGTGCGAGGAGGGCGGCGGTGGTGTAGTGGTGGGCGGTTGTAGATCCAGGGTCCCTGGCGCTGGCCGCGGTCGGGTCGTGGATGGGCACAGACGGGCGCAGCGGCCGCCATTAAGTAGGGGAGGGGGGCAGGACTAAAGGTAGGGAGGCGGGAGCGGGGGCTGAGTCGGGGGGAGTGGCCGCAGGGGCAGCGGCGGCGGGAAACCGGCGGGGTGCTGAGGAAGAATAACTCAACTAAATAATAGAATAAATCAGGAGGAGTAGGGCTAAATAATTAAATAAAGAAGAGTATGCAGGGTAAATAGCACAGGGCGAATGGGATCACCAGGCAGGCTGGGACCGGAGCACCTCTGAGGCGGGAATCGGGCTGCCGGCGCGAACCCTTCTCGGGGGAGGACTCTGCACTGCGGTGATGCGGGGGTGATGCGGAGCTACTCGGGAGAGTGCTAGGGAGAGTGCTGGCCTAGACCGGAGGCCTCTCTGAGGAGTTTAGTGTATCCTGACTAGAGTCCACGATGTCTCCATGCAGCGTCTCATAGGTTTCACAAGATGCGTGAAGGCCACAAGTGTGCCACTAACAATATCTCTTTTAATGTTAACTTGTAGCACTTTCGATGAATCTACTACGAATACATTCAAGTCGGAAGTTGTATTATAAGATATTGCACTATAATGCCCTGAAATAAAAGGAGGTGCAGGGACATGTGGACAACTGGATTAGGTTTGAGATGGAATTCTCAAGGCAGATGTGTTTGAAAGTTCTTCACTCGCTGTAGACATTCAAACCACTGACTTATAATATATTGTGGTCTTAAGTCCAGTAAAGAGAGCAATCCATTGCCTTGTTTTAATCGACTCACATATGTTAGTCCTTGCTCGATCCAGTGACTTCTGAACTTGACTGGAACTGTCGATGAAAAGCGCTCGTTGATCCAAAACTGAGGGGCAGATTTACAAGGACTGGCGCACCTCTTCATATTAGCAGGGATGCGCCAGTAAAGATGCGACAGGCAAAAATACCCTTGCGCCACCACGGATGCGTCGCATTTACAATGCGGCGCACCGTGGCACAAGGATAGACAGATGTGTGTTGCATCTTTTGTCGTAAGGGCAGCGCATTGCTGGAGTCGTGTCGCAAGCGCGATGCAACTCCAGCAATGCTCAGGGGCGGCCTCTACTTATTGTGCTGCGTCACTCCTTACGCCTGCTTCAAGCAGGCATAAGGTTTTGACGCAGCGGTGTCGTAAAAGTGACTCAGTGAAATCTTGTAGATTTCACTGGGTCACTTTTACGAGGCTTGCTTGCGACGGAACGCCCACCCTGCATACATTATACCTGACGCAGGTATAATGTAGCGCAGGGCTTTACAACGTGACGCATCTCCCTAGATGCGTCACGTTGTAAATATGTCGCAACGTGCCGCATTGTTTACGACGCCGCTGCGTCACAGAAGTGATGCAACGGCGGCGCAAATGTGTCTCAAGGGGCTTGTAAATCTGCCCCTGAGTCTCCTGCTAAATTATTTGTAAACCCCTCATCTTTGTAATGTGAACTTAAGCTAATGGGGTTTTAAGTTTAATTTGTTTGGAAAAACAAGGATTTCTGAGTTTCCCTTCAGATGCTCCAGTTTAGAGCATATTTAATGAATGTGCACAAAGCACCACTGACAGTGAGACTTAGAGATTAGTAAATTCAGCTCCTCGATGAGAGCCAATGAAACCAATAAAGGTCTGCTAAGTCTAGCCATTCTACAGAAATGACGGACGTCACTTCTTGCACGCCGTCCGAGGGTGACCTGGCTTCGAAATAAATGATGTAACACCGCCATGAAGTTTCTGAAAGAAAGACAAGGGGATCGAGCAGGGCAATGCTCATAACAAATAGAAAAACCTTGGTAAAATAGACATTTTCAGCAGGATAAAGTAATGAGAAGGATACATTCTTCAATTTCCCCAAAATCTGATTAGTGTAAAAGTAGCAACAGGTTGAAAGCCCAGACTTGAGCATAATCTCCAGGAATCTTCACCCCTAGACCCAGACAGTGGCAGGGTCTGACCTGACCTCCGTGCAAAACGGGGTAAATTACGCTGAGGTGTTTTCTAATTTTATTTGACACAGATTCTCTTGTATAGTAAGCACATTTTAGAATAAAGCGCTCTTTACTTTTTAAAGCTTTGTTCTCGCCGATATTGGTCCTGCTCACCTGTTACTGTGATCCCTGACCGCCGGTGACTACCCGCCCCGTTCCACCGCGGGTGTTGTGCCGTTTGAGCGGAGGGCTGGGCTAAGTGTTTCCCTCACTTCCGCCAGGACCTTTCTGCAGGGAAGTTAGCAGTCTAGTTTTCGGGGGCTCCCCGCCTATTTACAGCACATGCCAGCGCGGACGCGCGCCAAAGGAAAGCCCGTCTGCGCCCGTCCGCGGACGGCCGGGGCAGGGGGCCAGGACCCCTGCCAGTTTTAGTAGAGATCAGCTCCTGAGGTATTTGGCAGAGCTGCTAAAAGAACTAGAACCTCCATTTCCAGATTCATGTAAGCACACCTTAACCGTGGAGACAATGCCCTCGAGTTGCATGCACTGTTCATTCAAAACAACCGCTCCTAAGGCAGATCCTGGGGGAAAGCATAAACTAAAACTACTACTCATAAACTGCAGGTCTCTTAGCAAACACAAGATTGAAATCCACGATTGTATTTTAGAAAAACGACCTGATGTTTTATTTCTCACAGAGACATGGCTCGATGAGTTCTCTGCCCCTGAGATATTGCAAACTCTCCTGCAGGATTACAGCAACCTTAGACAGGACCGCACGAAAAAGCGTGGAGGAGGAATAGCGATTATTCATAAACTATCTTTAAAATGCACAATGAACACAGTTGACATAGACCAAAGTGAATCAGCTTTTTTCACAATGAAGGCGGCTGACCACCACACAGTTAATGGTTTTTTGATCTATCGACCGCCTGGTGTGGCCACTGGTTTTATCTCAGGGCTGGTAGAACTAGTGGTTCAACCAGCGCTACGTCACAGCAATCTGACTTGTGGTGAAGCCCAGTTTCTACGGCAAGAACTTGCCGCCCTTCAGTTAGTGCTTAAATCCACGCACTCGACACACCAACTAGGCCACACATTGGACCCTATTTTTTCCAACTGTCCAGATTTGGAAGTTGAGCCCCCTACGGCAGTTCCTTGGTCCGATCCCCACCTTGTGACATTCTCCATTCTCTTATCTAAGCTCCCCCTACAGCTAGAACAGAACTAGGCACCACACACAGGAGATGGTCCAGATTTAACTCTGAGAGCTTCACTCAGGCTCTACAACTAAGCCGACCTTCTTTAGGAAAGGATATTAATGTGGCGAGCAGAGTGGTGGACAAGTGGATTACTGAATCACTGGATGTGGTTGCTCCATGGACTTCAAGTGTCCCCCGCAAACGCACCAAATCTGCTCCATGGTTTACTGAAGCCCTAAGGTTAGCAAAGAAATCTTGTAAACGCTCAGAGCGTAAATAGAGGACAGACTTTTCGGATAATAATAAGGCTGCCGATAAGCTAAACTTAAAGTGCTACCATTCCCTCATTAAGAAGACACGTGCTGCGTGTTACAATGACAGGATAGAGCAAGCAGATAATCCTTCTTTGTCCTCTCTGGAGAGAACTATGGCGCCGGCCACCAGTTCGATAGAGTCGTGTAACCAAATTGCCGACTTATTTGCAGCGAAGGTATCAAAAATATATGACGCCTTTACTGATGAGGCTCGCAATGGCACCTCCTGTCAAACCGAGAGGACCCCTGAGTGGGGGGACAATTGCCTCTCAGAATTCTCCCTCCCTTCTTTGGAAGATCTGAAAAAGGCAGCTCTAAATATCAAATCAGGCTCCCCGACAGATCCAACCACGCCAAAAATCATTAGGGAAGGGCTAGACACAATACTACCATTTGTGCAGCAGCTGCTGGAACTCTCCTTTCAGGGGGGGGGGGGGTGGTCCCGAATACGTGGAAGCAAGCAATCGTTCTCCCTCTTAAGAAAAAACCTACAGCAGATTTGAATCTATTGGAGAACTTGCGCCCTATTTCACACCTACCTTATTTCTCTAAAATAGCTGAAAAGTTAGTAAATTCACAATTGGTTGCACATATTAATCAGCACAATCTACTTCACTCTACGCAATCAGGCTTCAGAGCTACGTATTCTACGGAGTCTGCATTACTCTTTGCCACGGAGACAATACGTAGGCGTGTGGACGAAGGCCTGACGGGTGGACCTCAGTGCAGCCTTCGATACGGTATCCCATAAACTTCTCCTACAACGCCTTAGATTAGGTGGATTGGACGGAGTCGCTTCAAAATGGATGACTTCCTTCCTGCAGGATCGTAGCTTCCAAGTCACACAACGTCCACATATCTCCAAAAACATTGCTCTCCCTCAGGGGGCTCCGCAGGGCTCAATTCTGAGCCCAACTCTTTTTAATTTTTATATCGCACCCTTGGTGGAGATTGTGGAAAAACATGGTGTCACCATTGTGTCCTATGCGGATGACATGCAGCTGATTGTCACTCTGTCCCATAATTCGGTGGAAGCAGCCAATAAGTTTTCGTCCTGCCTGAAGGACCTGGCTCTTTGGATGGCAAATAACTGCCTTAGACTGAATGGCGGCAAAACAGAGATCCTGGTGGTGGGGAAATCTCAATCCATCTGGTCCTCAGCATGGTGGCCACCGATCATGGGCCCTCCTCCTAACCCAAAAAAGGAGGTTAAAAACTTAGGAGTATGGCTGGATCCAACCCTCTCCTTTGAGACACACACCAGGAAGGTTGCAGGGAAGTGTTTTGGAACTCCTAAAATGTTAAGGAAAACTCTGGACATTCTCCCTACTCCAGCCAGGAAAATCCTGGTCCACGCCCTTGTAACATCTCAGTCGGACTATGGAAATGTCCTATATTTAGGAGCAACGAAAAAATGTCTCCATAGGCCGCAATGTATCCAGAATGCAGCAGCCCGCGTAGTCCTGAACCTACCCAGGAAAGCTCTTGATTCCTTACATTGGTTGCCTATAAACAAAAGGATTCTTTTTAAGGCCCTGTGTATCTGCCACCGCAGCGTACAGGGCAAAGGCCTGCTTTACCTTCGGGACCTACTTGTCCCTTATAACCCAGTACGTCATCTCAGATCAGCAGGAACTTACTTGGTTAAAATTCCCAAAGTCCAAAGAGCAAGAATGGGCGCGCGCTCACTCAGCTACTTGGCAGCTAAAACTGGCATGCACAGCCCCTGTCTCTCCGTGCTGAGTCATCGGAGAACCTTTTCCGGAAAAGATTAAAAACCTGGCTTTTCCAGCTTTGAGTTCTCTGTCGCTCCTTCGCCCGTGCTTTTCCAGGCCCGGTTACCTTTTCCCTTTCTTTTTTGTTTGGAAGAGTGGTCTCAGCGCGGGGGCACACCAGCTGGTGTAACCAGGCGCTTTCTAAGGGATATTATTATTATTTTTAGACCTTCAACAATTTATTTTCTGATTATTGGAGATATTAGAGAGTAAAATCTGAGTCTTATCACAGTTGTGCTCACAGTCTGAAGAAGCAACAATATTTTCTGCCGAAGTTTTAATCGCTGGGAGAGTCGAATGAGGGTCAAATGTGACCCTAGATATATCATCTGCAAAAACAAGTATTTTGATTGAATATTGTAAGAAGTTGAATGGGATTAAAGATTTAGCATTTTTGATCCCTACGTTAAATAGTTCTATAGGGAGGGCGCCTACAGCCAGGGATAATCACCAGTCCTGCTGTGCGTCCAGTTCAACGTTAACAATCTTGGAAAGAGACTGATTCAAGCAGAGTGCTGCGACTCGACCAGAATTAAGTAGCGTCACATCACATATACATTTAGTAGGATGTTGATACCTCTCCAGTGCATACCACAGAATATTCCAAGAGACGCTGTCAAATGCCTTTTCAGTGCCAAGGAAGATATCCCATAATGGTATTTTAAACAAGTGAGAAGCAGACAGCAATTAAATGAGTGTGACCAATGGTGGAGCGCCCTGCAATGAAACTTTGATGCTCAGTTGATATCTGCCATTGGCTAGTAGTATAATGAATATTTTACCATCTATATTTAAAAGAATAATCTGTAGACAGGAAGAATAAATGCGGTGTACTCGCAGGCAGGAATTGGGTGTTTAGTCTTCTTACAGGACAATTGCTCCTGTCTTCTACTAACCAGCACCAATCAAACTTCGCTGCTCCACGTCAGATATCAATTCTAACTCAGCTAGGCATTCTACTGTGATGTCACGGGCTCCTCAGCCTATAAGGCCAGGTCACATGACGCAGTGGCAGTTATAGAGCCGCACTGCTACCTTCACTCAAACATACCACACACTCCTTCATGCACATATGAGTAATATCCCAGTGGCGCCAGACCAGCGAAAGCCAACACTAAACCCACGGTACTACCGAGGTTCAACGAGCTCGATGGAACACGGATGAACACAGGGCCCAGTACATTGCTTAAAAATAACAGAGCCAATCACATTTCAAATTCTGACACACATGTAGCCCACACGCCACAAAACAGAACTAGAGGGCCGTCAACCCTCTGCATTCTCCAAGGATCACTTTTTTCAATCCCTTGGACCCCAGGGGTGGAATGCTCTCCACAGTCAAAAGCAAGTTGCCCATTCGCCCCAGACTTCAAGCACTCCTTTTAGAGCGAGGCGGCTTAACCTGGTGAACATCCTAGCAGCACACTTTAGAAGCGTATTACACAATCACTTATACCATTGTACACACACTGATGTGCGCAGCCTCCCCCGTAAATATGTACATGGGTTAAATATATGTTATTCATTGTATTCATAGTTTATTATTTTATTAACCCACATTAACATATCATGATATCAGAGATGCATTAAATATTAATGATTTCTAAAATCAAGTTAAAATTCATTTTCACGGCAATTAAATAGATTCCAAATTGACACGTTTTTATAACACTTTCTTATCCGCATTCAGTACTTGTAACAAAAATGGGTTCTGCCCATGTAATCCGCCTGGATGTTTAGCTTTTTTGATCACGTGTTTTGGGGATTTTTTACTGTGGGTGAGCCTCACAGCTGGTGACTCACCCACGGTAAATGGACTGCGTTTGTTTAACGCCAGTGTCTGCCTTTTAGGGTAAGGCTGCTGTGACTCAGCAAGGGCAGGGGGCACTTGGCTGGCTACACATGAACACGTGTGCACACGTGTGAGGGCTATGTGTGTGAGACTACCGTCGTGTGCAGCCCGGTATCTGCGCACTGGTAGCCGGCGCAGAGTGATCTCTGAAGGGTTAGATAAAGACCTGGGGTAGGCCTTATAATAATAGTGAACACTGATAGGGAAAGTCAGTGTGGTTTACTGTCTTAGAGTGCAGTTTCGCTACAAAGTCCAGTGAGGTGCTGAGCTGGGGCAGAAGGAATGCGTCAAGATCAAATCTGCAAGTTCCAAGAAGGTATCCGTACACCTTGCGGGTCATCCAGAATTGTCATATTTCTCCGGCTTACCTCAGGCTCAGAGCCCAGGCCTTCTATCACCCTGCTGTGCTAAGTTCATTACGTTGCTGTCCAGCAGCGGGAACATAGGCCTCCTCACACAAATGGAGCAATTAACAGTGCTTCACTCAGCTCCTGAGGAGGAAAGGCATGGGAACGAAGGACATGCATCCATCTATTAGCTGTCCCACTGTACCAAGGATGGGACAGCCCAGGCCCACTGAACATAGGAGGGAGTCCAGACCTCTGGAGCCAACACAGGAGGGGGCCCCTCTTTGAAGTTTTGGTAGGAATGGACCTGGCAGTGATGTCAGCGAGGGGTGGAGCTGAGGCCCCCAGAGGAGATGTGACCAGTGACTCCTGGATGGCGCCATCTTTAATAGTCCCAGCATGCTGTGCAGGGGGTTGAGACAGGGGTGGAGAGATGATGTGACACCCTGGGATTGGCCAGGGGTGCCTGGCTTCTGTAACTTTCCACCTCCACTTAAAAGTTTTGCATAAGGGGGATAGAGTGCTTTTTGTCAGAGCTAGATGCTGGGATTGGACGGTGGCAGCCATGGACATCTGGAAGAAGGAACGCCCTGATGCCCACCTGGGTTAAGGACTCCGACTACAGTTGACCCCAGGACCAATGGGTTTCTCCCGAGGACGAGAGGAGCTGGTCCTGTTACACCTCCTACAGACCAGTTGTGGAAGAACTAGACTTCTGCACTCAGGAGTAAAGAAGCCCCAGCGGACAAGAAAAGGAAAATGGCTGGCGCAGGGAGCCTGTGGAACCAGCTCCCTGAAAAGTGTGCCACCTTAGAGAGAAAAAGACTTCAGGTGGCTAGGGCTCGCACCAAGAGCTCAAGATTGGGCAAAACGGCCCATCATGGCCTGAGATATGAAAGGAGAAAGGATCTAACCTTTAATCCCTAGCCCAGGATTGGAGCACATGGAGCTGAAGCGATGTTGCACTCCCCCAGGCGGATGAGGAGGAGGGTCCTGGGACCCCATCTCCAGCCCCCCAGTGCCAAATGGAGAAGGGGGAGTTCCACCAGGCTCCCCCACATGGTGCTGGTCCTGTTCCCTGCTCCCCCTGCCTGTGTCTGAGGTGAGCGGGACAGCCACCACTAAGGAACATCTGCCACAGGAGCAGGCAGGGGAGAAGAGCTGGCAGCTCCCACGGCAGCAAAGGAGATGCTGCTCGTGCTGGGAGCTGGCCGGGGCAGCCTGGGTTGGGCCCTCGTGCTGCTCCCAATGGAAGAAGGCATGCGAGGTGCCTGGACCAACCCGAGGAGATACAAAAAAGGAAGGGAAAAAGAAAAAAGGAAAGTCGGGTGGAGCAAGGCCGCGCAGCATGACAAATTAAAGCGTCCAGAGCCGCTCATTATTAATTCACGCTTCCTGCGCGGCTGGATATTGGCAAAGCATTTTCAACTGTTTATGGTGGTCCTGGGACGGCAGAGTCCCCACCAATGAGCCAACGAGCCAAAGAGAGAGTGGGGAAGGAGTACGAATGCTGCAGCTCTCCACCCCAGGGCAAACTCAAAGATTTTCAAGAGGTACTGACCCATGTTTGGAGGGTCAAAGAAAGGTTGACTGCCCTAGGATTGCTTTCATTTACAAGCACTCCCAAGGCTGGAGCGTTTGCTCTACAGCTGGGTGTGCGGTGCCCTCTAGGGGTTGGTTCTATGGTTGCAGTTTATGTGGTCTAAGGTTGTTTAAAAAGACAGAGACACATGGTGCATGTTTTTTTTCACATGGTACATGTTTGCACAAAGCTTTATTTAAAAGTGTTCTGTACAATGCTTTAGACAATACTTTATATCAAAATGTTATTGCCAATGCTTTATTTAAAGGTGTTTGGTATTGCTGACAGTAGGGATCAGTCCCGATGGGCATGTGCAATGCTAGTACGTATAATGATTGCAGATGGATTATAGTTACTGTAGTCAGTGATGGAGTGAAGTATTATGTTGTGTTATCCTGGTGTTTAAGTCTAGTAACATTGACATGATTTTAAGTGACACTCTCCTATATGGTTATGTGGTATATTGTACATACAGGGGTTGTACTGTGCTTCTAGGGGCCATGACACTTTAGGGGTCAAATGCAATGTTGCCAAAGATATTTCCTTCAGCCTTATGCACATTTGTAAATTACTGCGTAGTATTGAGTAGTGTGTGTGTAATAAATGTACTTTTTCCTTTTCTAAAGAAAAAGCACAGACTGGCCTTTTGTTTTGACTGTTGTATCTGGTACTTACCTCAAATATGGCATCTTCACAACAAGTTGTTCAACTTGCATCGTTTTTACCTTTACTTGGAAAATGTGGTTTCGCTCATTTGTAAACATTGTTGTGACTATTGATGCTGATAATTATTTGTCAAAAAGAAAATGAGCCCTGCCGTTCAGTCATTTAGGCAGCGAGGGACAACACATATTTGACAACCTACCTATGCTTATTCCTCCTGCTGGACACGGAGATGGCTGGACATTTTACACCGAGGCAGTGCAAAGGCTGAATAAAAACTTCTTGGAACAACCCAGAGCTATGCTTGAGAGATTTAACTTCATGAAAAGGAAACAAGATCCAGATGAATCAGTTGAGTATATTTCGGCCTGAAGGAACTTAGCTGCTAATTGGAGCAGCACTAGATACATATATTAGAGGCCAGTTTGTCTACAGTTGTAAGTAAAAAAAAAAAAAGAAGCGCATTTTAAGTTGTAGAGCTCCGTCTCTTACAGAAGTGATAGATATGGCCAAGGGGATTAAATGCCACAAGTTGAGTCACTTCCAGTCCGTTTGCTGAGGTAAAAATGAAGTCCAAGTCAGTAATGTTCAAAAACATCAACGTGATCTGAAGGATGAATGTGTGAGGGTGAGTGCTGGCAAGGTGAATTCCAAAAAGCTCTGTTAACTGTTGATGCTGGGGCAACTTGTCATCTTGGTCTCAAGGCTAAAGGACCATTTTGTCATGTTCTACTGGGTGACTTGGACATTGATGTGATGGTGGATTCTGGTGCTCCTGTAACCATAATCTCTGATCAACTCTTTTTACAGCACTGGTCTTCTAAGGTTACACTTCAACACACAGATAGAATTCCTAAAGCGTATGGAGACAAAGAGATTGACATGTTGGGTTATTTTATGGAACATGTACCCTGTTTGGGTAGGCATGTGTATACAAAAGTTTACGTGGCGATCAAAGGAAAGAACATTGTTGGCTGGCAGGATTTAGCCAAAATGGGCTTGAAACTGGTTCAGAGTTCTGATAATTCCGTTCAATTGAATTAGTTATATGTTGCTCATGTGACAGACTTAGTAGATCTTGAGAATAATTCACAAAAGGTTTTAGAAAAGTTTAAAGAAGTATTTAACAACAAGATTGGAAGAATCACTAAATATGAACATACGATAAAACTAAAAGAAAACGCCATTCCCATTGCTCATCAAGCCAGACCAATACCCCTTAGTGTGAGAGATGACCTCAAGAAGTTATTACATAACATAGGGGCTCATTACGATGGCGGACGGACTTCAGTCCGTCCACCATCGTTGTGGGGCTTGGGACCGGCCGCCTGTAAGGTTGCGGTCCTGCACATGAGATAACGATGCGACCGCCACCATGGCGGTCGCATCGTATATCTCTAACATTGCGGCGGGTGCTGCTGGCTGCAGCACCCGTCACAATGTCCGAAATGCACTGTTTGCATTTCCCTGCACTACATGGCAGGCACCACGCGGTGCCTGCCACATGGTGCAGGGAAATGTAGGGGGGTACCATAGGTGCCTCCCCAGTGCACTGACAAACTCCCCCAACACAAGGGGGGCCCTCAACGGGCCCCCAAAGTACATCCCCGCCAGCCTTTCCCACCATGGAAAGGCTGGCAGGGATGGGGCATCATAATATGGCGGACGGTGCCTGCTAGGCACCGCCACCATTCTATCAATGGGAGCAGTCCGACAGCAGCAATCATTACGATTGCTGCTGTCAGACCCGTGGCGGAAGGTCTTTCCGTCCGCAACGCACACCGCCCACCATCGAAATCTGGCGGGTGGAATTTGGCCACATGATTGCGGTGAATCCGCCACTGGCAGGCTGCCGGTGGCGGATTCACTGCAATCATAATGACCCCCTTAGTTATGGAGGGTGTTATTCAAACTACTGATTCTTCAGAGTGGGTCAGTCCCATTGTAGTGGTGTGCAAGAAGAGTGGGGGTATTCGTTTGTGTGCGGACTTGTGCACGCTCAATAAAAACATTGGGATGGACTGTCACCCACTCCCCAAAATTCAGGATCTTCTAGCTGGTATTGGGGGTTCTAAATTCCTCCTGGACCGACGATCTACTTACCATCAAATCCCGTTGACACCAGGATCCTCTGACCTCACCACCTTTGCAACTCCTTTCAGTTCGTACACGTTCTTGAGGTTGCATTTTGGCTTGGCTTCAGCAGCCAGTGTTCAGAAATGTATGGATTACATTCTTGGGGGGATTGCAGGTGTACAAGCCTATCAAGATGATGTTTTGATATTTTCAAAAACTAAATTGGATCACTGGACTATTCTAGGAAAAGTGTTAAGCATTTTTAAAGAAGTTGAAATCACGCTGGGGTTGGACAAATGTAAGTGTCTAACTGATGGTTTTGATTATTTAGGTCACACCATTACTCCTACAAGCATTAAATCTAAATTTTAACTCACACAGGCAATTTGAGAAGTACCTTCTCTCAACAACAAGGACACATTAAGATCTTTCCTAGGGATGGCTTTTATTCGAGATTTGTACCAGATTACCTCAGCTCCTAACACCTCTTCTGTGGTCAAATTTTTTTGCAGGATTTTTAACTCTGAGGGCAGTCCCAAAGAGTTGGCAACGGACACTGGCAAACATTTTGTATCAGCTAAGATGAAGGAGTTTCTTGTATCCTATCAGGTCAACATTTGTAAGGTAGCCCTTTATTCCCCTTCATCCAGTGGACTTTTTGAGAGGATGAACAGGTTCATGAAGGAGGGGATACAATCGGCTTTGGCCTGTAATATACCTGTAGAAGACTTCTTACGGAAGAAAATTTGGTCATACTTAATTACCCCACATTCTACCCCTGGCATTTTTCCTTTTCGCCTTCTTAGAAAAAGAGATCCCAGGGCAAATGTTTGTCTGGTTTGGATAAAAGACTTAAAGTCAAAAAGGATTCTTTGTTATGCATGTAGTGATAAACATAAGTTGTTCAATACCACAAGAATACGTCAAAACATGCAGAAGGAGTATTTTGATTCTAGACATAAGGTGAGAGATCAGGAATTTCTTGTTGGTGATTGGGTCATGGCAAAAAGCCCTGTTAAGGTTAAACAAGCATTTGCAATGCAATCGGTCGCGCCTTTGGGACCTTATATGTATTTAGCTATGCAGCACATTAGTCTGG
The DNA here is from genome assembly GCA_963921515.1 of Calotriton arnoldi. Lineage (NCBI taxonomy): Eukaryota > Metazoa > Chordata > Amphibia > Caudata > Salamandridae > Calotriton > Calotriton arnoldi. The sequence continues at coordinate 2,467,943 of CAWUFW010000725.1, forward strand.
GTGCTGAAACATCTACTGTTCTTTAACATGGAGGGAAAGTAAGCACCAAACTGCGTGCCATACCAGGTATGGGAACACATGGAGAGAAATATTGCCTCTCAGCGGGAAATGGTGTAGTCAAAAGCTCTGTTTTTAATATAAAATCAGGGCCTTCAGTGGTCATATCACTGAAAATACAAGATTTGAAAAAAATATTATTGTCTGTGGGTGCTCGTGGAAGACAATTTCTATGGACTGGAATCTAGAGAATGCTAAAGTGATTCTGGTATTTTACTGACCTCTGCTGCTCGTTTTCTATCAAGACAGTTAAATAGAGGCAGTTGCCAGAAAAATTAAAAAAAGAAAGTCCCACAGCAGAAAGCAATTCTGGTATTTTACTGACCTCTGCTGGTCGTTTTCTATCAAGACAATTTAAATAGAGGCAGTTGAACAAGCAGAAAGCAATTCTTGTATTTTACTGACCTCTACTGGTCGTTTTCTATCAAGACATTTAAATAGAGGCAGTTGAACAGAAAAAAAAGTCCCTAAGCGGAAGCAGACAAGTCCTAGGGCTGTTCTCCAGAGCCCACAAAGTACATACACATATAAGTATATACTAAAGTATATACAAGAGGTCTTGAATTCTTGACCTAAAAAGGGGCTTCAAGGTTTTCCTCACCTGTTCAGGTATTGTAAATTTCAACAGGTTCTCTCTTTTTGAATAGAAGGGGGTGGTGGAGTGGGAGATCATTAGTTAAATTAACATCTGAACAGGTGAGCATGTTTTTGTCAAATAAAAGTGTACTTGATTATGACGCAGATCTTGCTTCGCATTTTTTAGATGATATATTACCATCCATTGAAAGGAGTGTTGGCGCTTTTGTCAGTGACTCGCGCCTGTGTGTAGGATCGACTTCTACAAGTATTGTAGAGCAGCAAGAAAACGATCTGAGGTCCTCTGATGTCAATTCAGATATTTGCTAGCTACCCAGAATGACACATCTAACACTGTCTCCAGGGTTTCACGCACTTGTTCTGCACCTGCGAAGTACAGAGATTTTTATTTGTATTAACTTGTTTTCTTCAAAAAGAAGGAGAAGATGTAGTGTACACACTTCGCTGTGTATGTCTTTCTTTACTTTTCATTACTTATATGTAATGTGGTTCTGGAATTGTTTACTTTCATGTAAGGTAGCGTGCTACCCGTTTATGTATACGTTCTTTTTATGGCCCGTGACGGTGCGCCGGTCATGTGTTCTCGGTTTGCTCCTGCTAGGCAGTTGTGATCTGATCTTCACTGGACGAGGACACACTCCCGTGGGCTGCTGTTCCCTTTGGAATAAACTGAGAAGCCTTCTTTTTACCACCTTCCTTCTTGTGTCTTCTTCCATACTTTACAAGCACACGAGCAGGGCGCACGAGTGCACGCGAACAGAGCCGACAGGCAGTCCACTGCCACAAGACACACCGAGGCCTGGCCCGGCTGCCTTCGCGGGGATAGACTCGCCCGCAGCGTTCTCTTGCAGCCAGCCCGCAGGAGGGCCTCGCTCGCCTCACCTCTGCCATGTTGGTCCTGTGTTACTCCATGATCCTCCGCTGCCTCTGCTGGACTGCACTGCGGACCTCTGCTGGACTGCACTGAGGACCTCTGCTGGACTGCACTGCGGACCTCTGCTGGACTGCACTGCGGACCTCTGCTGGACTGCACTGAGGACCTCTGCTGGACTGCACTGAGGACCTCTGCTGGACTGCACTGCGGACCTCTGTTGGACTGCACTGCGGACCTCTGCTGGACTGCACTGAGGACCTCTGCTGGACTGCACTGAGGACCTCTGCTGGACTGCACTGCGGACCTCTGCTGGACTGCACTGCGGACCTCTGCTGGACTGCACTGAGGACCTCTGCTGGACTGCACTGAGGACCTCTGCTGGACTGCACTGCGGACATCTGCTGGACTGCACTGTGGACCTCTGCTGGACTGCACTGAGGACCTCTGCTGGACTGCACTGAGGACCTCTGCTGGACTGCACTGCGGACCTCTGCTGCACTGCACTGCGGACCTCTGCTGGACTGCACTGAGGACCTCTGCTGGACTGCACTGAGGACCTCTGCTGGACTGCACTGCGGACATCTGCTGGACTGCACTGTGGACCTCTGCTGGACTGCACTGAGGACCTCTGCTGGACTGCACTGAGGACCTCTGCTGGACTGCACTGAGGACCTCCGCTGGACTGCACTGAGGACCTCTGCTGGACTGCACTGCGGACCTCTGCTGGACTGCACTGCGGACATCTGCTGGACTGCACTGCGGACCTCTGCTGGACTGCACTGCGGACCTCTGCTGGACTGCACTGAGGACCTCTGCTGGACTGCACTGAGGACCTCTGCTGGACTGCACTGCGGACCTCTGCTGGACTGCACTGCGGACCTCTGCTGGACTGCACTGAGGACCTCTGCTGGACTGCACTGAGGACCTCTGCTGGACTGCACTGAGGACCTCTGCTGCACTGCACTGCAGACCTCTGCTGGACTGCACTGAGGACCTCTGCTGGACTGCACTGAGGACCTCTGCTGGACTGCACTGAGGACCTCTGCTGGACTGCACTGAGGACCTCTGCTGGACTGCACTGAGGACCTCTGCTGGACTGCACTGAAGACCTCTGCTGGACTGCACTGAGGACCTCTGCTGGACTGCACTGCGGACCTCTGCTGGACTGCACTGCGGACCTCTGCTGGACTGCACTGAGGACCTGCAGGCAGAGGAACGTCCGGGGATGAGAACCAGATCCTGGAACCAGGGGAAGTGAACAATATAAATGTTGTAAACCTGACAGAGAAATGCCTTTCTGATGATGCTTTGTCTGTTTTAACGAAAGGTATGAGTTTTTGCCCAAAAAGTATTGGTGATATCTGTGAAGTCAAAATAGATCTATATAAATTTGTAAGAAGAATGAAAATTAAGAAACATTTCAAAATGATGGACTATGGCAATAAAAATACTGAACAAAGTCATGGAGTCTTTGCCTCTAGTGAACATACCATCCAGGAAATACTAGACACCAGACTCCTCCTATCAATTACAGATTGTGAGGATGAAATTGTGACATCTGAAATGATTATGCGTGATTTGAATGTAACGAGTGACTGGAGCATTACTAGCAATTTGAAAGAAAAATCAGAAATGGACACCTACGTTGTTTACGGGCAACAACATAGATATTTTTCACAAGCTAGTCAGTTCAGATCTAGACAGACAGACAGACAAGAAAACACATATCAAGACCAGAAATGATAACCTCACAAATGGTGAACGTAAGGCCCTTAAGAATTTGATGAATGACAGAGACATCACGATTAAGGAAGCTGACAAAGGGGGAATATTGTGGTTATGCGCAGCACAGATTATGACAACGAACTGTTATCACAACTGGGTGACCAACAATGCTATGAGCCTCTCCCCAATAACCCGATATGGACCTTGACAGAACACCTGAACAGACACCTGAAACAATGGCATGGCCAAGGGCTACTGGATGATAATGAGTACACATATTTGAGAGTAGACAGGCCAAAGTACCCCTGCATTTATACATTACCTAAGGTTCATAAAGATATGCCCTTTCCGCCAGGCAGACCCATCATCTCTGGTATTGATGGACCGACAGAGAGAATCTCAGAGTATGTAGATACATTTCTACAACCAATGGTGAAGAATTTACCATCACATATCCGCGATACCAAACATATACTAGGAGTCCTGGCCGACTTGAATTGGGACGACCATATGACATTAGTTACTCTTGATGTAACGGCGCTATACACTAGCATCAGGAGAGACACCGGCTTAAGTGCGATCAGGAGAATACTGAACACCAGATCAGCCAGCGCTTGGAGTCACACGGAAATGCTGATCGAAATGATCGAGCTGATCCTTGACAATAACGTTTTTCTGTTTAAAGAACAATGGTACAGACAGAAGCAGGGGGTGGCCATGGGCTCCAGATTTTCTCCTTCGTACGCGAATCTGTTCATGGGCAGGTTCGAGGAGAAGATGATCTGGGGCCCTCAAGGAATGGAATGGAGCGATTCCATTCTTTATTGGGGTAGGTATATTGACGACTGCCTTATGATCTGGACCGACACGGAACACAAGTTGACTAACTTCCTTAGGTACTTGAATGAAAATGACTTTAACATTAAATTTACTTTCAATTACAGCAAAAGTATGATTTCCTTTTAGATGTAGAACTGTACATAAGGGAAAATAAGATTCACAACAGACTCTTTCGGAAAGAGACAGCCTGTAATGCACTACTTCACGCATCCAGTGCCCACCCTTCACATCAGATAAGATCAATCCCCTATGGGGAACTCGTCAGAGTGAGACGGAACTGCAGCTTTGAACCTGAGTATGAAGAATGTAAGAAGGGAGTGTTAGCCCGCTTTAGAAATAGGGGCTATGACGAAACGACTTTACGGAATGCAGAGAAGAGGATACTCAGGGTAAAGAGACAAGACACACTTAGAGAAGGCTCACAGCATCGACGTAAGGAAGATAAAGTACGTATGGTGACTGGGTTCAATAACATGTCTGGTGTCTTACGTCGTAGTCTGAACAGACACTGGCATTTACTCAAGGCAGACAAATCACTTAGTGATTTCATCACTGACACACCCAACATTACATACCGACGAGGCCTGTCACTTAGGAACATACTTAGCCCGAGCTACCCCAGGTGTGAGAGAAAAAACAACTGGCTGACATCGCTGACAAAAGGCTTCTATGGATGTGGGCACTGCAGTTCTTGCAAATGGGCTTGTAACGGAAGAACTGAGTTTAAGGGTCCGGGCGACAGAGTTTACAACATAGTGACTAACATCAACTGTATGACGAAATTTGTTGTCTATATTATTGAATGCAGATGCATGAAAAGGTATGTAGGCAGTACCATCAGGACATTACGTGAGAGGATAAGCGAGCACATAAGGGCGGTCAAGCAGGGAGATGTGAGATATCCCATTGCCGCTCATGTGACACAGTGTCAAGCTCAGACAGCTCATAAGCAGTTTGAATTCTATGGTATAGAACAGGTTCAGCGACACCAAAGAGGGGAAACAGAGAATTGGCCTTGCGTAGACGAGAGGCACTTTGGATCCTTAGACTACGAAGTACAGAGATAGGGCTTAACATTGACCCCGAATTACACTACTTTTTGGGAAGATGAATACATGGAGTCGCCACACTACAGGTATTAGTTCTGCTCCCCACACACTATTACTCTCCGTAGGTCTCCTCATCAAGACATAAATGACTCAATGACTCACTGTTACAACATGGCTAATTACAGATACATCTGTATGTGAGTCAAATATACGGAGTGTGTAATGTTCTTCTCTTATTATTTATTGTTTATTTGTTTTGGTTTATATCTCAATGCTAATTACATTATTATTTATTGTTTATTTGTTTTGGTTTATATCTCAATGCTAATTACATTTATGACGTTATTTTCCCCATGAGCACTGATGTTTTAACATTTGTAGAGAGAAATCAATTTTTTTAAATTTCATTAACCATGTTATGGCAATCAGGACCCTGAAGAGATGGAGATAAAGAATATGCACCTAGTAAAATAGGATTAGAATGGAACACCTGCTTGGCACTTTCACACTGCCCTTTATATATAGACATGTCACTATATAGATGTTCATGAAGCATGGAAAATGCATGTATCATAGACCATGAGGCACCTTTCACATGAAAATGACATAATATACAGCCTCTACACACCTTATCTTTATACCCCTTACGCTACACAATATCAGCCCTTGTGTCTATAATGCAGGATGCAATGTCTGCATATAGGACTATATCAGCGCGTTTCCCGCACAATAACGGTAGCCCCGCAATCTTATTTCGGATTATTTTATAGGCAATAGGTATTGTTGCTGCCAGAAGACCGCTTTGCACCTTAATGAATAAGAACATACTGATGTTAGGGATTCAGTGTCGTTACAAGATGGCCACCGTTATGCAACTAGGTTATACTTGAGTCCTTCTTCTCTGATTGCTGAGAAACTGGATAGCTGTCCTTCCTCGGTTTCTATTGAACTTGAGTGAAGCCGGTATAAAATGGCGGGAACCAGGAGCCTCATTCGTGCACCGTACTCGGCAACACGAGGAGCGACGTCCGTGTGTGGGATCAAACTACTAAGAAATAAGGTAAGGGGATCAACTGACCAGGGGGCTTTTGACTTTAAGGAAGAATAGAATATTGTGAGTTCTTGTTGTCAGATTCATCGTTAGCATGATAGTGCTAATGGAGCAACTAGCATGACGGATTCATTTTAGCTTGTTGACACTCTAGATATAGCACAGGAATGGAGGAAGCTTATCTTTACGATTTACTAGATGGATCAAATGGTACTCTAGCATCAATATGAGGAGATAGATAAAGCGGATATAAACTGAATAGCTTTGTTGTGATGTCAAGCTGTATTCAGTGTTATGACAAATGGTGCAGTGTTAGATTGGTCATTCTGCACCTAGATTTTGACTATTGGGGTTTGAATAAATAGAGCTTGACATTGCTCAGGGAAGGTAAATATCACATGGTTAGTCTACAATGAGATTGGATGAGGTATTCATTTTGAACCATAAATCTTATGGAGTGAAACATGACTGGCTATATCTTTGTAGATTCTGGACTTCTGGGACATACAGGGATCCCTTGGATTTAACATTGAGAAGTGAGACGTCGCGAGATATTGAATCCCAGTGTGGGTTGGAATTAACACCACTAATAAAGTAGGTGGGCCAATTGTTACTTTGAGTTTGCAACTTTAGCCGTATGTGACTTTTGCCTGATGGTCCTATTTATACTCAGGGCGCTTTCTGGTTTCTTTACAGGGTTATACACAGGAAGACAATAGGTATTTACCCAACATAATTTGGTTTTTGTTAAATTAAGTTCAAACAAAAAATCTTTTATCTCACCTTTTGGGCTCCACTCCGATCTCACCCCAGGAATGTTCATTCTTGGAGTCGTCATACACGGTCTGAGTAAATTATATTTTGACACTACCGAATGGCACTATATATGGTTTATATTGCACTTACTACTGAGACTATACCACGGAATTCTTCTTACTCCATCTTTTTCTTTTGGGATTCTGGATCTTTTGATCTACGGATTATTGGGTCACATTTGAAGAAAATTTTCAATGTTTCTGGTGTTTTATATTTTGTGCATGTGGGCACACAACCAATGAGATAACATATTGTGATGAAGCATGGCACCGGCCGCTGAATGTAATCTCTGACTAGTTCTGTACACCCAATTTAAAGAAGGTGATACATTGAGTATTCATTCTGTTTTTATGCAGCCTTGATAAAGTCGCGGGATTAATTCCCATGTAAGCGACGAAACACGTGTCGGCTGTCTGAACATCGGAAAATAAAAAGGAAAAAAGAAATAAGAACTTACCTACTTGTATTTTACTTATGCTCACATCAAGCATGTTTATGTATATTGTGACATAACAGACGTGTGCTGAGGAATTCCTTTGTGCACTGAGGACCTCTGCTGGACTGCACTGAGGACCTCTGCTGGACTGCACTGCGGACCTCTGCTGGACTGCACTGAGGACCTCTGCTGGACTGCACTGAGGACCTCTGCTGGACTGCACTGAGGACCTCTGCTGGACTGCACTGTGGACCTCTGTTGGACTGCGGACCTCTGCTGGACTGCACTGCGGACCTCTGCTGGCCTGCGGACCTCTGCTGGACTGCACTGTGGACCTCTGCTGGACTGCACTGAGGACCTCTGCTGGACTGCACTGAGGACCTCTGCTGGACTGCGGACCTCTGCTGGACTGCACTGCAGACCTCTGCTGGACTGCACTGAGGACCTCTGCTGGACTGCGGGCCTCTGCTAGACTGCACTGAGGACCTCTGCTGGACTGCACTGAGGACCTCTGCTGGACTGCACTGAGGACCTCTGCTGGACTGCACTGAGGACCTCTGCTGGACTGCACTGAGGACCTCTGCTGGACTGCACTGAGGACCTCTGCTGGACTGCACTGCGGACCTCTGCTGGACTGCACTGAGCACCTCTGCTGGACTGCACTGAGGACCTCTGCTGGACTGCACTGAGGACCTTTGCTGGACTGCACTGCGGACCTCTGCTGGACTGCACTGAGGACCTCTGCTGGACTGCACTGCGGTCCTCTGCTGGACTGCACTGAGGACCTCTGCTGGACTGCACTGAGGACCTCTGCTGGACTGCGGACCTCTGCTGGACTGCGCTGCGGACCTCTGCTGGACTGCACTGCAGACCTCTGCTGGACTGCACTGCGGACCTCTGCTGGACTGCACTGCGGACCTCTGCTGGACTGCACTGAGCACCTCTGCTGGACTGCACTGAGGACCTCTGCTGGACTGCACTGAGGACCTCTGCTGGACTGCACTGCGGACCTCTGCTGGACTGCACTGAGGACCTCTGCTGGACTGCACTGCGGACCTCTGCTGGACTGCACTGAGGACCTCTGCTGGACTGCGGACCTCTGCTGGACTGTACTGCGGACCTCGGCTGGACTGCACTGCGGACCTCTGCTGGACTGCACTGCAGACCTCTGCTGGACTGCACTGAGGACCTCTGCTGGACTGCACTGCGGACCTCTGCTGGACTGCACTGAGGACCTCTGCTGGACTGCACTGCGGACCTCTGCTGGACTGCGGACCTCTGCTGGACTGCACTGCGGCCCTCTGCTGGACTGCACTGCAGACCTCTGCTGGACTGCACTGAGGACCTCTGCTGGACTGCACTGCGGAACTCTGCTGGACTGCACTGCGGACCTCTGCTGGACTGCACTGCGGACCTCTGCTGGACTGCACTAAGCACCTCTGCTCCTCCGGGCAGACCACCACCGATTAATTGTAGCTAGTGCCTAAAGGCTTAAGAGGGTGAAGGCAGCCGGCAGCACGACCCCTGGCTGACCTCAATCCCCTGAGCCCACACCTGGGGGCCTAGGGGTCTAGGGGTCTAGGGTCCAGTTCAGAAACACCGTCCTCCTCTCTGGGTGCCGAGGTGGGTGGCAGGCAGTACACCTTCCCGTGCCTTGAACCACAGCAGGCCCGGAGTGTATTCGAGCCCCGCAGCAGTCAAGCTCCACCGTGGCCACCCTGTGCAGGCGGTCATGTGATGCTTCGGGATACCTCCTTTCTTCTTCTTTTTGTCTGTCAGGACCGGGGGACATTCAGCGCCTGCTGATTAAGTCTGCCAGGAACTATGCGTGCATAAGCCGTCAACATATTCGTCTGCATCTCCACGCACCCGTCAGCGTCTCTGCTCCACAAGCAGCACGCTAAGAGGCATGTTTACAGTGTTTCTGCAGCAATTCTATGCCGCATAGCGTCACTTTTGTGACACTCCGGAGGCACAGTGTGCTGTTCCATATCTACAAGGCCATGCAAAGCCGCCCTGCGTAGCTTTTCATGGCCTTGTAAATATGGAGCAAGGCGATGCCTTACTCTGCGTGGAAGGGGCGTTCCATGGGTGTTGCTGTGGGTGTTCCCATGTGGGTGTTCCCATGCAACACCTATGGTTTTTGACACTGCCCCAGATTTACAGCATAGCGTAACTCTAGGGCAGTGACAAAATTAGAAGAAATGTTTACATTTCTCCTCCTTTTTTTCTCTTTCCATGCGTGCTGCATTCTGCAGCACACATAGAACGAGGAAAACAGCTCCTTTGCACAAAAATAATCATGCCAACAACACAGACACTCTTGCACCATGGTACCAGGGTGCCTGTGTTGGCAATCGGCTGCAGTTTGTGCACCGGCGCTGACAGAAAAGACAGGAATGCATATCATGTAGATACCGTGCATTCCTGCCCTTTTCTTTTCACGTAGCACAGCTAGAAGGCTAGCAGCGATGCCCTATGCCAAATATGCCCCTAAGTTTGATAGGAGGTATCTTAGGGGCTGATTCACAGAACTAATCTGAGATCAAATCCTAAACTTACTACTTTTGGTATTCACAGAAGGCATTTAGTAGTAGTAAAGTTAGGACTCCTAACTTTACTACTACTAAACTGAGGCAAAATCCTAAACTTACTACTTTTGGTATTCACAGAAGGCATTTAGTAGTAGTAAAGTTAGGACTCCTAACTTTACTACTACTAAACTGAGATAAAATCCTAAACTTACTACTTTTGGTATTCACAGAAGGCATTTAGTAGTAGTAAAGTTAGGACTCCTAACTTTACTACTACTAAACTGAGATAAAATCCTAAACTTACTACTTTTGGTATTCACAGAAGGCATTTAGTAGTAGTAAAGTTAGGACTCCTAACTTTACTACTACTAAACTGAGATAAAATCCTAGACTTACTACTTTTGGTATTCACAGAAGGCATTTAGTAGTAGTAAAGTTAGGACTCCTAACTTTACTACTACTAAACTGAGATAAAATCCTAAACTTACTACTTTTGGTATTCACAGAAGGCATTTAGTAGTAGTAAAGTTAGGACTCCTAACTTTACTACTACTAAACTGAGATAAAATCCTAAACTTACTACTTTTGGTATTCACAGAAGGCATTTAGTAGTAGTAAAGTGCGGACTCCTAACTTTACTACTACTAAACTGAGATAAAATCCTAGACTTACTACTTTTGGTATTCACAGAAGGCATTTAGTAGTAGTAAAGTGCGGACTCCTAACTTTACTACTACTAAACTGAGATAAAATCCTAAACTTACTACTTTTGGTATTCACAGAAGGCATTTAGTAGTAGTAAAGTTAGGACTCCTAACTTTACTACTACTAAACTGAGATAAAATCCTAAACTTACTACTTTTGGTATTCACAGAAGGCATTTAGTAGTAGTAAAGTTAGGACTCCTAACTTTACTACTACTAAACTGAGATAAAATCCTAAACTTACTACTTTTGGTATTCACAGAAGGCATTTAGTAGTAGTAAAGTTAGGACTCCTAACTTTACTACTACTAAACTGAGATAAAATCCTAGACTTACTACTTTTGGTATTCACAGAAGGCATTTAGTAGTAGTAAAGTGCGGACTCCTAACTTTATTACTACTAAACTGAGATAAAATCCTAAACTTACTACTTTTGGTATTCACAGAAGGCATTTAGTAGTAGTAAAGTTAGGACTCCTAACTTTACTACTACTAAACTGAGATAAAATCCTAGACTTACTACTTTTGGTATTCACAGAAGGCATTTAGTAGTAGTAAAGTTAGGACTCCTAACTTTACTACTACTAAACTGAGATAAAATCCTAAACTTACTACTTTTGGTATTCACAGAAGGCATTTAGTAGTAGTAAAGTGCGGACTCCTAACTTTACTACTACTAAACTGAGATAAAATCCTAAACTTACTACTTTTGGTATTCACAGAAGGCATTTAGTAGTAGTAAAGTTAGGACTCTAACTTTACTACTACTAAACTGAGATAAAATCCTAAACTTACTACTTTTGGTATTCACAGAAGGCATTTAGTAGTAGTAAAGTTAGGACTCCTAACTTTACTACTACTAAACTGAGATAAAATCCTAAACTTACTACTTTTGGTATTCACAGAAGGCATTTAGTAGTAGTAAAGTTAGGACTCCTAACTTTACTACTACTAAACTGAGATAAAATCCTAGACTTACTACTTTTGGTATTCACAGAAGGCATTTAGTAGTAGTAAAGTGCAGACTCCTAACTTTATTACTACTAAACTGAGATAAAATCCTAAACTTACTACTTTTGGTATTCACAGAAGGCATTTAGTAGTAGTAAAGTTAGGACTCCTAACTTTACTACTACTAAACTGAGATAAAATCCTAGACTTACTACTTTTGGTATTCACAGAAGGCATTTAGTAGTAGTAAAGTTAGGACTCCTAACTTTACTACTACTAAACTGAGATAAAATCCTAAACTTACTACTTTTGGTATTCACAGAAGGCATTTAGTAGTAGTAAAGTTAGGACTCCTAACTTTACTACTACTAAACTGAGATAAAATCCTAAACTTACTACTTTTGGTATTCACAGAAGGCATTTAGTAGTAGTAAAGTGCGGACTCCTAACTTTACTACTACTAAACTGAGATAAAATCCTAGACTTACTACTTTTGGTATTCACAGAAGGCATTTAGTAGTAGTAAAGTGCGGACTCCTAACTTTACTACTACTAAACTGAGATAAAATCCTAAACTTACTACTTTTGGTATTCACAGAAGGCATTTAGTAGTAGTAAAGTTAGGACTCCTAACTTTACTACTACTAAACTGAGATAAAATCCTAAACTTACTACTTTTGGTATTCACAGAAGGCATTTAGTAGTAGTAAAGTTAGGACTCCTAACTTTACTACTACTAAACTGAGATAAAATCCTAAACTTACTACTTTTGGTATTCACAGAAGGCATTTAGTAGTAGTAAAGTTAGGACTCTAACTTTACTACTACTAAACTGAGATAAAATCCTAAACTTACTACTTTTGGTATTCACAGAAGGCATTTAGTAGTAGTAAAGTTAGGACTCCTAACTTTACTACTACTAAACTGAGATAAAATCCTAAACCTACTACTTTTGGTATTCACAAAAGGCATTTAGTAGTAGTAAAGTTAGGACTCCTAACTTTACTACTACTAAACTGAGACAAAATCCTAAACTTACTACTTTTGGTATTCACAGAAGGAATTTAGTAGTAGTAAAGTTAGGACTCCTAACTTTACTACTACTAAACTGAGATAAAATCCTAAACTTACTACTTTTGGTATTCACAGAAGGCATTTAGTAGTAGTAAAGTTAGGACTCCTAACTTTACTACTACTAAACTGAGATAAAATCCTAGACTTACTACTTTTGGTATTCACAAAGGCATTTAGTAGTAGTAAAGTTAGGACTCCTAACTTTACTACTACTAAACTGAGATAAAATCCTAGACTTACTACTTTTGGTATTCACAGAAGGCATTTAGTAGTAGTAAAGTTAGGACTCTTAACTTTACTACTACTAAACTGAGATAAAATCCTAAACTTACTACTTTTGGTATTCACAGAAGGCATTTAGTAGTAGTAAAGTGCGGACTCCTAACTTTATTACTACTAAACTGAGATAAAATCCTAAACTTACTACTTTTGGTATTCACAGAAGGCATTTAGTAGTAGTAAAGTTAGGACTCCTAACTTTACTACTACTAAACTGAGATAAAATCCTAAACTTACTACTTTTGGTATTCACAGAAGGCATTTAGTAGTAGTAAAGTGCGGACTCCTAACTTTATTACTACTAAACTGAGATAAAATCCTAAACTTACTACTTTTGGTATTCACAGAAGGCATTTAGTAGTAGTAAAGTTAGGACTCCTAACTTTACTACTACTAAACTGAATAAAATCCTAAACTTACTACTTTTGGTATTCACAGAAGGCATTTAGTAGTAGTAAAGTTAGGACTCCTAACTTTACTACTACTAAACTGAGATAAAATCCTAAACTTACTACTTTTGGTATTCACAGAAGGCATTTAGTAGTAGTAAAGTTAGGACTCCTAACTTTACTACTACTAAACTGAGATAAAATCCTAAACTTACTACTTTTGGTATTCACAGAAGGCATTTAGTAGTAGTAAAGTTAGGACTCCTAACTTTACTACTACTAAACTGAGATAAAATCCTAAACTTACTACTTTTGGTATTCACAGAAGGCATTTAGTAGTAGTAAAGTTAGGACTCCTAACTTTACTACTACTAAACTGAGATAAAATCCTAGACTTACTACTTTTGGTATTCACAGAAGGCATTTAGTAGTAGTAAAGTGCGGACTCCTAACTTTATTACTACTAAACTGAGATAAAATCCTAAACTTACTACTTTTGGTATTCACAGAAGGCATTTAGTAGTAGTAAAGTTAGGACTCCTAACTTTACTACTACTAAACTGAGATAAAATCCTAGACTTACTACTTTTGGTATTCACAGAAGGCATTTAGTAGTAGTAAAGTTAGGACTCCTAACTTACTACTACTAAACTGAGATAAAATCCTAAACTTACTACTTTTGGTATTCACAGAAGGCATTTAGTAGTAGTAAAGTTAGGACTCCTAACTTACTACTACTAAACTGAGATAAAATCCTAAACTTACTACTTTTGGTATTCACAGAAGGCATTTAGTAGTAGTAAAGTGCGGACTCCTAACTTTACTACTACTAAACTGAGATAAAATCCTAGACTTACTACTTTTGGTATTCACAGAAGGCATTTAGTAGTAGTAAAGTGCGGACTCCTAACTTTACTACTACTAAACTGAGATAAAATCCTAAACTTACTACTTTTGGTATTCACAGAAGGCATTTAGTAGTAGTAAAGTTAGGACTCCTAACTTTACTACTACTAAACTGAGATAAAATCCTAAACTTACTACTTTTGGTATTCACAGAAGGCATTTAGTAGTAGTAAAGTTAGGACTCCTAACTTTACTACTACTAAACTGAGATAAAATCCTAAACTTACTACTTTTGGTATTCACAGAAGGCATTTAGTAGTAGTAAAGTTAGGACTCCTAACTTTACTACTACTAAACTGAGATAAAATCCTAAACTTACTACTTTTGGTATTCACAGAAGGCATTTAGTAGTAGTAAAAGTTAGGACTCCTAACTTTACTACTACTAAACTGAATAAAATCCTAAACTTACTACTTTTGGTATTCACAAAAGGCATTTAGTAGTAGTAAAGTTAGGACTCCTAACTTTACTACTACTAAACTGAGACAAAATCCTAAACTTACTACTTTTGGTATTCACAGAAGGAATTTAGTAGTAGTAAAGTTAGGACTCCTAACTTTACTACTACTAAACTGAGATAAAATCCTAAACTTACTACTTTTGGTATTCACAGAAGGCATTTAGTAGTAGTAAAGTTAGGACTCCTAACTTTACTACTACTAAACTGAGATAAAATCCTAGACTTACTACTTTTGGTATTCACAAAGGCATTTAGTAGTAGTAAAGTTAGGACTCCTAACTTTACTACTACTAAACTGAGATAAAATCCTAGACTTACTACTTTTGGTATTCACAGAAGGCATTTAGTAGTAGTAAAGTTAGGACTCTTAACTTTACTACTACTAAACTGAGATAAAATCCTAAACTTACTACTTTTGGTATTCACAGAAGGCATTTAGTAGTAGTAAAGTGCGGACTCCTAACTTTATTACTACTAAACTGAGATAAAATCCTAAACTTACTACTTTTGGTATTCACAGAAGGCATTTAGTAGTAGTAAAGTTAGGACTCCTAACTTTACTACTACTAAACTGAGATAAAATCCTAAACTTACTACTTTTGGTATTCACAGAAGGCATTTAGTAGTAGTAAAGTGCGGACTCCTAACTTTATTACTACTAAACTGAGATAAAATCCTAAACTTACTACTTTTGGTATTCACAGAAGGCATTTAGTAGTAGTAAAGTTAGGACTCCTAACTTTACTACTACTAAACTGAGATAAAATCCTAAACTTACTACTTTTGGTATTCACAGAAGGCATTTAGTAGTAGTAAAGTTAGGACTCCTAACTTTACTACTACTAAACTGAGATAAAATCCTAAACTTACTACTTTTGGTATTCACAGAAGGCATTTAGTAGTAGTAAAGTTAGGACTCCTAACTTTACTACTACTAAACTGAGATAAAATCCTAAACTTACTACTTTTGGTATTCACAGAAGGCATTTAGTAGTAGTAAAGTTAGGACTCCTAACTTTACTACTACTAAACTGAGATAAAATCCTAAACTTACTACTTTTGGTATTCACAGAAGGCATTTAGTAGTAGTAAAGTTAGGACTCCTAACTTTACTACTACTAAACTGAGATAAAATCCTAAACTTACTACTTTTGGTATTCACAAAAGGCATTTAGTAGTAGTAAAGTTAGGACTCCTAACTTTACTACTACTAAACTGAGACAAAATCCTAAACTTACTACTTTTGGTATTCACAGAAGGAATTTAGTAGTAGTAAAGTTAGGACTCCTAACTTTATTACTACTAAACTGAGATAAAATCC
The DNA here is from genome assembly GCA_963921515.1 of Calotriton arnoldi. Lineage (NCBI taxonomy): Eukaryota > Metazoa > Chordata > Amphibia > Caudata > Salamandridae > Calotriton > Calotriton arnoldi. Next base: position 2,484,006 of record CAWUFW010000725.1, read on the forward strand.
TAAACTTACTACTTTTGGTATTCACAGAAGGCATTTAGTAGTAGTAAAGTTAGGACTCCTAACTTTACTACTACTAAACTGAGATAAAATCCTAAACTTACTACTTTTGGTATTCACAGAAGGCATTTAGTAGTAGTAAAGTTAGGACTCCTAACTTTACTACTACTAAACTGAGACAAAATCCTAAACTTACTACTTTTGGTATTCACAGAAGGAATTTAGTAGTAGTAAAGTTAGGACTCCTAACTTTACTACTACTAAACTGAGATAAAATCCTAAACTTACTACTTTTGGTATTCACAGAAGGCATTTAGTAGTAGTAAAGTTAGGACTCCTAACTTTATTACTACTAAACTGAGACAAAATCCTAAACTTACTACTTTTGGTATTCACAGAAGGCATTTAGTAGTAGTAAAGTTAGGACTCTAACTTTACTACTACTAAACTGAGATAAAATCCTAAACTTACTACTTTTGGTATTCACAGAAGGCATTTAGTAGTAGTAAAGTGCGGACTCCTAACTTTACTACTACTAAACTGAGACAAAATCCTAAACTTACTACTTTTGGTATTCACAGAAGGCATTTAGTAGTAGTAAAGTTAAGAGTCCTAACTTTACTACTACTAAATGCCTTCTGTGAATACCAAAAGTAGTAAGTTTAGGATTTTATCTCAGATTAGTTCTGTGAATCGGCCCCTTAGTTTTTAGTGTGTTTTGGTTAGTCAGATCAGATGTTCTAGTCCCCTAGATGCCGAGATTGTTGTACGTTTCTGACATGTTGAGGAATGAGCCTGAAATTACTGAGTTGTTTGATGGAGGTGTGTGCATCAGTAGGAATGAGCAACTGAAGTCCAGTAAGGTAAGTAGCGGATGGGTGGGGATCAGGAGGAATGAGCAACTGAAGTCCAGCTAGGTAGGTAGCGGATGGGTAAAAATTCACAATCTGTATCAGTAACCTCTTGGAAATTGTAAAAAAGTGCACCCATGAAGGAAACACTTAAGTGCTGCACTAACAGTAAAAGCAGCTATACAAATAACATACCATGTCATCTTGACAGGATGGTAAACAGAGGTACAGAACTTGCACTGGTAATAGCTTGATGGAGACTTGCACACATCATGTTTGTTTCCAGATATTGAATATGACTTTGTTCTTCCAGTGCACGTCCACACCATAGATTAGTCTTGGGAACATTTAAAGTGTTTCCCTGAATTAGCTGGGCCTATTTTTACCATTGCATGCACACATTTAGGGCCCTGGAGATTATATGTTCAAGTAAAGTTTGGTCAAAGTTGATTTGTGCTTTAGTGTTTTAAACACAGACTTTGAAGACACACCTTTTGCCCATGAAACCCTTGCTGCGTGGTAAAGGATAAAGGGAGAGGAAAGAGAGTTTGGTGGAGAAGGATGGAGAGAAGTTCAATAGAGACTATATCCTCCGGCTCTGTTTCTCTCTTCAGTGCCTCCTTTGTTCTATACTCTGCCGCTGAGCACAGACCAACGCTGGGCAGATATTATATAGAGAGAAAGAACCAGAGAGAGATGAATACAGGCCGAACAAGAGAGGCGAAGAGAAGACAGGCATTGGCAGTGGCGGCTGGGGAAATTTGGAAGTGGTGAGACATAATACCTGCCAGGAGTTCACCCCAGTTTTTTTCAAAATTTGTCTCACTCATACTCACTCACTCTCACATTTACTCTCTTTCCCCTCACTCACCACAACTCACATTCTCTCAATTACTCATTCTCACTCTCACTCACTCCCAGTCACTGTTACTCACACCAGACATAGTCATACTCACAGGTTCTCATTCTCACTTACAAACACACATACACACACTCGCCCTTTCACACTCACTGACTCCTGGCCCTCGTGCAACTGCACTTGCTAAACCACTGTTAGCTACACCACTGACTCATCTCCACTCCCTCTCACAATCTCCAATCATTCACTCCTTCTAATACACTCACACTCCTTCACTCACTCCTTCTGCATTCACTTTAATTTATTCATACACACTCAAACTTAGATTCTCACTCAAGCTATCATTGACATTCTAAACGCACTCACACACACACGCACACACTCTTCACTCAATCCATTCACTTTCAATCACTCTCAAACACACTCACATACACATGCATATATGAACAGAGAAATAACAGACTTTAGTTACCTTGAATCCTTTGCAGCAGAGCACGGATCTGATGCTGGACATTAAAACCAGCAAGCAATGATTCCCAAAGAGCGACCAGACAGAGCGGCAGGGCCATATGTAAGAGGAAGTACCACCTCAATCCCTCTCCCAGCTTCCTGATAGGACTGGAGGTACAGCCCTATCAGAAGCTGGGACAGTGCTGGAGATCCCGCCCCTGCGGCACTTCGATGCTCCTCATTGGCCTCAGTGATGCACTGATCTGCGCCCGGACAGCTACATTTTAGCAGCTACACTGTGCTGCCTAGGGTATGCGTAGTACGTCCGCTAAATAAAAAGGATTGTGCCTGTGTGAGGGGACCGTAGTTGAACTACGCCTCCCAGCCATGAGCAACCCAGACATCCACCTATAGAGTGTTGTGTTTTTATAGCACTGTAAGGAAAGGCCTCCTATTGCTTGATCACTCCCGAAGTTTTGGGGTGATGCTGATGGTTTTCCGACTCTGAGAGTGCACTGAGGCCTGCAAACCAGACCTCAGTGCCAGTGTTCTAACACATTACAGAATGTATGTTGAATTGGCTACCCCCAATTGGCAAGCACTGACTTACTTCTAAGTCCCTAGTATATGGTACCCAGGGCATGTAAGACAGAGTCCCCCCCCCCCCCGGGCTGCAGCACTGACTGTGCCATCCTGTGTGGGACAAAGTACAAAATGGCTCCCAGCCTGCCACTGCGGCCTGGAAGAGCAGTTTTAAAACTGCTACTTGGACTTTGCCATTTAAACCAATGGCAAAGTCCCCACTTTCCTTAACAATAAATATAGGTCTTCACTAAGGAAGGCCTATAGAGCCCTAAGGCAGAGAGCTGTATATTCTTAAGTGGGATATATACTTTTCATATACTTTTCATATGCCCTAAAAATTGTTGTTTTTGCTGTGGAAAAGTTAGAAGCCCCATTGGCTAACACAGAGTTACCGGCTGACCTCTCAGTCTGACTAACTTCTGAATGGTCTACTAAAATGGGTACTTCAAGGAATCAAATTAATCATGGTATTAAAGCCAACTTGATGCCCAAGTGGAATTAAATGTCACTTTCAAGGAGAGTCAACTTATAGAAAGTTGCCACCTGTTGCCTTGTTTATCCAGTGGCCTTAAACAGTTTCTGGCCACCAGACAGCCTCCTGCCCCCATGGGGAGTCCTGTGGACAACTCCCAGGCTCAGGAAGAATAGACGCCTGCTACACGGAGAGATTTTTCCTCCCCCTTGCAGGAAGCCACTCAGGGTGTTGGCCCAGAAGGTCAGATTCAAAGGCGAAGCCGCCTTTGGTGGGTAAATGGTGGTCACACTCATGTAGAATAACAGCAAGGACACCCTCATCGACCACACGGCACCAGAGCATCTTTCAACATCCTCAGCACTATTATTATTATTAGCAACGTATAGTGCTCACAGCTAACCCGAAGGGTTTCCTGGTGCAAGGTGGTCGCAGATTAGCTTTCCCAGCAGTGTGAAATCAGAATAGCCAAGTTTTCAGCATCTTACGAAAGGTAAGAAATGGTTTACAGTTTCTTAAGTTATCCGGCAACGAGTTCCAAAGCTTAGGACCCAGGTAGGCAAAAGAATGTCCCTTCATACCGGTTAGTCGAAACCGTGGAACACAAAACAGGGCCTGGGTCGAGGATCTTAGTAGCTGAGTCGGCTGGTAGGGAGATACTAGTTCCTGAGTGTAACGTGGTCCCAGGCCAAATCTGGCCTTGAACATATAGCACAATGCTTTGAATTCAATGCGCTTGGTCATCTTGAGCCAATGAAGTTCTTTTAGTAAATGAGAAACAGAAACATATCTGGGTAGGTTATAAAGCAGACTAGCAGCGGCGTTCTGGACAATTTGAAGGTGCTGTATAGATTACCTATCGACACCTAAATACAGTAGATTGCCGTAGTCCAGGCGGGAAATATCCAGGGCCTGAATAACGGTCCTCTGTTCCGCCAGAGGAATAAGCCACAAGATCTTTTTCAGCCATTTAAGGACTGTGAAGCAAGTGGCAGTTACCTTAGCTATCTTCGGCCTCATAGACAGCTTTGCATCAATAAGAAAGCCCAGGCTGTTTACCCTAGATACCGGGGTGGGAGCGGTCCCTAAGAATTCTGGCCAGTGTTTGGCACCCCAGAGGGAGCAGTTGTTGCCTAGAACTAGAACCCTGGTCTTATCACTGTTAAGTTTGAGTGAGTTTTGATTCGACCAAGCTGCAATTTTCGTCATACCCAGACGCAGTAAGGACGGGTCATGGCTCTATGTCGAAGACAAGGAGAAGATGATCTGGGTATCATTGGCATATGAGAGAAGGGTGAGTCCACAGCTCTCTATTAGGTTTTCCAGAGGGTGTACATAGATGTTGAACAGTAAGGGACTTAGGATGGATCTCTGCGGGACACCGGAAGTCAAGACTTGTCTTTGGGACTTCACGTTGGATGAAACAAATTGAAACGTGCGGTCCTTTAAGAAGGAAATAAGCCACCCGAGGGCAGAATCTGTCAAGCCTATTGACTCCAGCCTATGAATCAGGATTGAGTGGGATACCGTATCAAAGGCCGTGCTCAAGTCCAGCAAGTTGAGCGCGGCAGTGCCTCCCTCATCCAGGTATTGTCTGAGATGTTCTGTAAGGCCCAGAAGGGCAGATTCAGTGATGTGCCCAGCCCTGAAACCCGACTGGGAAGGGTGGAGAAGGTAGTGTAATCAACAAACGATGAGAGTTGGGCATTGGCATGCTTTTCCAGCACTTTCGAGAAAATAGATAGCAGAGAAATGGGGTGGAAGTTCGAGAGACAGTCAGGATTCAAGTTGGCCTTTTTTCGAAGAGGGAGGAATAGAGCATGCTTTCATTGCTGAGGCACCAGTCCCTCTTTCAGAGATGTATTCAGAATCTCCATAATTGTCATTAGGGCAGGTGGGTCTAACAGGCGAAGCTTGTCTGGGGGAAGATGGTCCAGTGGAGAGACAGATTCAATTGATCGTAAGGTACCAACAAAGGATGGTAGGTCCAGAGGAGACCATTCGCTTAGGTTAGCAGTATATTCTGTTTTAGATGCCAAAGAGTTGGATATTACTTTGTCTATCAGAGGGATCGTCGTTGTATTTAGCCGCTAGCAGCAGCGAGTCTTTGGCCAGCTGAGAATGAATGTTATCCACTTTGTGAGTGAAGAAGAGAGCTAGCTCATCACATTGTTGTTGGGAAAGAGAAGGCTTGGGCAGGATGTTACTGACATCCAACCGTTCTTTCGCCACTTTAAAAAGGGTCTTCTGGTAATTCTGGGCCTTAGTGATTTTGGCTGTATAATTGGAAGCACGGCAGACTCCCAAGAGGCCTGGTAAGCTTTGAGTGATTCTCTGTATTCTGACTTAGCATCTGCAGCGCATGGCTTCTGCCAGCGTCTTTCCAACACTTTGCAGTGTTTCTTTTCGGATCTAAGTGACTCAGAGAACCAAGGGGCAGGCGGGTAGGTTTGACCCACACCTTTAGTGGACTCAGGAAGAGTGGTATCAATCGCCTCCTCTCACCAATGACGGATCATAGTTTGATCCGAATCAAGATGTTGTAGGAGGGTGAGCTTAGTGCTTAGTAGCTGCTTATTGAGTGCTGCAAGGTTCAGCTTAGACCAATTCCTTGTATCCTGCATCCCCAGCATCAGGACCACTCCATTGACGTCCATGGTGGTCTTGATGTAAAGTGTGGAACTGGACTTGAGACTGCTTGGTGACCAGATACCTGTCCAAATACTACTTAATGGCCCCCTGATTTTCTCCCTGTCAGATTTGGTCACCCCACTCGGGCTGGAGTAGCCGAACATTACTCTTCCAAACTTTTCAAAAGTTTCTAAACTTTACGGTTACCAATGCTTGTTTGCACTTTGGCCTAAAAAGCTGAGATTTACATTTTACTTAACGATCTCTATCTCTGGGACCCTCAGAGGATTTTGCTCATTTTTATGTCTAAAAACTAATTAAAATATCATCTATTTTTAGAAATAGGTGTCAGGTTTCTTTCGTGTTGCATGACTTTCTTATTCCATTGTTTGGTGCTTCTAAATGCTTTACACGAGTTCCTTTGTTTACGCCTTGCTGTTCAATGCTACAGCTACCCAGGGTTGAGTTCAAGGTTTTACAAATAAGCCTGATTTGACCCAAGATAGTTGCGCGAGTGTATCACACGATGAGGTTGCACAGCCATACCATATAATACTCCACAATCCTCACAAGCACTCTGCAGCTGGATCGTGCATCAGTCCCCTCCTCCTCCACCTCTGGTCATCAGGAGCCTGGAGACGAGGCCGAGCGGACTGACTTTTGCACTGGCAGTGTTCATGAAATCACGGAAGTCATGTTTTCATGAACACTGCCAAACTAAATATTGCACAGTATTGGGATTCGGAGAGGCAAGGTGCAGAATGTGGAGCCTCAGAGGAGGTGGGGAGAGGGACAGGGGGGGACGGCTGCACCCTGGAGCCCCTGACAAAGAGCCACCACCGGTCACTGGCCAGTGGCCCAGAAAGAGAGTGATAAAAAGCTCGTAGCTCTTTAAAGTAAAGAGAATATTAACTTACAATTGTGGTTGAAAGGGATTTTAGTTAGAATGGTACTTAAACCTATAGCGTATACCTATCTGCAGCTTCATAATGGTACCTGAGAGCACTGAGGAAGGAATTTATAGAAAGAGAACAAGTGTAGAGGAAGGGAAGCCACAAACATTAGGGAATGAGGAAAGGGTCTTATGGATGAAGAGGGTCTTCTGCAAGGCGTTGTCCTCTCACCAGGTAATGCGACAGTGCTTCATATGTTGCTGCCATGAGCATCTGGCTGGGGTGAGCAGCAAAGGATGAAGAACTAATGAGGGCAGGAGAGATGAGAGTGTGAAAGGAAAGGAGATGGATGACAGTGAGAGGAACAGGTAGCTTAGATTTAGTAATGATGATACAGCATTTAAAAGACACCAGGGCAAGCCACAGAGAGCCCCTGGGAGGCAGCAGACCGCCCACCTGTTTTACACTGTGTAAAGTCAGGCCTCTCATGAGCCTCTCTTTAATACTTGCATTTAGCTGAAGGTGAGTAGAAGTGATGGTGGGAGGGGGAGATGGGCTTTTGGGAGGGCACAGACCATTAGGGTTAGAGATGCCATGTCTTTAACAATTGTTTAAGGGGTGGGAGCGAGAACAGAAGGTTAGCGGGGGATCAAAAGGCAACCTTTGAAAACCCAAGGAGGTTGGGATCACGTTTGCAGGGCTTGTCTATTGTGCCACATTTGCTGCCTGCTGCTGCACAGTAGATACTAGGCTGTCAGCACCCCAGCCTTTTTTTCACAGTATGATTACTCCCATTTTTTCATAACTTCCTTCAATGTTTCTGATTTAGCCCCATCACTCCTGCAAAAACCAGGCTCATGTTTTCACCATTCTTTCTGAAAGCATTTGTCATGTTACTGCTGAACATTCCTCCAAGAAGTTATTTCATGCCTCACCCAAGCAGTTCACAGAAATGCGCTCACCTTGCTATCTGGGAAAATAATAAAATTTTCCAGCCAGTCCTAACTTTACTACTCCTAAACTGAGAAAAATCCTAACTTTAAGACTTTCGGTATTCACAGAAGGCATTTAGGAGTCCTAAAGTTAGGGCTACTAACTTCTGTGAATACCGAAATGAGTAAGTTCATTCTGTGAATACCAAAATGAGTAAGTGTATTCTGTGAATACCAAAAAGTACTAACTTTACGTTTTTGACGTAAGTTAGTTCTGTGAATCAGGCCCAAGTTTCTTAGCAGACAACAATTAGCCAACGAACCTATTGACATTTTTGTGAACGATCTAAGAATTTTGGCTGCCAAATGCAACTATTCTACTTTCCATGATCAGATGGTGCGTGATCAGATGGTACATAATGTAGCTGATGCTAAGTTGCAAGAAAAATTACTTTCGGCTGATGACTTATCTCTTTCCAAAGCTCTTGACATTGCTCATCGCTTCGAAGATATGAAGTTAGGCATGAAAGAACTGTCAGACAAGAAAAATAGCACAGCTGAGGTGCATATAGCTAAGAAGAAATCCGTTGATGAAAACACCAACAATAAACTTCTAAACAAACCAACTTCTTCTAGCTACAATTTAGAAAAAAAAGAATATATTTGTTTCAAATGTGGAATTCCGGGACATTTGGCCACTGACATAAGATGTCCCGCAATAAGTCAAGTATGCAGATATTGCAAGTCTAAAGGACATTATGCTAGAATGTGCAGAAACAGGAATAAATTTAGAAATAAAAACATGGAAGTCAAGAACCCTAGATCAGAATACGTTAAAGAAGTTAATAGTGACATTGATGATTCTGAATATCTATTAGCTGTGTATGAAATTAATGATAATGGCAAAGATGCACCATTCTGTACGATTCTAATAGGTAATAAGGAAGTAAAAGTCATGGCTGATTCAGGTGCAAGGCACACTCTGATTGGTGACGAGTGGTTAAAGGAGTTTCCTGATGTACGCCTGCTTCCTCCCGACATCAAATTAGTGGGATATGGCAAAAAACCAATTGAAGTTTTGGGGTTTTTCACTTCTGATCTTAGTTTTAAAGGTAAAACCATAACTGCTAAAGTCTATGTGGCTAAAGAGGGACCTTGTCTTTTGGGTTGGCCACAGCAACGAGACTTAATGATCACATTAGACCCCAATCATCCTGATCAAGTGTTGGGTTATTCTGATTTGATCCTTCAAGTTGGTAACTGTCCCACAACGGAATGGGAAAAAAATGTTTCCCAAGGTATTCTCCCCTCAGTTGGGATTACTGAAAAAGTTTGTGCACAAGATCATTTTAAAACACAATGCAATTCCCAAAGTTCATAAAGTCAGGAATATTCCGTTACTGTTGAGAGATGCTGTAAAGAAAGAATTAGAAAGATTGTGTCAATTAGATGTCATAGAAGAAATTGAATCTTCTGCGTGGCTTTCGCCTGTTGTTGTCATGCACAAACCTAATGGAAAGGCTAGGTTATGTGTGGACTTAAGAGATCTGAATGCTAATGTATGGGTAGACAGACATCCCCTACCAAATATTGGCGAGATGTTTGTTAAACTCAAAGAGGCCACAATATTTTCTACTCTAGATTTATCAAATGCGTATCATCACATAGCTTTACATGAAGATAGCAAACAGTATACTTCTTTCATCACATCTGAAGGTGCCTTTAGATACAAAAGGATGTCGTTTGGGCTAATTTCAGCTTCCTCCGTATTTCAGAGGGTAATGCATAAATTGTTTAAGGATATTAATAATGTTTTGTATTTTCAAGACGATATTCTTGTTTTTGGAAAAAATGCCCAAGAACACACTGAGATATTACACAAAGTTTTGTCCATTCTCCAAGAAAATGGTTTAACTTTAACTAAGGAGAAATGCAAATTTGGGGTAGACTCCGTTGATTATCTGGGTCATTCCATCAGTAAGAATGGTATTTCCCCCAAACGAAATTTAGTTAAAGCTATTGAAGGAGCTCCCGAACCTCAAAATAAGGATCAGTTGAGATCTTTTCTAGGTCTGGCGGAGTACTACGCCAAATTTATTCCTACATTTGCAGACAAAACAGTACACATGAGGAATCTAATGAAAAAGCACCAAATGTTTGTATGGGATCTTAATTGTACTGATGAATTTTCTCATCTTAAAAAATGCATAGCGTCAGCACCTGCCCTGTCTCCATTTGATACTGCTTGTGAATCTGTTATCATTTCGGATGCTAGCAACGTTGGCATTGGAGCAGTGCTTATGCAAAATCAAGAAGGTCATCTTGTCACCATTGCATTTGCTTCAAGGCCCCTAAGAGGTGCTGAAGATAAGTACTCCACACTTGAAAAAGAAACACTTGCTTGTTGGTGGGGCATTGAATATTTTCGCAAGTATGTGTATGGTACTGTATTTAAAGTTAGGACTGATCATCGTCCTTTGGTAGATTTATTTACAACTAAAGGGTGTGGGAAAGCGACGCCTAGAATTGCTAGATGGCAATACAAATTACAAGAATTTCACTTTAAGGTAGAATATATTCCCGGGGTAAAAAATGTACTTGCTGACTGTTTGTCAAGATTGCCTGTGAAAGATGATAGCGTCATTATAGACGATGGAGAATTTGAAAAAGTTGTGTCAATATGTGAAGTGTCTAGTGGGTGCATAAAAGAAGATCAGTGGAGAACGGCCTGCAATAATGATGAGGATATTAGCAAAGTGATGTCTTTTGTGAGATCATCCTGGCCTAAGAAATCCGATTTACCTCAAAGCCTCTTACCTTTTCATCAGGTCGCACAAGAATTGTCCATTCAGGATGACATTTTGATGAGGGGTTTACAGTTGGTTGTGCCTAGTGACCTCATACAAATTGTCTTAGATATGGCACACGAAGGACATCCTGGTATGACCAGTATGAAGAGGAGGATTAGGAGTGAATTTTGGTGGCCTGCTGTCGATAGATGCATTGAAAGAAAAGTCAGATCTTGTTTTGAATGCAGTATTAGTGACAAATCACAAAAAACCCTTGTTTATCATCACTCACCTGTTTCTACACCCACGCAAGTGTGGGAATGTGTGTCACTTGACATAGCTGGACCAATGTGTTTGGGTCATAATCCTGTATATGCCATTGTTTTAATTGATCAACTTTCACAGTGGCCTGAAGTTAAATTGGTTCCACAGGTTACCTCCAAAGTTGTTATACAATTTTTAAATGAAATATTTGAGAAGGAAGGTTTTCCTGAATCGATACTTACGGACAATGGGGTGCAATTAACTTCTATTGAAATGAAGACATTTCTTGAGGGTCATGGTATCACACACAAGCGTTCTTCAGTTTACTATCCCCAAAGCAATGGAATTGTAGAAAGATGGATAAGAGTATTGAAAGAAGGAGTGCAGCTTGCTATTAGCAATGGGAAGAATTGCCATGAGGCTATCAAAAAATTACTTTGGAATTACAGAAACACTCCCAGAAGCGAGGGAGATATATCTCCCTTTGAAAAAATGAGAGGTAGGAAGTGTTTATGCAATTTGAGCCAGAGATGGATGAGGGATCTAGCTTACAAAGAAGATGTAGTCAGGAAACCTGTTGTAAATCATTCCAATGTTTCATACAAGGTTTCCTTCTTCCCTTTGCGAGTCAATGATTGGGTGCGTGTAAAAAAAGGTAAAATGGTAAAGACAGGTGAGTCTAGGTTTTCCGTTCCCATGAAGGTTGTCAGGGTTGGGAAACAAGTGGTGGAGTTGACTGATGGAAATGTTTGGAGTTTTTCTAAAGTTGTGAAAGTGCCAAGTTGGCTTTCTCCGGGTGATGTTAATTCTAGGTCCCAGTCTCTGCAAGACCACAAGGTACTGCGTGAAAATATAAACTGGCGGAAAAGTATTCAACAACGTTCCAGCTATGGGAAGAGTCATGATATTGTGAGACAGAGAAATAAAGTGTGAGACAGAGACAGGCACCCAAATGGTGCAAAGATTATAACATGAGTGTATAGTTTCATTTATTTATTTGTTTATTTCCTTTGTTCAACTGTAATTGGTGTTTCTTGACCTCATGTTATAGATTTATTCATGTTTCCTTTTTCAACAATTCTTGTAAATGTTCTGTGACAAAGGGGGATGTGTGGCATCCTTCAGTTCTTGGGTGGAATCTGGAACACTGGATGTGTGGTCCAGACTCCACGGGAGGACGGTTAGCTCAGGCTTGATGAAGCAGCTTATTCTCTATTCTCCGATAATTAATAAAATACAGAAACTTACTGGCGTATCCTGTCATATATTATTGAGGATTCTTCAGTGATCTTATGAGAGTAGTACATTTTTTTGACTTTACAAACCGTGTTATTTTACTTAGGTATTTGTTTGTTAAATGTGATTTTTTTTCCTGTCGACTGTAGGTTTTTCTCCAAGATCTTTCTGGTTTTTAGAAAATGTTCTCCTTGATAAGAGTTTCAGAAAGCCATGGGTTCACCAAGTACATAAGTTTAATCATTTTAGCTTCCACGGAACCACTCTGCTCTAGACTCACTGAGAGGGTTTTGAACTTTTGTAACAGACTATCAGCGTCCTTATCACGATGAGGGACCTTTAAGGAATTCAGTATTTCTAGACGGACTTTATTAAAATCCTTTATGAAAATTGCCTTCCAACTATGCTTAGGGATGTTAAGGAGACATGTAGCCCCTGCGTCCCCAGCTACACCTTTCATCTGAAAGATGATCAAGAAATGGTAAGTACATGGCAGTTGAAAGGAAGAGCAGGTTCCAATGTCTTTGGAAGTAGAGAGTAAAAGATGAAGTGTGTGGCCGGCCTTATGAGTGGGCCCTTTAACTATCGTCGACGCCAAGGGAGGTGAGGTCCAATAATATTTGGTAGCTGGCGTGATTCTAGGAGTTTCCATCCTCTGCCCAGATATTAAAATCTCCTAGTGCCAGGATCTGGGAGGAGGGTGCTGTCATAGATGATGCGTTTGTCCAGCCACTGGAAATAGAACAGGTTTGAGGGGGGGAGGGGGATGATTAGGAGGCAGCCCAACGTGTACCCCGGGGAGATTTTGACTCCAAGGAATAAGGTTTCAGTGCCTTGGAATTGAGCACAAGGGATGAAGGGAATTCGTAGCAAATCTCTATAGATGCAGCTAACTCCATCATTGAATGATCTTGTAATTAGATGGTACTCAGTCTTTTAGAATAGGATTGCAGTCTGGGGTCAATCAAGTTTTGGTTAAATATAGGTTTTTGAGGGTTTCATTTCTGCTATGAGCGTTAAGTAAGGTGCGTTTTTTCACTGTAGAGCACACATTGCAGAGGCCTGCGCTAAGGTTTCTATATAGAACCTCTCCCTATCATGCTAAACATTTCCATTTCACACTATTTCTATGCTCATGACATAGGTTACCGACAAATCTCCGACCCTTGAGACACTGAATATATAGCCCAAGCTTTTACAGATATCCAGTCTGGGAGGACCACATTTCTTTAGCTCAACCCTCTGAAAACATAGTTCCTCCTGATCTCTGTTTTCACCAATTCTTTTATGCTTGTGCAAACTTACATCACCTTAATAGATGTGCTAACTCGTAAGCCATCATTAGTGGAATGCACCTAATTCCTTAGCTTTCGCCTGAAAGCATCAGCCTGAACCAGGCCTAAGTCATTGTCTCTGCTCTGGGAGCAGTTTTTACACCTCATTAAGGTCATGCACTGGCAGAGCAGATGCTTCCAGGCTCATGCAAATTAGCATCCAGGAGCTTCAGGCAGGGAAAAAGTACTTTTTTAAAAGTTACTTTTCCTAAATATTTATGAAAAATCCAACTTTGCCTTATGATTGGATTTTTAATCAATATTAAAAATAGTGGTTGAATCATTTATTTGAGCTGGTCTCTGTGAGCCTTTAAGTGCCTCCCCTGAGATCATGGGGCTTTATAAGTGTACTCCTGTGGTGGATCAGGACTTAAGTGACCAATTCAGAAGGTAAAATCTTTGACCAGAACAAACCTGGTTGGTGTACCTGACCCTCACTCCATCAGGATAGCCTCAAACTGCCCCTAGGTCCTGTTCTACCACGACCATTGACTATCATTGGCGCTTTGTGCTTCATGGTGCTATTCTTAGTTAAAACTTAAAAAATTCATATCGCCAGTTCCCCTCATTGAATTTTTGTCATTTTGTTTATCAAATTTTAGTCTATTTTTTTATTTGGTTTGGTATTTTTAGTTTTTGGCATTTTGCCTTTATTACTGTTTCACTGTAGCATAAATACTTTGCAAATTGACCTAAGTTAAGCCTGTCTGCTCTGTGCCGTAGCTAACAGAGGGTGGAGCTCAGGGTAATTCAGTGACTTTGAGAGTTCACACTGTCAAGGGTTGTGATTATTCTTTGGGGTGAGCAGTCACCGCCCCAGATAATAATCCAATTTTGTACATGTGTCAATAAACCTGAAAGGAAGGCTGAGAGGGAGAGATGAAATGGAATTGTCAGAGTGCCAGACAGATAGCAGCAAAGACTTACTTTAAAAATTGACTTTAATAATGAAAAAAACTCTTCCAAAGTATCTCAGTAGCTTATGCTCATCACTCACATCAACATTGATTACTTTATCTAAAATCATTTTTTCCATTAGTCATGATTTCTCTGATTGATAAGAACATTACCCTCCCATACCACGAGGTGACGCCATCGCTGGGCGACATGTGCAATCGTGTGTAAGCCAAGAGCTGGGAGGAACACAGGATGTAGACTCATCAAAACAAGAGTGCAATCAATTTAATTTAACATTAAAAAAGGGAAGCAAACAGTAAAATCCTTCATACCCTGTATTGTACCGAAGCAGCCGTCTTGCGCTTTGTGGGTTGGGTGGGGGGGGGGTGGTAATCAATGAAGTTATTGGTTACAGAGTTGCTCGTTCCTACCAATGTGGCCATCAGTTCCTGGAGTACCCGGGGCAGCAAGGTCCTGAGACCACTATAAACTGCTAGTTGAACACTGTGCAAGAGGAACTTGGCCGGAATGGGCTGGTGTAGTGAGAAGTGACGTAGAAAAGGGTTAGTAAAGGGTGGTATGACGTCAAGGAACCCTGCATGGAGTGGAATAAGATTCACTATGGAAGTGACATTCATACAAAGTAGCTTAACCATGCTGGTAGGCTGATTTAAAATTGGTTAAGGGTGGAGCAGTGTTGAAAGTATGCCTTATGAAGGGGGGGCACGGAATTGGTGCGGGGTAAAGATCTGTTTGGGGCTGGGATTCGATTGTCACAGGGTGAAATAACGTAGTGCGTGGGAGTTTTTCTAGTACATGATGGAGCGGTTTAGGTGGGGGGGGAAAGTCCAAAATAACAATAATATCGGAGCAGGGTGGCCTAGAGTTTGGTGGAAGTAAGTTTAGTGGGGATTAGGGTAACATTTATGGTCTGGGTGACACTGGCAGTGTCGGACACAGAGGTATGTCTTATTTCCAGTCGCAGCCGTAGCGATCGACTGCTTTGTATCTCTCTGTAGTGTCCTGTAACAGGCAAGGACCCCCCACCCACCCTCAAGCTCCTTCCTCATTGTGACTCAAGATGAGGCGCTGCTTGCTGCGCTATTTACCCATGGTCCAGCGAATAAATAAATGTCAGTAAGCCACAAAGTCATGGTCAGACGCCAATGCTGAGCTTCCGTCTACAGAGGTTTACTGGTTCATGGTGGTCTCGACAGACGAATCCACCTCTCCGTGTTTTATTGGCAATGGTGAGTCTTCAAATAGAAGATAAGGTTCCGTCCTGATCTGAAGCCTGCTGTCCAATCACGGGGCAGCCTTGTTGACATCTTGCTCAATGTCTTTGTTTTCTGCTCAATGTACTTGTTGTGCATCCCCCCTACCACCACCGCCAGCCCTTCTAGTCTGTGCTTGAGCTTTCGAAAAGGTACGTATGATGCTCGTGTCTGTGGCAGAGGAGCAGGAGGAGGAGGAGGAAGACGAGGAGGAAGGGCCTGCCTTAGGAGGCCGAGCAGTGGACCCCCTTCTCCTTTAGTTCTCCACCTTCTGTCAGTCTTTGGTTAAATTCATTCTGCTTGTACTCTTTGCCTTCGTAGAAGGAACTTTTTGTCGATGCCAAGCTCGAGCGATTCCTGGACCGCCGTGTGCAGGCTCTGACGATGAGAAAGAGCATCTCCGCCACGTTGAGCACTATGCATATGCCGGATGTGGTCAGCATGAAGACAGTGAAGATGGTCTTCTCGGTTGGCCTGGAGACGAAACAGTCCACTGTGTTGGGGCAAGGGTAGGCGCTGCATTTGACCAGCCGGATCATCTTGTACCCCGGGTAGATCATGTAGAAGAGGTACATAAAGCCAACCTCAATGATGATGCGGAAGATCACGCTGAGGGAGTAGGTCCACCACAGCGTGCCTGAGATGCGCATTTTGTGTTTTTTAACCTCGTCCAAGTGCTTGGCGTCTCCTTGGCCAGACATCTTCAGCACTTTCTTCTCTTGGTGCTGCAGGTACGCGATGTGCATGGCCACGAGCAGGGCCGGAGTTGACACAATGATCATTTGCAGGGCCCAGAGACGGATGTGTGAGATGGGGAAGAACTCATCGTAGCAGACACTGTTGCAACCTGGTTGTTGGGTGTTGCAGGTGAAGGAGGACTTCTCGTCACCCCACACACTCTCAGCGGCCACCACCAGCACCATGATCCGGAAGATGAAGACCACGGAGAGCCAAATGCGGCCGATGCTCGTAGAGTGACGGCTCACTCCACTGAGGATGGCATAGAGGCCAGCCCAGTTCATCTTGTCCTACACCTAGTGGCAAAAAAGATAGAGTAGTTGTTAGCTGTTGAAGGACCTGTGACAAGAGTCAGAGGCAAGTGTGGCCAAGAAAAAATGGTGGGACGAAGACGTCCATTCTGTAAATGCTTAGAATTGCATGTATCTCACTTAGCATCCGAAAGGTTTTGACATGACCTCCACACTCTCTCACAGCTATCAACAGACTCATACACACCGCCAACAAACTCTCACACATGCCCTCTACTAGTGTTCTATGTGACCAGCACAAACTCGTGCATCACCATCACTTGAGCCTTCAACACGCCATTCGCAGCCCCAGACCTGCACCTGCCCTCGTGGAACAGAGGACTTTTGGGCAACAAAACCAACCCACCTCTTTCTGTTACACATACCTAGGACTACTGCCTGGAGTGGAGGGTTCAAGACCCCCATGGACCAGGACCTTGAATCAGTGCTCCGTATGCACAAGATGTACCCTTCTCTGTCATCGACATAGCAGCCCAGGTTGTTTTCTTTTGGTCTTTCTGGGAGAATGTTCCTCCCTCCAAACCGAAGAATCAATCAATCAACCAATCAGTGTTTGTAGAGCGCGGCAAATCACCTGTGAGGGTCTCGAGGCGCTGGAAGAAGGCGCTGGAAGAAGGCGCTGGAAGAAGGGTCTGGTTGTGTCCTAAACTGCTAAACATTATTTGCACAGCCTACCACACCTGCACATCCTTCGGTGGACAGTCGCTGTACAGGCACAGCCTCAGAGGGACTGGTAGTGTTAGGATGCAGTGGTATGAGGCAGGACATGAGACAGGGGGGTTCTGGAACAGGGACTACTTGCAGACGCAGTCGGGCATATTTATGAGCCCCTTGTGCCGCTGGAGCGTCACTGTTCGTGGCGCTCCGGTGGCGCAAACTACAAACTCACATCTATGAGGCCACGCAAAGTCCCTTGCGTGGCTTTGAAGGCCTCATAGATATGGAGAAAGGCAAGGCAGCACAAATCGCTGCGTTGCCTTCTTCTGCGCTAGGGAGGCGTTCCATGGGCGTTGCGGTGGGTGTTCCCACGCAACACCCATGGATTTTGACGCTTCCCCAGAATTACGACACTATGCAAACCTGGGAATGCGCCAAAACCTTACTCCCCCCCAAGGTGAGGGGTAACCAGGAGAAATAACTTTATTTCTCCTTGTTTTTTCCTCTTTCCATATGTACTGCATTCTGCAGCACACATTGAATGAGGGAAACGCCTCTCAGGATAGTTTTTGTGCAGGACTCCTGCCGATAACACAGGCTCCCTTGCACCATGGTGCAAGGGCGCCTGCATTGCTGCTAGGCTGCTGAAACGGCACCAGCGCTGGGGGAAAGGACAGGAATGCACCATATTGGATATATACGGTGCATTCCAGCCCTTTCCCTGCGGTGCAGGATAGCACAGCAAGGTTACTTGCTGCTCTGCCCTACGCCAAATCCCTGTGAATGAGGGCCTGTGTGTATTGAAGTTTGGAGGACTGCTGATGAACTTGGACTATGTAGTGCAGCCTCAGGGGTCTGTGTAGCCTATGTACTGGCTAGGACTCCAAGGGAAGGTTACGCAGCGAAGCAAAGGATAAACATGCTCTCCATGCGTTTATTGGGATATTTCAAGGCACACCTTCTAGGGTACGGGTCAAGTCTGATGTTGGGAGGAATGGTGCACATGCTTGGTTTACTTGTGATAAACTCAGGGGCAGCTCCTCCGTTTGAGCGGGGGAGCGTCTCCCCACTTAACTATCCCCCCAAAGATGACAAATAAAATGACAATTAATTACCATTTTATTTTTCATACCCTGTCCCTGGCCGAGCGTCATGAAAGGGGGCGGGCCACTGCTGAGTGGCAGAAGCATGTCAATCATCTGGGAGGAGGGTGGGCTGATATGGCACTGATTAAACATCTCTAATGCAGCTGTCTTAAGACAGCTGGGTTAGAGAAAGCCAAAGCCTCCAGAGCGCTGTTGAGCGCCAAGTGAGGTCACTCCCACCAATCCTAGGGCTGCTCTCATGCTGGTGAGAGCAACCCTAGGATTTGCAGAGGGAGTTGCTGCTTCCGGTTCCTGTGTGGAAAGAAGAGGTCTGGAGCGAGGATGTCGCCGAGTTCAGGAATGTTTTTTTAAATATATGTTGTTTGAAGCGCGTGCGTCCGCCCCCCTCCCCGTAGATGCCAGCTGCCACTGGATAAACTATCCGTTTTAAAGGCAGGGTGTAGCTTCAGGGCTTTGTTAGTGCAGCATTGACACTTCCAGAGGTTGAAGCGCTCTTAGGACCCCTACTCACAGAAGCTTCGCATGCAGAGATCTGGTGTTTTTTTAGCGGAACTGTGACACACATAAAGTTGTTTCCATTGCATGTTGAGGTGGTGTTTGGGAATGGCAAAGTTTGGTGCTGCAAAGTGCATGCTGTGCACTGAGGGGGACTTATCACAAACCATGAAATGCATGCAATCCTCAGCCTGGCAGCCAGTAGAGGCAGGCATTCACCACTCAGGTGATACCAGCTTCCTTTGAGCTGCTCAATGACAGAGAGGAGGGACTATCCTGTTCCTGCAATTCAGATCAGTGCATTTCCGGCCAGTTTTTGTGTTTCCAGTGCATGTCACCAGCCTCTAGTCCCAGTGCACAAAGGTGGTGGTTGGTGTATAGAAGTTACTCATTCAGCGGGAGCTCCTGAGCCCTCTCAGTACTGTTAACTCTTTCCTGACAAAAAAAGCCTGTTTCTAGCTCCATGCAAGCTATAAGTCATTTGACTGGAGGTAAATGAGTGTTCCATTTGTAAGTTAGCATTACAAAATAATCCCACACTTACTTTTGTGTTTCGGACACACAGCTTGTACCTTCTATACCATGCCACGTTGTGATTTTTACAGGTGCCTACACCTCGCAGGGGAGGTGTGCTGTTGTACTACACTGTGGTGTGTTGATCTCAACATTGTATGTTTTTATTTTCTTAACATCGCAGGAAGGGGCACATGTTTTTTTCAAATCATTTTTTAGATTTTTTTGCAGCACTAGGTGCAGTGCTTTAAATGGGCAGATACTGTCTAGTACTGAGTACCTGCACTTCTGAACTTGAAAGGGAGAGTACCTGCACTTCCCTGCATTGCTACAGTACCTTTAATAGCAGAGTACCAGCACTTCTCAGGAGCAAACAGGTATACTCAACAGCAAGAGTACCTGCACTTTTTTATTTCCATTTAAAGCACTGATTAAGTGTCACCTTGAAGTCATGTCAGAGCGCTTGTCCACTGGGAGGGGGTAGAAGAGGTGGGAAATTGAGGTAGGCTCTGAAAGGGGCCTGGCCTCAACATGGAGTCTTTGGAAGCACTGTGTGGTGTGTACTACAAGCGACACCCCTTACACCACGCTCACCCAAAGGGGACATGTTCCTCTGCAATATACACCATAGGTAGAGAGTAAACTATGACCAGTGAAGCACAAACAAGTGCACAAGCTTTCTTGAGCACACTCTGCGTGCTGTAATGAGTCTCATCGCTGGGATTGGACACCCCGTGACCGCCTTCCCCGTGAAAACCCTTCCCTAATGATATTACCCTCTTCAGACGCTCTTTCCACAGACATCGGGCACTGACCATGCCGAAGAGTGGTCAGGTGCTTCTGAAGTTCGGTCTACAGTGCCAGCTACTACAGAATGTCAACGTGGTACCGTATGATGCCACACCAAAAGAAAACAGCAGATTAGAGAGAGAGAAGGAGGGAGAGAGAAAGATCACGAAGCCGGGAGAGGAGACAGCGGGAGGCGGTCGCAGTGATTCCTTACTCAGTGAATAGAGTGGCAAAAGGAGCGAGAACCTGAGACTTTAAGGGAATGAAAGCACAAAAGCGAGTGGATGATTCAGCAAAGCATAAGAAAAAGAGAACGTCACAGCGGATAACAGAGGGTTGTATTGTAATTGGATTTATGTAGCACTTACAGCCTCTGGCGAGGCATTGGAGCACTTTAAGAAGGGTAGCACGTCACTCTGGAACCCAAGGTTAGTGGCTAGTTCAGTCTTATTGGTTAATATTGGTTAGTAGGGTCAGTCTTGTGATTTCACAGAAACCAATCCATGCATTTAATCCAGGTTCTTTGTGGTAGATACATTAATAGGAGCTAAGTGTGGCCATTGTTAAGTTGCAGGGGTACAGTTTCTAAGAAGGAGAGGCTGATCTATGAATTAATTGTGGGTAATTTGTAGAGAAACAATAATATAGAATAAAGCAGAGAATCCTGCGACCCCAGACATTTAAATTCAAGATTTCTCCTTAAATGTAACCATCTGAGCCAGGAAGTGTGGGATATGTCCGGGCACAATCCCAGAATCCCACCGCAGGAAGGGGAGGGGCTTAATTTGAATCACCAATGGCTGTTGTCCCTTCCAGGCAGGATCCCAGAATCCCACTGCAGGAAGGGGAGGGGCTTGATTTGAATCACCAATGGCTGTTGTTCCTTCCAGGCATAGACTCCGCCTCCATGGAATTCATACCTCAGGCCAGAGGCCAGTCCCTGCCATGATGACCTAAGGAAATGTCACTCAGAGATGCGAGTCTTGGCCAGGGAGCCTGTGACGTGTAAGCTGGTGGTTTTGTAAGTTAGCTCCGGATGTCAGAGATGGTCTCTTCTCTAGCTCCAGAATCGAGGCGCTACAGTCAGTGAGGAGAGCTCCACAGACACCTAAGGAGCGCTACGTTTGGAACAATAACAACGACACCAAAACACCGAGACAGCTCGGCCATGCTTTCCGCTACATAACTGGACTATCATTTTCAGTATTAAAGAGAGCGACCCCTGGTCTTTAAAAGCCGTTTATTGACAGTACCACGCTGTAACTCTTCCTGTTCAACCTCTGCTCGTGGTTGATTCATTTCAATGATTTCAATGCCTTTTACAAATCAATGTTCTTTCAGCCCTCCCTGTCCCTGCCCGGCCCTGCAGCCTGATGGAACCCTGTGACGCCATCAGCAGCCGCCGGTGACGTCATCAGTGAGCGCCTAGCGAGGCTACATGAGAGCAGAGGGGTCAGAGTTTTCAAATCACAAACACATCTAGAAGAAACTCAGAGTTAATTTGAATAAACAGTAACTGAAACCCACCCAGAAACACGCAAACACTTAACCCCAATACAAAATCCTATATCCTACCCCAACCCACAATGTAACAGCTCAGGTATTCCTGTAAGACTGGGTGAGTGCTGTGCAACCCCGCACTCTCTTTAAACTGGGCACTCAGTTACAGGAGACCTATTTCCAGCAGCAGTTATAGGGGACAAAAGGTGGAGTGACCTGAGAGGGAATCTGGTAAATATCTTAACAGGCCTAAGAGGCCACTGGA
This sequence comes from Calotriton arnoldi, assembly GCA_963921515.1. Taxonomy (NCBI): domain Eukaryota; kingdom Metazoa; phylum Chordata; class Amphibia; order Caudata; family Salamandridae; genus Calotriton; species Calotriton arnoldi. The sequence goes on from CAWUFW010000725.1 coordinate 2,505,844, forward strand.
AGTGGGACAGAGTCAGTCATGTGCCAGGAACAGGGGGTGACGCTGCCCCAGTTCTTCAAAGGAATGGCTTACAGAGGTCCCAGGCAGCCTCTGTGATTATTGTTCCTGCCGAAAGGAGCACTCACGACCACAACATTCTAAACAATGCTGTGAGTGATTCCTGGACTGATATCTGAGTAATATTCCAGGAAGGCATGCGATTGGGCATCATTGGGACGGCAGCACTGGAAGGAGGGTCTGCCATCTCTGCCCACAGGCTGCTTCTGCGTGGTGCGGTGATCTTGAGTGGTTCATTAGAAGTACTTCCAACACCTTGTGACCCTCCCACCAAGAGGAGGAAACACCCCTGCTCACTTTCCACCACCATCTCTTCTTTCAGATCCACTGAAGGGGAGTCCACTCAAAGTCCACTAAAGGAGAAGTCTGTAGACCACAAGTCCACATGAGGGTTCACCGGGATGGACGAGCAGTGTACGGGCAAATGAGATGTTTCTGCTGAAACCTGAGTGACTGGGATACCCCTGGCTGAAACCGTTGACCTGCGTCATGTTACCAATTCCCAACATGGCTTTGTTGACCTGTATTTAGCGTCTAGTCTGTTAAGTTCAAAGTCTATCTGTGGAGTCACACCCCTAGCTACGTCATGTCTGTTTGAGTGTTTATAATCCTTACAAATGGCGGTCGTGCAGGTCATGATAGGCAGATCTAGAGGAGAGAGAGGGACTCATTCTTTGGATGGTGGGGCAGTTAGCCGATGTTTCTTCTTCATCCAGGCCCCCTCCTCTAGCTGCATGTCCTTCAACTTCTTCTGTGGTTGCTACTTCCCATGGTAGAAGGAGCTTCTGGCGGACGACAAGCTTGTCTCTCCCCGGTAGCACCGTGTGCAGGCTCGGACGATGAGGAAGATGAGTTCGGCCACGTTGAGCACTATGCATATGCCAGATGTGGTCAGCATGAAGACGGTGAAGATGGTCTTCTCGGTAGGCCTGGAGACGAAGCAGTCCACCGTGTTGGGGCAAGGGTAGGCGCTGCATTTGACGAGTCGGATCATCTTGTATCCGGGGTAGATTATGTAGAAGAGGTACATAAAGCCAACCTCAAAGATGATGCGGAAGATCACGCTGAGGGAGTAGGTCCACCACAGCGTGCCTGAGATGCGCACTTTCTGCTTTTTAACCTCGTCCAAGTGCTTGGAGTCTCCTTGGCCCGACATCTTCAGCATTTTCTTCTCTTGGTGCTGCAGGTGTGCAACGTGCATGGCCACGAGCAGGGCCGGAGTTGACACAATGATCATCTGCAGGGCCCAGAGACGGATGTGTGAGATGGGGAAGAACTCATCATAGCAGACACTGTTGCAACCAGGCTGTTCGGTGTTACAAGTGAAGGAGGACTTCTCGTCACTCCATACAGTCTCAGCAGCTACCACCAAAATCATGATCCGGAAGATGAAGACCACGGAGAGCCAGATGCGGCCGATGCTCGTAGAATGGCGGCTCACTCCGCTGAGCGTGGTGTACAGACCGGCCCAGTTCATCTTGTCTCACACCTAAACAGAAGAAACATGGAGAGGGGTAGGTAGGCGTTGCTTCAGGGAGCACTTAGCAGAAGCAGAAGGGGCTGCATGGTACACATGAATTAACTTCCCAAGCCAGTGATATCAAAGATGACATTTAGCTAACCCACCAATGGCAGCACAAATACGACCTTTAAGGAACTATTTAAAATAACCCCCTAAGAAGCTGGTTTAACGCCATGTAGGCCAATAGGTCAAGATTCAGGCAGGAGTCTTACTCTGCAGTACCCAAAAAGAAAACCAGGACTGAATGCAAACATCTGCCTCTCCAGGCACCAACTACCAAAACCGCCTTCAAACATCTGCCTTTCCAGCTGCCAAAATTACTTCAACCACATACAAACATCAACCGCTCCAACCTCCTTAACTAATGGAACCACGCACCATACCTTCCAGAACTGTAAACAAATATCTGCAACTCAAGCTCCATAACTTCCAGAACTGCATGTAAGCATCTTCCTCTCAAGCACCATAACTGCCACAACTTCATACAAGCCTCTGCCTCTCAAGCACCATAACTTCCAGAACTGCGCACAGACATCTTCCTCTGAAGCAGCATAACTTCCAGAAATGCAAACAGACATCTGCCTCTCAAGCAGCATAACTACCAGAAATACATACAAGCATCTGCCTCTCAAGCACCACAACTGCCACAACTTCATACAAGCATCTGCCTCTCAAGCGCCATAACTTCCAGAACTGCATAAAAGCATCTGCCCCTAAGCACCATAACTACCATAACTGCATACACGCATCTGCCTCTCAAGCACCATAACTACCAGAACTGCATACAAGCATCTGCCTCTCAAGCACCATAACTGCCACAACTTCATACAAGCATCTGCCTCTCAAGCTCCATAACTTCCAGAACTGTGCACAGACATCTGTCTCTCAAGCAGCATAACTACCAGAACTGCATACAAGTATCTTCCTCTCAAGCAGCATAACTACCAGAACTTCATACACGCATCTTCCTCTCAAGCACCATAACTTCCAGAACTGCGCACAGACATCTGCCTCTCAAGCAGCATAACTTCCAGAAATGCACACAGACATCTGCCTCTCAAGCAGCATAACTACCAGAAATACATACACGCATCTGCCTCTCAAGCACCACAACTGCCACAACTTCATATAAGAATCTGCCTCTCAAGTTCCATAACTTCCAGAACTGCATACAGACATCTTCCTCTTAAGCACCATAACTATCAGAACTGCATACAACCATATGCCTCTCAAGCACCATAACTACCAGAACTGCATACAAGCACCTGCAGCTCAAGCACCATAACTACCAGAACTGCATACAACCATCTTCCTCTCAAGCACCATAACTACCGGAACTGAATTCAACCATCTCCCTCTCAAGCACCATAACTACCAGAACTGCATACAAGCATCTGCCTCTCAAGCACCATAACTACCAGAACTGCATACAACCATTTTCCTCTCAAGCACCATAACTACCAGAACTGCATACAAGCATCTGCCTCCAAAGCACCATAGCTGCCACAACTTCATACAAGCATCTGCCCCTCAAGCAACATAATTTCCAGAACTGCATACAGATATCTGCCTCTCAAGCAGCAGAACTACCAGAAATGCATACAAGCATCTTCCTCTCAAGCACCACAACTACCATAACTGCATACAATCATCTGCCTCCCAAGCACCATAACAGCCACAACTTCATACAAGCATCTGCCTCTCAAGCACCATAACTTCCAGAACTGTGTACAGACATCTTCCTCTCAAGCAGCAGAACTACCAGAAATGCATACAAGCATCTGCTTCTCAAGCACCACAACTTCATACAAGCATCCGCCCCTCAAGCACCATAATTTCCAGAACTGCATACAGACATCTTCCTCTCAAGCAGCAGAACTACCAGAAATGCATACAAGCATCTGCCTCTCAAGCACCACAACTACCATAACTGCATACAATCATCTGCCTCCCAAGCACCATAACAGCCACAACTTCATACAAGCATCTACCTCTCAAGCACCATAACTTCCAGAACTGTGTACAGACATCTTCCTCTCAAGCAGCAGAACTACCAGAACTGCATACAAACATCTTCCTCGTAAGCACCATAACTACCAGAACTGCATCCAACCATCAACCTCTCAAGCACCATAACTACCAGAACGGCATACAAGCACCTGCAGCTCAAGCACCATAAGTATCAGAACTGCATACAACCATCTTCCTCTCAAGCACCATAACTACCAGAACTGCATACAACCATCTGCCTCTCAAGCACCATAACTACCAGAACTGCATACAGTCATCTTCCTCTCAAGCAGCAGAACTACCAGAAATGCATACAACCATCTTCCTCTCAAGCACCATAACTACCAGAACTGCATACAAGCATCTGCCTCTCAAGCACCACAACTTCATACAAGCATCTTCCTCTCAAGCAGTAGAACTACCAGAACTGCATACAAACATCTTCCTCATAAGCACCATAACTACCAGAACTTCATCCAACCATCTGCCTCTCAAGCACCATAACTACCAGAACGGCATACAAGCACCTACAGCTCAAGCACCATAACTACCAGAACTGCATACAACCATCTTCCTCTCAAGCACCATAACTACCAGAACTGCATACAACCATCTTCCTCTCAAGCACCATAACTACCAGAACTGCATACAACCTTCTGCCTCTCAAGCACCATAACTCCCAGAACTGCATACAGACATCGTCCTCTCAAGCAGCAGAACTACCAGAAATGCATACAAGCATCTTCCTCTCAAGCACCACAACTGCATACAAGTGTCTGCCTCCCAAGCACCATAACTGCCACAACTTCATACAAGCATGTGCCTCTCAAGCTCCATAACTTCAAGAACTGCATACAGACATCTACCTCTCAAGCAGCAGAACTACCAGAACTGCATACAACCATCTCCCTCTCAAGCACCATAACTACCAGAACTGCATACAAGCATCTGTCTCTCAAGCACCACAACTGCCACAACTTCATACAAGCATCTTCCTCTCAAGCACCATAACTACCAGAATGCATACAAGCATCTTCCTCTCAAGCACCACAACTGCATACAACTCTCTGCCTCTCAAGCATCATAACTTCCAGAACTGCATGCAAGCATCTGCCTTGCCAAGCGCCATAACTTCCAGAATTACACATAAACATCAGCTTCGCAAATGCCATAACTACCAGAACTGCATATTGATATCTGCCTCTCAAGCACCATGGCTTACAGAATGACAAACAGCTGCTTCTCAAATGCCAGAACTGCATACATGCAGCCACCTCTTCAAGTGCTGTAATATTCCACACCTGCATTCAAGCGTCCACCTCTTCAAGCACCATAACTACAAGTATTTGCCTCTCCCACCTCTCTAACAGAATTCCACAAACATTCACCTGTCCAACACCCATAACTACCATAACTGCGTTCAACCATCTGCCTCTGAAGCCCCATAACCTCCAGAACTGCATAAAACAATCTGCCTCTCAAGCCCCATAACCTCCAGAACTGCATACAACAATCTGCCTCTCAAGCCCCATAACCTCCAGAACTGCATACAACCATCTGCCTCCCAAGTGCCCTAACCACCAGAACTGCATACAAGCATCTTCCTCTCAAGCACCATAACTGCCACAACTTCATACAACCATCTGCCTCTCAAACATCATAACTGCCACAACTTCATAAAAGCACCTGCAGCTCAAGCACCATAACTGCCACAACTTCATACAAGCATCTGCCTCTCAAGCACCATAACCTCCAGAACTGCATAAAACAATCTGCCTCTCAAGCCCCATAACCTCCAGAACTGCATACAACCATCTGCCGCTCAAGCCCCATAACCTCCAGAATTGCATACAACCATCTGCCTCCCAAGTGCCCTAACCACCAGACTGCATACAAACATCTTCCTCTCAAGCACCATAACTGCCACAACTGCATACAACCATCTGCCTCTCAAGCACCATAACTGCCACAACTTCATACAAGCCTCTGCCTCTCAAACATCATAACTGCCACAACTTCATACAAGCACCTGCAGCTCAAGCACCATAACTGCCACAACTTCATACAAGCATCTTCCTCTCAAGCACCATAACTACCAGAACTGCATACAACTATCTGCCTCTCAAGTACCATACCTACCAAAAACATAATGATGAACCTAAAAACCCTAAAAACCTGTATAATGGTCCCGGCGTGAGGACGGGCATTAAGGGTCAGAGTTCAGAGTGCAGTGAAACTGCTGTTTATGAAGGTAAAGAGGTAGAGGGCGTTAGATGCCTCTTTTCCCTTGCCCTGGTACCCTATATATTTTGGCGACATAACCCCCTTACCCATGTCATTGCCGCTCCCTCCGTTTACACCTGTGACAAAATTAATTTGTCACATAGGCCTGATTTAGATCTTGGCGGACGGGTTACTCGGTCGCAACGGTGACGGTTATCCCGTCTGACGAAATATAAATCCTATTATATCCCATGGGATTTATATTTCGGCGCACAGGATATCCATCCCCGTTGTAATGGAGTAACCCGTCCGCTGAGATCTAAATCAGGACCATAGTGTCGTACTCCTGAGTGTGACGAGTAGGCACAAAGACTACTCAGTCTCGGAAGCAGGAACTAAGATACCACCACTGCATTGCATGCATGATACAGCATATCAGAAATTCACCATCCACCGCATTGGACTAACCACTGCAGCGCAGCAGCGCATGGTAAGTCCAGGCCGGTAGAGCGGAGGTCAGACCAGGAATTATATACTGACTATGACAATGCTTTGGTAGCCGATAGTATGAATGCGGTCGCGCTATCTTGGTGAGGCGCTAGCTACGCTGTTACTTACTTGCTGAAATTTCGCCTAGCAGCACTGTTGCTTTTAATTTCTCACAGCATATTGTTTTTAAATAACACTGCTTTGTTTTAACCTACTATTCGCCAGCTCCCTGACCTACCTGACAGTTGCAGCGTTCTCCCCCGCCCTGTCACGCCGCATTTCTTTGGTCATTGCCCCGGTCCACCACGGCTTGTGCCGATCGAGTGGAGGGCGTTTTCCTGACCAAGTGCCTAGACCAATTGCTCGGCCCCCCCCCCCTGCGGGTGACGCACTTCCGGGGGACGGCGGAGGTAGGACCTCTCCGGCAAACACTATTTAAGGTGGATGTCGGCCCAGACGCGAAGCAGACGCGCTATCTTGGTGAGGCGCTAGCTACGCTGTTACTTACTTGCTGAAATTTCGCCTAGCAGCACTGTTGCTTTTCATTTCTCACAGCATATTGTTTTTAAATAACACTGCTTTGTTTTAATCTATTATTCGCCAGCTCCCTGACCTACCTGACAGTTGCAGCGTTCTCCCCCGCCCTGTCACGCCGCATTTCTTTGGTCATTGCCCCGGTCCACCACGGCTTGTGCCGATCGAGTGGAGGGCGTTTTTCTGACCAAGTGCCTAGACCAATTGCTCGGCCCCCCCCCTGCGGGTGACGCACTTCCGGGGGACGGCGGAGGTAGGACCTCTCCGGCAAACACTATTTAAGGTGGATGTCGGCCCAGACGCGAAGCGGACGCGCGCAGCGGGCGCGCCGCTGGCACGCCGGAGGCGCGCCTAAGGCAAGCCTGTCTGCGCCCGTCCGCGACTGGCCCGCGACTAGCGCCAGCCACGCTGTCTGTTCCCAATCAGACACAAGAATTATGTTGTCTAGGGAGCAAATTATGGAACTTAACTCAAAAACCTGTCCTGGGCCAACCTGTTTTGATCCCAGCATATTGGATCATGAGCTTCACAACCCAGGAGTATGCTGTAAGTCCTGTTCTTTTAAGTTTACTAAAGAGGTTTTGGGAAGAAAATGTAAAGCCTTTGAAGAGGCCATCCCCTCAGAGCTATGGTCCGCCAGTAATAGGGCAACTATTAAAATGAAAGCCTGTCTTATCAACTGCAGATCTCTTCCAAAGCACACAGAGAACATTTGGTTATTGTTAGAATCAAAAACTTGGGATTTGATTTTCCTCACGGAAACTTGGCTGAGAGAGAGCTCTAACCCTGACATTTCGATAGCTATCCCAAAAGGATACAAAATAGTATCAGTAAACCGAAAGGGTAATAGAGTGGGGGGTGGACTTGCGGTGATCATCAGAAATGATTGGGAGATTTTACATAAAAGGATCGATCACACTGACCTGTTAGAAGCACTGTCCTTTAACATCACAATCTCCCTACTCTCACCATTGCGGGAATATTGGTCTACAGACCCCCAGCATCTAAGCCCGCTGAGCTATGGGAAATTTGCGACCTGATTGCTAATCTCTCATTAAAATACACCAACTTCGTAGTATTGGGAGACTTTAATGTTCATATGGACAATGATCTATGCCCCTTGGCCACTCAATTAGCAGAGACACTAATTGGATTGAACCTTAAACAACTGGTCCACAAGCCCACACACGTGGCTGGCCACACTTTGGACCTCATTTTCACCAATATCCCTACCCTAACAACTGAAGATTCATTCCCCCTCACATGGTCAGACCACAGTGTTATTCCTTTTCACCTAACCATCCCTACGAACCATAACTCTAGGAAACCCGAACACGAAGCCAGAAGAGATTGGAAGAAAGTTAACCCTGAATCACTAGGCCCGATATTAACAAACACCCCTCTGGTATTGACCGGAGACCCGAACAGCGATACCGCAACTTTTAACCACTGGGTCAGTTCAGCCCTGGACCAAATAGCTCCCACGAAAATAATGAAGCAGGTCAGAATCAAACCTTCTGCCCCCTGGTTCACACCAGAATTACGATTAGAAAAAAGCCACTGCAAGAAACTTGAGCGGGTCTGGCGTCAAGCCTACGATCCTGAAGCAAAAAATATGTACAGAAAGGCAATAAAGCAATTCCACAAATTAAAACGTAATACTATTAAGAACCATATTACTAATCAAATAAAGTCAGCCGACAATTCCATTAAGGAAGTCTTTAAAATCATTCAAGGATTCCTTAAACCTGAGACAATGAAAAGTAATATTGTCCCCTCTGCCAAACTCTGTGAGGATCTCTCGGTCTTCTTCCAGGAGAAGATCCAAGACATCTACGCAGCATTTCCTGAGACGGAACTATCAAATACATCACGGTCCTTCATCTTTCCAACAAAAACATGGTCTGAATTCAGCCCTCTTGACTTGGATACGTCCCTTAAGCAGTTGGAAATAATTAAATCCGGGTCCCCACTGGACCCCTGTCCGGCCAGGCTCTATAAAATTTTAGCACCACTGCTTAACCCTGCCCTAAATCAGCTCTGGAACACCTCGTTGGAAACTGGCATTTATCCTTCTAGTTGGAAGATTGCTGTTGTTCAACCGATTCTCAAGAAGGAGAATGCAGATCCTGCAATATTAAAACATTTTAGACCTATCTCCCTTCTACCAGCACCTGCTAAGATCCTTGAAAAAGTAGTGCAGAAACAATTATCCATGTTTCTTGAAACCAATAAACTACTTCATCACTCTCAGTCGGGATTCAGAGCAGGATATAGCACTGAGACAGCATTACTCGAAGTGGCAGAAACTATCCGGGAGACAATGGATAAGGGGAATTGTGCAATGCTGGTGCTATTGGACCTGTCGGCGGCATTCGACACGGTTTCACATAAGATCCTCTTAGACAGGTTCAGACAGTTGGGAGTCATGGGGACCACCCTAGCTTGGTTTAGATCCTTCTTAGAAGGCCGCTCCCAGAGAATCCGGCTACACCCGTACATCTCCAACTCTCGCCCTCTGATCTGTGGAGTACCTCAGGGTTCGGCCCTCAGCCCGACCCATTTTAATGTCTATCTCGCTCCCCTCGCCTCATTGATAAAGCAACACGGTGTCGATGTTGTCTCATATGCGGATGACACGCAGCTCGTGTTTTCTTTCCAAGATCACTCTGAGGCGGCATTCTCAAACTTTAGGCAGTGTCTTATGGATATCTCCATATGGATGACTGCTAACTGCCTAAAGTTGAACACAGAAAAAACAGAGGTACTTTTCTTCAATCAGCCCTCCCCTCCTTTATCCGACCTTTGGTGGCCCGCAGAACTCAATCCCCCTCCCCTCCCTGTCTCATCCGCTAGAAACCTCGGCTTCAAACTGGACACTACTCTGTCATGCAAGACACAGATTAGCCATGTCTCCTCGTCCTGTTTTTGGAAGATGAAGGCCCTTCGGAGATTCCTTCACTTCCTGCCGATGGACTGCAGAAAAACAATAGTCCATGCGGTGATTACGTCACAGTTTGTACCTGGGGCTGCCAGCATACCTGTTCAGGAAACTGCAAACGGTGCAAAACGCGGCTTATTAGAAATGTCCCGCTAAGGCACCACATCTCCCCGCATCTGCGCAGCCTTCACTGGCTGCCCGTTAAGAGAAGAACCGAGTTTAAAGCACGGACCCTGGCCTACAGAGCACTCAACGATATTGGCCCGCAATATCTCATGAAGAGAGTCCGCAAATATTATCAGTCAAGGACCCTTAGATCCAACCACCTTGAGCGCCTTATTATCCCCCGGTTTTCTAAATCCAGAATAGGAGGATGGTCCTTTTCCGTTAAAACCGCAACCTTGTGGAACTCAATGCCGGACCACATTAGGAAAGCTAAGTCGGAACTTATCTTTCGGAAGGCTTTGAAGACTTGGCTCTTCAGCCTCCCTTAGTACCCAGTGATTCGACATTTTTAGCTTCACCTCACCTTCATCTGTATCCGCTAGCGCCGGGACACCTCCGTTGGGGGTAGCTGTGCGCTTTATAAGCTTAAATAATAATAATAATAATGCAACATCTTTGTTGATCGATATTTTTCAGCTTCGTTACAGAGCCGTATAACCTGGTTTAAAAACAAAAAGAAGGCGATGTTCAGCCCTTGCTTAAAACGTCAGAAGACGATGAAGCCCCGCGTCTTAAACATCTTGCATACTCTGGGGCAGATTTACGAGATTGTCACGCAGTACAGCGCAGCAAGACACCTTTGTACGCTGCGCTGCGTGACAGGGAAAGGGCAGGAATGAACCATATCTAAAAGAATAAGGCTCAGTCTTGCCTTTTCTCCTGTGCTGACGGGCAATGGACGGCCTAACGCCAACGCAGGCACCCATGCACCATGGAGCAAGGGTTCCTCCATTGCATGCAGGATTGTTTTTGTGCAGGAAGGGGGAACCTTCCTGCACAAAAACAACCCTGAGAGGCACATAGAAGGAGGAAGTAACGAGGAGAAACAAAGATATTTCTCCTCGTTGCGCCTCCCCTGGGAAGCTGCATCTTTTTGGCTCATTCCCAGGTTTACTAGTTCTGGTAAACCTGGGAATGTGTCAAAAACCATGGGTGTTGTGTGGGAGCATCCACGCAACGCCCATGCAACGCCCACGCAACGCCCACGCAACGCCCACGCAACGCCCATGCAACAGCAATGAAATGCCTCACCTGCGCAGAGTAAAGCAACGCAGCAATTTGGACTGCGTTGCTTCACTCCAGATTTATGGAGGCACTCAGGGCCACGCAAGGTGGCTTTGTGTGGCTTCATAAATCATGTTTAAGGTTTGTGTCATGCATGCACCATGTTGCGTAGTGCAAACGCGATACAAACCGGCTTATAAATACGCCCCTCGATGCACAATGTACCAGAATAGCAGCCACTGGACAGCTTAGCAGGCCAACAACGAAGCGACCTCCTAACATCACCTGTGCTGAGGGAGGGGCTCCCAACTCAAGTCATACTAACCATCGACCGATGAAACTTCTATCAAGGGTCCCCACTGAGGTCGGGTTCCATGTCGAGGGGTATCAGGAGGCCCACGGAGGCGAGATCCGAGTCCTTGTCAACTTTTAGATAAGGACAGATTTTCAAAGTCATCTTAACCCCAATTTGGATGCAAGTTCCAGACATCTCTCCTCTCCTCTCACTCCTGAAGACCCCTCGGGGTCTTGGGGAAAATGAATATGAGGCTGTATCTTACCTGCGCCCAGGACCCAACGGGAGGTAGAGCTGGTCTGTTTTGGGGTTCCTACTCTAATCTGGCCTCCAGTCCTCTTGACACTGGGTCCCAGACGTAGAAGGTTCCTATGCTCCAGGAACTGTCTAAAGATGCAGGCACACACTTCCCTCTACGCTCCCAGTTAGAAGGCAGATGAGCTGCTCCTGAAGGCAATCTTGGCCTGGACGTCTCCTCCCCTAGAGAGCCAGTGTGGGCAAAAACTGCATTTAGTGTTGAGTGCCTCACAGTCCATCTCCCGCTGACCCCTGGAAACCCAAAGCCGGTAGTACATGGAGTCACTGCGTGGCCTTTTGTAGCCCAAGTGCTTCAAGAACACCTGTGGATTCCCCTAATTCCCACCGACTTTGGGTTACTGTTCTTTCACCTCAATGCCGGGGCGCGTATGGTGTAATGAGAAGAGCCACCCTCCCTTGTTAGACTTTACGTATTACTTTAGTGGCTCTGGGAGTGTCTGAGTGGTCCAGAATTTGCCAGTGTAAGAACAGAACTGCTTTAAGTGTTCATTCTGCTGCACTCCCAAGCACGTCCAGCAGCTGACAGTGACAGAGTCTTAAGAGACTTTGGATGTTCGCTCAGCTGAGCTCCTAGGCCTGTCCGGCCGGTGCATCTGTAAGAGCAGGACTGCCATCTTCTGAGACTGTGAATATTTGCTCGATTGCACTCCCAGGCCTGCCCGACAGGTGGCACAGAAGGACTGCTGTCTTCTTTTATGGCTATGAATATCTGCTTGGTTGCAGCCCCACACCTGCCTGGCAGGTGGCTCTGTAAGAGCAAGGCTGCCTTCTTATAAGACTGGGAGTATTTGCTCAGTTGCAGTCCCAGGCCTGTCCAGCAGGTGTCTTTGTAAGAGCAGGGCTGCCTCTTATGAGACTGTGAATATTTGCTTGGCTGCAGTCCCAGGCCTGCCAGGCAGGGGTCTCTGTAAGAGCAAGGCTGCCCTCTTATGAGACTGTATTTGCTTGGTTGCCCGGAAGGGGTCTCTGTAGGAGCAGGGCTGCCCTCTTATGAGACTGTGAATATTTGCTTGGTTGCAGTCCCACGCCTGCCCAGCAGCTGTCTCTGTAAGAGCAGGGCTGCCTTCTTTAAAGACAGTGAATATATTCCCCTCTGCAGACCTACGCCTGCCCTTCACGTGGCACAGTCCGAGCAGGGCTGCCCTCTTATGAGACTGTGAATATTTGCTTGGTTGCAGTCCCACACTCACCCGGCAGAGGTCTCTGTAAGAGCAGGGCTGCCCTCTTATGAGACTGTGAATATATTCCCCTCTGCAGACCTACGCCTGCCCTTCACGTGGCTCAGTCCGAGCAGGGCAGCCTCTTGAGAGACTGTGAACATTTGCTCAGCTGCAGCCCCTGGCCTTCCCAGAAGGTGCACAGAAGGAGTAGAGTTGTCCTCTTAAAAGACTATAAATAGGTTCTGGGTTCTAGTCCCACTCATGCTCGGCAGGTGGCAGAGTACGACCAGGCTGCCCTCTTCAGAGACTCAATATTGTACTATAGGGGTTAGAAGTGTCAACGGCTCGGGATAAATGCCGGATTTGCGGCCGTGCAGGGGTCTGTCCAGCAGGGGTCGCTATAAGAACAGTACTGCGCCTTCTCTCCCCTAGTGAAACTACCAATGCATGAAGTTTCTTCTGAAAGCACTAAGGCCTTTCACAGGTGCTACTCACAGAGCTCTGGAGACTTGAATGAGTGCCGCCCAGGCAGAATCAGTGCAAGGCTCCCTCGTGCACAGAACAGGCACGGCACAGGTACCACAAGCTTCCATTAGATACACTTAAGCAACAGGCAACAGCGGTGTAAGATGGCTTCACACGCAACACAGTAACCCCCAGCACCCCTCGTGTACTCATAACATGTACACAACAGGCTTCAGCAGTGCAAGCTTCTCTTGTGCACAGAAGATCACTGCCAGTGCACACCTCTCACGCACTCTGAACTGACATATCACAAACAGCAGCAGTGCAAGCTTCACTCCGTGCACAGAAGATGCACTGACAGCGGCAGTGCACGCCTCTCACACACTGAAATGATACATCACAAGCAGCAGCAGTGCAAGCTTCACTCCGTGCACACAACAGAAGGTGCACTGGCAGTGCACGCCTCTCACAGACTGAACTGATGCATCACAAGCAGCAGCAGTGCAAGCTTCACTCCGTGCACAGAAGATGCCCTGACAGCGGCAGTGCACGCCTCTCGCACACTGAAATGATACATCACAAGCAGCAGCAGTGCAAGCTTCACTCCGTGCACAGAAGATGCACTGACAGCGGCAGTGCACGCCTCTCACACACTGAAATGATACATCACAAGCAGCAGCAGTGCAAGCTTCACTCCGTGCACACAACAGAAGGTGCACTGGCAGTGCACGCCTCTCACAGACTGAACTGATGCATCACAAGCAGCAGCAGTGCAAGCTTCACTCCGTGCACAGAAGATGCACTGACAGCGGCAGTGCACGCCTCTCACACACTGAAATGATACATCACAAGCAGCAGCAGTGCAAACTTCACTCCGTGCACACAACAGAAGGTGCACTGGCAGTGCACGCCTCTCACAGACTGAACTGATGCATCACAAGCAGCAGCAGTGCAAGCTTCACTCCGTGCACAGAAGATGCACTGACAGCGGCAGTGCACGCCTCTCACACACTGAAATGATACATCACAAGCAGCAGCAGTGCAAGCTTCACTCCGTGCACAGAAGATGCACTGACAGCGGCAGTGCACGCCTCTCACACACTGAAATGATACATCACAAGCAGCAGCAGTGCAAGCTTCACTCCGTGCACACAACAGAAGGTGCACTGGCAGTGCACGCCTCTCACAGACTGAACTGATGCATCACAAGCAGCAGCAGTGCAAGCTTCACTCCGTGCACAGAAGATGCACTGACAGCGGCAGTGCACGCCTCTCACACACTGAAATGATACATCACAAGCAGCAGCAGTGCAAGCTTCACTCCGTGCACAGAAGATGCACTGACAGCGGCAGTGCACGCCTCTCACACACTGAAATGATACATCACAAGCAGCAGCAGTGCAAGCTTCACTCCGTGCACAGAAGATGCACTGACAGCGGCAGTGCACGCCTCTCACACACTGAAATGATACATCACAAGCAGCAGCAGTGCAAGCTTCACTCCGTGCACACAACAGAAGGTGCACTGGCAGTGCACGCCTCTCACAGACTGAACTGATGCATCACAAGCAGCAGCAGTGCAAGCTTCACTCCGTGCACAGAAGATGCACTGACAGCGGCAGTGCACGCCTCTCACACGCTGAAATGATACATCACAAGCAGCAGCAGTGCAAGCTTCACTCCGTGCACACAACAGAAGGTGCACTGGCAGTGCACGCCTCTCACAGACTGAACTGATGCATCACAAGCAGCAGCAGTGCAAGCTTCACTCCGTGCACAGAAGATGCACTGACAGCGGCAGTGCATGCCTCTCACACACTGAAATGATACATCACAAGCAGAAGTGCAAGCTTCAGTCCGTGCACAGAAAAGCAGAAGCATTAGCAGTGCACGCCTCTCACACACTGAACGGATGCAGCACAGGCAGCGGGAAGGCCTGCGCCCCTCACACACATTTCTGAGCTCTGTATTAACCCTTACCTAATAACTAGAGGGTAAACTGTGATATGCACGGTGCACAAAGATCTCTGCAGCAGGTCCGTGAACCCACCAAGATTTCTTACCTGTTATAAATGACCACATCGAGGTAGTTGCAAGTGAGCAAAATACTATAACTAAAATACTGACAAAGTTAGGAAAACTGAGTGAAGGACAGGAGATGCTGTTCAAGGAACTGGGAGTCCAACCTGTTCATGCACAGAATGCTAGCCTGAGAAATATCGGTCCATGATTACTACCTGGGGTTGAGCACCCGGTGCCCTGCTCTTTGGGGCACTGGACAGCTGAGCTTTAGGGAGAGTCGCTGCTCCTCACCCTTTGAATAATGTAATAAACACATCCTTTGGCCTGATAATAACCCCGCCCCCCCAGGATGGTAAACAGCCACCAGTTGCATATATTGACTGGCCTACCAGGGCATTCACGCGGAAGGATTTAAGACTGACGCAGTCTCTGGCTGAAAAGGTGCTTGATACATGGGAGCCCGTTTCAGCAGGAGTTGTGGGGCTGAATCAGGACTAGGAAAGACTATCACAAACAGCCATAGTGTAAAAAATAAAGACAGTGAAAATGGAGTCGGCGTAGCGGAAGGCGTGCCCATGTGCAGACCGGGTGTGCCTTCTGGGTCTTTCATCAGTACTTGTAAATGTTTATCTGTATAGCACTTGTAGGAGTTGTTGCTATGAAGGCTGTTAAATTTCAGAATGAATCCATATTCCAAAGCTTTGCTCGTAATATCGATACGTTTCGACTCAGCAGGCTTGGAAGCCTTCTTCAGGGCCATACGGAAATTGTGTTTTTTGACAATACCTATTGCAGCTGATTGCCCACTTATCCTTGGAGTTTACAGATGACTGGTTATGTGTCGGGTTATATCTGTTCAGTCGGTGCACAGTTAATCTGCAAAGATAGAAGGAGACCATGAGCTGTGAGTGATGGTTGTTTTCATACAAACCTCACTCACAGAAATATGTATATATAGATATATTTTTATTTGTAGACATACCTGCATCGTAGGTCAGGCTTGCATACCAAAGGTGTCCCATTTTCCACAAGACAGTAATTGAGAATCGTGTTTCACCAAGGAGGGCAGGTGGGTTCATGGTCAATAATGTGCCAGAAAGGGTCTATACTCTTCTTCTTGTTAAAGATGTTCCTTTGCTTATGCTCAAAGCTTTCTAAACTCAGCCCCACAGAGGTACAGGTTTAATGTCAGTCCTTTGTCTGTTTCTCATGCTGTCCCGGTAGAGCAGTACTTCCCAAACTGTGCGCCGCGGCACCCCTGTGCGCCACAAAAACTAGCCAGGGGCGCCGCAGTCACAGTAGCTGAGCAGAGCACATTATGAATTGCAGGCCGAGTGCGCTTCGTCTGGCGCCCACTTGCTGGCACTTAGTGACACAGTTGCACGAAGGAGGCATTAAAGCAGGCAACTTTCCATTCTGTTATGCTTCAGTAACTTTCCCTTTCACCACAAGAGGCAGCGCTGTCTGTTAGTGCGTTGTCCTGCAGAAGAGCCAGTCTCAGCCATCGGTGCATATCACCGCTAAGGGTACTTTCTGGATACAAACATGCACTGATCAACTGGTCACCACCAGAGAAAAGTCCGAAGCAGAAATGTACAGATGGCTACAGGATGCAGGTGGTCTCACAGCGTCCGGAGAACCCGCTCTTGCTTCCTCTTTTAATCCAGAGGAGGTAATTAAAAATGTTCACAGCGAAAAGTAAAGTACAGGGGGGGGGGGGGTGTGTGTGTGTGTGTGTGTGTGTGTGTGTGTGTGTGTGTGTGTGTGTGTGTGTGTGTGTGTGTGTGTGTGTGTGTGTGTGTGTGTGTGTGTGTGTGTGTGTGTGTGTGTGTGTGTGTGTGTGTGTGTGTGTGTGTGTGTGTGTGTGTGTGTGTGTGTGTGTGTGTGTGTGTGTGTGTGTGTGTGTGTGTGTGTGTGTGTGATACTTCTCACCTTGAAGCTGCAAAAACTGCTGGTACCCATTACAATGTTGTTTTGGCCTGAATTTCATTTCCAGTATTGTTTTGGTTATTTGTTGATAATTTGCAATTCCTAAAAGCAAGTGTTAATAGCAGTGTATGTATCGATGCAGAAACACTTAGTCATTGTTTGATATCTTACTCTGGTAATAGTAAGGTTGTAGTCCAAGGGCATTCACTAACAAAGTTTTAAAAAAGTATAAAGCAAGCATGAACTGGTAGCAGTGATGAGCAGAGAAGTGAATACCTGGTAGCAGTGCAAAGCTGCTGGCCTACCTACAGAGTATTTACAAAAAATAAAGCGGATTGGGATGAACTATGCAGCAATGAATTAGGGTGGTGTTGAACGCACAGGGATGTTGGGGAGGAAGAGAAGAAAGCCATGTCCCCCCATGGGATGCTAAACGGCAATTGAAATAATTGTCTCTGTCAGCAGTGGAAGGTTGCAAATCATCCAATCAAAAGGATGGTAAAGAAGGAAGGCACTAGTAGAGGGACAAATAGAAGAACAGGGAAGAAAGTCACCAAATGAGTGCCATTGGTATGAGACTATTGTTCCTAAGAATTGAAGAAGATGAATCAAAGTCCTTTAGAGAGGACTAAAGCAAAAGTGAAGATGAGAGCTTACAATTCAGTGAGTACGGAAATGCTATATAGTAGTGCTTATTGAGGAACTGTAAGAGAGAGAGATGATGTGAGTGGGTATAAAAAGGGACAAATAAGGCATAGGAAGACTATGGAATGTGGAGCACGTATTGCAGTGGTTTCCAAACTGTGCGCCATAGCTCCCCGGTGCCCCTGGCTGGTTTAGGCTAGATCTGTCCAACTCCAGGCTGAGCGCTCACTAACAGCAAACAGATGCAGTCACGCATGGCCAGAGGGCGCACAAATATTGTGAAAAGTGATAGTAGACATATCCTTGCATTGCACTCACTATTCTCCTTACATTCATCCCAGTTATTTTGAGGGATTAAAATGCAAGTACTCCCGATATCGCGCTTACATCCCCGCCAAAAGTAAGTAATGTAATGGGGAGCCGCAGCCAACAGTCAATTGGTCAAGGGAGCCCTGGGTCAAAAAAGTTTGGGAACCACTGCGGTAGAGCTACTTCACGGCTGTGAGAACGCTGGCGCATGCGCGCTACAGGCATTGTTCATAAGTGCGTCTGAAACATCAGTGCGCTCTCAGACCGCCCTCAGGGATGTCACTCCCAGCAGAGTGATATGCAGGGATATTTACGCTGTTTATAATTTGTGCCTGACACACAAACGCTCTTATTAAAGTAGCTTAAATACGCTGTGATGACGTAGTTGCTCAGCCAGTTTCCTTTGAGATTTAGACTTACATTTTAAAGTTGTAAGGAACTACGAAAAGCTGAAAAACACACCCTGCCCTTTGTGTTTAACGTTCAGAAAAGAAGGGCTGCCTTTAAAACATGAAAAGACGATGTCTGTAGGCTGTGTGACGTGCAGAGGGGACAACTGTGCATACCAGAGCGATGGCTTGAAAGACGACAACAAGAAATGCAGGTTAGTGGCGGGGACAGAGGGGGGAGCTCCGGGGACAGAACCGTGGAGGGAAGGCTGCACACCCTCACTGTTCAATGAGCACTTCTATTACAGCTACGAGTCTAGCGCTGCACAACCTCACTGTTCAATGAGCACTTCTATTACAGCTACGAGTCTAGCGCTACGCACCCTCACTGTTCAATGAGCACTACACACCCTCACTGTTCAATGAGCACTTCTATTACAGCTACGAGTCTAGCACTACACACCCTCACTGTTCAATGAGCACTTCTATTACAGCTACGGGTCTAGCCCTACACACCCTCACTGTTCAATGAGCACTTCTATTACAGTTACGGGTCTAGCCCTACACACCCTCACTGTTCAATGAGCACTTCTATTACAGCTACGAGTCTAGCACTGCACAACCTCACTGTTCAATGAGCACTTCTATTACAGCTACGAGTCTAGCCCTACACACCCTCACTGTTCAATGAGCACTTCTATTACAGCTACGAGTCTAGCGCTACGCACCCTCACTGTTCAATGAGCACTACACACCCTCACTGTTCAATGAGCACTTCTATTACAGCTACGAGTCTAGCACTAC
This sequence comes from Calotriton arnoldi, assembly GCA_963921515.1. Taxonomy (NCBI): domain Eukaryota; kingdom Metazoa; phylum Chordata; class Amphibia; order Caudata; family Salamandridae; genus Calotriton; species Calotriton arnoldi. The sequence goes on from CAWUFW010000725.1 coordinate 2,525,186, forward strand.
ACACCCTCACTGTTCAATGAGCACTTCTATTACAGCTACGGGTCTAGCCCTACACACCCTCACTGTTCAATGAGCACTTCTATTACAGCTACGGGTCTAGCGCTGCACACCCTCACTGTTCAATGAGCACTTCTATTACAGCTACGAGTCTAGCGCTACGCACCCTCACTGTTCAATGAGCACTTCTATTACAGCTACGAGTCTAGCGCTACGCACCCTCACTGTTCAATGAGCACTACACACCCTCACTGTTCAATGAGCACTTCTATTACAGCTACGAGTCTAGCACTACACACCCTCACTGTTCAATGAGCACTTCTATTACAGCTACGGGTCTAGCCCTACACACCCTCACTGTTCAATGAGCACTTCTATTACAGCTACGGGTCTAGCCCTACACACCCTCACTGTTCAATGAGCACTTCTATTACAGCTACGAGTCTAGCGCTGCACAACCTCACTGTTCAATGAGCACTTCTATTACAGCTACGAGTCTAGCGCTGCACACCCTCACTGTTCAATGAGCACTTCTATTACAGCTACGAATCTAGCGTTACACACCCTCACTGTTCAATGAGCACTTCTATTACAGCTACGAATCTAGCGCTGCACAACCTCACTGTTCAATGAGCACTTCTATTACAGCTACGAGTCTAGCGCTGCACACCCTCACTGTTCAATGAGCACTTCTATTACAGCTACGAGTCTAGCGCTGCACACCCTCACTGTTCAATGAGCACTTCTATTACAGCTACGGGTCTAGCCCTACACACCCTCACTGTTCAATGAGCACTTCTATTACAGCTACGGGTCTAGCCCTACACACCCTCACTGTTCAATGAGCACTTCTATTACAGCTACGAGTCTAGCACTGCACAACCTCACTGTTCAATGAGCACTTCTATTACAGCTACGAGTCTAGCGCTGCACACCCTCACTGTTCAATGAGCACTTCTATTACAGCTACGAGTCTAGCGTTACACACCCTCACTGTTCAATGAGCACTTCTATTACAGCTACGAATCTAGCGTTACACACCCTCACTGTTCAATGAGCACTTCTATTACAGCTACGAGTCTAGCGCTGCACACCCTCACTGTTCAATGAGCAGTTCTATTACAGCTACGAGTTTAGCGTTACACAACCTCACTGTTCAATGAGCACTTCTATTACAGCTACGAGTCTAGCGTTACACACCCTCACTGTTCAATGAGCACTTCTATTACAGCTACGAGTCTAGCGTTACACACCCTCACTGTTCAATGAGCACTTCTATTACAGCTACGAGTCTAGCGTTACACAACCTCACTGTTCAATGAGCACTTCTATTACAGCTACGAGTCTAGCGTTACACAACCTCACTGTTCAATGAGCACTTCTATTACAGCTACGAGTCTAGCGCTGCACACCCTCACTGTTCAATGAGCACTTCTATTACAGCTACGAGTCTAGCGCTACACAACCTCACTGTTCAATGAGCACTTCTATTACAGCTACGAGTCTAGCGTTACACACCCTCACTGTTCAATGAGCACTTCTATTACAGCTACGAGTCTAGCACTACACAACCTCACTGTTCAATGAGCACTTCTATTACAGCTACGAGTCTAGCGTTACACACCCTCACTGTTCAATGAGCACTTCTATTACAGCTACGAGTCTAGCACTGCACAACCTCACTGTTCAATGAGCACTTCTATTACAGCTACGAGTCTAGCGTTACACACCCTCACTGTTCAATGAGCACTTCTATTACAGCTACGAGTCTAGCGTTACACACCCTCACTGTTCAATGAGCACTTCTATTACAGCTACGAGTCTAGCGTTACACACCCTCACTGTTCAATGAGCACTTCTATTACAGCTACGAGTCTAGCACTACACACCCTCACTGTTCAATGAGCACTTCTATTACAGCTACGGGTCTAGCGTTACACACCCTCACTGTTCAATGAGCACTTCTATTACAGCTACGAGTCTAGCACTACACACCCTCACTGTTCAATGAGCACTTCTATTACAGCTACGAGTCTAGCGCTGCACAACCTCACTGTTCAATGAGCACTTCTATTACAGCTACGAGTCTAGCGCTGCACAACCTCACTGTTCAATGAGCACTTCTATTACAGCTACGAGTCTAGCGTTACACACCCTCACTGTTCAATGAGCACTTCTATTACAGCTAGGGGTCTAGCGCTGCACACCCTCACTGTTCAATGAGCACTACACACCCTCACTGTTCAATGAGCACTTCTATTACAGCTACGAGTCTAGCGTTACACACCCTCACTGTTCAATGAGCACTTCTATTACAGCTACGAGTCTAGCGCTGCACACCCTCACTGTTCAATGAGCACTTCTATTACAGCTACGAGTCTAGCGTTACACACCCTCACTGTTCAATGAGCACTTCTATTACAGCTACGAATCTAGCGTTACACACCCTCACTGTTCAATGAGCACTTCTATTACAGCTACGAGTCTAGCGCTGCACACCCTCACTGTTCAATGAGCACTTCTATTACAGCTACGAGTCTAGCGTTACACAACCTCACTGTTCAATGAGCACTTCTATTACAGCTACGAGTCTAGCGTTACACACCCTCACTGTTCAATGAGCACTTCTATTACAGCTACGAGTCTAGCGTTACACACCCTCACTGTTCAATGAGCACTTCTATTACAGCTACGAGTCTAGCGTTACACAACCTCACTGTTCAATGAGCACTTCTATTACAGCTACGAGTCTAGCGTTACACAACCTCACTGTTTAATGAGCACTTCTATTACAGCTACGAGTCTAGCGCTGCACACCCTCACTGTTCAATGAGCACTTCTATTACAGCTACGAGTCTAGCGCTACACAACCTCACTGTTCAATGAGCACTTCTATTACAGCTACGAGTCTAGCGTTACACACCCTCACTGTTCAATGAGCACTTCTATTACAGCTACGAGTCTAGCACTACACAACCTCACTGTTCAATGAGCACTTCTATTACAGCTACGAGTCTAGCGTTACACACCCTCACTGTTCAATGAGCACTTCTATTACAGCTACGAGTCTAGCACTACACACCCTCACTGTTTAATGAGCACTTCTATTACAGCTACGAGTCTAGCGTTACACACCCTCACTGTTCAATGAGCACTTCTATTACAGCTACGAGTCTAGCACTACACACCCTCACTGTTTAATGAGCACTTCTATTACAGCTACGAGTCTAGCGTTACACACCCTCACTGTTCAATGAGCACTTCTATTACAGCTACGAGTCTAGCACTACACACCCTCACTGTTTAATGAGCACTTCTATTACAGCTACGAGTCTAGCGCTACGCGCCCTCACTGTTTAATGAGCACTTCTATTACAGCCACGAGTCTAGCACTACACACCCTCACTGTTTAATGAGCACTTCTATTACAGCTACGAGTCTAGCGCTGCACACCCTCACTGTTTAATGAGCTACGAGTCTAGCACTATGCGCCTTCACTGTTTAACAAGCACTTCTGTTACAGCTATGATTCGAGCACTACATGCCTTCATAGTTTAATAAGCACTTCTATTACACCCACGGTTCTAGCGATACACGCCTTCTATTACAACCATAATTCGACTAGTACCCGCCTTCATAGTTTAATGGGCATTTTTATTATACATATGGTGCTAGCCCTACCCGCCTTCGCTGTTTAGTGCGCACTTCTATTACAGCTACGGGTCTAGCCCTACCCGCCTTCGCTGTTTAGTGCGCACTTCTATTACAGCTACGGGTCTAGCCCTACGCGCCTTCGCTGTTTAATGCGCACTTCTATTACAGCTACGGGTCTAGCCCTACCCGCCTTCGCTGTTTAGTGCGCACTTCTATTACAGCTACGGGTCTAGCCCTACGCGCCTTCGCTGTTTAGTGCGCACTTCTATTACAGCTACAGGTCTAGCGCTACGCGCCTTTATTGTTTCAGGAGCACTTCTATTACAGCTTCGAGTCTAGCAATACATGCCTTCATAGTTTCAAGAGCGCTTCTATTACAACTATTATTCCATCGGCACTTGTGTTACACCTCTGTGATTCTAGCCCCACTGCACACACTGCGGTTCTGAAATGTTTTAAATGTAGTGCAACATTATCACTATGAGTGACCCGAAAAATTGTCCTGAGTTAACGGGGTACTGGTACCGCCCGGGCCCATTACAAGTTAGACCCAAAGGGCCCATTACAACTTAGTTGGACCCAAAGGGCCTGATTCCCAAAGGTAAACTGACACTTTGGCGTAAGTGTGGAGAAGTGTGGCTCAATGGTTAGAGCGGCAGACCCTGATACAGAGATCTGGCCCGGAACCAGGGTTCAATTCCCACCTCGGCGGGTCTTGGGCTCAATTTCCTCGGACCTGATAATTCTCGCCTTGGTGCCTATTCTAATCATGGGTCCCACTCTGCAACTCTGGGCAATAGCTTGCTTAATCTCCACAACGGCCCCACCAGCGCTGAGATGCCTGGCTTCACCTTGGGGGTGCCCAGGAGTGGACATTTCACAGGGAAAAGCCAGGAAGGGTTCCACAGCGGTATGCGTACAGCGCCAGGAAACCCCAGGGTATCAGTGCGCTTTACAAGTACAAATTCATTCAGCGTAAGTTCGTTTTTGTATTCACAAAGGGGGCGTACATTGTGAATTCCCTGATCTCGACCCCCTGGTCAGTTCTTATTTCCCCGGTATGTCACCCCCAGACCGGCGCCTCTTCTCTCAGCTGGAGTCTGGGTGGGATGACCCCAGAACTTATAATGCGGGGGGACGGGGGGAACCCCTGCTGGTGGAGGCATCAGCAATAAAGGGCGCTCCTCTGAGGCCTGTCCCAGGGGCCTCACTCTGGACTGTACATCCGGTCAGCGGTCACCCTCCCACAAGGAAGGAGGCCTCCGGACTCTCTTGGCCTGTTCTCCCCTTAGGGTTCGTCATCTTGCATCACACCCCGTCGCGCCCTCACGCTCCGTCCATTTCTAAGGCCTGTACACCCCCTGTGTACCTACCTCAAGCTGTGACCCCCACTACCCTCCCTCCCTCCCTCCCCTAGGTCACAGGGCTTCAGGGGGCCTGCCCCCCCCCCCCCCCGGGGGCCCTGGCGCACAAGAGAGACGGCTCGTGGTAGGGTTAAGAGAGCGCTCCATGTCGCGGGACACAATCTGCAGCCCTGGACACTCGCCCAGCAGCAAGGTGCATTCTGGGATTTGTTGTCTACTTTCGGATTAAGTGAAGCGCTTCGACTAACACCGCGTACTGGAAAGATGTGTCCTGGGGATTGGCACTCACCTGGTGGAAGTGGAACACATTTGGGACAAAAATACAGTTCCCAAACCCCTTTTAGGAGAGTACTAAGTGATTGTGTTTTCGTGGAAATTTGTAAAGCGAATATGTCCTGTTTCAGCAACTCTCGTCTAATCATCCCGACTCGGCCACTTACCACCAAACAATCGGAGGACGGAAACCAGAGCGGTACGAAAAGAGCGCCTAGACAAAGAAAGCGCTTCGGAGTCCACCTAATGGTGCGAGGCGCTATAGAAGTGCTGATTACACAACAAAGTGGGCCTGTGCACGCACACCCCAGGGTGCTGCTACCCTGTAGAAATAACACCTATCAACACTACAGCCTTGTAGGTGTCAACGCAGCACCAGTGGCGGACTGGCCTCTGTCTCCAGCAGGCCTGTCCCTCCACGCTGAGGCTAAGACCCCGTACACACAACACACCACACTCGAAGGCGCCTTCAGGCTAATAATGGACGGTAGTAAACCCCAAACTAGGATATTACCCTTGGAAGGATGAAAGGCTGAGCTGCCCCGCTGTGCTTGGACCCTGTCCCGATACACAATCAAGGCTGCTTATCCCAACCCGCCGCTACTCACGGTTCCTAGCGCCAACTACTTCGGATGGCCCGGGGCCCTCAGGCACGTCCCTGCGCAGGAGCCCTCCGCTGAGCCCCCAGTCGTGCCTTCCGCCGGGCCCTCCAGTACCCCTCGCCCAGACTCAGGAGCCAGGCGAGGGCTGGTCAGGCACACCGAGTGCGCAAGGCGCGCATCTGAGCCGCGCACGTCCACATCCAGCGCGCATCTGGCCTGTGCACACGCACACCTGCTGCACTGCACACTCAGCCGTGCACACGCACACAGCGCTCACTGCCACCCCTGGCACCTTCATCCGTGCGCGGAATGCAGACACGCCGGCTCAGCGCCTGCTCCCGGGGCCTCAGGGCGCACCGTCCGAGTGACACCTCCGGGCTGTACATTCTTATGTCACTGTGTGCTGCTGAGCGCGCCCCCGAGACAAAGAGTGTGCAAAGACTGAATGCTGTTTCCCCCATGACAGCCCTTGAATGTGCTGCAGGTGAGTGTGACTGCAAGTGTGCTTCTGAGTGAACCCTAGTGTGCCACTGAATACATTTCTGAGTGAACCCCGAGTGTGTCACTGAATGTACTTCTGATTGAACCCTCGAGTGTGTCACTGAGTGTGACTCTGAATGTACTTCTGAGTGAACCCCTGAGTGTGTCACTGAGTGTGACTCTGAATGTACTTCTGAGTGTACCCTCGAGTGTGTGATTGAGTGTGACTCTGAATGTACTTCTGAGTGAACCCCTGAGTGTGTCACTGAATGTACTTCTGAGTGAACCCCTGAGTGTGTCACTGAGTGTGACTCTGAATGTACTTCTAAGTGAACCCTCGAGTGTGTCACTGAGTGTGACTCTGAATGTACTTCTGAGTGAACCCCTGAGTGTGTCACTGAATGTACTTCTGAGTGAACCCTCGAGTGTGTCATTGAGTGTGACTCTGAATGTACTTCTGAGTGAACCCCTGAATGTGTCACTGAATGTACTTCTGAGTGAACCCTCGAGTGTGTCATTGAGTGTGACTCTGAATGTACTTCTGAGTGAACCCTCGAGTGTGTCACTGAGTGTAACTCTGAATGTACTTCTGAAAGAGCCCTTGAACCTGCCGCCGAGTGTCACTCTAAGTGGGAATCTGAGTGAACCTCCGAGTGCGCTTCTGAGTGAGCCCTTGAATGTCCTGCTGAATGTCCTTCTAAGCGCTAGAAGTCATCGCTGCCAGTCCAGAGTAGCTGAAGGTTGCCCAGGACACCGCAACAGGACTGGCAGAGGGGGTAAAGCCCTGGCAGCTATCTTCCTCCTTAAACTGGCACTGAACAAACATTGCCCATAGGTCGAGACCCGCGCACAGCTCCATGGGACCCCCACGCCTAGCCTATAGACCCCCTATGGATTCCAGGGAGAGGCCCCGCGCACAGCTCCATAGGACCCCACAACTAGCCTTTTGAGACCCCCTCCCCCCTAATCGCGGCCAGGGAGAGACTACGCGCACAGTGGCTTCCAGTGCCCGGTCCGTCCCTGGCAGTCGCCCCTCGGGGTCCGTACCTTGTGGCTCTCAGTGCCCTGTCCGTCCCTAGCAGTCGCCCTTTGGGGCCCATACCTTGTGGCTCTCAGTGCCCGGTCCGTCCCTGGCAGTCGCCCCTCGGGGCCCCTGGCAGTGCCCTCTGGTGCTCAGACCTAGCAGTACCCCGAAGCTGCCATTGGCAGTGCCCCCTCGGAGCTCATACCGCGCAATGCTCTCTGCCGGGTGAGTACCTGGCAGTGGGCCCTCGATGCCCCTGGCAGTGCCCCCTCGGGGCTCATACCGCGCAATGCTCTGTGCCAGGCCAGTCCCTGCAGTGCCCCTGGGTGCCCATACCTTGTAGTGCTGGGGCCCGCTCTGTCCCTGGCAGTGCCCCCTCGGTGTCTATACATTGCGGAGTTCAGTGGCAGCTCAGCCCCTGGCAGTACCCCCCCCCCGGGTGCCCATACCTTGCAGCGCTCGGAGCTGTCTCTGGCAGTGCCCTCGGCGCTCTACGGCCGCCCTGGCACGGGTGCCATGGTGGGCAGCGGCCGGCGGCCTGACTCCTGCTTGGTGCCCGGTGCAGAGTGTCCTGTGCCCCCCACCCTGGAGTCATATGGTCTGTTATAATGTGACCCTTACAAAGGGTCCTTTGAGGGGCTCGCGCACAACGCGCCTTACATTCACATGAAACGCCCGGAGCGCTCGCCCACCGCCCTGGCACAGAGTGCCCTTTGTGTCCAGACAGCGTGGACTGCCCGCCAGGACGCAGAATGTGATGTGAGTCAGCCGTTTACCATCGGGCCGAAGCCATTCACCACAGGATGCGCTCAGCCAATCACCGGGGTCTGAACTCAGCCATTCATCCTGGGGAGGCACCCAGTCATTCACCTCAAGGCTGTACTCAGCCATTCACCACAGGATGCGCTCAGCCATTCATCCTGGGGAGGCACTCAGCCATTCACCTCAAGGCTGCACTCAGCCATTCACCGGGGTCTGAACTCAGCCATTCATCCTGGGGAGGCACTCAGCCATTCACCCCGAGGCCGCACTCAGTCATTCACCCCGAGGCTGCACTCAGCCATTCACCTCAAGGCTGCACTCAGCCAATCACCACAGGCTGCACCCAGCCGTTCATCATATGCTACACTTAGCCATTGATCCCAAAGCAGCACTCAGCCATTCACCCCAAGTCAGCACTTAGTCACTCATCCGAGGCTGCACTCAGCCATTCACCCCGAGGCTGCATTCAGCCATTCACCTCAAGGCTGCACTCAGCCATTCACCCCAAGTCTGCACTCGGCTATTCACCCCAAGTCTGCACTCAGCCATTCGCCCCGAAGCTGCACTCAGCCATTCGCCCAGAGGCTGGACATTCCAAGGCAGCACTCAGCCATTCATTCCAAGGCAGCACTCAACCATTCACCCCGAGGAGGTACTCAGTCATTCACCCCGAGGCTGCAGTCAGCCATTCCCCACAGGCTGCACTCAGCCATTCCCCACAGGCTGCACTCAGCCATCCCCTCCCCCCCCCGGCAGCACTCAGCCATTCCCCACAGGCTGCACTCAGTCATTCACCCCGAGTCTGCACTCAGCCATTCATTCACCTGAGGCCGCACTTAGCCTTTCTCCCGGGTCCATTCCTTAACTTCTTGTTACCAGTAATGACGGCCCCTCCCCTCCGGCCCTTCCCAATGCGCGAGCACCTCCGACCCCGAAGACAAACATAAAAACCCTACATTATGTGGAGATGCGCGTCTGGCTCTGAGGTCACCGAGGGCCCACCGGCTCGAGAGGGAAGCCTGTGTCTGAGGCGAGAGACACCATGGCGTCCCAGCCCAGCTGTCGCTTTATCCCTCTGGACACGTGACCTCCAGAGCAGGACACAACCAAACACAATACTCTAGATGGTCTAGAAGCATTTTATCAATGCTTATGACCCCTGCCCCCATTCCAGACACTCCTTCTGGATGGTCTAGAAGAATTTTATCAATGCTTATGACCCCTTCTCCCATTCCAGACATACCTTCTAGATGGTCTAGAAGTATTTTATCAATGCTTATGACCCCTGCCCCAGTCCAGACACGCCTTCTAGATGGTCTAGAAGTATTTGATCAATGCTTATTATCCCTGCCCCAGTTCCAGACACGCCTCTAGATGGTCTAGAAGTATTTTATCAATGCTTATGACCCCTGCCCCAGTTCTAGACATGCCTCTAGATGGTCTAGAAGTATTTTATCAATGCTTCTGACCCCTGCCCTAGTTCCAGACACGCCTCTAGATGGTCTAAAAGTATTTTTCAATGCTCATGACCCCTGCTCCAGTTCCAGACACGCCTTCTAGATGGTCTAGAAGTATTTTATCAATGCTCGTGACCCCTGCCCCAGTTCCTACATGCCTCTAGCTGGTCTAGAAGTATCTTATCAATGCTTGTGACCCCTGCTCCCATTCCAGACGCTCCTTATAGATGGTCTAGAAGTATCTTATCAATGCTTATGACCCCTTCTCCCGTTCCAGGCATACCTTCTAGATGGTCTAGAAGTATTTTATCAATGCTCGTGACCCTTGCTTCAGTTCCAGACGCTCCTTATTGATGGTCTAGAAGTATTTTATAAATGCTTGTGACCCCTGCCCCAGTTCCAGACACGCCTCTAGATGGTCTAGCAGTATTTTATCAATGCTCGTGACCTGTGCCCCAGTTCCAGACACGCCTCTAGATGGTCTAAAAGTATTTTATCAATGCTCGTGACCCCTGCTTCAGTTCCAGACCCTCCTTATAGATGGTCTCAAAGTATTTTATCAATGCTCGTGACCCCTGCTTCGGTTCCAGACACGCCTTCTAGATGGTCTAGAAGTATTTTATCAATGCTCGTGACCCCTGCTTCGGTTCCAGACACGCCTTCTAGATGGTCTAGAAGTATTTTATCAATGCTCGTTACCCCTTCTTCAGTTCCAGACATGCCTTCTAGATGGTCTAGAAGTATTTTATCTATGCTCGTTACCCCTTCTTCAGTTCCAGACATGCCTTCTAGATGGTCTAGAAGTATTTTATCAATGCTCGTGACCCCTGCCCCAGTTCCTACATGCCTCTAGCTGGTCTAGAAGTATTTTATCAATGCTTATGACCCCTGCCCCAGTTCTAGACATGCCTCTAGATGGTCTAGAAGTATTTTTCAATGCTCATGACCCCTGCTCCAGTTCCAGACACGCCTTCTAGATGGTCTAGAAGTATTTTATCAATGCTCGTGACCCCTGCCCCAGTTCCTACATGCCTCTAGCTGGTCTAGAAGTATCTTATCAATGCTTGTGACCCCTGCTCCCATTCCAGACGCTCCTTATAGATGGTCTAGAAGTATCTTATCAATGCTTATGACCCCTTCTCCCGTTCCAGGCATACCTTCTAGATGGTCTAGAAGTATTTTATCAATGCTCGTGACCCTTGCTTCAGTTCCAGACGCTCCTTATTGATGGTCTAGAAGTATTTTATAAATGCTTGTGACCCCTGCCCCAGTTCCAGACACGCCTCTAGATGGTCTAGCAGTATTTTATCAATGCTCGTGACCTGTGCCCCAGTTCAAGACATGCCTCTAGATGGTCTAGCAGTATTTTATCAATGCTCGTGACCCCTGCTTCAGTTCCAGACCCTCCTTATAGATGGTCTCAAAGTATTTTATCAATGCTCGTGACCCCTGCTTCGGTTCCAGACACGCCTTCTAGATGGTCTAGAAGTATTTTATCAATGCTCGTGACCCCTGCTTCGGTTCCAGACACGCCTTCTAGATGGTCTAGAAGTATTTTATCAATGCTCGTTACCCCTTCTTCAGTTCCAGACATGCCTTCTAGATGGTCTAGAAGTATTTTATCAATGCTCGTTACCCCTTCTTCAGTTCCAGACATGCCTTCTAGATGGTCTAGAAGTATTTTATCAATGCTCGTGACCCCTGCCCCAGTTCCTACATGCCTCTAGCTGGTCTAGAAGTATTTTATCAATGCTTATGACCCCTGCCCCAGTTCTAGACATGCCTCTAGATGGTCTAGAAGTATTTTTCAATGCTCATGACCCCTGCTCCAGTTCCAGACACGCCTTCTAGATGGTCTAGAAGTATTTTATCAATGCTCGTGACCCCTGCCCCAGTTCCTACATGCCTCTAGCTGGTCTAGAAGTATCTTATCAATGCTTGTGACCCTGCTCCCATTCCAGACGCTCCTTATAGATGGTCTAGAAGTATCTTATCAATGCTTATGACCCCTTCTCCCGTTCCAGGCATACCTTCTAGATGGTCTAGAAGTATTTTATCAATGCTCGTGACCCTTGCTTCAGTTCCAGACGCTCCTTATTGATGGTCTAGAAGTATTTTATAAATGCTTGTGACCCCTGCCCCAGTTCCAGACACGCCTCTAGATGGTCTAGCAGTATTTTATCAATGCTCGTGACCTGTGCCCCAGTTCAAGACATGCCTCTAGATGGTCTAGCAGTATTTTATCAATGCTCCGTGACCCCTGCTTCAGTTCCAGACCCTCCTTATAGATGGTCTCAAAGTATTTTATCAATGCTCGTGACCCCTGCTTCGGTTCCAGACACGCCTTCTAGATGGTCTAGAAGTATTTTATCAATGCTCGTGACCCCTGCTTCGGTTCCAGACACGCCTTCTAGATGGTCTAGAAGTATTTTATCAATGCTCGTTACCCCTTCTTCAGTTCCAGACATGCCTTCTAGATGGTCTAGAAGTATTTTATCAATGCTCGTTACCCCTTCTTCAGTTCCAGACATGCCTTCTAGATGGTCTAGAAGTATTTTATCAATGCTCGTGACCCCTGCCCCAGTTCCAGACACGCCTCTAGATGGTCTAGAGGTATTTTATCAATGCTCGTGACCCCTGCCCCAGTTCCAGACACGCCTCTAGATGGTCTAGCAGTATTTTATCAATGCTCGTGACCCCTGCTTCAGTTCCAGACACGCCTTATAGATGGTCTAGAAGTATTTTATTGATGCTCGTGACCCCTGCCCCAGTTCCAGACACACCTCTAGATGGTCTAGCAGTATTTTATCAATGCTCGTGACCCCTGCTTCAGTTCCAGACGCGCCTTATAGATGGTCTCAAAGTATTTTATCAATGCTTATGACCCCTGCTCCCGTTCCAGACATACCTGTGTCGCGGCCGGTCCTCCTGTGGGCACAAAGCAGGAAGCAGAGCCCTCTGTCCTCAGACCGAGGGCCGACCCTTGGCCTGGACGTGACACATTCAAGTATTGCGCAGGGGGCGAAGGGCAGCATGCACTGCGTAAAAATATGGACTGCAGTGCACCGGAGGCCGGCATTGGTATTTCAAGAAGGGGGAGGGGTGCACACTGCAAGCCCCCAGAGTTCCATATGTCTGCATGGACACACAGATCACATACACCGACCCACAACCCTTGATCCACAGTCCCTGATTCACAGTCCCTGATCCACAGTCCCTGAACCTCAGTCTCTGATCCACAGTCCCTGATCCACAGTCCCTGATTCAGTCTCTGATCCACAGTCCCGGAACCACAGTCCCTGAGTCACAGTCCCTGATCCACAGTCCCTGAACCTCAGTCTCTGATCCACCGTCCCTGAACCTCAGTCCCTGATCCACAGTCCCTGATCCACAGTCCCTGATTCACAGTCCCTGATTCACAGTCCCTGATCCACAGTCCCTGAACCTCAGTCTCTGATCCACCATCCCTGATCCACAGTCTCTGAACCTCAGTCTCTGATCCTCAGTCCCCGATCCACAGTCCCTGATTCAGTCTCTGATCCACAGTCCCTGATCCACAGTCCCTGATTCAGACTCTGATCCACAGTCCCTGATCCTCAGTCCCTGATCCACATTCTCTGATCCTCAGTCTCTGATCCACAGTCCCTGATCCACAGTCCCTGGTTCAGTCTCTGATCCACAGTCCCTGATCCACAGTCCCTGATTCACAGTCCCTGATCCACAGTCCCTGATCCAGTCTCTGATCCACAGTCCCTGATCCACAGTCTCTGATCCACAGTCCCTGATCGACAGTCCCTGATTCACAGTCCCTGATTCACAGTCCCTGATCCTCAGTCTCTGATCCTCAGTCTCTGATCCACCATCCCTGATCCACAGTCTCTGAACCTGTCTCTGATCCTCAGTCCCTGATCCACAGTCCCTGATTCAGTCTCTGACCCACAGTCCCTGATCCACAGTCCCTGATTCAGTCTCTGATCCACAGTCCCTGATCCTCAGTCCCTGATCCACATTCTCTGATCCTCAGTCTCTGATCCACATTCCCTGATCCACAGTCCCTGGTTCAGTCCCTGATCCACAGTCCCTGATCCACAGTCCCTGATCCACAGACCCTGATTCACAGTCCCTGATCCACAGTCCCTGATCCACAGTCTCTGATCCACAGTCTCTGATCCACAGTCTCTGATCCACAGTCCCTGAACCTCAGTCCCTGAACCTCAGTCCCTGAACCTCAGTCCCTGATCCACAGTCCCTGATCCACAGTCCCTGATTCACAGTCCCTGATCCACAGTCCCTGAACCTCAGTCTCTGATCCACCATCCCTGATCCAGAGTCTCTGAACCTCAGTCTCTGATCCTCAGTCCCTGATCCACAGTCCCTGATTCAGTCTCTGATCCACAGTCCCTGATTCAGTCTCTGATCCACAGTCCCTGATCCTCAGTCTCTGATCCTCAGTCTCTGATCCACAGTCCCTGATCCACAGTCCCTGATCCACAGTCCCTGGTTCAGTCTCTGATCCACAGTCCCTGATCCACAGTCCCTGATTCACAGTCCCTGATCCACAGTCCCTGATCCAGTCCCTGATCCAGTCTCTGATCCACAGTCCCTGATCCACAGTCTCTGATCCACAGTCCCTGATCCACAGTCCCTGATTCACAGTCCCTGATCCACAGTCCCTGATCCACAGTCCCTGATTCAGTCTCTGATCCACAGTCCCTGATCCAGTCTCTGATCCACAGTCCCTGGTTCAGTCCCTGATCCCCAGTCCCTGATCCCCAGTCCCTGATTCAGTCTCTGATCCACAGTCCCTGATCCACAGTCCCTGGTTCAGTCTCTGATCCCCAGTTTCTGATCCACAGTCCCTGATCCACAGTCCCTGGTTCAGTCTCTGATCCACAGTCCCTGGTTCAGTCTCTGATCCCCAGTCTCTGATCCCCAGTCCCTGATCCACAGTCCCTGGTTCAGTCTCTGATCCACAGTCCCTGATCCTCAGTCCCTGATCCACAGTCTCTGATCCTCAGTCTCTGATCCACAGTCCCTTATCCACAGTCTCTGATTCAGTCTCTGATCCACAGTCCCTGATTCACAGTCCCTGATTCACAGTCCCTGATCCCCAGTCCCTGATTCAGTCTCTGATCCACAGTCCCTGATCCACAGTCTCTGATCCACAGTCCTTGGTTCGGTCTCTGATCCACAGTCCCTGATCCAGTCTCTGATCCACAGTCCCTGAGCCACAGTCCCTGGTTCAGTCTCTGATCCACAGTCCCTGATCCAGTCTCTGATCCACAGTCTCTGATCCACAGTCCCTGATCCACAGTCCCTGATCCACAGTCCCTGATCCACAGTCCCTGATCCACAGTCCCTGATTCACAGTCCCTGATCCCCAGTCCCTGATTCAGTCTCTGATCCACAGTCCCTGATCCAGTCTCTGATCCACAGTCCCTGGTTCAGTCCCTGATCCCCAGTCCCTGATTCAGTCTCTGATCCACAGTCCCTGATCCACAGTCCCTGATTCACAGTCCCTGATTCACAGTCCCTGATCCTCAGTCTCTGATCCTCAGTCTCTGATCCACCATCCCTGATCCACAGTCTCTGAACCTCAGTCTCTGATCCTCAGTCCCTGATCCACAGTCCCTGATTCAGTCTCTGATCCACAGTCCCTGATCCACAGTCCCTGATTCAGTCTCTGATCCACAGTCCCTGATCCTCAGTCCCTGATCCACATTCTCTGATCCTCAGTCTCTGATCCACAGTCCCTGATCCACAGTCCCTGGTTCAGTCTCTGATCCACAGTCCCTGATCCACAGTCCCTGATCCACAGTCCCTGATTCACAGTCCCTGATCCACAGTCTCTGATCCACAGTCTCTGATCCACAGTCTCTGATCCACAGTCCCTGAACCTCAGTCCCTGAACCTCAGTCCCTGAACCTCAGTCCCTGATTCACAGTCCCTGATCCACAGTCCCTGAACCTCAGTCTCTGATCCACCATCCCTGATCCAGAGTCTCTGAACCTCAGTCTCTGATCCTCAGTCCCTGAT
This sequence comes from Calotriton arnoldi, assembly GCA_963921515.1. Taxonomy (NCBI): domain Eukaryota; kingdom Metazoa; phylum Chordata; class Amphibia; order Caudata; family Salamandridae; genus Calotriton; species Calotriton arnoldi. Next base: position 2,540,835 of record CAWUFW010000725.1, read on the forward strand.
CCACAGTCCCTGATTCAGTCTCTGATCCACAGTCCCTGATCCACAGTCCCTGATTCAGTCTCTGATCCACAGTCCCTGATCCTCAGTCTCTGATCCTCAGTCTCTGATCCTCAGTCTCTAGTCCACAGTCCCTGATCCACAGTCCCTGATCCACAGTCCCTCGTTCAGTCTCTGATCCACAGTCCCTGATCCACAGTCCCTGATTCACAGTCCCTGATCCACAGTCCCTGATCCAGTCCCTGATCCAGTCTCTGATCCACAGTCCCTGATCCACAGTCTCTGATCCACAGTCCCTGATCCACAGTCCCTGATACACAGTCCCTGATCCACAGTCCCTGATCCACAGTCCCTGATTCACAGTCCCTGATCCCCAGTCCCTCGTTCAGTCTCTGATCCACAGTCCCTGATCCACAGTCCCTGATTCACAGTCCCTGATCCACAGTCCCTGATCCAGTCCCTGATCCAGTCTCTGATCCACAGTCCCTGATCCACAGTCTCTGATCCACAGTCCCTGATCCACAGTCCCTGATACACAGTCCCTGATCCACATTCCCTGATCCACAGTCCCTGATTCACAGTCCCTGATCCCCAGTCCCTGATTCAGTCTCTGATCCACAGTCCCTGATCCAGTCTCTGATCCACAGTCCCTGGTGAAGTCCCTGATCCCCAGTCCCTGATCCCCAGTCCCTGATTCAGTCTCTGATCCACAGTCCCTGATCCACAGTCCCTGGTTCAGTCTCTGATCCCCAGTTTCTGATCCCCAGTCCCTGATCCACAGTCCCTGGTTCAGTCTCTGATCCACAGTCCCTGGTTCAGTCTCTGATCCCCAGTCTCTGATCCCCAGTCCCTGATCCACAGTCCCTGGTTCAGTCTCTGATCCACAGTCCCTGATCCTCAGTCCCTGATCCACAGTCTCTGATCCTCAGTCTCTGATCCACAGTCCCTTATCCACAGTCCCTGATTCAGTCTCTGATCCACAGTCCCTGATTCACAGTCCCTGATCCCCAGTCCCTGATTCAGTCTCTGATCCACAGTCCCTGATCCACAGTCTCTGATCCACAGTCCTTGGTTCGGTCTCTGATCCACAGTCCCTGATCCAGTCTCTGATCCACAGTCCCTGATCCACAGTCCCTGGTTCAGTCTCTGAACCACAGTCCCTGGTCCAGTCTCTGATCCACAGTCCCTGATTCACAGTCCCTGATCCACAGTCCCTGATCCAGTCTCTGATCCACAGTCCCTGATCCACAGTCTCTGATCCACAATCCCTGATCCACAGTCCCTGATCCACAGTCCCTGATCCACAGTCCCTGATTCACAGTCCCTGTTCCCCAGTCCCTGATTCAGTCTCTGATCCACAGTCCCTGATCCAGTCTCTGATCCACAGTCCCTGGTTCAGTCCCTGATCCCCAGTCCCTGATTCAGTCTCTGATCCACAGTCCCTGATCCACAGTCCCTGGTTCAGTCTCTGATCCCCAGTCTCTGATCCCCAGTCCCTGATCCACAGTCCCTGGTTCAGTCTCTGATCCCCAGTCTCTGATCCCCAGTCCCTGATCCACAGTCCCTGGTTCAGTCTCTGATCCACAGTCCCTGATCCAGTCTCTGATCCACAGTCCCTGATCCACAGTCCCTGGTTCAGTCTCTGGTTCAGTCTCTGATCCCCAGTCCCTGATCCAGTCTCTGATCCACAGTCCCTGATCCACAGTCCCTGGTTCAGTCTCTGATCCCCAGTCTCTGATCCCCAGTCCCTGATCCACAGTCCCTGGTTCAGTCTCTGATCCCCAGTCTCTGATCCCCAGTCCCTGATCCACAGTCCCTGGTTCAGTCTCTGATCCACAGACCCTGATCCAGTCTCTGATCCACACTCCCTGAACCACAGTCCCTGGTTCAGTCTCTGATCCCCAGTCTCTGATCCCCAGTCCCTGATCCAGTCTCTGATCCACAATCCCTGGTTCAGTCTCTGATCCCCAGTCCCTGATTCAGTCTCTGATCCACAGTCCCTGATCCACAGTCCCTGGTTCAGTCCCTGATCCCCAGTCTCTGATCCCCAGTCTCTGATCCCCAGTCCCTGATCCACAGTCCCTGATCCAGTCTCTGATCCACAGTCCCTGATCCAGTCCCTGATCCACAGTCCCTGATCCACAGTCCCTGATCCACAGTCCCTGATCCAGTCCCTGATCCAGTCCCTGATCCAGTCTCTGATCCAGTCTCTGATCCACAGTCCCTGATCCACAGTCTCTGATCCACAGTCCCTGATCCACAGTCCCTGATTCACAGTCCCTGATCCACAGTCCCTGATCCACAGTCCCTGATTCACAGTCCCTGATCCCCAGTCCCTGATTCAGTCTCTGATCCACAGTCCCTGATCCAGTCTCTGATCCACAGTCCCTGGTTCAGTCCCTGATCCCCAGTCCCTGATCCCCAGTCCCTGATTCAGTCTCTGATCCACAGTCCCTGATCCACAGTCCCTGGTTCAGTCTCTGATCCCCAGTTTCTGATCCCCAGTCCCTGATCCACAGTCCCTGGTTCAGTCTCTGATCCACAGTCCCTGGTTCAGTCTCTGATCCCCAGTCTCTGATCCCCAGTCCCTGATCCACAGTCCCTGGTTCAGTCTCTGATCCACAGTCCCTGATCCTCAGTCCCTGATCCACAGTCTCTGATCCTCAGTCTCTGATCCACAGTCCCTTATCCACAGTCCCTGATTCAGTCTCTGATCCACAGTCCCTGATTCACAGTCCCTGATCCCCAGTCCCTGATTCAGTCTCTGATCCACAGTCCCTGATCCACAGTCTCTGATCCACAGTCCTTGGTTCGGTCTCTGATCCACAGTCCCTGATTCAGTCTCTGATCCACAGTCCCTGATCCACAGTCCCTGGTTCAGTCTCTGATCCCCAGTTTCTGATCCCCAGTCCCTGATCCACAGTCCCTGGTTCAGTCTCTGATCCACAGTCCCTGGTTCAGTCTCTGATCCCCAGTCTCTGATCCCCAGTCCCTGATCCACAGTCCCTGGTTCAGTCTCTGATCCACAGTCCCTGATCCTCAGTCCCTGATCCACAGTCTCTGATCCTCAGTCTCTGATCCACAGTCCCTTATCCACAGTCCCTGATTCAGTCTCTGATCCACAGTCCCTGATTCACAGTCCCTGATCCCCAGTCCCTGATTCAGTCTCTGATCCACAGTCCCTGATCCACAGTCTCTGATCCACAGTCCTTGGTTTGGTCTCTGATCCACAGTCCCTGATCCAGTCTCTGATCCACAGTCCCTGATCCACAGTCCCTGGTTCAGTCTCTGAACCACAGTCCCTGATCCAGTCTCTGATCCACAGTCCCTGATTCACAGTCCCTGATCCACAGTCCCTGATCCAGTCTCTGATCCACAGTCCCTGATCCACAGTCTCTGATCCACAGTCCCTGATCCACAGTCCCTGAGCCACAGTCCCTGATCCACAGTCCCTGATCCACAGTCCCTGATTCAGTCTCTGATCCACAGTCCCTGATCCTCAGTCCCTGATCCACATTCTCTGATCCTCAGTCTCTGATCCACAGTCCTTGATCCACAGTCCCTGGTTCAGTCTCTGATCCACAGTCCGTGATCCACAGTCCCTGATCCACAGTCCCTGATTCACAGTCCCTGATCCACAGTCTCTGATCCACAGTCTCTGATCCACAGTCTCTGATCCACAGTCCCTGAACCTCAGTCCCTGAACCTCAGTCCCTGAACCTCAGTCCCTGATTCACAGTCCCTGATCCACAGTCCCTGAACCTCAGTCTCTGATCCACCATCCCTGATCCAGAGTCTCTGAACCTCAGTCTCTGATCCTCAGTCCCTGATCCACAGTCCCAGATTCAGTCTCTGATCCACAGTCCCTGATCCACAGTCCCTGATTCAGTCTCTGATCCACAGTCCCTGATCCTCAGTCTCTGATCCTCAGTCTCTGATCCTCAGTCTCTAGTCCACAGTCCCTGATCCACAGTCCCTGATCCACAGTCCCTCGCTCAGTCTCTGATCCACAGTCCCTGATCCACAGTCCCTGATTCACAGTCCCTGATCCACAGTCCCTGATCCAGTCCCTGATCCAGTCCCTGATCCAGTCTCTGATCCACAGTCCCTGATCCACAGTCTCTGATCCACAGTCCCTGATCCACAGTCCCTGATACACAGTCCCTGATCCACAGTCCCTGATCCACAGTCCCTGATTCACAGTCCCTGATCCCCAGTCCCTGATTCAGTCTCTGATCCACAGTCCCTGATCCAGTCTCTGATCCACAGTCCCTGGTTCAGTCCCTGATCCCCAGTCCCTGATCCCCAGTCCCTGATTCAGTCTCTGATCCACAGTCCCTGATCCACAGTCCCTGGTTCAGTCTCTGATCCCCAGTTTCTGATCCCCAGTCCCTGATCCACAGTCCCTGGTTCAGTCTCTGATCCACAGTCCCTGGTTCAGTCTCTGATCCCCAGTCTCTTATCCCCAGTCCCTGATCCACAGTCCCTGGTTCAGTCTCTGATCCACAGTCCCTGATCCTCAGTCCCTGATCCACAGTCTCTGATCCTCAGTCTCTGATCCACAGTCCCTTATCCACAGTCCCTGATTCAGTCTCTGATCCACAGTCCCTGATTCACAGTCCCTGATCCCCAGTCCCTGATTCAGTCTCTGATCCACAGTCCCTGATCCACAGTCTCTGATCCACAGTCCTTGGTTCGGTCTCTGATCCACAGTCCCTGAACCAGTCTCTGATCCACAGTCCCTGATCCACAGTCCCTGGTTCAGTCTCTGAACCACAGTCCCTGGTCCAGTCTCTGATCCACAGTCCCTGATTCACAGTCCCTGATCCACAGTCCCTGATCCAGTCTCTGATCCACAGTCCCTGATCCACAGTCTCTGATCCACAGTCCCTGATCCACAGTCCCTGATCCACAGTCCCTGATCCACAGTCCCTGATTCACAGTCCCTGATCCCCAGTCCCTGATTCAGTCTCTGATCCACAGTCCCTGATCCAGTCTCTGATCCACAGTCCCTGGTTCAGTCCCTGATCCCCAGTCCCTGATTCAGTCTCTGATCCACAGTCCCTGATCCACAGTCCCTGGTTCAGTCTCTGATCCCCAGTCTCTGATCCCCAGTCCCTGATCCACAGTCCCTGGTTCAGTCTCTGATCCCCAGTCTCTGATCCACAGTCCCTGATCCACAGTCCCTGGTTCAGTCTCTGATCCACAGTCCCTGATCCAGTCTCTGATCCACAGTCCCTGATCCACAGTCCCTGGTTCAGTCTCTGGTTCAGTCTCTGATCCCCAGTCCCTGATCCAGTCTCTGATCCACAGTCCCTGATCCACAGTCCCTGGTTCAGTCTCTGATCCCCAGTCTCTGATCCCCAGTCCCTGATCCACAGTCCCTGGTTCAGTCTCTGATCCCCAGTCTCTGATCCCCAGTCCCTGATCCACAGTCCCTGGTTCAGTCTCTGGTCCACAGACCCTGATCCAGTCTCTGATCCACACTCCCTGAACCACAGTCCCTGGTTCAGTCTCTGATCCCCAGTCTCTGATCCCCAGTCCCTGATCCAGTCTCTGATCCACAGTCCCTGGTTCAGTCTCTGATCCCCAGTCTCTGATCCCCAGTCCCTGATTCAGTCTCTGATCCACAGTCCCTGATCCACAGTCCCTGGTTCAGTCCCTGATCCCCAGTCTCTGATCCCCAGTCTCTGATCCCCAGTCCCTGATCCACAGTCCCTGATCCAGTCTCTGATCCACAGTCCCTGATCCAGTCCCTGATCCACAGTCCCTGATCCACAGTCCCTGGTTCAGTCCCTGATCCCCAGTCCCTGATCCCCAGTCCCTGATCCAGTCTCTGATCCACAGTCCCTGATCCACAGTCTCTGATCCACAGTCCCTGATCCACAGTCCCTGATTCACAGTCCCTGATCCACAGTCCCTGATCCACAGTCCCTGATTCACAGTCCCTGATCCCCAGTCCCTGATTCAGTCTCTGATCCACAGTCCCTGATCCAGTCTCTGATCCACAGTCCCTGGTTCAGTCCCTGATCCCCAGTCCCTGATCCCCAGTCCCTGATTCAGTCTCTGATCCACAGTCCCTGATCCACAGTCCCTGGTTCAGTCTCTGATCCCCAGTTTCTGATCCCCAGTCCCTGATCCACAGTCCCTGGTTCAGTCTCTGATCCACAGTCCCTGGTTCAGTCTCTGATCCCCAGTCTCTCGATCCCCAGTCCCTGATCCACAGTCCCTGGTTCAGTCTCTGATCCACAGTCCCTGATCCTCAGTCCCTGATCCACAGTCTCTGATCCTCAGTCTCTGATCCACAGTCCCTTATCCACAGTCCCTGATTCAGTCTCTGATCCACAGTCCCTGATTCACAGTCCCTGATCCCCAGTCCCTGATTCAGTCTCTGATCCACAGTCCCTGATCCACAGTCTCTGATCCACAGTCCTTGGTTCGGTCTCTGATCCACAGTCCCTGATCCAGTCTCTGATCCACAGTCCCTGATCCACAGTCCCTGGTTCAGTCTCTGAACCACAGTCCCTGATCCAGTCTCTGATCCACAGTCCCTGATTCACAGTCCCTGATCCACAGTCCCTGATCCAGTCTCTGATCCACAGTCCCTGATCCACAGTCTCTGATCCACAGTCCCTGATCCACAGTCCCTGAGCCACAGTCCCTGATCCACAGTCCCTGATCCACAGTCCCTGGTTCACAGTCCCTGATCCCCAGTCTCTGATCCCCAGTCCCTGATCCACAGTCCCTGGTTCAGTCTCTGATCCACAGACCCTGATCCAGTCTCTGATCCACACTCCCTGATCCACAGTCCCTGGTTCAGTCTCTGATCCCCAGTCTCTGATCCCCAGTCCCTGATCCAGTCTCTGATCCACAGTCCCTGGTTCAGTCTCTGATCCCCAGTCTCTGATCCCCAGTCCCTGATTCAGTCTCTGATCCACAGTCCCTGATCCACAATCCCTGGTTCAGTCCCTGATCCCCAGTCCCTGATCCCCAGTCTCTGATCCCCAGTCTCTGATCCCCAGTCCCTGATCCACAGTCCCTGATCCAGTCTCTGATCCACAGTCCCTGATCCAGTCTCTGATCCACAGTCCCTGATCCACAGTCCCTGGTTCAGTCCCTGATCCCCAGTCTCTGATCCACACTCCCTGATCCACAGTCCCTGGTTCAGTCTCTGATCCCCAGTCTCTGATCCCCAGTCCCTGATCCACAGTCCCTGGTTCAGTCTCTGATCCACAGACCCTGATCCAGTCTCTGATCCACACTCCCTGATCCACAGTCCCTGGTTCAGTCTCTGATCCCCAGTCTCTGATCCCCAGTCCCTGATCCAGTCTCTGATCCACAGTCCCTGGTTCAGTCTCTGATCCCCAGTCTCTGATCCCCAGTCCCTGATTCAGTCTCTGATCCACAGTCCCTGATCCACAGTCCCTGGTTCAGTCCCTGATCCCCAGTCCCTGATCCCCAGTCTCTGATCCCCAGTCTCTGATCCCCAGTCCCTGGTTCAGTCCCTGATCCCCAGTTCCTGATCCCCAGTCTCTGATCCCCAGTCCCTGATCCACAGTCCCTGGGTTCCCCAGTCCCTGATCCCCAGTCCCTGATCCCCAGTCTCTGATCCCCAGTCCCTGATCCACAGTCCCTGGTTCAGTCTCTGATCCACAGTCCCTGGTTCAGTCTCTGATCCACAGTCCCTGATCCCCAGTCTCTGATCCCCAGTCCCTGATCCCCAGTCTCTGATCCCCAGTCTCTGATCCCCAGTCCCTGATCCCCAGTCCCTGATCCACAGTCCCTGGTTCAGTCTCTGATCCACAGTCCCTGGTTCAGTCTCTGATCCACAGTCCCTGATCCAGTCTCTGATCCACAGTCCCTGGTTCAGTCTCTGATCCCCAGTCTCTGATCCCCAGTCTCTGATCCCCAGTCCCTGAGTCAGTCTCTGATCCACAGTCCCTGATCCAGTCTCTGATCCACAGTCCCTGGTTCAGTCTCTGATCCACAGTCCCTGATCCAGTCTCTGATCCACAGTCCCTGATCCTTGATATTTTAATCATACTAGCAGAGTGGCAGACACTTTTTTGGTCCTGATGAATGCCTATGAACGTTATTGAGTCACCACTGGGCAGAAACATGTTGCCCTCTTAACATAGGGTAGTTCTTGTACCCCCTGTCCTCGCACGCTTTTTAACCCTATCCAATGAGGCACCAGAATAAAGGACGATTTCAGCCCACCATGAGATATTTTTACATCACTTGGCACTCTGCCCCTCACTCAAGAACACTACCATTTTGCTCATCTTGAATTAAAACTCCTCCGCTCCTCCCCTTGGGAGTTGTAGCCCACGCTGGGTACCTTGCGGCCCTTGTGTGAGGAGGGAACCCAATGATGAAGCATGTCACCCTCGGGTGAGTGAGGGCTCTCGTCCTAACAGCATGGTGCTCTCGCTGCTCCTTGATTACTACGTATGTTTCGTCAGCTTTCTACACTTGTGTTACCAGACGTACAATTGTTTGTGGTTCTTTTGTTATAGGAGCAGTGCGTTGTTGGTACAGTTTATGCTCCATCTTGGCCCTCTGTGTGTTGTTAGTAATGTTTCCATCAATAACTGCTTCATGTCTGAGTCACGGCGCTGTACCCCAAATCATACTCATAGTAGCACATGACACACAGCAGAGCTATCTCTCATGTAACATGTATCACAGATATCAGGCTGCATTTGACAGAGCTATCTCTCTGGTTATACGTATCCCGTTTAGCGGGCTGTAAGGAGCAGAGCTCTATGCACCTTTAAAGGGCGGCCTACATGCTGCAGAGCTATCTCTCAGGTTATACATATCATGAACAGCGGACTACGTGCAGCAGAGCTATCTCTTAGGTTATATATATCATGCTCAGTGGACTACATCTATCAGAGCTATCTCTCAGGTTATATGTATCATGCACAGCGGACTGCATGCTACAAAACTATCTCTCAGGTGAAACATATCATGAACAGCGGACTACGTGCAGCAGAGCTATCTCTCAGGTTATATATTTAATGCATAGAGGACTATATGCAGCAGAGCTATCTCTCAGGTTATACATATAATGCACAGCGGTCTACATGCAGCAGAGATATCTCTCGGGTTGTGCATACCATGAACAGCGGACTACGTGCAGCAGATCTATCTCACTGGTTATATATTCAATGCATAGACAACTGCATGCAGCAGAGCTATCTCTTGGGTTTTGCATACCATGAACAGCGGACTATATGCAGCAGAGCTATCTCTCAGGTTATACATATAATGCACAGCGGTCTACATGCAGCAGAGCTATCTCCCGGGTTGTGCATACCATGAACAGCGGACTACGTGCTGCAGACCTATCTCTCAGGTTATATATTTAATGCATAGAGGACTACATGCAGCAGAGCTATCTCTCGGGTTGTGCATACCATGAACAGCGGACAACATGCAGCAGAGCTATCTCTCAGGTTATATATTTAATGCATAGAGGACTACATGCAGCAGAGCTATCTCTCGGGTTGTGCATACCATGAACAGCGGACAACATGCAACAGAGCTATCTCTCAGGTTATATATATCATGAACAACAGATTACATGCAGCAGAGCTATCACTCAGGTTATACATACCATGCTCAGCGAACTACATGCAGCAGAGCTATCTCTCAGGTTATACATATAATGCACAGCAGACTACCTGCAGCAGAGCTATCTCTCAGGTTATACATATAATGCACAGCAGACTACATGCAGCAGAGCTATCTCTCAGGTTATACATATAATGCACAGCAGACTACATGCAGCAGAGCTATCTCTCAGGTTATATATATAATGCAGAGCGGACTACATGCAGCAGAGCTATTTCTCAGGTTATACATATAATGCAGAGCGGACTACATGCAGCAGAGCTATCTCTCTGGTTATATATATAATGCACAGCGGACTACATGCAGCAGAGCTATCTCTTAGGTTATACATATAATGCACAGCAGACTACATGCAGCAGAGCTATCTCTCAGGTTATATATATAATGCACAGCGGACTACATGCAGAAGAGCTATCTCTCAGGTTATACATATAATGCACAGCAGACTACATGCAGCAGAGCTATCTCTCAGGTTATATATATAATGCACAGCGGACTACATGCAGAAGAGCTATCTCTCTGGTTATGCATACCATGAACAACAGATTACATGCAGCAGAGCTATCGCTCAGGTTATATATACCATGCTCAGCGGACTACATGCAGCAGAGCTATCTCTCAGGTTATACATATAATGTGCAGCGGACTGCATGCAGCAGAGCTATCTCTCAGGTTATACATATAATGCGCAGCAGACTACATGCAGCAGAGCTATCTCTTGGGTTGTGCATACCATGCACAGCGGGCTACATGCAGCAGAGCTATCTCTCAGGTTATACATATAATGCACAGCGGACTACATGCAGCAGAGCTATCTCTCAGGTTATACATATAATGCGCAGCGGACTACATGCAGCAGAGCTATCTCTCAGGTTATACATATAATGCACAGCAGACTACATGCAGAAGAGCTATCTCTCAGGTTATACATATAATGCACAGCAGACTACATGCAGCAGAGCTATCTCTCAGGTTATATATATAATGCACAGCGGACTACATGCAGAAGAGCTATCTCTCAGGTTATATATATAATGCACAGCAGACTACATGCAGCAGAGCTATCTCTCTGGTTATGCATACCATGCTCAGCAGACTACATGCAGCAGAGCTATCTCTCAGGTTATACATATAATGCACAGCAGACTACATGCAGCAGAGCTATCTCTCTGGTTATGCATACCATGCTCAGCAGACTACATGCAGCAGAGCTATCTCTCAGGTTATATATATAATGCACAGCGGACTACATGCAGAAGAGCTATCTCTCAGGTTATACATATAATGCACAGCAGACTACATGCAGCAGAGCTATCTCTCAGGTTATATATATAATGCACAGCGGACTACATGCAGAAGAGCTATCTCTCAGGTTATACATATAATGCACAGCAGACTACATGCAGAAGAGCTATCTCTCAGGTTATACATATAATGCACAGCGGACTACATGCAGCAGAGCTATCTCTCGGGTTGTGCATACCATGCACAGCAGACTACATGCAGCAGAGCTATCTCTCAGGTTATATATATAATGCACAGCGGACTACATGCAGCAGAGCTATCTCTCAGGTTATACATATAATGCACAGCAGACTACATGCAGCAGAGCTATCTCTCAGGTTATATATATAATGCACAGCGGACTACATGCAGAAGAGCTATCTCTCAGGTTATATATATAATGCACAGCGGACTACATGCAGAAGAGCTATCTCTCAGGTTATACATATAATGCACAGCAGACTACATGCAGCAGAGCTATCTCTCAGGTTATATATATAATGCACAGCGGACTACATGCAGAAGAGCTATCTCTCAGGTTATACATATAATGCGCAGCAGACTACATGCAGCAGGGCTATCTCTCTGTTTATGCATATAATGCACAGCAGACTACATGCAGCAGAGCTATCTCTCAGGTTATATATATAATGCACAGCGGACTACATGCAGAAGAGCTATCTCTCAGGTTATACATATAATGCGCAGCAGACTACATGCAGCAGAGCTATCTCTCTGGTTATACATATAATGCACAGCAGACTACATGCAGAAGAGCTATCTCTCAGGTTATACATATAATGCGCAGCAGACTACATGCAGCAGAGCTATCTCTCGGGTTGTGCATACCATGCACAGCTGACTACATGCAGCAGAGCTATCTAAGTTATAGGCGTTATATAAGCAGAGCCATTAGACAGCAGAGCTAGTCCTCCTTATACAGATCACACGTGCGCAGGCTCTACGAAGCAGATGATAGTGGCTCTGGCTTTGTACAGCAGAGCAAACCCTCAGATAAAGAAATGCCACAGGCACAATGTAGCGCCTAAAGCTAACATCTAGTTTGTGAGTAGGCACTAGGGCAGGTACGTTGTCCTTATCACACTAAGCATTTAAGTGTGGTCACTGGGATTAAAACACGGGTACCATGGCTCCACTGGGCACGGTCTATTCACTAGATAGCGCCTCCTAGCACCTGGGCGCCTCGCTGTGCTTCGAAATATGCCCAGGGGCCTCTTATGGACCGACTGGCCCCCATCCTTGGTGCCCTACGGCGGGTGCCGCCCCCCAGCTGTGCCTTCGTGTGTCATGAGGCTTGCCCCCACCCGCCTTCTTTTGTGTGCCCTAGGACGTGTCCTACTTCGTCGTGTGGTACACCTTGCACGAGTGTGCCCCGGGCCGTGTCCGCCGTGCACGGGTGCTCTCGGATCCGACCCCTCGTACCTGTTCTGTAAGGCCCCCACCTCTCTGAATCCATGCCCCCCGACACGGACCACCTATGTCCTCGAACCCGATCCCTGCCCTCTGCACCTTGCCCCCTCGTGCATGAATGTGGCATGTGGCTGGCCCATGCCCCCAGACCGGCCTTCCGTGGGACCGTCCCACCGGGCTCCAAGAATCCCCCCTTTGCTTCCCGTGCTTTGGATGGTTTGGACTCGCCCCGTGCGACGTGCCCCTGAATCTCCCGTATGTGCCCACCGTCAGCGCCTCGATAACTGCCCCCGGTGCTTCTTTGAGGAGGTTGAGCCATATGCCCCCTTTGCCCTGAATGTGCCCCCTGTTCTTTGAGCCCCGCTTCCCTCTGTGTCGTGTGAATCGCCCATGTATGCCCAGGTGGTGACTCGTGCCCTGACAGCTGCCCCTCCTGTTCCCATGTGCCCTTGGCTGTGCCCTGTTTCCAGTGCCTGGGACGAGCTCTCGGAGCTCAGAGGCCTGCCCCATGGGTTCCCACCCACGTGTGCCCAGGTGGTGACTCCTGTACCCTGAGAGCTGCCCCTCCTGTTCCCGTGTGCCCTTGGCTGTGCCCTGTTTCCAGTGCCTGGGACGAGCTCTCGGAGCTCAGAGGCCTGCCCCATGGGTTCCCACCCACGTGTGCCCAGGTGGTGACTCCTGTACCCTGAGAGCTGCCCCTCCTGTTCCCGTGTGCCCTTGGCGGTGCCCTGTTTCCAGTGCCTGGGACGAGCTCTCGGAGCTCAGAGGCCTGCCCCATGGGTTCCCACCCATATGTGCCCACTGTCGGCGCCTCGATAACTGTCCGCGGTGCTACGTTGAGCAGGTGGAGGTGCCATATGTCCCCTGTGCCATGAAGCCTGTCCCGTGCCCTCGAATGTACCCCCTTTTCTCTGAGACATGTGTGCCCAGCTGCGTGCCATCTGGGCTGAGGCTGTCGTTGTGAGCTCTTGTGCAGTCTGTGCTCCGAGACACCCCTTGAGTGCGCCCCTGTACCTTGCCTTGGAGCAACCCCTGTGCCCTGCCGGGCACATTAAACAGGTGTACCACCGCCCTACCGGAGCACCCCGAAAACCACGTCTGCACAAACACAGCTGTGCAAAGCGCTGCGAGGCCGCCTTCCTGTTCACACTCCAACCAGCACTCACCAGTTCCACTCACGTTCTGGCAAGCGTAGCCCAGACACCTTATTCACCACACTCCAGTGACGTCTCCAAGCTCCACTCACAGACTAGTGAGAGCAACCACTCACACCCCAGCGACTGCACTTACCTCCACTCACACTACAGCAAGTGCACTAATCACTTCTCACAGACTAGTTAGAGCAGCCACTCACACCCCAGCGACTGCACTAACCCTCCCTCACACTCCAGCAACTGCACTCACATACTAGTGAAACCAATCACACTCCAGCGAGTGCACTAACCCTCACTCACACTCCAGTGAGTGCACTAACCCTCACACACTCCAGCAACTGCACTAACCCTCACTCACATACTAGTGAAACCAATCACACTCCAGCGAGTGCACTAACCTTCACTCACAGTCCAGTGAGTGCACCAACCCTCACTCACAGACCAGCGAGTGCACCCCCACTCACACGCCAGCGAGTTTCTAGTCCACCACAACCAGAGCCAACTTCTCCAACTGCATGATCAGCGTAGGAGACTGGATGAGAGCTAAGTGCATGAAACTCAACTGTGACAAGACAGAAGTGCTGATCTTCAGGAACAAGAGCTCTCCCCGGGACCCCACCTGGTGGCCATCAGAGCTCGGACCCACACCAACCAATCATTTTAGACGACAAACTGAACAGGACAGCGCAGGTCCACGTGGTCAGCTGCTTCTGTTTCAATATTCTCTGCACGTTCCGCAAGAGCTTCAAATGGCGACCCCTGAACACCAGACGCACCGTCACAAAAGCCCTCATCACAAGCAGACTAGACTCCGGCACCGCACTCTGCCGTGATCTCCAACCATCTCCTCTCCTCCATCGACTCCAGACCATCCAGAACGCCGCAGCGAGACCCCTCCTTGACCCCCCACAACGCATCCTCGTCTCACCATGTCTCAGAGAGCCCCACTGGCTCCCCATACATAAACGCTGCCAATTCAAACTCCTCACGCACACATACAAGGCACTGCCAGCATTGGGCCAACATATCTGAACAACCGCATGCACTTCCACCAACCCACCAGACTCGCACACAACCCCCCATCGAGAAGATGAATAGGTGGTCACTCATTCTCCTACATCGCACCCAAGACATGGAATGAGCTCCCTCTCCAGGTCAGGGCCTCCTCACTTCTTGAATTCTACAAAAAGCTGCAGACCCGGCTCTCCGACTACCTCACTGAGGCAGACTCCCAACATCTTCAGCCTCACGCCTACGCGCCTGCTCCAGCACCTGTGCACCTCCACGGGGGATAAGCCACGCTAGACTAATCTACATAACATGAATGAATGAATGAGTGGATTTCTAAAGCGCCCAGCTACTGCGAGAGTGCCCGGCGCTAGGGCGGACGGCCAATGGAGGGATCAACCAGCCGACAGTTTGAACAGATGCGTTTTCAGTTGTTCGTGAAATAAGATCTTCAGAACCTAAGGCAACCTAACATAACCTAACACCCACCCAACTCACACTCCAGAGAGTGCACCCACCCCCACTCACACTCCAGAGAGTGCACCCACTCTCACTCACACTCCAGCCGTGCACCCACCCCCACTCACACTCCAGAGTGCCCCCACCCTCACTCACACTCCAGAGAGTGCACCCACCCCCACTACCACTCCAGAGAGTGCACCCACCCTCACACACTCTCCAGCGCGTGCACCCACCCCCACTCACACTCCAGAGTGCATCCAACCTCACTCACACTCCAGAGAGTGCACCCACCCTCATTCACACTCCAGAGAGTGCACCCAGCTCCACTACCACTCCATCGCGTGCACACCCCCTCTCGTTCACACAGGTCGCACTCACCTAGGATCCGCTCAGTGTCCCGCAGACTGGAGCGGTCAGTGGCTCCTGCCTCCTCCGGGAGCGCTGGGGCTATTGAAAGGGTACCGGAGGCTTTAGGGACACCCTGCCTCTTCCAGGGGCTTTTGGGGTCTCGAGGGTCCCTGACACCTCCAGGCGGGTAGCTGGGGGTTATTAAGCGATGTTCCTGTCTGCTCCACTCTCGGTCCAGGCTCTGTCCGGCCTCCCCCCGCGGGCAGCTATATACTCCTGTAATCAGGCCCATACAATGCCCATTAATGAGTAATCCGAGGGCGTGAGGTGCGCACTCCCTGCCCAACCCTCCCTCCCTTTGAGGCTAGAGGCCTGGCACCGACTGCCCCAGGCGTGGACCCTAATCTGGTCACCGTAGGTCCAGTCCTCGCCCCCCCCTCCCCCCGCCACGCCCTCAGGAGACATGGGCCCCGCCCGAGGGGACCAGGCCATGCCCTACCTGGCCGAGAGAGGGCCCTCCCCACCCGCAGGGGTCATGGGCCCCAACCTGGGGGACCAGGCCAGACCCTACCTGACCGAGAGAGGACCCACCCTTGAGAGTCATGGGCCCTACCCTGGGGGGCCAGGCCTGGTCACAGCCAGACCCTACTTGTCCCAGAGAGGACCCCCCTCCCACCCTCAGGAGCCATGGGCCCCACCCTGGGGGACCATGTCTGGTCACAGCCAGACCCTCCCTGGCCGAGAGAGGACCCACCCTTGAGAGTCATGGGCCCCACCCTGGGGGACCAGGCCTGGTCACAGCCAGACCCTACCTGGTCGAAAGAGGACCCCCACCCTCAGGAGTCATGAGCCCCACCCTAGGGGACCAGACCTGGTCACAGCCAGACCCTCCCTGGCCGAGTGAGGACCCCCCACCCTTGAGAGTCATGGGCCCCACCCTGGGGGGCCAGGCCTGGTCACAGCAAGACCCTACTTGGCCCAGAGAGGACCCACCCCCACCCTTAGGAGGCATGGGCCCACTCCGGGGTACCATGTCTGGTCACAGCCAGACCCTACCTGGTCGAGGGATCCCACTCCCACTCCGACCCCCCACCCCCTCAGAAGGCGTGGGTCCCAGCCCGGAACCCTCATATCTATAATGTGTTGGGGGAGGTAGACCCCCCCCCCATGCGTTCTTCACTCCCACACCCCAGAGACTAGGTGAGGGTTTAGGAAGGGTGGGGTCGGTTTCCTGCTAGAAACGCGCCGTCAGCCCTGCACGCCTTTTCCCACGTGGGTCGCGGGGCAGGACACCGGGTCTCATGTTCACAGTGTCCGAACAGATGATTTTTTTTCACAGGGCTCGTGAGAGTCGGGGGGCCCTGGCCTCAGGCGTCAGCTTCAGGGGGGCAGTGTCTGGAAGTGTGGGAGTAAGGGGGTGTCAAGGAGCGCGGGGGTGGAGATCCCGGGTCACAATAGTCTCCCCGGCCCAACCCAGGCCTTAGGGCCCGGTTACCTGAAGAGCCCAAAGTCACTGAGGGGGTGCGGGGTACGAAGAGGGGCCCTAGATTCATGTTCAAGGGGCCACCGGACGGGCACAATCTGCTGTGACTGCCCCAAGAGATGAGGGCTTCCCAGACCCAGGGGTGCGACACCTGATAACGGTGGTCACTGAGGGTCCACTGAGGGGTCACTGAGGGGGCCCGCCAGGGGCCTGGTAATGGTGGTCAGTGAGGGCTCACTGAGGGGCCTGCAGGGGTCTGGTAACGGTGGCCACTGAGAGGTCACTGAGGGGGCCACTGGGGGGCCTGCAGGGGTCTGATAACGGTGGTCACGGAGGGTCCACTGAGGGGTCACTGAGGGGCCTGCAGGGGTCTGGTAATGGTGGTCAGTGAGGGCTCACTGAGGGGCCAGCAGGGGTCTGATAAATGGTGGTCAGTGAGGGCTTACTGAGGGGCCTGCAGGGGTCTGATAACGGTGGTCACTGAGGGTCCACTGAGGGGTCACTGAGGGGCCTGCAGGGGTCTGGTAATGGTGGTCAGTGAGGGCTCACTGAGGGGGCTGCCAGGGGTCTGATAACGGTGGCCACTGTGGGGGCCACTGGGGGGCCTGCAGGGGTCAGATGACGGCGGCCAGTGAGGGCTCACTGAGGGACCACCGAGGGGCCACAGAGGTGCCTGCCAAAGGTCAGATAACTGTGGCCAGTGAGGGCGCACTGAGGGGCCACGAGGGGCCTGCCAGGGGTCTGATAACGGTGGTCAGTGAGAGCTCACCGAGGGGCCACTGAGGGGCCTGCAAGGGGTCTGATAACGGTGGTCAGTGAGGGCTCACTGAGGGGCCACTGAGGGGCCTGCCAGGGGTCTGATAACTGTGGTCAGTGAGGGCTCACTGAGGGGCCACTGAGGAGCCTGAGGGGGTCTGTTAACAATGGTCAGTGAGGGTTCACTGAGGGGCCTGCCAGGGGTCTGATAACTGTGGTCAGTGAGGGCTCACTGAGGGGCCACTGAGGGGCCTGAGGGGGTCTGTTAACAATGGTCAGTGAGGGTTCACTGAGGGGCCTGCAGGGGTCCGATAACAGTGGTCAGTGAGGGCTCACTGAGGGGCCTGCCAGGGGTCTGATGACGGCGGCCAGTGAGGGCTCACTGAGGGGCCACTGAGGGGCCTGAGGGGTCTGTTAACAATGGTCAGTGAGGGTTCACTGAGGGGCCTGCCAGGGGTATGATGATGGCGGCCAGTGAGGGCTCACTGAGGGGCCTGCAGGGGTCTGATAACGGTGGTCAGTGAGGACTCACTCACGGGCCCACCATGAACACGGAGAGGATTAGGGAGGAACAAGCTGCAGGTGACACTGAAGGTAAGTCCAGCCAGGTACCCCAAGACTTAGGGGCAGGATTTCAGCGTTGAGGGCCAGTCGGGTGTAGGGCCAGGAAGCCTGGGTGACTTGTGGGTGTAAGACCACGGCTTTAAGTGAGCCGGGTCTTACCTGGCACCGGCAGTTCCTAAAAGCAGGTGCCGGGACGGGTCCCTATCGGGCTCTCCATTTTTGCCCTTACCCTGGGGTGAAAAAGAAATCTTAGCTCTGCAGCAGTGCCACCCTTCACTGCCTTTGAGGTAACTTCAAAGAGACTCGTTATAGTTCTTTCACAGTCTCGTCATTTCAGAACTGAATTTATCTTATGCAACTAACAACCATTGGCAGAGCCAATAGTCCTGGCTTATTGTAGGTATAATGTTACTTGTTGTATCATATATCTGGATGCAATGACAGAAGCAGCAAAATACCAGTCGGGCGACACACTATGCAAAGCACAGATTTTTACCTTGTGAGTTTTTAAGCCACGCCCTTAATTTCACCGGCCACGCCCCTTTGAGAGACCCCCCCAGTTTTTTCATCCCACTTAAAGCCCTGTGTAAGACTGTAATGCCCGTCGCGGAGGCTGCCCCACAATGTGATGCCAAGGCGTCCGCAGCACAGCTACAGAGGGGGGGGGGGTCGGCTTTAAAAGAGGACTTCAGCACCACCCTCGGTACTGGGGCTCTGGCCCCTCTGTGGGCACTCAACAGCCTGCACCTTACCCCGGGGCAGGGGAAGGGACAGCCAGAGCTCCAGGCCACAGAGACCCTCTGCGGCACAGGAGAGCTTAGCCAGGGGGCCCCGCATTACCAGACACTCTGCAGCCAGTTAGAGACTTCCAGGCTCAAGCCAACAGAGCTGCTGGTACAACCAGGGAGTTTGGACTTCATCCCGGCTCAGGGGGTCGAAGCCTGGACCCAGCAGGCACAACGGATCCTGGCCTCCCTTGGTTCCGTCAACGACGGTCCACTCTTTGCTTGGACCGACCAGAGCGTCTTGGATCCTGCCCTCACTTGGTTTGGCCAACGAGTTCAACGACCGTCCACTCATTTCTTGGACCGACCAGGACACCCTGGTTCCTGCGCTCTCTTGGTTTGGCAAACGTGGTCAATGACTATCCACTCTTTGGTAGGACTGACCAGGGCGCTTTGGATCCTGCCCTCTCCTAAGATGGCCAACGAGTCCAGCGACCGTCCACTCTTCGCTAGGACTGACCAGGGCACCTTGGATCTAGCCCTCTCCTGAGATGGCCAATGAGTCCAAACACTGTCCACTCTTTGCTTGGACCGACCATGGCGCCTTGGATCCTGCCCTCTCCTGAGATGGCCAACTAGTCCAAACACTGTCCACTCTTTGCTAGGACTGACCAGGGCGCTTTGGATCCTGCCCTCTCCTGAGATGGCCAACGAGTCCAAACACTGTCCACTCTTTGCTAGGACTGAACAGGGCACCTTGGATCTAGCCCTCTCCTGAGATGGCCAACGAGTCCAAACACTGTCCACTCTTCGCTAGGACTGACCAGGGCACCTTGGATCTAGCCCTCTCCTGAGATGGCCAACGAGTCCAAACACTGTCCACTCTTTGCTAGGACTGACCAGGGCGCCTTGGATCCTGCCCTCTCCTGAGATGGCCAATGAGTCCAGCGACCGTCCACTCTTTGCTAGGACTGACCAGGTGTAGGAAGCCAGCTCTTTATGTGATATATCAAGAACCTGATATACAGTGTAAAGAGTCCAGGGGGTCCCTTACTAGGGGACAGGGGCTCCCAGAGTGCTCTGTTAGGGGGCAGTGCGGTCGAGCAGCCTTAGGCCTAATACACAGGAGTGCAAGACATCTGCAAATACACACAACGATCAATAAATGATACACACGACTCAAGAAGGAGATCCACACTGATTTATAAAAATACCAAGTATCTTTATATATGTTTAGACATCAGAGAAAAATCGTTCAGGTAAGTTCATTTTTTTAAAATATAAATTCTTTTCACTTTAAAAAGGGGACACAATACAATTTCTGAGTTCTGCAATGTTATCCTACGGAAGGAAGAACAAGTTCTGCAAACAGGTACAGTACATCGACTTACAGGACCAATCTCCAGGAGTTAAGGTGAGTGGTGGGCAAGGTCCAAGGCAGCACCAACAGTACACCACCGGAGGCACGAGGGCAGCCGGGTGCAGGGTGCAAAACAGCATTGGGAGCCCAATGCGTTTCAATGGGGATCGGTCACTGTTAAAAGAGGCTGCAGGCTATGGCTAGGAAGCCAGTCGGGCTGAACCAGCAAGTGGGCTCAGGCCTTGCGATGCCCGGGGACGGGGGGGACACCTTTGGCCCTTTTCTCCAAGGCCCAGGGGCGACGGGTGTAGGGGTGTCCTTAGGCGCCAGGTCTTCCTTACCGGAGCAGTTGTGGTTGAGGGGGCCTGTGTGCAGAGGCGGCAGGCGACGTCGGGGAGGCCAGGAGGGGTGAAACCACGATTGACTCTAGCTCTGGAGGACTGAGGGTCCTTGTTGACACCGGTGGCCCACTTCAACTCGGGCCGGAAATGATGGGTGCGGTGGTGGCTTCGGGTGTCGGGTTTTGGCGGTTCCAGGGGACTCAGAGTCTTCTCTTGTAGAGTTTCTTCAGAACAGGTCCGCTGTTCACAGGAGGTCTTGAGTCTTTTTTGAAGGCAGCCAGTCCTCCCAGGTTTCGGGAGCTAGCAGCTGCAGGACGAGCCGACTTTGGTGCCGTTTTCGACGAGGGATGCAGGAAGCCCGGCAGGGTTGGTACCAGGTCAGCTGCTTGTTTTCTTTTCTCCTCTCTGATTTTGCGGCTCCTCGGTGTCCCCTCTCTTCTTAGGTCATCAGGATCTGCCTCTCTGGTGCCAGGGGCTCTCCTAAATACTGAATTTAGGGGCGTTAGGGGAGTGTAGGGTAGTAGCCAATGAGCTACTGACCTCTGGGGTCACAACTCCCCCCTATATGACCACTTCCTGTGGGAAGTGGGCATAACCCTGTCCCAAAATTCCTAGGTATGCCATCACAAAGATGGCTACGTCTTAAAAATCGTGTCCACCTCACAGTAGCCCACCTGAGGGGTGGTACTAGCCTGGAGGTGGCACGCCTACCTGACTAGCTAATTCTCCTGCCTGTCCAGGTGCCAAGGGGGCTCTGGGCAGGGGGGGGTGGCTCCCTCTCCTGTGAGGGGAGCCAGATTCACATTTCGAAGGCGGCAGCTTCTCTGAAGCTCACCAGCCCAAGGAGGCTAATCAGCGGGTCATCCTGTGGGAGGGGGAGGGGGTGTTACACCCTCTTCCCGGCCAGGCCTTTGTTCTGGGTCTCCTGAGAGCAGAGGGTCTCACCCTCGGAGGTCCGAACAGAATCTCGGGTGGCAGGCTGGCAGAAACCAACCAGCGAGGACACCAGAGGCTTGTAGGTTTTCAGGGGGCTCCTCTGAGGTACCCTTTGGGTGCATGTATTGGTAAATCCGACACTGGCATCAGTGTGGGTTTACCAATACAAGATGTTTGAACATTCCTATTTTCAGTGAAGCCATCATGTAGCTGGGGGCCTCGTTTTTACCAGTGTTCAGTGGTTGAAAATGGCTTCCCTGGTCACTTGAACTGGCAGCAATAGGGCTGACCAGCACAGGGGCATATCTGCTCATGCAGGAATGCCCTCACACGTAATATTCAGCCCCCTTGCTTAGGTCTGTCAGGGCTGCTGTAGGGGTGACTTACAAATATTACATGCAATGTTAGGGGACATGTCACACAGAGATGTGTGACGTTGTGTTTTCACTTTTGTTTGCATCAAGACAAGCAGCCTGCGATAGCAGCCCTACATGTGCTTGGTGAGGGGTCCCTTAGGGTGGCAGAATTCATGCTGCTGCCCTTTTTTTTTTTTAAAGTTTAAAAGAGATTTTATTTGATGAAAAGATAAACATAGTACAGTAGATAAAAACACAGTACATAATTATAGCATAATGCAAGTAATTCATATAGGAGTGGGAAAAGGGAGAGAAGAGAAAGGGGGGATAGTAAGGAGGAGGAGGGGATATCAAACTGTATATTGGGTCTTATAATTAAAATACAACAATTATGTTACAATAATTCCTACTGTAATAACTTAGTCTTTGACCATAAGATAAAACAGGTTAGACAAATGTTAATAACTATTAAAATCAAGGAGGTTTGGATATTTCTTCATTGCGAGGTTTATGCAAGGGTAAAGTTTGAGCAGACACATTTAGGAAATTAGTAACAGGTAACCACAGTATGTCTCGCTTAATAGCAAGTGTGATTGGGTAAACATAAGCCCTATCCAGTCTATGGTTGTAGCAAATGCCATACCACCAAGCTTGAAATCAAACATTTGAAGTATTTTTCCATGACTTGGTAATTTGTTGAAATGCTACAGCTATAAGTAAATCGATGATGCAGACATTAGCATCGTGGGAGGCCCACACCTCTGAGATGCTGCCTAGAAAAATATGTGAAAAAGAGAAAGGGATACGGGTATGGAAAATATTGTTAATTTGTTGCCACACTCTGATCCAGAAATTATGAATAGATGGGCAAGTAAACAGCATATGTTTAAGATCTGCTGAAGGGGCAGGGCAAGACCAACAGGTAGAGGGGATGGTGGGATCTATATGATGTAATTTAGCCGGTGTGAGCAGAAGTCTAATATATATGAAAAATAAAGTTTGGGTGGTGTTTGCTGCCCTAGAAGACTTCCTTATTTTGGTCCAGATTTTGTTCCATGTTAAAATAGGAAAAGATTCATCTAAATCAGATTCCCAGTTACATTCTACCTTAGATTTATCACGAGTGATAGGAATATCCCTTAATTTCTGATATATTTGAGATGCCGAAGGAGAGGCTTGTAAAGATGATATTGTGATAGGGGAGGAAACCGTAAAAGTAGGAGAGGGTATAAAAGCATTATAAGAAGCTAGAGCGGCTGTAATCAAAGACATATATTTGGAATAGTAAAATGGAGGTAGAGAAAAACGGGATTGAATTACGGAAAAGGGTATACAGATACCATCATGAAAAAGTTGATGAGTGCATTTAAGTCCTAAATCTAACCAATCTTTCCATAAAAGGGTCCTGTTTTTAAGTTTAATATGTTTATTTTACCAGATTGGGGATCGTAGAAATCGGGTACGCTCATCTAGGCCACCGAATAAGAGAGGTTGAAAGATTTTACGGGCATTTTTAAGAATAAGGAGGGATAATGTTACTGGAGCATGGGATAAATGTATTCTTCAAAGGTAAAGGGGTGAAAAAAGGAGTTTTCGATCTCTACCCACAAAGGTTGAAAATTAGAGTCATTCATATTCTCAGATAGTAAAAAGAAGAATGTTTAAGAAAAAATGAGGTATGATAAGAAGAGAAATCAGGAAAATTAACTCCACCCATGTGTTTAGGTTGTTTAAGTTTGGAAAAAGATATCCTAGCTGTTTTGTTCTGCCATAAAAATTTTGAGAGAATACTGTAAATATTTTTATAACAGGATTTAGGAATATTGATTGGAAGATTAGATAAGTAAAATAAAATTATTGGAACTAGCATCATTTTTATAGAGTCTAATCTACCCCACCAGGATAAAAATAGGGGATGCCAGCGTGTTGTGGAAGTAGTTAAAATTAATTGTAAATTCTTCAAATTCAACGCAACAGTGTCTTTAATAGAAGGGGTGAACCATAGACCTAGATATTTGATCGTAGTTGGGGTCCAATGAAAAGAAGAAGCCAAGAAATCAGCGTGAAAGCAATGTTTGTTTAACCCCTTCCATGCGCGGCCGATTTTCGCCCTGTGCGAGGCATTGCATTGAGCGGACGGGTTCATGACGAGCTCAGCTCGTCATGCGCACACGAGCACTGCGCAGCATGACGAGCTGAGCTCGTCATGAGCATGGAAGGGGTTAAAGGAAGGATTTCACATTTATCAACATTGAGTCTGTACCCTGAAACTAAAGCAAAATCCGATACTTCTGATAAGAAAGTCGGTATGGAAGTTTGTGGATTGGAAATAAATAAAAGAATGTCATCTGCATATGCAGAAAGTTTTAAATGTTTATCACCATACGGGAAACCTGTGATAGCATTATTCAAACAAATTTTTGTTAAAAAGGGTTCCAAGGCCAGAATAAATAAAAGTGGAGAAAGTGGACAGCCTTGTCGAATTCCTCTGTGAAGAGGAAAAGAGGAAGATACAAGGCCATTAGCCAGAATAAAAGACCTGGGAAAAGAGTAGAGTAAGGAGACATAAGCAAGAAACTTGGGGCCAAAACCAAACCAAACAAGTGTTGAAAAAATAAACTGCCAATTAACCCTATCGAACGCTTTTTCAGCATCTAACGCAACAGCCGCCAATGATTGCTTATGAGATTGAGATTTGCTAAGGACATTAAAAAAGAGGCGAGTGTTGTCAGATAGATGTCGGCCCTTAATGAAACCACATTGCTCTTTTCCAATTAATTTTGGTAGGATATTATCTAAACGAAGGGCGAGAATTTTCACAAATATCTTATAATCTAAATTAATTAAAGAAATGGGTCTATAGATCTTACACAATGTGTGATCTTTGTTTTCCTTAGGGAGAAGACAGATCAAAGCTTCCTGAAAAGAACCTTCTGATTTCTGGGATGATATAAAAAATAAAAATAACTGATGCAATTTGGGAAGAAGAAAATAAGAAAAATGCGTGTAAAATTCTATTGTAAAGCCATCGGGCCCAGGAGCTTTCCCTTTTTTAAGAGAATGAATGGCATTAAGAATGTCTTTAATTTGTATATCTTCTTCCAAGGAAGAAAAATCCACCTCATGAGAAGAGGGTGGAGGAATGGAAGATAAATATTGTGAAATAACAGTCGGTTGAGAAGGGGATTCAGGGGTATAAAGTTTTTGATAGAAGTTAGTGAATTCTAGAAGAATATCTTCATTTTTATGGACTGTAATGTTAGATGAGGTTAAAATAGTCTCAAATTTTAGTGCACTCTTTTCTAATCTTGAGATAATTAGCAAGAAGATTACCAGACTTATTCTGCGCGCTATAATACTTAGCACTAGATTTAAGTAAGTATAAATTCGCGGATTCAGTTGAGAGTTTATTAAAAGAGAGTTTGGCTTTGATAAGTTCATTCAAATCAGACTGAGTTTTCGTTAAGTAGTAGGAATGTTCTAATTGTTTAATTTGTGCATCAAGTAATTGTATTGATTGAGAGGATGTTCTTCGTTTTTGAGCTACGAAAGAAATAATGAAGTCTCTAGAGGCAGCTTTAAAAGTATCCCAAATAAGGTGAGGAGATATCTGAAGGGATTCATTTTCTGTAAAGAATATGGTTGCAAAACCAAGAAAGGCGGGTGTAAATTTTGAGTCTAATAGAAGGGAATTATTGAATCTCCATCTCTGAGTTCCCTTGATGGGGGGGAGTAAATCCAAACCTAAGGAAACCGGGGCGTGATCAGAAATTAAAATAGATCCTATATCTGAATGGGAAATGTGTTGAGTAAGGGCTTTGGGGATAAAAATATAGGGGCATATTAGCAAGACCCACGTTAAAATTATCGCCGTTTTAGCGGCAGGAAACTGCCGCTAAAACGGCGATAATGGGCTTGCTAATATGCGTTATAAAATTCAATAGAAGCCCAGGTTAGATGTGCAGGACATCTAACCTGGGCTTCTATTGAATTCCATAACGCATATTAGCAAGCCCATTATCGCCGTTTTAGCGGCAGTTTCCTGCCGCTAAAACGGCGATAATTTTATCGCCGGTCTTGCTAATATGCCCCATAATCTATCCGGGATTGAGATGAATGTACTGGTGAGAAATAAGTGTATTCTTGCAGAGTAGGGTGACATAGTCTCCAAGAATCAACAAGAGACCTTTGAGTTATAGTAGAAGTAAATTTAGTGTGTGTGTAGGAAGGAGAGAATCTAGAGTTGGAACGTCTATCTATAAAGGGTCCATAACCATTTTACAATCACCACCAAAGATTAAATATTCATCAGTATAAGTCATCAAAGTGGAAAGGATTTGAGGCCAGAAAAGCTTATCATGGTTAGTAGGTGCGTATACATTAAAAATGGTTAAAGGAATTTTGTTAATTAGTAAAGACACTGAAACTCAGAGTCATTATCTTGCCGTATAAGTTGAACATCTAAACGTTTATGGCAAAGAATAGCTACACCATTGCGTTTCCCTGAACCTGGGGATGCAAAAACATGGCCTACCCATTGGCGGCGTAATTTGGCTATTTCAATATTTGTCACATGAATCTCTTGCAATAAAACAACATCACCTTTTAAACCTGCAATATGTGATAAAACACGTTGGCGTTTGATGGGAGAACCCAAACCTTTAACGTTCCAAGATATGATTTTTAACGACATCTAAATATATAGAATAAATAGTAAACTTTGATATAAACAGTTACAAGTATGTAAATATAATGATACATCATATATCAGATTATCAATTAGAAGGAATTCTGTAGAGAAATGATAAGTGTAGAAAAAGAAGATTATAAAGTAGGAAGAAAAATTAAGGTAAAATAAAAATGAGATGTTTTGAAGAGGAAGAAGAGAGACCGGCAAATGGAATAAGAAGGGAAAGTAGGAAGATAAAGAGAAAGGAAAAGATGAAGCAAATAGACACGGTAATAAAGGAAATATGAGTTAAATAGATACAGAACAAAAAGAAATGAAAAAATAATAAAAGAACATACCACAAAAATACACGGAAACATGGGGATGGTGGAACCACATAAGGAAAACAGCACGGTCAAGCGGGAAAACTCCAAGACGAAAACGGAAAAGGGAGACATCATCCAGGCGAGAAAGTGGGGTCACATAACCCAGGACCACAGTAAATTGCACCTAATAGTAGAAAAGAGAAATGATTATAGGAAATATAATAAATAACAGTAACAGATATCAAGATACATAAAATACAGAATCATAACAGAACAACAAAAAGACACTCAAAACAACGATGAACGAGGAACATCCATGTTTTCTTCTTTGTAGGCGTCCAAGAAATGTTGTAGACGAGCCGGATCTTCATAGGTAGTGGCTTTGTTGTTAAAAGTCACCTTCATAAGACAAGGATGAAACAACCCATATCGAGCATTCAGACTACGGAGAGCTGGTCTCATGTCTAAGAACTTTTTCAGTCGATCTGCGGTCGCTTTGGCATAGTCCTGAGCAAAAAAGAGATTGGCACCTTGCCAGGAGATTTTCCCCCTACCTCTGGCAGCATGTAAGACTTTATGCAAATCTGTATATTCTAAAAATATAGAATGACGCCTCTTGGTTTAGTGGTGGAGGATGCCGATTTTGGGGTTTGGCCCAAGCGGTGAGCTCTTTGGATGTTCAATTTTGGAGAGTCAGGAATACCCAGAAGAGTCGGGAGAAAGGATTGAAAAAAGGAGAGAGGATCTGAACCTTCAAGACCCTCCACAAGACCATAAATGCGTAAATTATTACGCCTACTGCGGTTTTCCAAGTTTTCCACCTGTTGCTTAAGGTGTGAAATCTCCAACTGCAAAGGAGGAATCTGACTAGTAACAGCTTGGACAGCGTCAACACGTTGTTCCAGGTGTAAAGTTTTTTGCTCCATTTGGGACCATTTATCTTCAAGTTTTTGGAGACGGATATTTGTTTCCTCCATGTAGGGCTTGAGAGCACAAATTTCTTGAAGAAGTAATTCCATAGATAATGACGCTGTAGAGTTAGAAGGCGACGGTGGATCCTTCTTGTCACGTTCAGTTGAAACAGCGGTTGAAGTAGAGGGAATTTGAGATGGCTTCTTGGAAATGTTACGAGGCATAGTAGGTGTCGCATTACCTGTGTGAGGAAGACCAGGGTCGATATCTTCCATGCTTTCTTGTAAGACACTGAAAGGGTTATAGTCGGCCACAGAATTACTGTCCATAGGATTAGCACAGTTGCGTGTAGAGCGCGCCTTTGCCATAACACACTGATATCAGCAGTTCCTATGGGAAATCAGTGAAATGAGTAGAGTAATCCACCTTTGTGCCAAGAGGTCAGAAGGACAAGAAAAAAGGGAAGAAAAATAGTGTTGCCCTTAATTTCCTTCAAAAGCGTATAATGAAGCAAGAATGAGGAAGAATTACTTAATTGAAAAATAATTATTTATAAACATTTCCCAAATGGCATGAATAGGATTGAAAATCAGCAGATGCGTTGTAAATGATGCCGGCAGCATGAGAATTACATTGAAGTAAGAAAAATGTGAGGAGAAAAGCCCTGGCGGCACCGCGGAGATAAACAAAATGGCGGCCGCATGAATAAGAGCGCGTCCGAAAATGAGGAGAGAAATGAGGAAAGCGCTCACCCTGTGCTTTGAAATAGAGTTCAAACTGTAGCGCTAGGCTTCGTGCGACCCTGCCAGCGGTTGTGGGGTCCGAAAAAGTAGAAAATACGCCCGGAGGAGACTCGACTCCTCACGTCGTTCCGGAGCTCCGCACAAGAGCGGCCATCTTCCTTGGCTCCGAAGCCACGCCCATGCTGCTGCCCTTAGGGACCAGCTATAGCACCTCATGCCCTAGGTACCAGGGGTACAATTTACTAGGGACTTACAGAGGGTGCTAAAGGTTTTACCAATTGGGTAAACAACTGTACATTTTTGGAGAAAGAACACTGGCACTGGGGACCTGGTTAGCAGGAACACAGTACACTTCAGTCAAAGGTGCATCAAATACTAGTCAAAAAGTGGGGATGGGGTGGGGGGTACTGCAACAAAAAAACTGTTTCCCACAACAGGGCGCCTTGGATCCTTTCCTTTTTTGGTTTGGCCAACGACTGGCCAACGAGGCCAACGACTGGCCACTCTTCTTTAGGACTGAACAGGGAGCCTTGGATTTTGCCCTCTCGTGGGTTGGCCAACGAGGCTATGTTGGACACAGTCTGCGTCTGTACTTGGCTAACCTACCAAGAGGCCCATGGGATGTCCTTCTTTGGTGACATGTGTGCTGACTTCACTAAAAAGTCCCCTCAGCCCTCTCCTCACAGGTTATACTGGGCGGGAAGGCTTCTGTACTCATATTTCAAAGAGTCAGTTAGGGTAAGTGCTGTTCACACGTATCAAGAAAACAGGCTCTTGTGGCTCATGAGATACCTCTTATTGGCTACCGAAGGAGCGTGCCATCTTAGCACTGCAGTGGGTGTCAGAGGGTACTGCCAGGTTAACCAGCTATGACGCATCAGGCAAGTTTCAAAGGAAAGACTAACATTGACTTGGTTTCACTCCAAGTGCCTGAAATGACTTCAATGGCATTTGCTAAGCAGTATGGAAAGACCATGGTGTCTGGTACCTAGAGACCTTACCCCTGCCTCCATCACAAGAGGGATTGTATCGGATGTGCACATTGTGTAGTTGTGTTTATCAGGGCTGGTCTCAGACCGAGGTTCCTGGTTCTGAGCCAGCAAACCCTCTGCCATGCTCAGTTAGTGAGCACTTTGCTCTTCGCTAGTTATCATCCGCAGGTGAATGGCTTTACAGAACGACTCACTTGCACAAGAAAGGAGCACAAAGAGGACTTCATTTCAGCCTGTGGAAGGATGCTGTCACTGTTGAACTCCTGTGAAGTTCTGCAGCAGGCCTGCAGAGACTTCAAACCCCCTCCCTGCCAGAAGAAGAGACAGACAACTTTCATGTATGGATATACATCAGGTCCAATATATTACAAATCAAATTATGCTCAGAACTTGCATGATTGACATCCAAGGGTAGCAGTAACATTTTACAAGAAATACTGTATGAAATTCAAGGTGCAAGAAGAAATCCCCTGGGAATATAGAAGACAACTGCATCAGAAGCATTTGTGGACAACCGTCCAAGAAACATTGGCAGAGACCTGTCTCCCCTGTTCGTGGACCGGCATGTGTGAAAGTCCCACACCTCTAAACCTGTGGAACCCTGTGGCCCCCACCTGGGAAACTTATACAAGTTACTGATCAGCAATAAAGCAAAATCTCACAATCTTGATGGTCCACCCCTGCTACCACCAACAGGGGGCTGCATGGAACAACAGCTCTCCTTTAACAAGACCAAAACATCCATCAAGTGATTAAATAACAGACTGGGAGGGTCCAAATATTCTGCAAGCAGTGTTCACATGATGTGACCTGTTGAAGCAAGGATGAGAGCACAGACGCCTCGATAGGTGCATACCCCTAGTGGGTCCTTACACTAGTGAAGAGCCGCAGATGGGCAGGAGAACTGCCTACAGTCCAGTTCTGCACAAAAATCCAGATTTCATACTTCACCGCAGTCATTGGACACTTTGCGTATTTTCTGGCAGATTTTTGAGATTTTGCAAATGATCTCCGTGAATGTCTGTTTCCAGGCAGAGAAAGCATTAGAATCATGATAAAGTCAGGACAGTGGGGCAGAGGCAGAGGCACCTGGGAGCTAATGAGCATAGACTAGCAATACTGCAGCCAATGACTGGAGCCCTCAGTATTTTTAGGTCCCGCCTGTCCCGCCAGACTATTGTTTACAACATAAGATCATACATAAAATACATACATAAATGGGCTTTTGGTCAGCAGGCTTCATCCATTGGCTCGGTGAATCGCCAATCACATTTGCCTCCACCCACAACAGCATGGGGCAGTGGGTCAGCCCACTTCACCAATTGGCTCCCTTCACTTTGAGTGACTGTTCAAAGCTTGTGCACACTTTCATAGCCGATTAGAAATAGTTCCTTTCTCTTCAGTGACAAAGCTCATTCAAAGGGTTTACATTTTGTTTTTTTATAGATAGTGTTTAAAAACTGCTATTTATTTCGCTTGGACTTCAGGGGCCTTATTCCCAGCTTCCTTTTAAAGTTGCTGCTGAAAAGTGTTTAAGTGACATTGCAACTGCCTGCAATTTGAGTGGTTTGATTAATTCTTGTCGCCTTCAGAAAAAATTGTAAAAGTCATGGCACAGCTCAAAGGCTTGTTTAAAAAAACAATCATTAGTCAAAAAGGAAACTCAGTGAACTCTTTTAAATGTAACATTTTTATTTCAAACATATGGAGGCCACATACATGTGACGATCTTTTTCTAATAATTTTTTTCACAAAAAAATGTAGAATTTTTTTTACCATTCCTCCAGCATCCTAAGAACAGACCTGTTGGCTTTGCTAATACATGTAAATAGCTGCTTGATGCCTGTTGCAGACCGGCAGAGCAGTGGCGCACGCGCACTACAACTTTGAAGGGAGCCGCTCAGCACAGGCCACTCCCAGCCTCCTGACATCAGAATGTGACATTACCCCAGGCCCCTGACAT
This sequence comes from Calotriton arnoldi, assembly GCA_963921515.1. Taxonomy (NCBI): domain Eukaryota; kingdom Metazoa; phylum Chordata; class Amphibia; order Caudata; family Salamandridae; genus Calotriton; species Calotriton arnoldi. The sequence continues at coordinate 2,572,287 of CAWUFW010000725.1, forward strand.
CAGAATGTGACATTACACCCAGGCCCCTGACATCAGAATGTGACATTACCCCAGGCTCCTGACATCAGAATGTGACATTACCCCAGGCCCCTGACATCAGAATGTGACATTACCCCAGGCTCCTGACATCAGAATGTGACATTACCCCAGGACCCTGACATCAGAATGTGACATTACCCCAGGCTCCTGACATCAGAATGTGACATTACCCCAGGCCCCTGACATCAGAATGTGACATTACACCCAGGCCCCTGACATCAGAATGTGACATTACCCCAGGCTCCTGACATCAGAATGTGACATTACCCCAGGCTCCTGACATCAGAATGTGACATTACACCCAGGCCCCTGACATCAGAATGTGACATTACACCCAGGCCCCTGACATCAGAATGTGACATTACCCCAGGCCCCTGACATCAGAATGTGACATTACACCCAGGCCCCTGACATCAGAATGTGACATTACCCCAGGCTCCTGACGTCAGAATGTGACATTACCCCAGGCCCCTGACGCCAGAATGTGACATTACCCCAGGCCCCTGACATCAGAATGTGACATTACCCCAGGCTCCTGACGTCAGAATGTGACATTACCCCAGGCACCTGACATCAGAGTGTGACATCACCCCAGGCCCCTGACATCAGAATGTGACATTACCCCAGGCACCTGACATCAGACAGTGACATCACCCCAGGCACCTGACATCAGAATGTGACATTACCCCAGGCTCCTGACGTCAGAATGTGATATTACTCCAGGCGCCTGATGTCAGAATGTGACATTACCCCAGGACCCTGACATCAGAATGTGACATTACCCCAGGCTCCTGACATCAGAATGTGACATCACCCAGGCCCCTGACATCAGAATGTGACATTACTTCAGGCTCCTGATGTCAGAATGTGACATTAACCCAGGACCCTGACATCAGAATGTGACATTACCCCAGCCTCCTGACATCAGAATGTGACATCACCCAGGCCCCTGACATCAGAATGTGACATTACCCCAGGCTCCTGACGTCAGAATGTGACATTACCCCATGCTCCTGACATCAGAATGTGACATCACCCAGGCCCCTGACATCAGAATGTGACATTACCCCAGGCTCCTGACGTCTGAATGTGACATTACCCCAGGCCCCTGACGTCTGAATGTGACATTACCCCAGGCCCCTGACGTCAGAATGTGACATTACCCCAGGCCCCTGACATCAGAATGTGACATTACCCCAGGCTCCTGACGTCAGAATGTGACATCACCCCAGGCTCCTGACGTCAGAATGTGACATTACACCCAGGCCCCTGACGTCAGAATGTGACATTACCCCAGGCTCCTGATGTCAGAATGTGACATTACCCCAGGCCCCTGACATCAGAATGTGACATTACCCCAGGCTCCTGACGTCAGAATGTGACATCACCCCAGGCACCTGACATCAGAGTGTGACATCACCCCAGGCCCCTGACATCAGAATGTGACATCACCCCAGGCACCTGACATCAGACAGTGACATCACCCCAGGCACCTGACATCAGAATGTGACATCACCCCAGGCACCTGACATCAGACAGTGACATTACCCCAGGCCCCTGACATCAGAATGTGACATTACACCCAGGCCCCTGACATCAGAATGTGACATTACCCCAGGCTCCTGACGTCAGAATGTGACATTACCCCAGGCCCCTGACGTCAGAATGTGACATTACCCCAGGCCCCTGACGTCAGAATGTGACATTACCCCAGCCTCCTGACGTCAGAATGTGACATTACCCCAGGCTCCTGACGTCAGAATGTGACATTACACCCAGGCCCCTGACATCAGAATGTGACATTACCCCAGGCCCCTGACGTCAGAATGTGACATTACCCCAGGCCCCTGACATCAGAATGTGACATTACCCCAGGCTCCTGACGTCAGAATGTGACATTACCCCAGGCCCCTGACGTCAGAATGTGACATTACCCCAGGCTCCTGACGTCAGAATGTGACATCACCCCAGGCTCCTGGCATCAGATGTGACATTACCCGAGGCCCCCTGGCATCAGAATGTGATGTCACCCAGGCCCCTGACATCACAATGTGACATCGCCCCAGGATCCTGACATCAGAGTGTGACATCACCCCAGGCCCCTGGCATCAGAGTGTGACATTACCCCAGGCTCTTGACATCACAATGTGATATTGACCCATGCTCCTGGCATCAGAGTGTGACATCACCCCAGGCTCCTGACATCACAATGTGACATTGCCCCAGGCTCCTGGCATCAGAGTGTGACATAACCCCAGGCTCCTGATGTCAGAATGTGACATCACACTCTGAGATCGCCGTAGGTACCTGGTGTCAGATTGTGACATCACCTCAGGCTCCTGACCCCAAGATGGCCCTTACAAGGTAGCCATTGAAGAGGCTGTGAGGCTGACACGAGCCCCATGGACAAGCTGACCTCTGACAGACCGGGGGAGCGACGGGCCTGTGACTGTTGAGGGGTGAAGGGAGAGGCCGGTGCAGTCCCATCACACCTAGACGCCACGGCCACGTGTTGGCCTCCAAGTGGGGCCACAGAAGGTCGTTGCCTTACCACACCACCAGAAACGGCCAGGGGAGAGTGCCGGCTGGCAGCCGGTGGCCCTTTCACCAGGGCCAATCACAGGTCACGCGGAGCAGGAATGGAGGAGGGGAGGGGGGCCCGCGGGGGAGGGGGGGGGGGCAGCCTGTAGCAGTCCAGGCGCCTGGAAGCCCGAGTGTAGTTCCAAGCGCCCGGGGCAGCTCCAAGAATCGAGACAAGCCGCAAGGTGGATGGGTGACTGCTTCAGCAGAGAGAGGGTGGACAGGTGTGTGAATGGACGAGGACCCTTGTATAGCGCCAAGTGAGCCTGCAGTCTCCAGTCCAGCCAGGACACAGAGCAGAAGCATGGAGCTCCCCCCCGCCAGCTGTGGCTGCAGAGAGCTCTGTTGACGTCCTGTCACCCACATACATCCACATACCCACACTGGTGCCCTCTGTGTGCCAGCTGCCGGGCCTGGGTATGGGTGGGCAGCGGCATGCCAGGGGTGCGTCACATGGGGGTCCAAGTGCCATGGCCTGCGTCACATGGGAGTCAGTGCACAAGTCAGGCCTAGCGTCACAGGCACGTCGGGTCCCACATGACTGGTATGTGGGGGGGATGGGCTGCACGCCAAGCCTCCTCAATGGCCCTCAGAGCATTTTCATTGACACGCATTAGTGGCCAGTGGAATTTGTGAGAGAAGACGTCACAAGGCGCTATAGGGCACCAGAGGATAGGACAACAAGATGTTCACTGGTTTACCTCATGTCTGGTTTACCTCACCTCTGGTTCACCTCACCTGTGATTCACCGCACTTCTGGTTTACCTCACCTCTGGTTCACCTCACGTCTAGTTTACCTCATCTCTAGTTAACCTCACCTCTGGTTTACCTCACCTCTAGTTTACCTCACCTCTGGATCACCTCACCTCTGGTTTACCTCACCTCTAATTTACCTCACCTCTGGTTCACCTCACCTCTAGTTTACCTCACCTCTAGTTCACCTCAGCTCTAGTTTACTTCATCTCTAGTTTACCTCACATCTGATTTACCTCACCTCTGGTTCACCTCACCTCTAGTTTACCTCACCTCTGGTTCACCTCACCTATGCTTTACCTCACCTCTGGTTCACCTCACCTATGGTTTACCTCACCTCTGGTTCACCTCACCCCTGGTTTACCTCACCTCTGGTTCACCTCACCTCTGGTTTACCTCACCTCTGGTTCACCTCACCTCTAGTTTACCTCACCTTTAGTTCACCTCAGCTCTAGTTTACCTCACCTCGGGTTTACCTACCTCTGGTTCACCTCACGTCTAGTTCACCTCACCTCTGGGTCACCTCACCTCTAGTTCACCTCACCTCTGGTTAACCTCACCTCTAGTTCACCTCATCTCTGGTTCACCTCACCTATAGTTTACCTCACCTCTGGTTTATCTCACCTCTAGTTCACCTCACCTCTGGTTCACCTCACGTCTAGTTCACCTCATCTCTGGTTCAACTCACCTCTAGTTCACCTCACCTCTGGTTCACCTCACGTCTAGTTCACCTCATCTCTGGTTCACCTCACCTATAGTTTACCTCACCTCTGGTTTATCTCACCTCTAGTTCACCTCATCTCTGGTTCACCTCACCTCTAGTTCACCTCATCTCTGGTTAACCTCACCTCTAGTTCACCTCATCTCTGGTTCACCTCACCTCTAGTTCACCTCACCTTTAGTTCACCTCACCTCTGGTTAACCTCACCTCTAGTTCACCTCATCTCTGGTTCACCTCACCTCTAGTTCACCTCACCTCTGGTTTATCTCACCTCTAGTTCACCTCACCTCTGGTTCACCTCACGTCTAGTTCACCTCATCTCTGGTTCAACTCACCTATAGTTTACCTCATCTCTGGTTAACCTCACCTCTAGTTCACCTCATCTCTGGTTCACCTCACCTCTAGTTCACCTCACCTTTAGTTCACCTCACCTCTGGGTCACCTCACCTCTAGTTCACCTCACCTCTGGGTCACCTCACCTCTAGTTCACCTCACCTCTGGTTAACCTCACCTCTAGTTCACCTCATCTCTGGTTCACCTCACCTATAGTTTACCTCACCTCTGGTTTATCTCACCTCTAGTTCACCTCATCTCTGGTTCAACTCACCTCTAGTTCACCTCATCTCTGGTTCACTTCACCTCTAGTTTGCCTCACTTCTGGCTCTCATGCCATATCACAGAAGCCCTCAGAGTACATATGTGATTGTCATGTTTGCTAAGGCAAAAATCCAAAACATACAGAGAATGCTGCATGTTCTTAGAACCATTCAGTGAGACATTGCATTACAACAAAAACATATTATAGAATAACAGAACACACAACAGCATAACACAAGATGTAACATGAAATAATGCAACGCAACATTACATAACATGACATGACATCACATGACATGACTAACATAACATGACTAACATGACATAACATATCATACTTCATCCAGTTCAGTACCACACCTGTGAACCCAGGTCATAGAGGCGTGCCAGGAGGATGGTGTAATCCGCAGTGTCTGAGGCGTAGGTTTCGAACCCGACACCATTACTGTCTGCCACCCACTGGTGGCCTCCATGATTTTTAACATTTGTAGCACTAAGGCCTGATTAAGATAGCTCTTGCGCATGAATGTCATCACAAGATCTGCAAAATGAGCCCACCCATTGTTTATCATTGGTTGCCTTCATTGTCACTCTCATTTGCTCGCTTCTTATTGGTCAGCTGCTGCAGACTTCCTTACTCTTTGTGGATTTGTTCCTTCCCTGAAGATTGGATGCATTACTTGTGTCCTTCCACTGCTAGTTTTTAGGTGCTACTTTTCATTTACTGTTTAAGCACTCTACGAGAGTGCATGTTTTTCATCGGTCTCCCTCATGTACCCCCTTTACTCCTCCGGCCCTCCCTCCTTTCATTGTGTTGCTTGCCCCTCCCCGACCCCCCTCCTTCTGGTCCTGTGTTGCTTGGCCCCACCCTCCCTCCTCATCGCCCTTCTTTTGTTGCCCATGTTGCTTGCCCCTACCAACCCCCTCCTTCCGTTTCTGTGTTGCTTGGCTCCCCCTCCCCCCTCATCTCCCTTCTTTTGTTGTCTGTGTTGCTTGCCCTTCCGACCCCCATCCTTCTGTTTTCTGTGTTGCTTGGCCCCACCCTCCACCCTCATCTCCCTTCTTTTGTTGCCTGTGTTGCTTATTGCTACAGACCCCCCTCCTTCCGTTTCTGTGTTGCTTGGCTCCACCCTCCCCCTCATCTCCCTTCTTTTGTTGCCTGTGTTGCTTGCCCTTACCCGACCCCCCTCCTTCCGTTTCTGTGTTGCTTGGCCCCACCCTCCCCCCTCATCTCCCTTCTTTTGTTGCCCATGTTGCTTGCCCTTACCCGACCCCCCTCCTTCCGTTTTCTGCGTTGCTAGCTCCACCCTCCCCCTCATCTCCCTTCTTTTGTTGCCTGTGTTGCTTGCCCCTACCCGACCCCCCTCCTTCTGTTTTCTGTGTTGCTTGGCCCCACCCTCCCCCCTCATCTCCCTTCTTTTGTTGCCCATGTTGCTTGCCCTTACCCGAACCCCCTCCTTCTGTTTTCTGCGTTGCTTGCTCCACCCTCCCCCCTCATCTCCCTTCTTTTGTTGCCTGTGTTGCTTGCCCCTACCCGACCCCCCTCCTTCTGTTTTCTGTGTTGCTTGGCCCCACCCTCCTCCCTCATCTCCCTTCTTTTGTTGCCCATGTTGCTTGCCCCTACCCGACCCCCTCCTTCCGTTTCTGTGTTGCTTGGCTCACCCTCCCCCTCATCTCCCTTCTTTTGTTGCTTGCCCCTACCCGACCCGACCCCCTCCCTCTGTTTCTGTGTTGCTTGGCCCCACCCTCCCCCTCATCTCCCTTCTTTTGTTGCCCGTGTTGCTTGCCCCTACCAACCCCCCTCCTTCCGTTTCTGTGTTGCTTGGCCCCACCCTCCCCCTCATCTCCCTTCTTTTGTTGCCCGTGTTGCTTGACCTTACCCGACCCCCCTCCTTCCGTTTCTGTGTTGCTTGGCCCCACCCTCCCCTTCATCTTCCTTCTTTTGTTGCCTGTGTTGCTTGCCCCTACCGACCCCCCTTCTTCCGTTTCTGTGTTGCTTGGCCCCACCCTCCCCTCATCTCCCTTCTTTTGTTGCCCGTGTTGCTTGCCCTTACCCGACCCCCTCCTTCCGTTTCTGTGTTGCTTGGCCCCACCCTCCCCTCATCTCCCTTCTTTTGTTGCCGTGTTGCTTGCCCCTACCGACCCCCCTCCTTCCGTTTCTGTGTTGCTTGGCCCCACCCTCCCCCTCATCTCCCTTCTTTTGTTGCCCGTGTTGCTTGCCCTTACCCGACCCCCCTCCTTCCGTTTCTGTGTTGCTTGGCCCCACCCTCCCCTCATCTTCCTTCTTTTGTTGCCGTGTTGCTTGCCCCTACCCGACCCCCCTCCTTCCGTTTTCTGGGTTGCTTGGCCCCACCCTCCCCCTCATCTCCCTTCTTTTGTTGCCATGTTGCTTGCCCTTACCCGACCCCCCTCCTTCCGTTTTCTGTGTTGTTTGGCTCCACCCTCCCCCCTCATCTCCCTTCTTTTGTTGCCCGTGTTGCTTGCTCTCCATCTGCCCTGCCTCGTCCCTTTGTTCATGTTGCTTTTCCCACACCCTCCGTTGTCTGTGTTGCCTTTCGCCCTCCTTCTCTCTGCAGCAGGCGGCTAGGGTTTAAGAGCAGGGAGTATTGGAGGGACATCGGAGTGACCCTGAGGTCCCAGGGGCAGAGGCTTCCTCTGCTCTGTGGTCCACCCTGTGTTCAATCAACGATTTGAATCAATCAACGATTTCTAGAGCGCTGCTTATCACCCGTGAGGGTATCCAGGCACTGGGGGGAGGGCAGCTGGGAGTTGTCAGCCGTTCAGTCTGTTTCTCTAAAAGGGTGATTCATTTAGGAATTATCCATATCTGAGTCAAATTTGAATGAATGTATTTGTAATAGTCTCTAAGCTTTTGGGGGGATAAACCTGAGGCAGTTCTCAGATTTTCTTGTATGTACGGGGGTACCCTCCGAACCCCCTTTCGCATAATCCCCTCCCGCTTTTATCCTCAGCTGCTTATCCTGAGTCTTGTTCTAGCATTCAACTTATTCCTGAATCTTACTCTTAACCCCACCCCCTGAATGTTACTCTTAACCCCACCCCCTGAATGTTACTCTTAACCCCACCCCCTGAATGTTACTCTTAACCGCACCCCCTGAATGTTACTCTTAACCTCACCCACTGAATCTTACTCTTAACCCCACCCCCTGTATCTTACTCTTAACCCCACCCACTGAATCTTACTCTTAACCCCACCCCCTGTATCTTACTCTTAACCCCACCCACTGAATCTTACTCTTAACCCCACCCCCTGTATCTTACTCTTAACCCCACCCCCTGAATCTTACTCTTAACTGCACCCCCTGAATCTTACTCTTAACCCCACCCCCTGAATCTTACTCTTAACCCCACCCCCTGAATGTTACTCTTAACCCCACCCCCTTATTCTTACTCTTAACCCCACCCCTGAATGTTACTCTTAACCCCACCCCTGAATGTTACTCTTAACCCCACCCCCTGAATCTTACTCTTAACCCCACCCCTGAATGTTACTCCTGAATGTTACTCTTAACCCCAACCCCTGAATCTTACTCTTAACCCCAACCTCTGAATCTTACTCTTAACCCCAACCCCTGAATCTTACTCTTAACCCCACCCCCTGAATCTTACTCCTGAATATTACTCTTAACCCCACCCCTGAATCTTACTCTTTACCCCAACCCCTGAATCTTACTCTTAACCCCACCCCCTGAATGTTACTCCTGAATGTTACTCTTAACCCCAACCCCTGAATCTTACTCTTAACCCCAACCTCTGAATCTTACTCTTAACCCCACCCCTGAATGTTACTCTTAATCCCAACCCCTGAATCTTACTCTTAACCCCACCCCTGAATCTTACTCTTAACCCAAACCCCTGAATCTTACTCTTAACCCCACCCCCTGAATGTTACTCTTAACCCCAACCCCTGAATCTTACTCTTAACCCCAACCCCTGAATCTTACTCTTAACCCCACCCCCTGAATGTTACTCTTAACCCCACCCCCTGAATGTTACTCTCAACCCCACCCCCTGAATGTTACTCTTAACCCCACCCCCTGAATGTTACTCCTGAATGTTACTCTTAACCCCAACCCCTGAATCTTACTCTTAACCCCAACCCCTGAATCTTACTCTTAACCCCACCCACTGAATCTTACTCTTAACCCCACCCCCTGTATCTTACTCTTAACCCCACCCCCTGAATCTTACTCCTGAATGTTACTCTTAACCCCACCCCTGAATGTTACTCTTAACCCCAACCCCTGAATCTTACTCTTAACCCCTCCCCTGAATGTTACTCTTAACCCCAACCCCTGAATCTTACTCTTAACCCCACCCCCTGAATGTTACTCTTAACCCCACCCACTGAATCTTACTCTTAACCCCACCCCTGAATCTTACTCTTCACTCCACCCCCTGAATCTTACTCTTAACCCCACCCCTGAATCTTACTCTTAACCCCACCCCCTGAATCTTACTCTTAACCCCACCCCTGAATCTTACTCTTAACCCCACCCCCTGAATCTTACTCTTAACCCCACCCCTGAATCTTACTCTTAACCCCACCCCCTGAATCTTACTCTTCACCCCACCCCCTGAATCTTACTCTTCACCCCACCCCCTGAATCTTACTCTTCACCCCACCTCCTGAATCTTACTCTTCGCCCCACCCCCTGTATCTTACTCTTAACCCCACCCCCTGAATCTTACTCTTAACCCCACACCCTTAATCTTACTCTTCACCCCACCCACTGAATCTTACTCTTAACCCCACTCCTGAATCTTACTCTTCACCCACCCCCGAATCTTACTCTTAACCCCACCCCTGAATGTTACTCTTAACCCCACCCCTGAATCTTACTCTTAACCCCACCCCCTGAATGTTACTCTTAACCCCACCCCTGAATCTTACTCTTCACCCCACCCCTGAATGTTACTCTTAACCCCACCCCTGAATCTTACTCTTCACCCCACCCCTGAATCTTACTCTTAACCCCACCCCTGAATCTTACTCTTCACCCCACCCCTGAATCTTACTCTTCACCCCACCCCTGAATCTTACTCTTAACCCCACCCCTGAATCTTACTCTTAACCCCACCCCTGAATCTTACTCTTAACCCCACCCCTGAATCTTACTCTTAACCCCACCCCTGAATCTTACTCTTAACCCCACCCCTGATTCTTACTCTTCACCCCACCCCCTGAATGTTACTCTTCACCCCACCCCTGAATCTTACTCTTAACCCCACCCCCTGAATCTTACTCTTAACCCCACCCCCTGAATCTTACTCTTAACCCCACCCCCTGAATCTTACTCTTAACCCCACCCCCTGAATCTTACTCTTAACCCCACCCCCTGAATCTTACTCTTAACCCCACCCCCTGAATCTTACTCCTGAATGTTACTCTTAACCCCAACCCCTGAATATTACTCTTAAGCCCAACCCCTGAATCTTACTCTTAACCCCACCCCCTGAATGTTACTCCTGAATGTTACTCTTAACCCCACCCCCTGAATCTTACTCTTCACCCCACCCTGTACCTCTCACTACCAGTAACTTAATTCCAAATCTGCATTGTTCCCCATGTTATTCATTTCCACCCCCTTTCTCTGACCCTACATAAAAGTTACCTCCTACATTAGTAGTGATGTGTCTGCTCCTCTTACATTTACCTGAACCTCCCATTGTCTCTAATATTTCTTTACCTCTGCTTTTTTGCCCACTTCTCATCTGATACTGTCTAATCCACTCAAGTGCTTGATTGAACTGCCATCTCTTTCTGCTCTTTCTGGCTTTAATGGGCTTAAGCTGTGTAGGCCCCTACAATTTACATCCCATAATATTACCTCAGCAGTACACCCACTCTTTGATGAATTGGAGACAATATTGAACTTTAGTTTCATGAGACAATGTGTCCCGAGTTAAAGTACCCATCAACATATCGAAATACAGTCACTTAATTAAGGGCCCACTCAATGATTGAGTTCTAACATATTTATTATAAAAATTCAAACAATAGAGAAATCATTGAATGCATAATCATAGACTCAAAAGCCATAAAGTCTCAAAAGAATAGGCAGAAGAATGTGAAAATCTGAATCATTTCAAGTCCCAAGTGAGCAGCAAAATCAATAAAGAAACGGACAGCATCGCTAGTAGCATCGGAAAGTCTTCTAGCCTTCCCCAAAATCTGGGGTTTATACCGGAAAACCTCTCATAGAGTACCATGGGAAGTGCAGATTCCTCGTGGTGGGAGCCGAATAGTTACAGTGTCAGCAAATCAGAACGCAACATTATAAAATGTCATACTGCCTCAGCACCTAAGCACTATCTCACTACATGAATTCTAATTCTGCCCACTCTATGCGAATGCCCTCCGTAGATGGCAGGACGACTAGTCAGATGGACAACAGTTTGCTATTGTGAATGAATGCCGCACAGTGAGCTTGCGGAAGGTCCTTGGGCAAGTGCAGCATTATTGTGAACACACTGGAAAGTTTCTTTGAGATCAGCAAGAACAACGTCAATGGAAATATACAAACATGACTCCACTTGAGTGTGTGCTGCAGAAACACTAAACAGTGTGCATTCAGGAGGAGACAGCCATCTTTAAAAAGATGGCCACCAGGCCTAACTTGAAGCCTTATTAACAAAAACAAGAAAAAATACACTTCTATATGTCATAGGAAATGCGTTTCGAGCACCATAGCATTATGTCAGTGTGCACATGTAATATCGAGAATAAATGCATGTTCTGCATGTTGTTAATAATGCACAAAAATATAAATGAACAAAAACTTCAACAACTGATTAGTTCATTAAATCCAGACCTTTTGGCTTTGCCAATGCTTGTTGAACATCCAGCTAGTCTGTGCATTTGGCCAGCATCTTCTTGAATCTCTCTTCTTGGAGGAATTTTTGGCAGAGAAAAGAAATCATATCCCAAATTTTATGTTAACAAGACAAGTATTTTACAACCTAATTGCAGAAGGAGAGTCCTCTAAGAAGAAAAGATGTGTTTCCTGTGTGGAAGGACCCTGAAAGAAAAAAACAGAAATACATCAGTGCACTGGGAGAGTCGGAGCATCCGAAACACCACAGAGGTATTTTCAAACTGTCATGAAAGCTGGTCTGATGAATTCTGGATGGATCTCACCGAGGAGGAGTAGGGGAGTTTCCTGTCACCCTTTCTTGAGGGAGCAGGGGACATGCCTGTAGCGTTCTCCCCAGCCCGGGTACCCACCAATGACTACGCTACACACGGAGCTTAGTATAAAACATCTTTACTCTTCTGCGCGTAACCGCGAACTCAACATTCTAAACCTTCATTCACTTCACTCCGCTCTAATCCTCACGTCACAGTTCTACGGAGGTCATCAGGAGCCACAAGGGTTCCATCATTTCTAACTCATATGACACTACAATGCCGAGAGGGATACACAGGCAAAAACTCTGCTGTGCACCCATCAGGAAGGAACAAGCACGTGGCGCTTAGAAGTCCATGGGCTGCAGCTTTTGGAACAAAGTGACAAAAAACGTCTAGACCTTTAGGAGACTCAGTCGAGACTGATGGAAAGTTGGTTCTTTCAATGACACTTCCAAGATACAAATACGCATCGAGTTATGTTTGGTAGGAACCATGATCCTCTGCAGGTGGGAAGGGTGAGGGTTTGTGGAGACTGATGCCCGCCTTGAGTACTGACCATGGAAAGAATGAGCTTCACCACGAGACACAGACCCCTCTCAAAGGCGTTGGCAAAACTCTTCATTTCTTCGATTAGAAACAATGTTGTCAACTGTAGGTTCTAGGAGAACTGAAAATGTGTGTCTGTTCCTTCGTGTGTCCTCCTTACAATATTTTGATATGGTAAGAGTTGTCCAGGAGTTACGATATTTTCAAATCAAACTGCAAACGTTTGTGAGGACCAGTGGCAGCTCCTCCGCTGTGGCGGAGGAGTGTCGCCCCACTGCTTTTGAGCAGTGTAAAGGAAAGGAAATATAAAATGATAATAACTTTGAGTTATTAATAACTTTGAATTATTATCATTTTATGTTTCCTTTGTGGGCGGGCGGGCGGGGCTGCACACTCCTAAGTGTGCAATGACTGTGTAGTATGTAGTAATGGGAGGTACTTTTATGTGTTATGTTTCTTTACTTCTCTAGTTATTGTGGAATGTTTTATCCACTTAGAATGTTCCTTGTTGCCAGGGGACATTAGAATGTTCCTTGTTGCCAGGGGACATTAGAATGCTCCTTGTTGCCAGGGGACATTAGAATGCTCCTTGTTGCCAGGGGACATTAGAATGTTCCTTGTTGCCAGGGGACATTAGAATGTTTCTTGTTGCCAGGGGACATTAGAATGCTCCTTGTTGCCAGGGGACATTAGAATGTTTCATGTTGCCAGGGGACATTAGAATGTTTCTTGTTGCCAGGGGACATTAGAATGCTCCTTGTTGCCAGGGGACATTAGAATGCTCCTTGTTGCCAGGGGACATTAGAATGTTCCTTGTTGCCAGGGGACATTAGAATGCTCCTTGTTGCCAGGGGACATTAGAATGTTCCTTGTTGCCAGGGGACATTAGAATGTTTCATGGGTTTGATTGTAAGTAAGTCCGTTTTTATATAGCGCAGCTACTCACCCTTACGGGTCTCAAGGCGCTGGGGGCCGGAGTAGAAATTAAGTGAGCTATTGCCCAGAGTCACATGGTGCTGAGCTGAGCTGCCTCCGGAGCCAGGGATCGAACCATGAACCCTGTGCTCCGAAGTCAGCTGCCCTGGCCGCTGCACCACACCTCTCCACTGTGCTGTTGGAGCTGAGTGCTTCCCTGCCAGCTCCTGCCCATGTAGCCTTTCAATAAACGCACTTTCTAGTTCCCAGATGTTTCCTGCCTCTTCACTACAGTTTATGATTTTGACCAATGTGTTAAAATGGCTGCCACTTTGGAAAGAAAGCAGTTTCCCCAATTTTGCCCAGTTGACTGCCGAAAACAGACGGAAATTTATTTTTCAAAACTTGAATATCATCAGCTCACCCCACCACCAACACTTGTTCCTTGGCTCCTGGTTTGAGAATCATGCCAAAAAGCCTTTGATGGAACCAGCCTAGAATATTCAGCCCTTTTACTGCTACATAGATCTTCCCTTTGATTTTCCTCCCTTTGAACAACATCTCTTCCTCAAAAAAACCCATTAACTCTATTTTACGACCTTCGTAAGATATGGGAGAGCAATCCGGTGGACACAGCGGTGGCAAACCTTTCCATGTCTCTTCAAACAGCCTTTCAGTGATCATTCTTATCTTGGCACCCGAGCCAACTCGTACCTTGATAGTCTTACCTCCCACAGCAATATCGACAATAGGGTGAACACAAGACGACGGATCGCCTTCAACCAAGACTTGTGGAGAGGAGTGACCTTTGAGACATGCACTATCATTGGGACTACAGAAACTAGTTCCGTGTCTGATGATGAATCAGATTCAACAACACACACTACAGGTTTCTTTTGGCCTCTCCTTTTTAGACAAATCTTGGCAAAGTGGCCCACCTTTTTGCAGTAGTTGCAAGTTACATTAAGCGCTGAGCATCTGGCTCCTTTGGAATGCGGAGGACTACAACAACTGAGACACTTGTTAGAACCCATATTTAATGTGGTTTCAGATCTGGTAGACTTAGTAACAACAGACTGTTCTCGGGCCACGCCCAAACCAGTCATGCACACTTTCCCCGTTCTCCATGCAGGCTGCATTACAGCCTGCATGGAGAGCAAGCCCTGGCCCACATTCCCTGGTTGAGCGTCGAACCAGGACGCCCAAAACCAATCACAACGCTGCAATGCAGCGTTGTGATTGGTCAGGGGAACCTGGGTGCCTACCAATCACAACGCTGCATTGCAGTGCTGTGATTGGTCAGCGGAGCTTCCTTCCTGGATTCCTGTCCCACCAGGAGAGCAGGAGCAAGGAGCAGAGACGCGGGACCCAGCGCCGGCGGCAAGATAAGCGTATAATAATTTTTTTGTGTCATGCCGGTCGCAAATGGTGAGGACTAAAACTCATCTGTTACTAAAACATAAATCTAATAAAAGAGACGGAACAGCAACCAACTGGCCGAGCTGCAGGTACAGGAGAAACCTGGCAGGAGCAGTCTGGCTCATGGCCGCCCAGCCCCGGGGCACTCTGGGAGATGAGCCTGGGCGGGCTTGACCACGTCCCCTGACTTCCGCTCAGCGCGAGCAGCGGAACTAGTGTCATCAGTGGTGCGTGACGACACTACAGGTGACGTAGGCAGTAATTATCTAACTCTCTTCAGTGTTTAATGCAGGAGTTTGGCAGCCTCTAAAGTCTGTAAAAACAGGTGTTAGTAGTTACCCAGTTTGACGGTTGTCAATTTACCCACTTGGGATGGATGGAGGGTTGAGTTGACCTTGGTGGGATTTGAACTTGTGACCTGTTGGACACTGTAGATATCAGCAGTGAGCCTTTAACCCATCGCGGCCACTTCCAGTATGTTCCAGAGCCTCAGTCACAAACTATTTTGTCTGCCTGGAAAATATAATTTCTGTTCTTTGTAGGTCAAACCCATCGGACTAGTTGAAAGTTGTAAGGTTGGTCGGGTCTTCTTTGGGACACGTATGGTGCGGGGTGTATGTCAGAATAACAACACAAAAATATTGATGTGGGAAAATATTCTGATTTAAATACTGACAACCAAAATATCTCTAAGGTGAGTCTGTACAGAGAAGTATGGATTTACTGTGGTTACTTCCATACGTACATACCTAGAAGGTATCCGTCGCCAAAGTACAAATATGTGGATTTGAGTAAAATAAACCTATACTTGCTAATATACACTTATCTTCATGATAGTATGGTAGTCGATGTATAAATCACAATATTTTTCTGTTGATCTTCAGGTATTATATCATGATTGTATGAGGCTGATGTGATACACATTGATTTATTGGGGTGTGATACAGGGAAGCCAGGGTAAAGTGATATACATTCATTTATCAGGTATGACAGGGGGGTACCCAGGCCGATGCAGTATAGACTGAGTTATCAGGTGGCTACGGGGTACCCAGATCAATGTGGTATATATTGATATATCGTATGACTATGGGGCACCCAGGTCAAAGGGATATACATTGGTTTATCGTGCTGGGTATGTGATACCCAGGCTGGTGCAATATACACTGATTTATCAGGTGGCTACGGGGTACCCAGATCAATGTGGTATATATTGATATATTGTATGACTATGGGGTACCCAGGTCAAAGTGATATACATCGGTTTCTGAGACGGAGGTACACGTTTTGTTTTTCTGCCCAGAATATCGCGGCCCCCGCAGGAAATGGATACGCCCTGTCTGTTTAAACCTGAAGGTTAATTCTTATAAAATTGCATACAGAATATTAATAACTGACACCTCTGAAACAATAGTTTTTTCCGTAAGTTAGTTTTTAGGCAACGTTTGGCACAAACGCTGCCATATTGTACTCTAGCGAGAGGAAGAGTACATTTCTTCCTTCTTAGAATTGAATTCGGATAGCTGGGGTTTGTGCACCTCTCTTCAATTAGATTATAATGCTGTCGCCCAATAAGCTAAGTACAAATACATTGGTTCTCTGCTAGATTTGCACAGATGTTATATTAGAAGAATGCTGCTGTACCTTTGGTGTTATAACTGATTTTTTCTTTTTATTAGATCTCTTAAACATGTGAGAAAATGTTAATGGCCTCTTTTACCCACTTATCTTTTATATTGTACAAATTGTATTTTAGACTTTTAACTATACACATGTTCTTGTATTTGTACGCTTTGATGGTTCTTGGCAAACCGAATAAAGCTTATTTGATGATGATGATGATGTACATTGGTGTATCGTGTTGGGTATGTGATGCCCAAGCTGGTGCGATGCATACTGATTTATCAGGTGGCTATAGAGTCCCCTGGTTGATGCAGTATAGGTTGATTTATCACTTGGCTATCGGGTACCCACTGTGATGCGATATACATTAATTTATCGTGTGCCCATGGAGTACTGTAGGAAGGTGGAATCTGACTATATGGTTGCCCCCACTTTTTTTTATGGTGTTTTGCTGGTTTATGACTTAGTTGGACTGGGACCCTGCTATTCAGGGCCCCAGTCTATCTGCTCTCTCTAAACGACATGGAGTGCACTCTAGGTGCACTAGTGATTGGATACTGTGGTGCCTTATGAGTCCCTAGTATATGGTACCTTAGGTACCAAGGGCATAGGTACTTCACAGGCCTCCCAGGGGCTGCAGCATATGTTATGCCACCCCTGGGAAGCAGTCTAAATCTGACACCAAAGGCCTGCTACTGCAGCCTGGGTGAGGTGGTGCTAGCACCCCTCACTGAGATATAGGTTTCCTATATCTCTCCTGCACACACATATAAACCTATCAGTCACCCCTAAGGCAGGCCCTATCAATCCTGAGGGCAGGGTGCTTGGCTTCTATGTGAGGGGGTGCCTCTGCATGAGCAGGGCCCCTCTGCAGTTCTCAGAGTCCATTCTCTGGTGCTGTTTGTGGATGCGGTTAAACCATATACTCTTAAGTGCATTATATCCTCGCGGTAAATGCTAACTTTGGAATGGCTGCATCAAAACATGTCGTGTTTGGTGTCAAACATCTTGGAATACTACCCCCCGCCAATCTTGGCGGCGGGGGTAGCATTCCACCCTTCTAGAGGGAGAAGACATGTACCTGCTGTGGAAACGCGGTAGAATCCTGAAGAGCCCTGGCATCACAAAATGGATGCCACCAGTCACAGACACTGGGCTGCCCTCCTGCTGATGACCGAAACTCACAGTGGAGGAAGCCCAACAATAGGCATCCTGTCACAGGGAGGTGTAACCACCTCCCAGACAGGGTTTAGTGTATTGGGGCTGGGTGGGTGCACTCTTAGAGTGCTTTGAAGTCCTGCACTGGGGGAGCAGAAGGCTCCTCTGTGCATATGCCAGTTCAAACCAGCTCAGGGGCTACCTGCCCCTGCTCTGGCGCGAAACTGGACAAAGGGAAGTGGGTGTAGCCACCCCCTCCCTTGACCCTCCCATAGGTGGGGTCATAGAGCTAGTCCATCCCCTCTTTTTAGTATAAGAGGGGAACCTTGCCATTGCAAAGCAGATAACCCCTGGACGACGCTCTACAGAAGAATCCTGGCCCTTCGACGTTCCACTACCTTTGGAAGACAGAAGAATCTCCCTTGGAGTCAAGGAGTGACTCCCCTGCTTGGCAGGCACCAAAAACGACAACGACGGTCGCAAACTACGCCGCTCCCGCCGGAGTCCGAAGTCCCTGCAGCCCAAGAAGTGGATTTCCTGACTTCTCCAAGGCCATCGTGAGTCCCCAGCGAAGCTGAGGCAAGTGGACCCCACGAGCGACGAGGAACCGCGACCCCTGGGTACCGTGCACTATTGTCGAGTGCAACCCCTTTACAACGTTCTACGAACTTGTGCTTTGGACCACGTGTGGTCCCGACCTCCAGCAGGAATCCCTCCGAAGATCAGAGGCCTACACCGTCCCGAGTGACCGTGGGCCCCTGTTGAGTGATTCTGCCCGAGGTGTCTTTGCGATCCCTTGCCCACCGGCTTGTGGGTCCCCTGAAGACTTCTTAAAGAAACCAAAGAGCTCCCCTGGTTGCTCCAGGCCTGCCCTGACTTACCCTCGCTGGGTGAGTCCCTCAGATCTTGCTGGTCTGTGCCATCGACTTTTCTTCATTTCCCCGAGACTTGCTGCTGCCAAGGCTTGTTGGCTCCAATCGAGTTGCCGACACCGCAGTCAGCCGCAGACGTCGAGGGACCCACCGAATCCAGCTCCTGGTTGTCGTCGACACCTCCTGGACCACGTGGCTGAAGAGTCAAGGCACCCGCAACCGACCTGAATCAACCGACGACGGTGGGCATCCATCTTCCTTGCCCCGGGTCACTGCCAAGTGACTTTGAACACTGTCCCCTCTGCTTTCAGGTCATCCTTCTTCAGAATCCAGGCTTGGATTCCACCGGACACTTCTTCAGCTCCCGCAAGCAGCAAGTCTTCTTTGTTCGCCATTGAAAACGACGCCGCGACCCGACACCAAAGGACACCTATGCACCCGGCTTCCCTGGGTGAGGTAACTCCAGCACTACGGTGCTCCTGTGGGTGTGGGCCCTAGAACTACTTACCCTGTAAGTGAGTTGCTTGTAGGTTCTCACGAAGTATCCTAAAACTCTTTAATTCCAACCGCGACTTGCCCCATTGAAGTTAACGGCGATCCGCGCCTGTGTATCCACACTGCACGCGTCCCCCGTGGGTCCTTTACTTACCTGCCTTGGGTGGTTTTGTGAGGCCCCAGCACTTCTGAAGGCCCTAGGCCTTGTCTCCCTGCAAGTCGTTGTTTCTAAGTCTCTTACTTAGTATATGGTCTGGTACGCCCCTAGGGCCCCAGCCATATTTTGTGCTTAACTTATTGTGAAACGTTGATTTGTGCATATGTTTGTCTTCTAATCTCATAAAGAGATTAGTAGAGAGTTATTTAGAAATAAATACATATATATTTGATATATATACCTGTGTGGTGTCTTTTCATTTGGTGATTCAAGAGATTATATGGTAAAACAAGCTGCTTTACATTCCTCCGAGACTTAGCCTGAAGGCTGCTCTCCACAGCTACCACTAGGATAGCTTTCTTTAAAAGGTTGTCTTAAACCTATCTACCATAAGAGTCGATTTGCCCTGGTGCAAGGTGTCCACTTTAATTAGTGAACAGCATATACCAGGCCAACTTCTCACATTGGTGGGCAGCGTGTGGGATTCGAGCTTGCCATTGTTTTACCAGAAAATCTCTATTTGAATTACTAACTGAAAACCATTATAGGTACTCAAGGTACATATAAAGTCAAGCTTAGTATCAATAAGTTCTACTGAACTTAGAGCTGTGTGCCAAGGGATAGCACACCCTTTCCACAGCTCAAGCTAGGATCAGTAGGCCACAAACTAGTGTAGGTAGTACAACACTGCACAACACTAGAATGTCCTTAAGGGGTGGACCCAGTGGATCCACTCAGCCTCAGTATAAGGACATGGCTTTCTCTGACTTGAGAGCCATGTGTGTTGACAGACACCTGAGGCTAGGACAGAGTCCCTCAACACTACACCTGATAGATCTGCTGACAGCAGATGACCTTAGATTGGCTCTAGGAGCTAAAGGGTCTGAATCAGTGGGTGGGTCAGTCATAGTATCTGGGTCAGATGATAAAAATCAGAATGACCAAGACTCTGTGATTGAAGGGCCAGGCTTCAAGGGGCCTGAAAAGGACAGAGGAATTCTCCCTAAGAGAACTGACAGAGAGGAGGAGAGGCACAGATCCCCTTCCAGGGAATCTGACCACTCTTATCACTCTGGCAGAGAATTTGTCCAGCAGAGGAGCTCATACTTTTCCTTAAGAGAGACCTCCTCTGAGAGAAGGTGCAAACTGCTCCAGTATGAGGAAGCCAAAGTGGCCCTCAGAACCAAGCAGTTGGCACTGGATAGGGAAGCCCTGGAGATCCAGAGAGCTTCTAGAAAAGAGGGGTTAGAACCCCCTGGTGGCAGCAACAGTGTCCCTAGAGGCAGAGAATATATTCCTGACCATAGGAACCTGAGCAAGGTTGTTCCTCCCTACCAGAGTGGGGATGATATCCACAAGTGGATAACTGCTATGGAGAGGGCCTGTAGAGTACAGCAGGTCCCCCAAAAGCAGTGGGCAGCAATCTTGTGGCTCTCCTTTTCAGATAAAGGAAGAGACAAGCTCCTCACTGTTAGAGAGGAGGATGCTGATGATTATGAGGTCCTGAAGAGTGCACTGATAGATGGGTTTGGCTTAACCACTGAGCAGTACAGGTTGAAGTTCAGAGATACCCAGAAGGCACAGACTCAGGACTGGACTGACTTTGTAGATTGTGCATCCAAGGCTCTGGAGGGTTGGCTGGTTGGCAGTAGGGTTACTGATTTCAAAGGATTTAATAATCTAATGATGAGAGAACAGATCCTTAATAATTGTCAAAACCAGCTTTTACACCAGTACCTGGTGGACTCTGATCTGACCTCTCCCCAAGAATTGGGAAAGAAGGCAGACAAATGGGTCAGAACCAGGGTAAGGCCTAAGAATCAGGGTGGTGACCACAAGAAAGATTCTACCAAGTCCCAAGAGAAAGGTGGGGATAAATCCAAGGATAAGTCCACTACAGGTCCCCAAAATTCCTCTTCTGGGGGTGGGTCCCAAACTCCTTCCTCTCCTGAAAAGAAACCCTATTGACATGTCTGTAAAAAGCCTGGGCACTGGAAATCTGATCCCAGTTGTCCCAGGAATGGCAATAAAGAAAATGTTCCTCCAACAACTACTACCACCCCTCCTGGTACTACCAGTAGTAATCCTCCAGTTGGGAGTAGTGCACCCAAAAAGTTAGGTGCTTTTGCAAGAGGAACAGAGGTGGGCCCTAGTTTAGACAGGACCCCCTCAACAGACTCCTCAGATTCTGATGGTGGTATAGGATTTGCCACCTTTACCGTGGGTCCCACAGCATTGGGCAGGTACAGACTGGAGCCAATAATTAATGGTCAGAAAGCTGTGGCATTTAGGGACACAGGGGCTAGTGTCACCATGGTGGTAGGGAAACTAGTCCCCCTCACCAGCTTTTACCTGAGTTTAAATACCAGGTGACCAACATTGATGGTGTCAGAACAGATCACCCCATGGCCATAGTCAATCTCAGCTGGGAGGGGGTCACAGGCCCAAAAAGAGTGGCAGTGTCCCCAACCTTACCAGTAGATTGCCTGATGGGCAATGATCTGGAAATTTCAGCCTGGGCTGAAATTGAACACCAAACCCATCTGAAGATGTTGGGTGTCCCTGTAAAGGTTAGTGGGGCTGTGATGGCCACAGCCCCAGCCCAAGATTTTGGAGAGATGGAGCCTGGAAGAATGGCCCACTCTCCCCCAGAAGAGAGCACAAGGGTTGAAGAAAAGTCTTCTTCCCTCCAGACAGTAGGTAAGGGTCAGCCTCCTTAGGGAACTGACCCTACACCTAGTGAAGGAACTGCCACAGAGGTAGTCAGGCCTGGCCTGGCCACCCCCCTGATGGCAGAGGACCCTTACAAGGTGGTACCCAGTCTGGAGCAGGTAACCTGCCCCTCTCTACCCTGCCTCAGTCAGCCCAGGGCTGCAGAGGTCAGGGAGGTCAGTGGAGCCCCCAGGGCCCCCTGTCCAGAGGAACCCCCCATCAGCAGATTAGGGGCACCCAGGCTAGTAGCCCTAGCCAGGTAGAAATTCCTCAACCCACTGAGGGATCCCCCATACCTTTATGTAGGGACCTCCCCCAGAAGGACTCTGTTAGGCAAGGGCAAACCTGGGACCAAAAGGTTCCAAACATGCCATGTCCCTCCAGTGTTCCACCCAAAGGGACCCAACCCCCGGACTGTAGGCAGTCAAAGGTTGACCCTTAGAGCAGAGTACCACTCAGTCATGGAAAGACAGGCATACATGGTGACCAGTGAGCTGAGAAAGCTGAGGCCAACATTCCTAGGGCCACACTTCCCTACTCAGACACCTCACCAGCCTGGTACTTTACCAAAGCACACCACAGGTAGTGATTCCCCATGGTGGAGACCCTCTCATACCCTTAGGGTGAGGGATTGCTTAGTGGACCATAAGACAGGGGGCAACCATGCTAGTGCAGGTGCTTCCTTATATGGCCACTTAGTCAATAAAGGCTCAACTGGCCAAGGTTAGCCTTATCTCCTTTCGTTTGGGGGGGGTTATGTAGGAAGGTGGAATCTGACTATATGGTTGCCCCCACTTTTTTTATGGTGTTTTGCTGGTTTATGACTTAGTTGGACTGGGACCCTGCTATTCAGGGCCCCAGTCTATCTGCTCTCTCTAAACGACATGGAGTGCACTCTAGGTGCACTAGTGATTGGATACTGTGGTGCCTTATGAGTCCCTAGTATATGGTACCTTAGGTACCAAGGGCATAGGTACTTCACAGGCCTCCCAGGGGCTGCAGCATATGTTATGCCACCCCTGGGAAGCAGTCTAAATCTGACACCACAGGCCTGCTACTGCAGCCTGGGTGAGGTGGTGCTAGCACCCCTCACTGAGATATAGGTTTCCTATATCTCTCCTGCACACACATATAAACCTATCAGTCACCCCTAAGGCAGGCCCTATCAATCCTGAGGGCAGGGTGCTTGGCTTCTATGTGAGGGGGTGCCTCTGCATGAGCAGGGCCCCTCTGCAGTTCTCAGAGTCCATTCTCTGGTGCTGTTTGTGGATGCGGTTAAACCATATACTCTTAAGTGCATTATATCCTCGCGGTAAATGCTAACTTTGGAATGGCTGCATCAAAACATGTCGTGTTTGGTGTCAAACATCTTGGAATACTACCCCCCCCGCCAATCTTGGCGGCGGGGTTAGCATTCCAACCTTCTAGAGGGAGAAGACATGTACCTGCTGTGGAAACGCGGTAGAATCCTGAAGAGCCCTGGCATCACAAAATGGATGCCACCAGTCACAGACACTGGGCTGCCCTCCTGCTGATGACCGAAACTCACAGTGGAGGAAGCCCAACAATAGGCATCCTGTCACAGGGAGGTGTAACCACCTCCCAGACAGGGTTTAGTGTATTGGGGCTGGGTGGGTGCACTCTTAGAGTGCTTTGAAGTCCTGCACTGGGGGAGCAGAAGGCTCCTCTGTGCATATGCCAGTTCAAACCAGCTCAATGGCTACCTGCCCCTGCTCTGGCGCGAAACTGGACAAAGGGAAGTGGGTGTAGCCACCCCTCCCTTGACCCTCCCATAGGTGGGGTCATAGAGCTAGTCCATCCCCTCTTTTTAGTATAAGAGGGGGAACCTTGCCATTGCAAAGCAGATAACCCCTGGACGACGCTCAACAGAAGAATCCTGGCCCTTCGACGTTCCACTACCTTTGGAAGACAGAAGAATCTCCCTTGGAGTCAAGGAGTGACTCCCCTGCTTGGCAGGCACCAAAAACGACAACGACGGTCGCAAACTACACCGCTCCCGCCGGAGTCCGAAGTCCCTGCAGCCCAAGAAGTAGATTTCCTGACTTCGCCAAGGCCATCGTGAGTCCCCAGCGAAGCTGAGGCAAGTGGACCCCACGAGCGACGAGGAACCGCGACCCCTGGGTACCGTGCACTATTGTCGAGTGCAACCCCTTCACAACGTTCTACGAACTTGTACTTTGGACCACGTGTGGTCCCGACCTCCAGCAGGAATCCCTCCGAAGATCAGAGGCCTACACTGTCCCGAGTGACCGTGGGCCCCTGTTGAGTGATTCCGCCCGAGGTGTCTTCGCGATCCCTTGCCCGCCGGCTTGTGGGTCCCCTGAAGACTTCTTAAAGAAACCAAAGGGCTCCCCTGGTTGCTCCAGGCCTGCCCTGACTTACCCTCGCTGGGTGAGTCCCTCAGACCTTGCTGGTCTGTGCCATCGACTTTTCTTCATTTCCCCGAGACTTGCTGCTGCCAAGGCTTGTTGGCTCCAATCGAGTTGCCGACACCGCAGTCAGCCGCAGACTTCGAGGGACACACCGAATCCAGCTCCTGGTTGTCGTCGACACCTCCTGGACCACGTGGCTGAAGAGTCAAGGCACCCGCAACCGACCTGAATCAACCGACGACGGTGGGCATCCATCTTCCTTGCCCCGGGTCACTGCCAAGTGACTTTGAACACTGTCCCCTCTGCTTTCAGGTCATCCTTCTTCAGAATCCAGGCTTGGATTCTACCGGACACTTCTTCAGCTCCCGCAAGCAGCAAGTCTTCTTTGTTCGCCATTGAAAACGACGCCGCGACCCGACACCAAAGGACACCTATGCACCCGGCTTCCCTGGGTGAGGTAACTCCAGCACTACGGTGCTCCTGTGGGTGTGGGCCCTAGAACTACTTACCCTGTAAGTGACTTGCTTGTAGGTTCTCCCGAAGTATCCTAAAACTCTTTATTTCCAACCGCGACTTGCCCCATTGAAGTTAACGGCGATCCGCGCCTGTGTATCTACACTGCACGCGTCCCCCGTGGGTCCTTTACTTACCTGCCTTGGGTGGTTTTGTGAGGCCCCAGCACTTCTGAAGGCCCTAGGCCTTGTCTCCCTGCAAGTCGTTGTTTCTAAGTCTCTTACTTAGTATATGGTCTGGTACGCCCCTAGGGCCACAGCCATATTTTGTGCTTAACTTATTGTGAAACGTTGATTTGTGCATATGTTTGTCTTCTAATCTCATAAAGAGATTAGTAGAGAGTTATTTAGAAATAAATACATATATATTTGATATATATACCTGTGTGGTGTCTTTTCATTTGGTGATTCAAGAGATTATATGGTAAAACAAGCTGCTTTACATTCCTCCGAGACTTAGCCTGAAGGCTGCTCTCCACAGCTACCACTAGGATAGCTTTCTTTAAAAGGTTGTCTTAAACCTATCTACCATAAGAGTCGATTTGCCCTGGTGCAAGGTGTCCACTTTAATTAGTGAACAGCATATACCAGGCCAACTTCTCACAAGTACCCAAATTGATCAGATATAAATTGCCTTATTGGGTGGCTACAGGTACCCTACCCTAAGAGATATTCATGGATTTATGGGCTACCCAGAAACACATTGCCATATTGGGTGGCCACAAGTGCCCTGACCTAAGCAATAAAGATTGATTTATCGAGTTGGCTATGAGGTACTCAAGCTGATGCAGTACACATTTATGTACTGGGTTGGGGCACAGAATTCAGACATATATGTTATATTACATGTATTCATCTATGTCCATTATGCCTTTGGTACGGCCTTGCGGTGCCAGTTGGGGTTGTTGCCTTCTCGCCCTGGGCTCCAGGATTCCATAGCAGACAGGAGGAAGGTGCTCTTTGTGATCTGTAGTAAGCAGTAGACAGTGTGAGGTCATTTGATGGTCTGTACTTGATAATTAACTATGTTGTGTTGTTTGTTGTGTGTAGCAGAATATCTAACCAAGGTCCTGTCATGCTACCTGGTGAGATCTGTATTCATATCATGAAAGAGAATATTACACGTCACACTGCACAAGAGACTGTGACATACTACCATCTATCAACGAACAAAACCACCACGACAGGCTGATGACATTTCAGTTGAGTTCTTGTACACTTCAAAAAGACCACACTTGGGATATATTCAAGGTAGAGGGATATTGTAGCCTGTTAGCCCAGGGCACCTATCCCCTATCAATTGTGGGTTGGAGGGGGCGGGAGTCATTTTGCACCCAGCCGCAGGTGGAGTAAAGGCCCTTCTTTAAGGGAGGATAAAAATAAAGGTTTGCAGAAGGGCGGGGGGAGTTAAAGAAAGAGGATGGAGGACGTGACGAAGACTGCAAGGTCGAAATGTGTTGCCATGGGGGTGTGTGGCTTTGGCTCCACATAAAATGGGCACGGACCGGTAAATGGCATTTCGGCATTCCTGACGTCGATTTTTCAGGAGGTTCGAGACTGTGGAAACAAGAGAAGGAACAGTGATGCTGCTGTACTGTTTTTGGTGAAGGTGCAGCGCGCTTCCGTTACTGTTTTTACTGATGCAGAGATCTCCTCAATAATGGCTGCCATTTTATATCTGGTTTCCTGCTGACAGAGAGTTAAACTCTGTCAGCAGGAAACCAGATATAAAATCTGCAATGCGCTTTGGGAAGCGCCTGAAGTAATGTTGCTTTCAGCAGACTTTTACATACATGTGATAATGAAAGCTTTTTTGTACTGACTTTCTGGAGCCTCAGAGGAGTTGCGCTTTATTGTAATAGGGAATATTTAACATTGCAGTGCTTTATAGAGTGCTTTATATAATGTTGCCTTACTTGTCCTTTATAACACTGCTCTAAGGCTATAAATGTTTGTACTGCGACTATATTTTGGCGCTTGGGCATTTTTTATCTTGCCTGCTGGTGAGCTTTTGGAGTTACTTTCTACTGAACCTTCCTCGTATGAATAAGTGCGACAATATTTCTTTAGTGGGGAATACTGGTATACTGTAGATCTCATTTCTATCGGAAAATTACAGAAGCCGCATTTTGTTTTTACTCCTAATGCTCACTCCTCTTCTGGATTAAGTGCTGAATCTGCTGTCTCTGCTTCAAAGGTATTACCAATTGATTCTTTGGATTCTCTGTGTGAAATGGCTAATTCTATGGTGCCTCGTACTGTCTCTCTGCAATCCTCCGTAAAGATCAATCTCCTTCCTCAGTTTCTAAGCAGCCAAAACAAGATCCGCCTTCACCAGAGAAGTCCATGTCTCCTATTTCACTAGAACTATTTCTAGAGGAGATTTGTGCATTATGTCCTTTCGTGGAAGAAACCAATAACAGGATGCAACACTTGGATGACAAACAGTCAACGATGGAGGAACGTATATCTTTGGTAGAACAACAGATTGCGGGACTTTGTGAGGAAACTAATAAAATCAACTGTCAGGAGAAGAAGGTTTTTCGACTTAAACAACATACAGAGGATTTGGAAAACAGGAACAGGTGAAATAATCTCAGCATTTATGGCCTTACAGAGGCATTGGAAGGAAATGATCCTGTCTCCTTTTTCACCTCCTTCCTTTCAAAATTGTTAGATATGCCTTCCTCTACTGCACTGAGCATTCAGAGGGTGCACAGGCTAGGTCATCGTCCTGCATTGTCATCGTCTCCAGTCAAACCAAGGGGAGTCATTATTCTTTTTTTGAAGTTTACTGACCTGTTGATAGTTCTTTCTGCAGCTAAAGCTAAACGTCAAGTTACTTGTTTGGGCCATAAAGTTTTCCTTTCTCAAGATGTTTCTAATACAACTGTAGCCAGAAGGAAGGAATTCCCTAATCCTCACACTCCTCTCCGTTCTTTTGGTGCCAGATATGGTCTTTTTCATCCCTGTATTTTTAAGGTGACTTTTCAGAATAACACTACAACGTTTGAGGATCAAGCTGAACTTAAAAAGTTCATACAATCTCATACTTTGGTCACTATAGATACATCTGATTTCTCTAATGGTTGATGTTTTTCTCTTCATTTCAGGTTTGTTCTGACTGCTCAATAAGGCTTCCTTGAAGTATTAATATGTCTCATGTGTAATATTTTGGAAATGCTCTAGTATGTTATATTGTTTGTTCTAAGTTGTTCTCCTTGTCCTTTTTTACAGATTCATCGTGTATGTTCACTTTCTGCAGTCCTATCTCATAAGTGTGTATGGTCCAGGTTTGGTGTGGATCCCTTCCCTTCTGGTTGTGTTATCGTTCATGCTCGTCACCACCCCATTTATTTCGGTATGTCTTTACAGTCATCCTTTTTGGATATGTACTGTCTTTTCTTTCTACTTCTCATCTTTTCTTGTCACCTTCTTTTTCTGCCTCTCCTGGTTTTCTTCATCCTTTATCCCTCACTTTTTTCTTTTATTTCCTCGTTCATTATCTTTTTTTAAATTTCCTTTTCTTTCTCCCTCATTGTTTCCTTTTTATCTCTCGATATTGATGGTGTTAGTCTTTAGTAGTTTTAGTGTTTCAAATTTTTTTACCCTTGATTCACTTTATTTAATTCTGAGTACTTTCATGGAATATTAAGGGGTCTCTTAATCCAGTTAAACGACAGAGAATATTATCGCATTTAGGTAAATCTATTCCTGACCTCGTTCTTCTACAAGAAACCCATCTTACTTAATCTGAAGCACTGACATTTAAACAAAACTGTGTTGGACATTTGTTTGTCTTGCCTTCAGTGACTAAAAAGAATGGGGTTGTGGTATTGTGTAATAAGTCTCTTAATCTTACTGTGGTTTCGCAAGAAACAGATGATGCAGGTGGATGGGTTATTATTAATGTTCTTGTAGATAATATACCTCTAACTATATTGAATGTTTATGCCCCTACAAAACCTGATCATACTTTTTGGCCTTCCATTGCAAGAAAATGTGCACAATATTATGACGCATACTTTATCTTAGCAGGGGATTGTAACCAAATCTTAGATCCTTTTTTGGATAGATAGTTGTCAGTTCAATTTGTGTCACATAGAATGTACAAACAATTTCACTCTGTCATTTCAAAAAGTGCATTAGTAGATTCATGGAGATTGTCTAACCCTTCTGTTAGAGGTTATACCTTTTATTCCCCCACTCATGGTACACTTTCACGACTAGACCACATTTTTCTCTCTAGATCTCTCTCATAATGTCTTGTGCAATCCTACATTACTCCAATAGTACTTTCTGATCCTGCCGTGGTTGTCACTGACTTAGATTAAGTTCCCCTAAACCTCCGTCACATATTTTTTTACTTCAAGATGCTCAATTTTCTAGTTCTTTTATTTCTTTTGCTTCAGAATTATTCTCTTTTGATGATAATTCGGAGATTTCACCTGCTTTATTGTGGGACACGTTTAAAGCGTCTGTGAGGGACTTAATTTTAAATTATGTCTCTAAGAAAAAGAAAAATAGAGCACAAGAACATAATGCATTACTCTCATTAATCAAAACTTTAGAGCATCAGTACTTCTCTTCAAAATCGTCTTCAGATTTGCATAATTTGTTACAGGCTAAATTGCGGTTCAATACTATCTCTACTGAGGAAGCCAACCACATACTCCTGAGGAAAAATGCTCGATATTATGGTGGGAAAAATTAAGTGGCTAAATTGCTAGCAAGTTATTTAAAGGTTAAAAAAGAGAGACATGTTATTGATTCTATATCCTCTTCACAGGGACAGTCTATCACTTACCATCAAGCTATTTTAGAGGAGTTTGTAAAATTTCATAAGTCCTTATATACTCCAGAAGTTGTGCCCTTTTCTTCCACAATTGCAGAATATTTGGGTCAGACTTCCCATATTACTCCCCCTGACCTGGGTTTTGATTCTTTAGAGGGTGATCTTACTTCTGATGAATTGTCTGGAGAATTAAAATCATTAAAATTAAGGAAAACACCAGGCCCTGATGGGTTCACAGTGGAATTTTATCTACATTTCTCTCATCTTCTTCTTCCCTATTTATATCGGTTATTTAAACATTTTATTTATTCCTCTGCCGCTTCAGGTTCTTTTCAGGAAGCAATTATTTGTCTTATACACAAAGATGGTAAAGATCCCCAAGATTGTAAAAATATAGACCAATCTTCTTATTAAATGTGGATTATAAAATATTTGCAAACATTTAGTTCTCCGATTGGAGTCATTTCTCCCTCATCTTATTGGAAAAGAACAATCTGGCTTTATTAAAGGGAGACTTATATCAGATAATGCTTGTTTGTTTCTCAATGTTCTTAGTGAATCCCCTACTTTTAAAGCTTCTCTTGCAGCCATAACCATTGATGCTGAGAAAGCGTTTGATAGAATAAGCTGGGAGTTTATGCTTCAATGTTTTAAATGGCATGGATTTGGGCCTAACTTTATAGCTCTTATTTCTCTTTTATATTGTGCTCCTCGTGCATCAGTACTGGTCAATGGTAGAGTTTCTTCCTATTTCTCTAATCATAGAGGAATTAGACAAGGATGTCCACTTTCTCCTCTATTATTTGTTTTAGCGCTTGAACCCTTTCTTTCTCGCATTTGTAATAATGATCTATTTCTGGTTTTCCTTATGGAGATCGTCATTTAAAATTTGCTGCTTATGCAGATGGTATTCTTTTGTTTATTTCCTCTCCTGATAGTTCCATGCCCTCGCTTTTGCAGGAAATGTCTTAATTTTCTCAGGTATCAGGATATAAAATAAATAAAGAAAAAATGGCGATCCTTTCTCTCAATAATTAGACTTTTAGTCACTCTTATAATCTTACAGGGTATAAATGGTCTACTTCTGCCAAGATTAAGTATTTAGGACGTTGGTTTACCAGTTCTATTCCGGATCCCATCAAAATTAACTTTATAGAATTAAATACTAAAATAGAGAGTATTCTATCCTTTTGGAATCCTTTATTTTTATCTTAGTGGGGCCGCTTAGACTCTATTAAAATGATGATCTCTCCTTTCTTGCTGTATCTTTTCCTATGTTACCAGTCCATATTCCAAAATATTTCTTTCAGAAAATTAACTCTCTTCTTATTAGATTTTTATGGAATAATAAAAAGCCAAGAATAGCTTTAGTTACTTTACAGAGATCCAAATTAGCAGGAGGTGAGAATTTTCCTAATTTCTATCATTATCATAAAGCTTTTGCCCTCTGTCAAGCAGCGTTCTGGACTCCTGAGCTGTCTTCATCCTTCTCTCCATTGTGGCTAGAACTTGAAAAAGCCTTTATGTTTCCCTTCACTTTCAAAGAGGTACTATCTTTTTCTTCTACAAAGTTGCTTCTTCACGCTTCTATTTTACAAAAAACGGTTTCATTGATCAAATCTACGTTTCTCCCTCTTACTTTGACTTCCTCTCTATCTCTGAAGATGCCATTGTGGTGTAACTCTTTGATTAAACTTAAGAACTGTCCACTTTTTTGGCGTACTTGAAAGAATAGGGGCCTATATGAGTATCTCAACTTTTTCATAATAATTCTCCTATCTCTTTTCCTCAATTCTGTCTTGATTATCACTGTCCCAAGTCTTTTTATCCTTGCTTTTATCATTAATTAATGTTATTCTTGATGTTTATCTTTCATTACAGCAGTCCACTTATTCATTTTCCTTTGCATCTGGATTTACTGATTTCCTGAAAACGGGTCCTAAAGCTTCATTTATCTATAAAACTCTGTCTCTTCCGACCCCTCTCGAACCAAATCCAAGTTGGACTTCTTATGGGAACAGGACCTTGATATTATTTGGGATGTTACTTTTTGGAATAAGATATGGGCACCTATCTATAACATTTCTAGGTCAGCGAGTATCACTCAATCCCTATTTTTTTATTTATCATGGCCTGTATTTTACCCCCCTACACTGTTCCAGATTTTCCTCAGATGCCTCTGATAGCTGCTGGTCTTGTGGTTTTCCTAAGGCTGATCGCATGCATCTGCTGTTTAGGTGTCCCAATGCACTTTCTTTTTGGCATAAGGTTTGGTCCCAGATCAGAAAGATTTTTAGTTTAGAACATCCCTTTAATATTCTTTACATTTTTCTAGGTTCTTTAACTATCTTGTACCATCTTTCCCTAAACATAAGTTAGTAGATATTTTATTGGCGATTGCTTTTCAGCAAGGCACCTTTAATTGGAAATCATCATCTAAATTATCTTATAAGGTGTGGTGCGATTCGGTATGCTTGCATCATAAATTAGACACTATGTACACTATTCGATGTTTATCTGCTCATAATGCTGAACTGTTATGGTTACCTCTCACTGCATTTCTTAATCAGGTCGAAAATATTATGTTCAACACTAATTCAGTATTATCTGAGAATTTCTATCCCCCATAAATATCTCTTTCTGCTTTTCTATTGTATTTGTATGTAAGATGACATTCTTATTTCTACTATATGATATTTGTTTCACTCATTTATTTTAG
Organism: Calotriton arnoldi; assembly: GCA_963921515.1. NCBI lineage: Eukaryota > Metazoa > Chordata > Amphibia > Caudata > Salamandridae > Calotriton > Calotriton arnoldi. Next base: position 2,604,443 of record CAWUFW010000725.1, read on the forward strand.
GATGTGGATGAGAATGTTCTTTCTCAGATCGTTATATTTAGGATACTGATTATTTCCTTTTTATCCTTCTGTTATTTCACCCTTCCTCCTCCTTCTCTTCCCCTCATTGTAAAACTTTAAAGACTTTAGTATTTTTCTCATGTTCTTAATACCATATGTAAATTGCTGGTTACCTACCATAGTTCTTGTGTTTAATTATGGTATTTATTGATTCTAAATAGGTCTTTTAAACACAAGAAAGAAATGTGTTGCCATGAAATAAATTCCTGAAACACATCCTGGATCCAGGAGTGCAAGCGTTTTTTTGTTGGCACTTCAGTACTGTCACAACCTTTCACTTTTTGGATTACAGACGGGACTTGCAACCGTTGTCTCGCCCTGGCTCTGTTTTGTGGATATAACTGGATTTCTGCAAGGAATGGAGTTTGATATATATATAATGAACAGCTTAGACTGTTGCAAAGCACTACCATACACATACATTAGCAGGGGACATGTGTCAGTGTAGACGCTAGTTCACTGATAAATAGTGCACCTGCTTTAAAAACAGGATTATAGATCAGATGGCATATGTTGCAAACAGTATCACTCATTAGTAGTACAGAAAGAATAGTAATTTAACTATTGCAGTAGCCTAGTATATATCTTTAAGTCTCAGAAACCTTTACTACACTCGCTGGATGATGTCATCAGTGATGTCATTTGAGATGTCATCAGTGATGTCATTGACCATGTCATGAGTGATGTAATATGAGAGGTCATAAGCAGTGCATCACAGGGGCGTACGTTATAGTTAGCTCAGGTAACTATAACTGCTGAATTTCTATGGTTTTGTTTGTGTGAAATCTGAGCCTAACTATCATCCCTGTAACCTTTGGTTTTTACGGTAACCTTCTATGTTTTAAAAAAAAATCTATTTCCTAACTAGAACATCCCTGTAACCTTTAGTTTTTTCAGTGAATTTCTCAGTTTTTTAATGTGATTTCATAACTATAACATCCCTGTAACCTTTGTTTTTTTGTTAGTGAGTTTTATTGTTTTTGTTCTTATAAATTGTACTACAATTTTACATATAAGTTCAATTTACTAATATACATTTTTACAAGTTTATAAATACATTTTATTCACATATGTATTCTTATTATACATTTTAAAAGTACTAATTAATAAATCAAGGTAAGGTAACTTAAGTAGTCTTTCTATAAATGCAATACACCAAGGGGCCGATTCCGATCTCGGCCGGTAGTGCTCCAAATCGGATTCGGATTCACCGGATCCGATTCGGAGCCCTGTTTCCCGAACGAATTGTACGCGGGTCCGGCCGAGCGAGTACGATGCAAGCACCCGCGAATTCGCTGACCGACTCGAACGCGGCTTCAACACGCTCCGACCGACTCGCATGGACACGACTCGCACCGCGCTATGGAGACTGTAGGAAGGTGGAATCTGACTATATGGTTGCCCCCACTTTTTTTATGGTGTTTTGCTGGTTTATGACTTAGTTGGACTGGGACCCTGCTATTCAGGGCCCCAGTCTATCTGCTCTCTCTAAACGACATGGAGTGCACTCTAGGTGCACTAGTGATTGGATACTGTGGTGCCTTATGAGTCCCTAGTATATGGTACCTTAGGTGCCAAGGGCATAGGTACTTCACAGGCCTACCAGGGGCTGCAGCATGTGTTATGCCACCCCTGGGAAGCAGTCTAAATCTGACACCACAGGCCTGCTACTGCAGCCTGGGTGAGGTGGTGCTAGCACCCCTCACTGAGATATAGGTTTCCTATATCTCTCCTGCACACACATATAAACCTATCAGTCACCCCTAAGGCAGGCCCTATCAATCCTGAGGGCAGGGTGCTTGGCTTCTATGTGAGGGGGTGCCTCTGCATGAGCAGGGCCGCTCTGCAGTTCTCAGAGTCCATTCTCTGGTGCTGTTTGTGGATGCGGTTAAACCATATACTCTTAAGTGCATTATATCCTCGCGGTAAATGCTAACTTTGGAATGGCTGCATCAAAACATGTCGTGTTTGGTGTCAAACATCTTGGAATACTACCCCCGCCAATCTTGGCGGCGGGGGTAGCATTCCACCCTTCTAGAGGGATAAGACATGTACCTGCTGTGGAAACGCGGTAGAATCCTAAAGAGCCCTGGCATCACAAAATGGATGCCACCAGTCACAGACACTGGGCTGCCCTCCTGCTGATGACCGAAACTCGCAGTGGAGGAAGCCCAACAATAGGCATCCTGTCACAGGGAGGTGTAACCACCTCCCAGACAGGGTTTAGTGTATTGGGGCTGGGTGGGTGCACTCTTAGAGTGCTTTGAAGTCCTGCACTGGGGGAGCAGAAGGCTCCTCTGTGCATATGCCAGTTCAAACCAGCTCAGGGGCTACCTGCCCCTGCTCTGGCGCGAAACTGGACAAAGGGAAGTGGGTGTAGCCACCCCTCCCTTGACCCTCCCATAGGTGGGGTCATAGAGCTAGTCCATCCCCTCTTTTTAGTATAAGAGGGGGAACCTTGCCATTGCAAAGCAGATAACCCCTGGACGACGCTCTACAGAAGAATCCTGGCCCTTCAACGTTCCACTACCTTTGGAAGACAGAAGAATCTCCTTGGAGTCAAGGAGTGACTCCCCTGCTTGGCAGGCACCAAAAACGACAACGACGGTCGCAAACTACGCCACTCCCGCCGGAGTCCGAAGTCCCTGCAGCCCAAGAAGTAGATTTCCTGACCTCTCCCAGGCCATCGTGAGTCCCCAGCGAAGCTGAGGCAAGTGGACCCCACGAGTAACGAGGAACCGCGACCCCTGGGTACCGTGCACTATTGTCGAGTGCAACCCCTTCACAACGTTCTACGAACTTGTGCTTTGGACCACGTGTGGTCCCGACCTCCAGCAGGAATCCTCCGAAGATCAGAGGCCTACACCGTCCCGAGTGACCGTGGGCCCCTGTTGAGTGATTCCGCCCGAGGTGTCTTCGCGATCCCTTGCCCGCCGGCTTGTGGGTCCCCAGAAGACTTCTTAAAGAAACCAAAAGGCTCCCCTGGTTGCTCCAGCCCTGCCCTGACTTACCTTCGCTGGGTGAGTCCCTCAGACCTTGCTGGTCTGCGCCATCGACTTTTCTTCATCTCCCCAAGACTTGCGGCTGCCAAGGCTTGTTGGCTCCGATCGAGTTGCCGACACCGCAGTCAGCTGCAGACGTCAAGGGACACACCGAATCCAGCTCCTGGTCATCGTCGACGCCTCCTGGACCACGTGGCTGAAGAGTCAAGGCACCCGCAACCGACCTGAAGCGACCGACGACGGTGGGCATCCATCTTCCTTGCCCCGGGTCACTGCCAAGTGACTTTGAACACTGTCCCCTCTGCTTTCAGGTCATCCTTCTTCAGAATCCAGGCTTGGATTCCACCGGACACTTCTTCAGCTCCCGCAAGCAGCAAGTCTTCTTTGTTCGCCATTGAAAACGACGCCGCGACCCGACACCAAAGGACACCTGTGCACCCGGCTTCCCTGGGTGAGGTAACTCCAGCACTACGGTGCTCCTGTGGGTGTGGGCCCTAGAACTACTTACCCTGTAAGTGACTTGCTTGTAGGTTCTCCCGAAGTATCCTAAAACTCTTTATTTCCAACCGCGACTTGCTCCATTGAAGTTAACGGCGATCCGCGCCTGTGTATCCACACTGCACGCGTCCCCCGTGGGTCCTTTACTTACCTGCCTTGGGTGGTTTTGTGAGGCCCCAGCACTTCTGAAGGCCCTAGGCCTTGTCTCCCTGCAAGTCGTTGTCCCTAAGTCTCTTACTTAGTATATGGTCTGGTACGCCCCTAGGGCCCCAGCCATACTTTGTGCTTAACTTATTGTGAAACGTTGATTTGTGCATATGTTTGTCTTCTAATCTCATAAAGAGATTAGTAGAGAGTTATTTAGAAATAAATACATATATATTTGATATATATACCTGTGTGGTGTCTTTTCATTTGGTGATTCAAGAGATTATATGGTAAAACAAGCTGCTTTACATTCCTCCGAGACTTAGCCTGAAGGCTGCTCTCCACAGCTACCACTAGGATAGCTTTCTTTAAAAGGTTGTCTTAAACCTATCTACCATAAGAGTCGATTTGCCCTGGTGCAAGGTGTCCACTTTAATTAGTGAACAGCATATACCAGGCCAACTTCTCACATTGGTGGGCAGCGTGTGGGATTCCAGCTTGCCATTGTTTTACCAGAAAATCTCTATTTGAATTACTAACTGAAAACCATTATAGGTACTCAAGGTACATATAAAGTCAAGCTTAGTATCAATAAGTTCTACTGAACTTAGAGCTGTGTGCCAAGGGATAGCACACCCTTTCCACAGCTCAAGCTAGGATCAGTAGGCCACAAATTAGTGTAGGTAGTACAACACTGCACAACACTAGAATGTCCTTAAGGGGTGGACCCAGTGGATCCACTCAGCCTCAGTATAAGGACATGGCTTTCTCTGACTTGAGAGCCATGTGTGTTGACAGACACCTGAGACTAGGACAGAGTCCCTCAACACTACACCTGATAGATCTGCTGACAGCAGATGACCTTAGATTGGCTCTAGGAGCTAAAGGGTTTGAATCAGTGGGTGGGTCAGTCATAGTATCTGGGTCAGATGATGAAAATCAGAATGACCAAGACTCTGTGATTGAAGGGCCAGGCTTCAAGGGGCCTGAAAAGGACAGAGGAATTCTCCCTAAGAGAACTGACAGAGAGGAGGAGAGGCACAGATCCCCTTCCAGGGAATCTGACCACTCTTATCACTCTTGCAGAGAATTTGTCCAGCAGAGGAGCTCATACTTTTCCTTAAGAGAGACCTCCTCTGAGAGAAGGTGCAAACTGCTCCAGTATGAGGAAGCCAGAGTGGCCCTCAGAACCAAGCAGTTGGCCCTGGATAGGGAAGCCCTGGAGATCCAGAGAGCTTCTAGAAAAGAGGGGTTAGAACCCCTGGTGGCAGCAACAGTGTCCCTAGAGGCAGAGAATATATTCCTGACCATAGGAACCTGAGCAAGGTTGTTCCTCCCTACCAGAGTGGGGATGATATCCACAAGTGGATAACTGCTATGGAGAGGGCCTGTAGAGTACAGCAGGTCCCCCAAAAGCAGTGGGCAGCAATCTTGTGGCTCTCCTTTTCAGATAAAGGAAGAGACAAGCTCCTCACTGTTAGAGAGGAGGATGCTGATGATTATGAGGTCCTGAAGAGTGCACTGATAGATGGGTTTGGCTTAACCACTGAAGAGTACAGGTTGAAGTTCAGAGATACCCAGAAGGCACAGACTCAGGACTGGACAGACTTTGTAGATTGTGCATCCAAGGCTCTGGAGGGTTGGCTGGTTGGCAGTAGGGTTACTGATTTCAAAGGATTTTATAATCTAATGATGAGAGAACAGATCCTTAATAATTGTCAAAACCAGCTTTTACACCAGTACCTGGTGGACTCTGATCTGACCTCTCCCCAAGAATTGGGAAAGAAGGCAGACAAATGGGTCAGAACCAGAGTAAGGCCTAAGAATCAGGGTGGTGACCACAAGAAAGATTCTACCAAGTCCCAAGAGAAAGGTGGGGATAAATCCAAGGATAAGTCCTCTACAGGGCCCCAAAATTCCTCTTCTGGGGTTGGGTCCCAAACTCCTTCCTCTCCTGAAAAGAAACCCTATTGCCATGTCTGTAAAAAGCCTGGGCACTGGAAATCTGATCCCAGTTGTCCCAGGAATGGCAATAAAGAAAATGTTCCTCCAACAACTACTACCACCCCTCCTGGTACTACCAGTAGTAATCCTCCAGTTGGGAGTAGTGCACCCAAAAAGTTAGGTGCTTTTGCAAGAGGAACAGAGGTGGGCCCTAGTTTAGACAGGACCCCCTCAACAGACTCCTCAGATTCTGATGGTGGTATAGGATTTGCCACCTTTACCGTGGGTCCCACAGCATTGGGCAGGTACAGACTGGAGCCAATAATTAATGGTCAGAAAGCTGTGGCATTTAGGGACACAGGGGCTAGTGTCACCATGGTGGCAGGGAAACTAGTCCCCCTCACCAGCTTTTACCTGAGTTTAAATACCAGGTGACCAACATTGATGGTGTCAGAACAGATCACCCCATGGCCATAGTCAATCTCAGCTGGGAGGGGGTCACAGGCCCAAAAAGAGTGGCAGTGTCCCCAACCTTACCTGTAGATTGCCTGATGGGCAATGATCTGGAAATTTCAGCCTGGGCTGAAATTGAACACCAAACCCATCTGAAGATGTTGGGTGTCCCTGTAAAGGTTAGTGGGGCTGTGATGGCCACAGCCCCAGCCCAAGATTTTGGGAGTTGGAGCCTGGAAGAATGGCCCACTCTCCCCCAGAAGAGAGCACAAGGGTTGAAGAAAAGTCTTCTTCCCTCCAGACAGTAGGTAAGGGTCAGCCTCCTCAGGGAACTGACCCTACCCCTAGTGAAGGAACTGCCACAGAGGTAGTCAGGCCTGGCCTGGCCACCCCCTGATGGCAGAGGACCCTTACAAGGTGGTACCCAGTCTGGAGCAGGTAACCTGCCCCTCTCTACCCTGCCTCAGTCAGCCCAGGGCTGCAGAGGTCAGGGAGGTCAGTGGACCCCCCAGGGCCCCCTGTCCAGAGGAACCCCCCATCAGCAGATTAGGGGCACCCAGGCTAGTAGCCCTAGCCAGGTAGAAATTCCTCAACCCACTGAGGGATCCCCCATACCTTTATGTAGGGACCTCCCCAGAAGGACTCTGTTAGGCAAGGGCAAACCTGGGACCAAAAGGTTCCAAACATGCCATGTCCCTCCAGTGTTCCACCCAAAGGGACCCAACCCCTGGCTGTAGGCAGTCAAAGGTTGACCCTTAGAGCAGAGTACCACTCAGTCATGGAAAGACAGGCATACATGGTGACCAGTGAGCTGAGAAAGCTGAGGCCAACATTCCTAGGGCCACACTTCCCTACTCAGACACCTCACCAGCCTGGTACTTTACCAAAGCACACCACAGGTAGTGATTCCCCATGGTGGAGACCCTCTCATACCCTTAGGGTGAGGGATTGCTTAGTGGACCATAAGACAGGGGGCAACCATGCTAGTGCAGGTGCTTCCTTATATGGCCACTTAGTCAATAAAGGCTCAACTGGCCAAGGTTAGCCTTATCTCCTTTCGTTTGGGGGGGTTATGTAGGAAGGTGGAATCTGACTATATGGTTGCCCCCACTTTTTTTATGGTGTTTTGCTGGTTTATGATTTAGTTGGACTGGGACCCTGCTATTCAGGGCCCCAGTCTATCTGCTCTCTCTAAACGACATGGAGTGCACTCTAGGTGCACTAGTGATTGGATACTGTGGTGCCTTATGAGTCCCTAGTATATGGTACCTTAGGTGCCAAGGGCATAGGTACTTCACAGGCCTACCAGGGGCTGCAGCATGTGTTATGCCACCCCTGGGAAGCAGTCTAAATCTGACACCACAGGCCTGCTACTGCAGCCTGGGTGAGGTGGTGCTAGCACCCCTCACTGAGATATAGGTTTCCTATATCTCTCCTGCACACACATATAAACCTATCAGTCACCCCTAAGGCAGGCCCTATCAATCCTGAGGGCAGGGTGCTTGGCTTCTATGTGAGGGGGTGCCTCTGCATGAGCAGGGCCGCTCTGCAGTTCTCAGAGTCCATTCTCTGGTGCTGTTTGTGGATGCGGTTAAACCATATACTCTTAAGTGCATTATATCCTCGCGGTAAATGCTAACTTTGGAATGGCTGCATCAAAACATGTCGTGTTTGGTGTCAAACATCTTGGAATACTACCCCCGCCAATCTTGGCGGCGGGGGTAGCATTCCACCCTTCTAGAGGATAAGACATGTACCTGCTGTGGAAACGCGGTAGAATCCTAAAGAGCCCTGGCATCACAAAATGGATGCCACCAGTCACAGACACTGGGCTGCCCTCCTGCTGATGACCGAAACTCGCAGTGGAGGAAGCCCAACAATAGGCATCCTGTCACAGGGAGGTGTAACCACCTCCCAGACAGGGTTTAGTGTATTGGGGCTGGGTGGGTGCACTCTTAGAGTGCTTTGAAGTCCTGCACTGGGGAGCAGAAGGCTCCTCTGTGCATATGCCAGTTCAAACCAGCTCAGGGGCTACCTGCCCCTGCTCTGGCGCGAAACTGGACAAAGGGAAGTCCCTGTGGCCCGCTCCGGTCCGCTCCTATCCTGAAAGTCTTGGGGTGATTCGTCAAGCGGGGGCCGAGAAAAAAGGGGGGTCCCAAAACGTGTTTTCCCCATTCATTTTCCCATAGGAAACTTTAGCCACGGCTACAGCCTGAACTGCTGAACGGAATTACACCAAATTTGGCAAAGAGGTAGTTCTTGGTTCAGAAAGAACCCTTTTGTTAAATGGTGTAAATCCGTTCAGTAGTTGCTGAGAAAATCAAAAGTAAAAACACATATATATCTATGGCCGCGGAGGGTCCGCGCACCCTCCCGATGACCAGCTGTATGCTAATTGGCTGTCAACACTCCAAACCAGGAAGTGTTGGCAGCCACCTTGTGACTCGGTAGAACCGAGTCACAAGAAAACAGTAAAAACAATCGCGCAAAACGCAAAAAGGGGGCATGGTAGAAACACCCTGACCCCCTAGGCCTGCTTTTTTTTTTAAATCGGCAAAAAACGCGCTGGGTGCGCGGATCCTGCCGATAAAAAAAAAAAACGAAGCGCGGCCTCCCGCGCTTCGTTGTTAAGTTAATTGGCCCCCGGGTGGGCCAAATCCCGGGGGCATGCGTGGTTTTCAATTTTATGTATGGGGGGGCCTTCAAGCCCCGGGGACCGCCACCCCCGTGGCTTTGAAATTATAATGCTGGCGGGGGGGCTCACGGCCCCCCCATAGCCCCGGGGACCGCCACCCCCCGGGCTTCTTTTTTTTAATAAAAAAATACCTGTGTGGGGGGGCTCCAGCCCCCCCACATGCCCCGGGGACCCCCACCTCCCCGGGGCACTAATTAAAGAAATGTGGGGGTCCGTTTCGGACCCCCGAAGCCCCGGGGACCACCAGCTCCCCGGGGCTTTGTAGATGGTGGGAGGGGGGCCACGCGGCCCCCCTCCTGGAGCCTGTGGTGGCCCTGTGGACCGCCACCCCCCAGGGCCGGCTCCTGCAGTGTCCCGGGGTGCCTACCCCCGGGACACTGCTGTTTGCAATCACAGGACGGGAGCCTCGCGGCTCCCGTCCTGTGATTGCAAACTTGCTTTGCTTCATTGAAGCGAGAGCAGGGAAACCTGCTCTCGCTTTAATGAAGCAAAGCAGAATTGCTTTTCCATAAGGGGAGCTGTATGTCAGCAGCTCCCCTTATGGAAAAGCAATGCCGGCCCCCGCTGGACGCGGGGAGCCGGCGGGACCGTGCGGGGATTGGGGACCCCCACAGTCCCCAACGAGTGGCCAGGCCCCGGGGATGGGGTCCCCGGGGCCATTAGTGGCCCGGGAGGGGCCACGCAGCCCCCTCCCCAGAAATAAAAAATTATTAAAAAAAAAACGTAAAGGCCGGCCCTGGGGGATGGGGTCCCCGGGGCCTTAAATGGCCTGAGGAGGGGGCCACGCAGCCCCCTCCAAAGATTTAAATTAAAAAAAAAGAGGGCATGCCCCGGGGATGGGGTCCCCGGGGCCAATAGAGGCCCAGGGAAGGGGGCCACGCGGCCCCCTTCCCGTTTTTTTTTTTAAAAAACAAAAAGAAAATCCTCAGGCCCTGGGGGATGGGGTCCCCGGGGCCAAAAGTGGCCGAGGAAGGGGGCCACGCAGCCCCCTCCCATACAAAAAAAAAAAGACCGGCATCGTGTTGGAGGCCCCGCCCCCTCTCTGCAGCAGTCTGCAAACGCGCCCCCTGGCGCGTTTTAAGAAGGGGAAGTAATTCCCCTTGAATACTGGGGGTCCCTGGGGGCCAACTAGCCCACCAGGAACCTCCAGTATGCGCCAGGGGGCTGCGTTGCAGAGAGGTGTATAGAGGCCACGCCCCTTTTTACACCTCTCTGCAACGCAGCTCTGGGGCGCTTTTTGGAGGTACATGGTGGGCTAGTTGGACTCCAGGGACCCTCAGGATTCAAGGGGACTTAATCCCCCAACTTCAAACGCGCCACGGGGCGCGTTTGCACAGTGCTGAAGGGAGGGGGCGGGGCTTCAGGTGACATGTGTGCAAACAGGCCCTGTGGCGCGTTTTAAGATGGGGAATTAAATCCCCTTCAATCCTGAGGGTCCCTGGGGACAACTAGCCCATCAGGTACGTCCAGAAAGTGCCACAGAGCTGCGTTGCAGAGAGGTGTAAAAAGGGGCATGGCCTCTGAACACCTCTCTGCAACGCAGCTGCCTGGCGCATACTGGAGGTACAGGGTGGGCTAGTTGGACCCCAGGGACCCTCATGATTCAAGGGGACTTAATCCCCCAAATTAAAACGCGCCACGGGGCGCGTTTGCACAGTGGTGAAGGGAGGGGGCGGGGCTTGAGGTGACATGTGTGCAAACAGGCCCCGTGGCGTGTTTGAAGTTGGGGGATTAAGTCCCCTTCAATCTTGAGGGTCTCTGGAGTCCAACTAGCCCACCAGGTACCTGTGTGAATGTCTGTATCCGTCTGTCTGTTGCTGTGTAAGCGGCTGCATGGGTTTGTGAATAGCTACATGAGTGTCTATATGAGTTATTGATTGGTTGTCTGAGTATCTGTATGGGTGCCTGAGTGTTTGTGTGGGTGGGGTGTGTGTGACTGTGCATAGATGTGTGAGTGGGTGATTCACTGGGTGCATGGTTTCAAGAGTGCATCTGTGATGGACTGTATGGGTGGGTGAGTGTGTGTATGGGTGTGTTAGTGAGTGAATGTATATCTCAGTGGTACATGTGTGAGTAACTACATATGTGAAAGGCAGTATATATGTGTGTTGGAGTATATAAATGGCTATGAGCGAGAGTGTGTGATTGTGAGAGTGGCTGTATGGATGAGTGTATACTTGTATCAGTGATCGTATAAGAGCGTAAGAATGTGCTAGTATTTGTATGAGTAAGTGAGTTGGTGTGTGTATAACTGTATAGGTGAGTAAATGGCAGTGTGATTAATTATTTGCATGACTGACTAGGTGTGTGAGTACCTCTATGGATGAGTGGCGGTGTGTGAGTGTCTATGTAGGTGTATGAGTGCATATGATAGTCCTGTACTGAGTGACCGTAAGTATGAGTGACTGTACGGGTGAGTGAGTGGATGTGTGTGTAGACCTAAGAATCAGTGAGTGGGTATGTAGTTATTGGTGTTGGAGTGTCTATGGTTTTGCGAATGGCAGTCTGTAATTTAGAGTGGGTGTATCAAAGGTTATATTAGGGTGTGAGGAGGTGCATCAGATTATCACGTGGATGATGTCATCAGTGATGTCATTTGAGATGTCATCAGTGATGTCATCAGTGATGTCACTGACCATGTCATGAGTGATGTAATATGTGACGTCATCAGCAGTGCATTGCGGGGCGCGAGTTATAGTTAGCTGGACTAACTATAACGGGGGAATTTCACGGGTTTTGTACGAGTGCAATGTCCAACTAACTATAACTGTCCCTAAAACCTATGGTTTTTTCAGTGAATATATATATATATATATACACTAAAAAACAAAGGTTACATGGAGATTATAGTTAGATTCAGATTTTCCAAACACAAAACCTGGCCCAGTTGAAGGCTCTGGCTAAAACGCATAAGCCTCTGTTGTTGCGCACAATGCACTTGGCTGTAAAAAGAAAATAAACATTTATTTGCTGAAGATCATTACCGGACTTTGGCGTTTTCCTGTTTCATCCCGGAATGGTGAGTTGTGGATGACGGGGTTGTTGCCTCAGGAACGAGCATCCTATATATAAAGGAGGAAACATTGTACTGTGGACATTAACAGCATATAAAGAGGAAGTTTACAGACAATTACAGGACACTGCATGTTACACCAAGGCCACTAAAGAACAATGGGGCCGATTCACAGAACTAATCTGAGATAAAATCCTAAACTTACTACTTTTGGTATTCACAGAAGGCATTTAGTAGTAGTAAAGTTAGGACTCTTAACTTTACTACTACTAAATGCCTTCTGTGAATACCAAAAGTAGTAAGTTTAGGATTTTGCCTCAGTTTAGTAGTAGTAAAGTTAGGAATCCTAACTTTACTACTACTAAATGCCTTCTGTGAATACCAAAAGTAGTAAGTTTAGGGTTTTATCTCAGTTTAGTAGTAGTAAAGTTAGGAGTCCTAACTTTACTACTACTAAATGCCTTCTGTGAATACCAAAAGTAGTAAGTTTAGGATTTTATCTCAGTTTAGTAGTAGTAAAGTTAGGAGTCCTAACTTTACTACTACTAAATGCCTTCTGTGAATACCAAAAGTAGTAAGTTTAGGATTTTGCCTCAGTTTAGTAGTAGTAAAGTTAGGAATCCTAACTTTACTACTACTAAATTCCTTCTGTGAATACCAAAAGTAGTAAGTTTAGGGTTTTATCTCAGTTTAGTAGTAGTAAAGTTAGGAGTCCTAACTTTACTACTACTAAATGCCTTCTGTGAATACCAAAAGTAGTAAGTTTAGGATTTTATCTCAGTTTAGTAGTAGTAAAGTTAGGAGTCCTAACTTTACTACTACTAAATGCCTTCTGTGAATACCAAAAGTAGTAAGTTTAGGATTTTGCCTCAGTTTAGTAGTAGTAAAGTTAGGAATCCTAACTTTACTACTACTAAATGCCTTCTGTGAATACCAAAAGTAGTAAGTTTAGGATTTTATCTCAGTTTAGTAGTAGTAAAGTTAGGAATCCTAACTTTACTACTACTAAATGCCTTCTGTGAATACCAAAAGTAGTAAGTTTAGGATTTTGCCTCAGTTTAGTAGTAGTAAAGTTAGGAGTCCTAACTTTACAACTACTAAATATCTTCTGTGAATACCAAAAGTAGTAAGTTTAGGTAAGTTTAGGATTTTATCTCAGTTTAGTAGTAGTAAAGTTAGGAATCCTAACTTTACTACTACTAAATGCCTTCTGTGAATACCAAAAGTAGTAAGTTTAGGATTTTGCCTCAGTTTAGTAGTAGTAAAGTTAGGAGTCCTAACTTACTACTACTAAATGCCTTCTGTGAATACCAAAAGTAGTAAGTTTAGGATTTTATCTCAGTTTAGTAGTAGTAAAGTTAGGAGTCCGCACTTTACTACTACTAAATGCCTTCTGTGAATACCAAAAGTAGTAAGTTTAGGATTTTATCTCAGTTTAGTAGTAGTAAAGTTAGGAGTCCTAACTTTACTACTACTAAATGCCTTCTGTGAATACCAAAAGTAGTAAGTTTAGGATTTTATCTCAGTTTAGTAGTAGTAAAGTTAGGAGTCCTAACTTTACTACTACTAAATGCCTTCTGTGAATACCAAAAGTAGTAAGTTTAGGATTTTATCTCAGTTTAGTAGTAGTAAAGTTAGGAGTCCTAACTTTACTACTACTAAATGCCTTCTGTGAATACCAAAAGTAGTAAGTTTAGGATTTTATCTCAGTTTAGTAGTAGTAAAGTTAGGACTCCTAACTTTACTACTACTAAATTCCTTCTGTGAATACCAAAAGTAGTAAGTTTAGGATTTTATCTCAGATTAGTTCTGTGAATCGGTCCCAACGGTCTCAAGTAAAGACTAATATTAAGGAACAGCTTATGGAATGGCAAAATGATGGACTGTTAACGCAGGAGGAATACAATTTCTCCTGCGAGTCTCCACAAGGACTCCATCAAATCACCAGGAAGGCCTATCATCTCGACCATAGGGGGATTACACGAAAGCATGTCAAAATATATTGACTATTTTCTGCAAACATACCCTCCTATGTAAAAGACACAGATTAATTTCTGAAAGTTATTTACGATATGCCGTGGGAAGATGATTTAATCTTGATGTCTTTGGACATTTCTTCACTATATACCAGCATTCAACATAGCGATGGACTTAGAGCGATTGAACATTATCTCGGAAACAGACCATTAGAATTACATCAACATACTACCATGCTAATGAAGATGATTCAAGAATGCCTATACAATAGCTATTTCCCATTTGATAACAGCATATATCACCAAACCCAGGGGGACCACGATGGGAGCCTGCTTCTCCCCAGCTACACGTGACTCCACATGGGCGGTGAGAAGCGGGTTCTTGAAGTGGAGTTTTCCACTGAATGGAACAACAATGTAAAAATTTGGTTATGCTACATTGATGACCTTTTTGTTATTTGTCAGGGATCAGAGCAAAGCACCAAAGACTTCATAGAACACATAAATGTGAACAATTTAAATTTGCATCTTTCAGGTGAAGTCCGCAAAAATTTGATAAATTTGAAACACAACTTTATAGAAAAAGCACAGCAGGCAACACACTTCTGCATGCATCTAGCTTTCACCCTCGGCATTTGATAGCAAGTATTCCTTATGGCGAATTATTACTCGCCAAAAGGAATTGTAGTTTGCCACAACACATTAAGCCCTGCCAAAAAGATATGACACAAAGGATTTTACAAAGAGGATACAACGCAAGAATGATCAATACTGCTCAAGAAAAGATCCGTCACACTTCGAGGGAACACAAAAAAAGAAAAAAACTTGAATCAGAGAATATGGTCTGATTTATTACCACATATAGCAACAAACATAAGCAATTAACTAAGGCAGTTACTAAGAACTGACACATAATTCTCTCCGATTCGACTATATGAAAGATGGTTCCAGCAAGACCCCAAATAACCTATCGGAGAGCCAGCTCAATGAGAGACAGTTTCATGAGATCTAGTCCTGAGATGAAAAGGATTCGATGACTGGATTAGATGACTGGAGCCAAAGGGTTCCCAAATGTCAAAATGCCAAGCCTGTACCATAGGTATAAATACCACGGACATCCTTGGGGGCCACCTACCCCTCTTATTACCTCCAGTAAGTCCCATACAGCTGGATTGCTGAGATCTGATAGCAGGCCACGCCCCCTTTCTCCACTACTCTGCAAACGCCCCTCCTGACGCACTACTAGTAGGGGGGATGAAGTCCCCTTGGCTATTGAAGGTTCTTGGGGGCCAACTACCCCTCCTGTTACCTCCAGCAAGTCCCACAAAGTTGGTTTGCTGAGAGGTTTTCGGTGGCCACTCCCTCTTTCTCCTCCACTCTGCAAATGCGCCTCCTGGCGCACTACTGTTCGGGGGATGAAGTCCCCTTGGCTCTTGAGGGTCCTTGGGGGCCAACTAGCCTTCCTGTTGCCTCCAGTAAGGCCCACACAGCTGGATTGCTTAGAGGTGGTCAGAGGCCACACCCTCTTTCTCCACCACTCTGCAAACATGCCTCCTAGCGCACTAGCAGTGCTCCCGCCAAGCCTTAGCAAACTGCAATGTCCCGGGGGTGGGCACCCAGGACATTGCTGGAGATGGCCCTGGGGGTGGTGGTCCCCAGGGCCCTTTACGGCTCCAAGAGGGGGGCCGCGTGGCCCCACTCCCATCTTGAAAATAGCCCTGGTGAGGTGGCGGTCCACTGAACTGCATTGGGGGGTGTATCCCCCATGCATCCTATTTACATATAGCCCAAGGGAGGTGGTGTCCCCGGGGCTGCGTCAATGCCCCGTGGCCCCCCGCATTTCAAACAATTAGCCCCGGGGAGGAGGCATTCCCCAGGGATTTCTATTTTTCAGGCTGCGCTTTGTTTTTTTTTAAATTTTGACGGTATTCGCAGATCCAATATGACTCCTGCCGAAATAAAAATTAAATATTATTTTTGGGGCCCTGTGGGTCCCTCTGGGACCCCCTGAACAGACCTAGGGGGTCAGGGTATTTCTACCCTGCCCCCTTTTCTTTTTTTAATCATTGTTCTTGTGACTCTGTTCAACCCTTCCTGGTTTGAAGTGTCAGGAGCCAATCAAATTTTATGCACAAGATCGGGAGGGTTCGCGGATCCACCGCGGCCACAGTTGTATATCTGAGAAATCTTTAAATTTCTCAGAAACTACTAAATGGATTTACACCATTTAACAAAAAATAGTGCTTTCTGGACCAAGAGCTACTTTTCTGCCAAATTTGGTGTAAATCCGTTAGGCAGTTCGGGCTGTAGCCGCGTCAAAAGTTTCCTATAGAAATTAACATGGAGAAAAAGTGTTTTGGGATGCCCCCTTTTTCTCGGCCCCGGCTTGATGGATCACTCCAAAATTTTCAAGACAGCAGCTGATGTGACTGACCCATTAGTTTTGAAAATTTCACGAAGATTCGTCAAACGGCGCCAAAGTTATTGGCAAATCAATAAATGCTCTTCCTGTGGAAACTAGGTCCTAACTATAACTACCCACTAGGTTATATATATATATATATATATATATATATATATATATATATATATATATATATATATATATATATATATATATATATACTTGAAGATGGAGGATCACAAGAAAACAACAGCCAGCCAGGGCAAAAATCTGGATCCCAAAGGATACAATGAGTCACAAAGAAATAAAATATCCAAGAAAGAAGTGACTCAAGCAGATAGATTCACCAAAGAACAAAAATATATTTCCACTACAACGTTTCAGCTTCTGCCTTCCTCAGGTAGTACAAGATGGTTTGCTCAGTGGCTGCACAGATGACACAGCTGAATTTTCAAAAAGCATCATGAGTGAAGATTCCATTTGGAATGTGGAATCAATGCAGTCCTGAGAGCTCTTGAGATATGCAGTAATCAGGTTGTATAAAAATGTGACGATGAAGGGTCACAAGAAAGCAACAGCCTGCCAGGGCAACAATCTGGATCCCAAAGGATGCAATGAGTCATATGGAAATGAAATATCCAAGAAAGATGTGACTCAAACAGATGGACTAACCAATAAAGCCGACAAATGGAAAGCAGTGGGCAAGGCGCTTTAACTGAGCAGCACTGAAAAAGTAACATTCTTGCCGCCTCATTATACCTATGAGTAAGTGTGACAACAGGTTCAAACAGCACTTGCATCCATTCTGCACAGACGATAACCGAGTGTTGAACTCAGTGTGAAACAGGTGATAACACATGCAAAGCAGGCACAAAAACGTCTGCTCACTTTATTCCCAGTTACCACTGATATCCCTAACAGGTGGAACAACCCACATGATACCTGGAGCTAACGGTATTTGTAGCAAGTGTTTTTGCACCAGGTCTTACTTCGCAGATGTAAATAACCCTCAATCACTTATCACCATTTATGGCCTGTGATCCCTGTGTCCTGGTGAAGCCACATGAAATGGTTAGGTACTAATGAATTCATATTACGAAACGTATTGATTCATGATAGTTCTGGTTTGCGTTTAGATATGATATGAATGTTTGCTAACCTTATTGTACACCATTGCTCACATTCAACATGTGAAAGTATGTCCCTGTGTTTGTTCACGTGCAAACCTCATGCACCATAGTTCTTGTACTAAGTGTACCCTTTCACTATATTATTTGATAACCCGGAGGAGAGGTGACTAAGACGAGTTCTCACGATGTTACAGTGACGCAGTGTTTAAGAATCCTGGGGTTCAGTCACTCAAAGAGTATTTTTCTAACTTACAGGGGGAGCTATGCTGGCCAGCTGAACACCCATCCCATCCCATCCCAAGAAGTGATTTTTAGGGGGGGCACATAAGGGGCCACAGATAAAACTAGCCCAGCCACCTACAACGAGCGCTCACGAAGCTCATGAAGCTTGTGCCCATGTGCGTTTTATATTTACATGCAAAGTAAATTAAGTGAATTATTCATTACTATGGTCTGAGGAAGGGGCTGCAGTCTCCTTCTTAGACAGTTATGCTCTTTTTCTCCTCATCTTCTAAAAAACTCATTCTGCATATCTCACACCTCATACCTTTCCTCTTCAGCACCCTCTTTTACTCTCTCCTGCATGTACTCCTTGCATCTCCTTCACTTCATCAATCCCCCACACACAATACACCCAGTCCCCCCACACACAATGCACTCACTCCCCCCACACACAATGCACCCACTCGACCCACACACAATGCACTCACTCCCCCGGCACACACAATGCACCCACTCCCCCACACACAATGCATTCACTCCCCCACACACAATGCATTCACTCCCCACACACAATGCACCCACTCCCCCCACACACAATGCACCCATGCCCCCACACACAATGCACTCACTCCCCCACACACACAATGCACCCACTCCCTCCACACACAATGCACCCACTCCCCCACACACAATGCACCCACTCCCCCACACACAATGCACCACTCCCCCACACACAATGCACCCACTCCCTCCACGCACAATGCACCAACCCCCTACACAATGCACCCACTCCCCCACACACAATGCACCCACTCCCCCCACACACAATGCACCCACTCCCCACACACACAATGCACCCACTCCCCCACACACAATGCACCACTCCCCCACACACAATGCACCCACTCCCCCATACACAATGCACCCACTCCCTCCACACACAATGCACCAACCCCTACACAATGCACCCACTCCCCCACACACAATGCACCCACTCCCCCTACACACAATGCACCCACTGCCCCTACACACAATGCACCCACTGCCCCTACAAACAATGCACCCACTCCCCCCACACACAATGCACCCACTCCCCCACACACAAAGCATGAACTCCACAACTCTCATTCTTAACCCACCCGCAACCTGATCTCACACGGCTACATAGGAGCGACTCTTTTCACACTACGCACTGGACAAGAGTAACACGTTGTATGAAAAAAACACAGACACACACCATCCTGGAAACAGTAAATACTCTTAGGAAATGCAAGAGTAAGTAAAATGTAAAAAAGGAAAAACATTGCTGTTACCAGACTGAGAGGGCAGTATCTATTTTTGCTGGCTGTGGGGCACGAAGGAGGGAGCGAGGACATTTACAGACGGGATACCGGCCCCACAAGCACACCCTAGGTACCGGCCCCACAAGGCACACTCTAGTGGAACCTGTAGCTGGTTTTTGTTAGTGCTTGATAAGGGGTTATGCATCTTAGATTTATTAACAATTTTAATATGTCAGATTCGTCTGTCCCAATGTGTTTTTAATAGTAACTATAATTGTCTCCATCTCTCATGCTCAGGGCCACTGGAATTATGCGGCAGGGTTGGACCAAATTATAATGCAGCACATTTTGTGATAGTTTTACCTCATTGTTTTGTCATTTTTACACGTTAGCACTGCCGGGGCAAAGGTTTCACCCCACTAGTATCAGTTTAACCCTCAAATATAGCAATAAGCAACAGAAAGGTGGGCAGTCAACCTTTGCAAAGGGTCTTTCACAGCCCATCAAATGTGCTGCTGCGTTTTTAGTAACTTTTGATTCATTTGAGCTTGAAATATTTTTTTCTTAAACTCTACAGATTATGCTGCAGATGATGAATTATGTGGCAAATGCATCAATTTTAGCAGAAAACCCCAAGGCCACAAAATCACATAATTTCAGTGGCCCTGCTTATACTCTATTGTAGTATTAAATAAAGAATTGCAGACCATACATACACAGCTGGGGTTCTCTTTGATTTCTCAGAGCAAAATGTGCATTGTATGTATCTAACTTTACACTGCGTTGTCTCTGGCAGGTCTGGAGTGGTCTCCACAGTAGTCCAGCTATGTCATCTTGTAGGATTGGTGAGGCATCAGTCCAGTCCACTCACTCAGTCATGCCTTTGCTGCACTCACTCACTCAGTCATGTCTTTGCTCCACTCACTCACTTAGTCATGCCTCTGTTCTACTCACTTAGTCATGCCTTTGCTCCACTCATTCACTCAGTCAAGCCTCTGCTCCACTCACTCACTCAGTCATGCCTCTGCTCCACTCACTCAGTCATGCCTCTGCTCCACTCACTCAGTCATGCCTCTGCTCCAACTCACTCACTTAGTCATGCCTCTGCTCCACTCACTCACTCAGTCATGCCTCTACTCCACTCACTCAATCAGTCATGCGTCTGTTCCACTCACACAGTCATGCCTCTGCTCCACTCACTCACTCAGCCATGACTCTGCTGCACTCATTCAGTCATGCCTCTGCTCCACTCGCTCAGTCATGCCTCTGCTTCACTCACTCACTCAGTCATGCCTCTGTTCCACTCATTTATGCCTCTGTTCCACTACCTCACTCAGTTATGACTCTGCTCCACTCACTCACTCAGTTATGCTTCTGCTCCACTAACTCAGTCATGCCTCTGCTCCAATCATTCACCTAGTCATGCCTCTGCTCCACTCACTAACTCAGTCATGCTTTTTCTTCTTCAGTCACTCAGTCTTGCCTCTGCTCCACTCACTCAGTCATGCCTCTGTGGTACTCACTCACTCAGTCATGCCTCTGCTCCACTCACTCACTCAGTCATGCCTCTGCTGCACTCACTCAGTCATGCCTTTGGTGCACTCACTTACTCCAACATGCCACTGCTCTACTCATTCAGGCATGCCTCTGCGGTACTCACTCACTCAGTCATGCCTTTGCTCTACTCACTCATGCCTCTGCTCCACTCACTCATTCACTTAGTCATGCCTCTCCTCCATTCACTCATTCCTCTGCTCCACTCACTCACTCAGTCATGCCTCTGCTGCACTCACTTACTCTGTCATGCCTGTGCTCCACCACTCACTCAGTCATGCCTGTGCTCCACTCACTCATTCATGTCTCTTCTCCATTCACTCACTTAATCATGCCTCTGCTCCACTCACTCAATCACTCACTCACTCAGTCATGCCTCTGCTCCACTCACTCACATGCTCACTGAGTCATGCTTCTGCTGCACTCACTCACTCAGCCATGCCTCTGCTGCATTCACTCACTCAGTCATGCCTCTGCACCACTCACTCACTCACACGCTCACTCATACCTCTGCTGAACTCACTCACTGGGGGGCTTCGGTGCTGCAGTAGTGATGCGCTAGGTCTCTCTTAGCCACCAGTGAGTTATAGCTACAAAGGAACGGATGTGACGTAGGCCTCCCCACTCCTCGATCAGTCCCAACAAAATCACTTGAGGGCCAGGTGTTACTGCACGACAAATGACCCTGCAAGGACGGAACATATGTCGTGCCAGTATTGGCCCATATGTCCAAAGCATACGAAAGAGGTCACCCCAAGAGGACTGCATTTATTGTGGTTGGAGTGCTGGCCCGGCCGTATGCATATATAGCTTGCTGTGCAGTACGGTGTGCACCCCAAACTGTTTCAAGTGATTAATGAAAAGGACGTGCTGTGGAGAAAAGTAATTGCCCAGGGTCACACAATATGGTCAAGCTGGGATTGAAACCAGGTTTACTTATTAGACACTGTGCAGTTCGGAACTTGAATGGATATCGCATAGTGCCATTATCGGCAACTTCTCCCACCCCCAGTCTGAGCATGCAAGAATGAATAAATACACAAGACAACTTTGTAGTGGGAAAATATTGCTGCAGGTTTATTCCATACAGGAGTATGCAATATGTGGGTTATCTTACGGGCGATCCAAGGGCGGGCAGCTGTGCCAACCTATGCTGCCCCCGCCCGCCTGGTGAGCCAGCACTGTGGGACACCCCGTCAGTGCTACCTTTGATGATCCTCTTCCGGATCACGTGACACGTTGGTCTGTTCTACTCACGCCCTTTTCAGGGCGGAGCGTAGCAGGGCAAACCCCCGGTTGGTCAGGCCCCCTACCGCCCGAAGGACTAACGGGGCGCCGTCGCGGTTTTCCAGGAACCTGCCCTGAGGCTCCTGGTCTTTGGCTCTGGCACCCCTACTGTGCCGCGCAGAGGTACCCTTACTGTACCGGTCTGCCGCAGAGGTACCCTTACTGTACCAGTCTGCTTCCAGATCGCCCTGTAACTCCGCCTGCAACACAAAAGGAAAACATTAAAACATTCAGAGTACCCTGTCCACCAGCCAGGACGCCGGGTAAGAGGTGGGGTGGGAGACGGCGTGGCTGGCGAACAGAGACCGCCAGGAGGGGCAGGGGAGGCATATATGCCCTGCCCCCCCCATCGCACCGGAAGGACGTCACAGAAGTGACCTAGCTGGAGGGCTCCACAGCCCCTCCAAAGACTAGAGCGGATGGGCAGTGCCAAAATGGCACTAAAGGGCCGCCCTGCTGAGGTGGCCCCCTACGGGGGCCGCGGACAGCCGCATAGTGCCATTATCGGCAACTTCTCCCACCCCCAGTCTGAGCATGCAAGAATGAATAAATACACAAGACAACTTTGTAGTGGGAAAATATTGCTGCAGGTTTATTCCATACAGGAGTATGCAATATGTGGGTTATCTTACGGGCGATCCAAGGGCGGGCAGCTGTGCCAACCTATGCTGCCCCCGCCCGCCTGGTGAGCCAGCACTGTGGGACACCCCGTCAGTGCTACCTTTGATGATCCTCTTCCGGATCACGTGACACGTTGGTCTGTTCTACTCACGCCCTTTTCAGGGCGGAGCGTAGCAGGGCAAACCCCCGGTTGGTCAGACCCCCAACCGCCCGAAGGACTAACGGGGCTCCGTCGCGGTTTTCCAGGAACCTGCCCTGAGGCTCCTGGTCTTTGGCTCTGGCACCCCTACTGTGCCGCGCAGAGGTACCCTTACTGTACCGGTCTGCCGCAGAGGTACCCTTACTGTACCAGTCTGCTTCCAGATCGCCCTGTAACTCCGCCACAGCTCTGGAGGCGGCTCCCGTCGCCGCGAGAGCCCCCACCAAAACAGCTCATTTCCGACCTGCAACCTGCTTTCTAGGGCCTCGTGCATGTCCAGTGGAAAGTGTCCATGCCCACCTGTGGCAATTGCACCCAAGTTTGTCAACCTAACCTAGGCGTACGCCTGGATGGCCATGGTGACAATGGACCCCATATTTAGCAAAGTAGCCTTTAACATTAGCCTGGAACAGCTCGTCACTGGTCTGCGAACATACGCCATGAACTGTTCACTCTTACAGGATGTTCAACGGCCTCCTCTGACTTGGCTCTGTGCCACCTCTGCGGGGATCATCTCGGACCACCAGAGTTACATAGACCCATGTAGTTGCTGATCTCACCAAAACAGCTCAATTTCCAGGCCTCCTGCAAATCTAAGGGAAGGGATTCTCCCTACTGGTGATAGATGAACCCCATCTATATCACAGTAGCCCTTGACGTTAGCCTGGATCAGCTAGTATCTGATGAAACCAAAGGCCCTTCTGGCCTGTGAACCTGTGCCAAGAACTAATCCCCCTCCTGCGGGAAAGTACCACTGCCTCATAAGACCGAGCCCCGTGCCCACTCTGGGTGGGCCGATTTCAGACACCATGGCTCACATTGCCCCAACTATTTGCTGCTCTCACCTAGCTGCCATCCTTCTAGCACCGTGTGTGCCTGAACACCTGCGTCTAACGTTTGCGCTGTCCCTCTGCTTTCTAAATCATGACGCAAGGGCATGGTCATAACTGGAAGTATGTGCCAATGATCGAGGGTGCCCTCCCGCCCTTGCCATGCATCCCTTATTCCTTATGGGAATTTCGCCTGCTCAGTTCCCTCTGTGGTGAAACCCCCCTCGGCATAACAGCTTAGTTAACATGTCTGCATTATTACAGTGCGCACTGTCTGCAATAAGGTGCCTGACGTTACCCTTGGGGCTAATGTAGGCTCCCACCCTCCTGCAACCTTTAGTTTCAATCCTCCCGTATTTAAAGTGCTTTAACACCATTTCCCACAAATTTGTGGGACAGCGTCACCCTTGCTAGATGACCGCTTCCACAACCAGCCTATCTGCTGGGGCTGTCAGGGCGGAGAATATTGTGCTAACTGGAGCAACCCAAAACCTGCCCATAGAGCAAGGGGCCCCTACTCTGATGCAGTTGCCCAGATATTTGCACTGGACCCATTGGCTTGCTTAACTAAAGCTCGATCCCGTGACCCTTGGAGCTCAATCCAGCTGTGGACCTCGTTTAATTGGGTATCCCTGGAATCATTGCCCTCCACAACTTCAAGTCCGCATTCAGCTTCCTTTCCAGGCACCTTAAAATGCAGGGTTGGGCATACCAACCCCACATGACCAGGGGGTCATGTGTGTATCACCCATGATAATGTTAGAATCTAAGGTTCCCAGGTTCAAGGATTTCCGCAGCCCTCTTTTGAGGGTCTGCTGAGACCACACTGCCTCACAGCATGTTACCCCGCTACCTCCTGCAGCTCCATTAATGCCCTGTTGTGTCCCTGAAAAGACACCTGACAGGGTGAACTGTCTGATGAAACCAGGAATAAGTGAAAATAGGCAAGAGTGCCCTCATGTACTTGCCATGAATCCCTCCTGTCTTACAGAATTACACCTGTTCAGCTCCTGCTGAGGGGACTTCCCTTTTCTTAACTGCTAACCCCGTGTGCAGACGTGACATTAAATGGGTAACATCCCGGTTTGTGCCCACCTAATGTGCTATGCTGGGAGCAACTAGGCACCCCACATACCTTGTTTCCCTAATTGTTGGGACAGCAGCACCCTATGTTGGCTTCCGGCGTCCCCAACCCACCTGGCTGGTCCCGCTCTCCAGGCGGGGCATTGGAGCTTAACGGAGCAACATGGAGCCTACCCTTGGTTCTAGGGTGCACTTACTGCGCCCAGTAGACCAGTTTGCACCAACCTTCTTGATTGCTAAACCCTAGTGAACCTCCTAATGGTGTCACATCTGGTTAGAAAGGGTAATGTATTGTGCCCACTATTAGCACCACCGCACCCTATCGTGGAGTGACAACTGACAGTCCACCCTGCAGCTGACCCTGTTGCTTAATACGGCCCATTAATGCCCTTGCCTGTCCTTCAACGGCACTGGCAACATAATGCCCAGCAGTTTGGTGAAGGGGGTTTTAGGTCCCAGCGTGCGACCCAGCTCATACTAGTTTGCACAGTCCCGGTTAGCCTAGGTGAATGGTCCCTCTGAGCTCTGTGTGGGGCCTATTTCACACTTAAACAAATGCCTATTCGCATGAATTTAGAGTGATGCAAGATTGGACTGGCGGCTACCATTCTCACTCACGCCTGCATATACTAGGCTCAGAACACGGAACACTTGCTCTATAATCCCTTGGATACTTATGTCCAGCTACGCCAATCGATAATGGCTCTGCTTGATCATACTGACCGAAGACACATCAACCCTGCGGGAACCAGGTGGGGATGCTAACCTGCCCCCAAACTCTGCAACAAACATGACCAGCTGCCCACCAACAAACCATCCCCAGCACCCGGGGGCATGCCGCCATTCCTTGGCTTGTACACCGACGAGCTTAAGATTAATGATGGTATCGAAGGACCCATCTCTGAGGGCATGCGTGCAACACTATCCACTGCCTCACCCTAGTCACTAAAACGTTCTTTAATACATTGTGGCCGGATTGAGCATTAACTTTAGCTTACTGCTCCAGCCCATTTTGACCCCAACTTTGGTAGTAGCATGCCCTTAATGGTACGTGACCTTCTACAAGCACTGCGCAGAGTTCCCCATGACCACTGGAGACTCCTCTGGTGACGCATGCCCCCGGTGAGGGTGAAGAGCTAATCCTTTCAAGGAGTCAGACCTTGTTATACAGCGAAAGATGCACGTGGGGCACTCGAATAAGACAAAATAACTATTCTTTGCAAAAGAGAACCTGTCCGTCACTATTGTCTATCTTGGGACAGAAGAAGAACCATGATATTATCACTGATCAAATCCGATGTCATATTCGCTACCTCTGTCATTCTCATAAAATCGCCATATCTGACTGACACCGCACTCTCATCCTATGCTTTGTGTGATCTTGGCCCACTTTAGTGTGAGCAGAGCACCGCGATGCATACTTGGCTTCATGGTCGGTAATGCGCAAGTAAACTACCCCCCTCCATCAAGTTGGGTTGCACAGTACATAGTAATGGGTGCAGTGGGCTAGTTACTCTCCTGGGGCCCAAATGCCACTGCACTTGCAGTGCTAATGAAAGCTTTGTCGTTTTGGCTGTGTCAACTTTGTTGCCTGCCCCCCCTACAACCTCATGGAAATAGTGCTGAACTCTCGCTTACTACACTGCGGAGTGAGCCCACTGTATTCACCAAAGTTCTTCACAATTCCGCTTCTACTAATTGGGAACACAGTCCCCCCATGGTATCTTGGCGCTGCAAAACATGTTTATTGTTACTCAACTCCATGGTACTCGTTTTATCGACCTGAGAAGGATACATGCTGAGTGGACCTACCAGGATCTGAACCTGTGACCGAGACATTGAAACAAGCCACTTTCTGTTCTGCCACTCCCCAGGCCTGTGGAATAGTCTCCCAGGGCCGACATCTGGCACTTGAACCCTTACTTGGACGGGCCTGAGCTGGAAACCCAGATCTAGACAGCCTGCCAACCAGCTGACCACGTCCAATACCAGAGTGTCACACATCCACTCCGTAGCCTGGATACTAAACCCGGCATAGATGTATCAGAAGACCTATCTCTTGGCGCCTGTCTACCACAACTTTCGCTGCGTGTCCTAGTCTGTTAAAATCCGGGCACAAGGTAGCCTGCCCCGCTAAGCCCACGAAGAAATCGCAAGACACCTCCAGCAAACGCCTGGCCAAGCAAACACTACCGGCCACCTCACCCCGTTACCGTACCTCTCGTTGCAGTCGTTGCGTGAAACCAAGTCCACAACATGCCAACACAGGTTTGCCCCCAAATGGCAGTACGATTCATGATGGGAAACATGACATGAGAAAGAACACCACGTCCCCGCAACACTTACTTCCAAGTAATGCCCACCGCGATGGAGAGCACAGACCCCTGTTGCCGAAACCCAAGGAACGCAAAGCAAGGAGGCCCCCAGCGAAATAGTTCCTAGTAGCTCCATATTTGCCAAAACACCGAATTGCCCGTCAATATCAGTGAAATATAATCCTGGTACTATGGCATATCCCTAAAAAGCACTTTACCAATGTAATTATCCCTTGGTGCTAGCCGAATAGGTGTATTACCCAATTAAGTTATTTTCCTTCATCTTAGAAAGAGGACGGTTGTATGTGCTAACCTGCAAGTCAAATCTAGGCAGCACTCGCAATAACCACCTGAGCTACACTCAGACTCGGTCCTACAGCGATCTCCGCTGGAGGCGGTCAATGGGTATACCATCAGTAATATCCATCCACTTTATTTTATTAAGGAGGAGCGCAGGCTCAAAGTGTTCCAACCGCCCCCCTGGAAAATTCCATTTGACAGCAAGCTCCTAGAAGCTTTCATCGGGTGACCGTGCTCTACAATGTAGAGAAACACCCGCCAAAACCGATGTATTCCCTTTCTCAGACTGCGCAACCGCTGGCCCCCGCTCCAGCAAAGGTAAGTCATTATGTCAAAATTAATAAATAATTACAGGACCTTGAGCAGTGTCTGCGCACTAGGCCAGATGTAAGGGCTCACACAGCAATAAGATTGCTATGTGTGACATTTTCATCATTTCCGTGTAATGGGTGATATTTTACCAGCTATGAGTGACCCCTTTTCACAAGCATAGTCAAACAATGAAGACGATACAACATATTACTATCAGAAAATGCACCAATCTAGGGCAACCACATCCTTAAGCTGCTCCTACCCCTGCTGCAAAGCACCCGAAACGGGAGGGACCTGAGCGCTGTACGTTTGCCTTTTGGAAATAATGGAGGGCAAATAACCGAAGGGACTCCCACGTCGTGTCTACCTCTAGGCTCGAACCCCGGTCCCCTGGACACAAGTCCGCCATGCCACCAGGTGACCTACACCCCTCCCATAAGCTCCTCCCACAAGTGCTGCAGTGTGGCAGCACATCCTAAAGCTCGGACTAGGGCCGTACTCCCTACACATCAGCAATACCTGTCTCTTATTCCAATAAAGGAATATGTGTGTTCAGCCGGTCCATCCTTGCCGCTGCCACCAACAACCCCGGGCTGCATGTGCTGGAGGGTCGTCTCAGACCGCCCGACCTGCTGCCGCTGCTCGTGGTCCACCTAGGGCCAGTGACATCCCAGAGGCTCCGGGCCGTAAACATTAGATTTTACTGCAATTAATCGTGTGCACGCTTGATTAGGGATGATAAATTGCACCCGAACTTCTGCTTACTATTCACATCAGGCATAGGGTGCGGCCCGGACGAAAACCCCACGCGCATGGCAGCCGCCATCTTCTGCCACCCATACTTAAAACTTGAGCACCAGGCAGCCTGCCACCCATACTTAAAACTTGAGCGCCAGGCAGCCTGATGCCGCCGAAAGCCCCCCCTCGCACCGCCGAACAAAGAGCATCACCCGGCCCCATCCCGTCGGAGGTCCGCAAAATTGGTGCGCCCCCGGTCCGAGAACGGCCACACGGCCCGCACAAGCTCACCCCGCGGGGCGATCCAACGGCAGTGCACGCAGGGAAAGATTCCAACATGTGCATACCTTGCCCATGGCCCCCCACAACATAAAGTACCCCAGGCCTGCAGGATGGTGCAAACAAGATATTGTCGAGCTGCGGCAGCCACTCCTCATTCCGCAGTATAATGACGAGTGCCGCAGTACGAGGGGTATCACACTAACAACCAACAGAATGTGACCCCCGCCCATCTAACTAGCCCTGAGCCAGCATGCCGCTTCGCGGCGCGTCCTAAAGCTGCACATCTCTGGCAGGAACAAGACCCACACCGGGGCACCAAGCGGAGGGGGTAGGTAGGCCGACTCACGCTCACACCGATGCTCCCACCGCAACTCCAAGATGTGTTGTTCTGACCCTAACGGTCAGGCCCATTGAGCTTCCTCCTGCCCCATGCAGCGTTGGCGCTGGAACCCTCATGGGGCACACCATCGGGTCACTACCGGGATCTCCTGCGCCACACCACCACGGCCAACAAACCACAGCCTCACATGAAGGCATAGGAGCGCTCCACACGAGCACCGCATCTACATTACCCTTCAGGCACAGGGAGCTTATGTGTTTTGCCGAGGATCACAGGATGCGAATGCGACCCCGAGGCTCGAAACCTGCTGCTTCCCCCTGCTACACAACACACCGCCTGGCCAAAAGGCTCGGGGACATCCAGGCCCCTGACCCCCCGCCCAGGTCACCCGTGCGACCAGGCTCCAACACGTGGTTGGAGCCACAGACCTAAAGGAAAGCCCAGGGAGGGGGCGGGGGGGGGGCTACAGCGCCAACACACTCACGGGTACAAAACCGGACTCCAGACCATGAATGACGGCGTCCTGGACGGCGTGTCCGACCCCCCTAGTGGGCCCCCGCTGACGCCATATACAATAAACAAGGAGTCTGCCGCCTCTAAGAGCTCCCAGCCACACCGGAGTGCGGGGAGTCATATCGAAGCCCAAGACGTTGGAGGAAGTCCCGGGGATTTCAATCTCGGGGGCAGTTCTAAAGCGGTCGCCCCCAGCTTACCGCACCCCCCCAGCACAACCCATGCTGCGGCCAGCACGACCCCGTGGGCCTTCGCTAGGCCCAGACAATACCTCCACGGAGCCCTAAGAACTCCACAAGCTCGGACCGCAGCAGGCAGTGCCTAAAGAAGGGAGGGACAACCTCACCTCACAACGCAACCCTGGACCGGCACGATACGATCCCACGAAAACGACCCTCCGCGCTGAAGACCACAAAGACGGCGTGGCTGGGAAACATCCAGCACAAAAGTCATCAGTCCAACTGACCACATCCTCTCCCCACAAACCACTGGAGACACGCTGTGAGAGGCAGGGGCAAAACACACCAACCCCGACTCACCTTGCCAAACCCGACTAGGCGGCGCGACGATGACCCCGGCGAGCCTGGACAACGTTTCCAGTGCGGGGGTGGGACCGCAACAACGCCGGCCGACGCGAGACAACCAGTCAAGACGGCGTGGCTGGCGAACAGAGACCGCCAGGAGGGGCAGGGGAGGCATATATGCCCTGCCCCCCCCATCGCACCGGAAGGACGTCACAGAGGTGACCTAGCTGGAGGGCTCCACAGCCCCCCCAAAGACTAGAGCGGGTGGGCAGTGCCAAAATGGCACTAAAGGGCCGCCCTGCTGAGGTGGCCCCCTGCGGGGGCCGCGGACAGCCGCATTCTTTCCCTCTTCTGCCCGGAAGATTTTATTAGCGACCCAAGAGACAAGTCAGTTGTCTTATGCATCTTATACACGGCTTTTACTGTTGTCACAGATGGAGCAACATTATGGTCTATTAAACGACATACAAGAGAGGGTTGTGTACAGTGCAGATCCTGAACTAAATTATTTCAAGTCAGCTCTAAAGTGGTGATTGCTGAAAAGGAATCAGAGGGAAGAAAAGTAAGTGCCCAGGATCACAAAGTTTGGTCAAGCTGGGAAGCTGTGATTGAAACCAGAGTCTCTTTTGCCCTGGGTCAAATAAAAAACGTCTTTGTGGTCTGGGCATGTTGAGCAAGGACATTCAAATTATACTTTGTTGTTTTTTATAAGATGTGGAAACAGCAGCGGAAACACCTCTCTTCATAGAACAGCTGCATCTTGGCACAAACAGTGCAAGCTTCCCTCCTCCAGAGGACACTTACAGCGAGGGTGGCATCAGCACAAGCAGGTACAACTCGGGCAACAGCAGTGCAAGCTTTAGTTCCTGATGGAATAGGGATATCACAGAGGTAGCAAAGCAAGCTTCCCTCTCTCACAGGAGGCAATCGGTGCAAGCTTCCGATGCCTCAGACGCAGTAGCAAAGCAAACGCCACTCTCTCACAGACGGTAATAGGTGCAAGCTTCCGATGCCTCAGACGCAGTACCAAAGTAAGCTTCCCTCTCTCACAGACGGTAATAGGTGCAAGCTTCCGATGCCTCAGACACAGTAGCAAAGCTAGCTTCCCTCTCTCACAGACAGTAGTAGGTGCAAGCTCCCAATGCCTCAGACGCAGTAGCAAAGCAAGCTTCCCTCTCTCACAGGAGGCAATCGGTGCAAGCTTTTGATGCCTCAGACGTAGTAGCAAAGCAAGCTTTCTTCTCTCACAGATGATAATAGGTGCAAGCTTCCGATTCCTCAGACGCAGTAGCAAAGCAATCTCCTCTCTCTCACAGACGGCAGTAGGTGCAAGATTCTGATTCCTCAGACGCAGTAACAAAGCAAGCTTCCCTCTCTCACAGGAGGAGTTGGTGCAAGCTTCCATTTCTTCAGAACAGGTCCAGCATTTCAGAGTTGGACAAGCTTTCATTGCTCACAGAACATGAGTAGTTAGGGCATGAGTGACATGTAGGTTACAGACTGATGTCTAGAACAGGTGCTTAACTCACTGGGGGGAATGTATAGGTGGATGAGTGAGTGAATATGTGATTTCTGACACCATTCTCACTTAGCACCCTGAAAATCCTGCTGTGGTCACGTTGAGATCTGTTTTTATTGATTCTTTGTTTTTCCACATATTGCGGTATGGCAGTAACCTAGTAGGGCATTGTTATTCAGAAAACCTTCCACAGTCTAAGTAACTATGCATTAGACGGGCGCACAGGTGTTTACCTCCTCGATAAGGTTTTGAATGCATGTGCATCAGGCTGTGGGCAATCCTAGGGCCCAATTCACAAAGGTAAACTTAGCCCAAAAGTCTAAGTTTAGACCTGAACATTTAGACACTTTACTAGTAGTAAAGTTAGACTTTTGGTTTAAAATAGGCTTTTGGTCTAAACTTAGACCGAAGGTCTAACTACTACTAGTAAGCTTTCGACCGGTGGACGTGCCGTTAAAGAAGGGAGCGACACTGTGACCCTATCCCATAACGGATATCCGTACCCCTGCGGATGTAAACCAATGACTGACACCTAGACGTCTAGATTCGCATACCTGTCTGAATCCGTCCACCTAGTGGCCCGCCCCTTCCCTCTCCCCTTCCCCCCTACTCCCTCCCCACCAACCCCCAACACTCCCCCACCCTTTCCTTGCCTAGAGCCCTGTAAGTAACCACTCCTAATACCATCCTTTTCTGTGGCTTCTCTATATTAGTGCACGATTTCACTTTAATTATTGTTGAGGCTGCAATTAGATTCATGTAAATCTGATCGTTTGTCCTTTTCTGACAATATTACTGCATTAAATCATGTTCTTGGGACTATTCTTGTGATCATTTAATGTATATTCTAATTAAGTTATTTCTTGGAGTTTATCCCCTTATTGATTCCCGTTGAGACATTGCTATAGGTTACTGGGTTCGTGTTCAGGGCTTCAAACAAACAAGAAACAACAAACAGGGTCAAGGCTGATTTACATATGGCTGGGTCCAAACTGAGCTGGCATAGTGGGTGAAAAATGATGGATTGGAATGCAGCCTGAGCGATTACCAGTGGCGGAGATTAATTCAAGCATTCCTTCCATCACTTTGTTTTTTGATGCCCTGGGTTTGTATTCAGGACAGTTATTTCTGGGGTTTTAAAGTGTTCTTTTTGTTTGCTATCGAGTTTATAGTAGAGGAAGTTAATGTATAATATTCACTGTGAGAAACTGCCCTCTTTCTGCATGGTTGCCCCCACGTTTTGCTAAACTGCTGATGTTCTTTGTCTGAGTGTGCCCTGGGCTCCTGCCAATCAGGTACCCAGGGCCTACGTTCTTTCCCTAAAACTGCATTGAAGCCTAAACCCAATTGGCATCCCTGGCCACAGGTAGGTCCCTGGTAAATGGTACCACAGGTACCCAGGGCCCTGTGACCAGGGAAGACCTCTAAGGGCTGCAGCACTTATTGTGCCACCCTTAGAGGCCCTGTACCTTCACACACACACACTGCCTTTGCAGGCTCCGTGTCTTGTTGCAGAACAAAGTGAAGAGTCGACATGGCACACATCCCTGTGTGCCATGCCTACAACCCACTGCCCTGGCATAGATCAGTCACCCCTCTAGCTGGGTGCTCTATACCAGTGGTGAGGGTACAGGTGCATGAGCCCTGTACCCCTACAGTGTCTAAGTCCATTCTTAGACATTGTAAGTGCAGTGCTGCCATTAAGAGTATATGGTGCTGAGAGTTTGTCATTACGAACTCCACAGCACCATAATGGCTACACTGAAAACTGAGAAGTTTAGTATCAAACTTCTCAGCACATTAAACTCACATTGCTGCCAGTGTGGGATTTAATGAAAAATGCTCACAGAGGGCATCTTAGAGATGCCCCCTGAAAAACGACCTACCACTAGCAGGCTGAGTGGCTGCTTTCAGCTGCCAACACCAGACATGTTTCTGGACCCCTGGGTCTAGAGCCTGCTGCTCTCGGGGGCCTGAAACAATGCACATCCTGGGACGAGGTGCCAAGCCTCCTCCCCCAGGATGGGCAGGGTCCACGAAGGGGAAGCTTCAAAGGCTTGCTGCCTTTGTGAGCTTCCCCAGGCCACTTGCTGCTCTCAGCAACCGGCCCCCACAGGTTCTGACCCCCACTTTGGGTGGGAGAACCGGCGGGAAAAACAAGTGAGGAAGAGAGGTGTGCCCACCTCTGCCAACTCCACCCCTCAGGTGGGGGAGGCGAGGTGAAGCACAACTCTCAGTCCACGCCATCTTGAGGATGGGGGGACCCAGCCAACCAGGGACAGGCTCATGCCCCCCTCCCACTGGAGGGTGGCATAATAGGGGGTGTACCCACCCCAGGGAAGGGACCCATTGGTCCTAACCTTTTACCTACTTGTAACGCCCCTAAATCTAGTATTTAGGGGCACCCCTGAACCTTACTTCCACAGACAAGAACCTGCAAGAAGAATAGAAGAAGAAGGACCGAACAGCTGTGCCGAAGCTAGCAAGAGGAGGGTACCCACTGACTTGACCCCAGCCCTACCGGCCTGTCCTCACCTCGAAACTGCTCCAGCGAAACCCTGGTGTGTCCTGCAGCCAGCAACCTCGACAAACCCGAGGACCTGCCTGCCTTCAATCCCAAAGTCTCTGTCTCCCCTGAACACCGGATTTGTTCAAACAACAGACTCCAGTTCCGCAAGGATCCGCGGGTCTGCACCACTCTGCACCCAACGCCCACGGCCCAAGTTCGAGTGGCCCAACACCAAGAGGAGGTCCCCCCGGCGATCCTGACCCAAGACCCCGCGACCCCTGACCTGCCTCAAGCCTCCAGCCGACACCTGCAGCCTCAAACCGGAAGGTCCCCCCAACCGCGACCAGGAGCTGGTAAGAAGATCCGACCCTAAAAGGCACCCCTGCACCCGACGCCCCACGGCCTTGGGTGGTCCAACCGACGGTACCTAACCAACCCCCAAGATCCCAACTTACCTCTCCAAGTGGTGGTCGCACCCAGAAGACTTTCGTCCCCGAGCCTGCAGTGCTTTTGCAAACCGGAGACTCCCGATTGAAAGCTACAGTGTTTCCGACGCCAAAACAGCACTCTGCACTCGGCCACCCCAGTGCCACTGAGGGTGCATCTTTTGTGTTGGCTTGAACCCCCATTTGCCCTGAGCTTAAGTCCAGGAGCTTTGCTCCCACAACCTAGTGACCTGCTCGTCAGCAGCCACCAACCGGAGGCCACCTATTCCCCATTGGATAACATTGGACCTCAGCACTCTGCACCTGGACGCCCTAGTGCCGCTGAGGGTGTAACAAGAGTGCATCCTTGACCCTGGGGGACCTCTGAGTCGAACCCCAGAACCCCAACTTCCACAACAAAGTACTTACCTTTAAACCGATAACACTATTTTCCTCCATAGGATAACATTGACTGTTTTTCTATGAAAAGTTTCTAAGTGTGGAGATGGAAAACCTAAAGAAATTCTTTAAAATTGTACTAACTAACAAAAATGCTTTTACTTACCTGTTTACAGGAAATGTCCCAGTGCAGTATCCAGGCATACTGCACTGTGTAAGAAAAGTAATCTCAAAAGTAACTTACCTGTAATTTTACTAAAAATCCTATACAAAGTATATGTACTGTATTCTGAAAAGCATTACATTATCAGTAACAAATTCACACAAATGTGGAATGCACCACCAACATCAAGAATAATAATGTCCATCCAATGTTGATTTTATATATACGGTTTCTTTATTCCTCCAATTTCAATAAAAAAATTGCCAAACAGCCGACGCGTTTCGTCCAACTGGTGGGGACTTCATCAGGGCTTAATAGGTCAATCTATTCTTCAGTAGTATTCGTTAGTGTAGGACTAGTGGGGTCCTATGCGGAAACTGTTCCCTCTTGTGTCCAGGGACAGTTAAGAATAAAAGGCTCCTGTGCCGTACCGATGCGAGCATATGACTGTCCGATTCAGCGTTCTCCTCAACAATGATGTGGGACATTATCAGTAACACTACTGTAATCAAATCAAAGTCATTTACAATTCAAACTATTTACAAACTGCATTACTACTGTAAAGTATTTATTGCTTACCTGTGCCAGGCTTGCTTGGTTCTAGAAAATAAAATAACTAAAAGAATATTTTCATACAAAAACAATTGGTTTGAAGTTCAGTCTGAGTGTGTGAATTCATTTGCTGACTGAGTGTGTACAACAAATGCTTAACACTGTCCTCTGATACTGCCTTACTGCTCGACCACACTACCACAAATAGAGAGTGAGGTGCTATCTACTTTTACCTCTGCCTACCTTTGGGGATCCACTGGACTCTGTACACACTATACCTCACTTTGGTATAGTATATACAGAGCCAGCTTCCTACATTCACCTCTGCACAATGATAGCCGTAGCACTTTGATGTTAGCAGAGAGACAAGTTATCATTCCACAGAGGGCTGGATAAGTCACTGATTGGCTCAGCTGCGTCAGCAGATGGAAAGAGCGTACACCGCGGACCGGACCCATGGAATGGCACAGTCAGCATATCACAGTCCAGCACACATTGATTTATCCCTTTCTTCATTTGTTTATTCCACATGTGTGTTTGTGGCCAACGAGGCTGAGTCAGAAGGCAGCTCTGTACCATTTACTGACTTACGTCATCACCCGTCAAGGGGAGGGGACAAGGGGCGGGTCTTCAGGATCGAGGAGTAATGTTAGGGCCAGCATCGGATTGGCAGGGTGGGCAATCGGCCAGCTGCTGGGCTGGTTTTTTCAGCTGTAGATACAATCCCATTTTCCTGGGCCGGCTTGGCCTCTGACGCTTGACCTTAAAGGTTGCTGTGACGTAACAGCAGAGATCGGAGCTGGTTATAACCAAGTACAGGGAATGGCTGGTCATTGTCTTGTGCATAGGACAAGGGGCCAAACTGAGCCGCCACTGCATGTGGTGGGTCTCCCCCTGTCCCCAGTCTCTCAGTGTGACAGTGAGGCCACTGGGAGTGGCTGTGCTCTCTTTGAGCATCACAGCTAGCAGTAATGTCACCTGGGGTTGGGGTGAAAGGGGGCTGTGCAGGGAGACAGATTAAGTGTGGAGGCCATCTAAGAGGCTCTACTTTTGTTTCCAGCAGCAGACAGAGGAGCCCTAGGTGCCCGCTGCCACCTTGTCATCTGGGAGGGGTCTCCAGTTCACCACTGAACGAAAATAAAAAATAAAGCAAACAACTAAAAGGAGCAAAAAGAAAAAAGTATTTGACAACACAAAACAATTATTTGTTTTTGTTAAACATTACTGTGAAAAACGTTCATTCTGGACCAAAATGACAAAGGGAAGGGAGAATAGACACGGCAGGACAGTAACAAAATGGATTGGGAGAGAAGAACAATGTGGAGAGAGACAAAAGGAGAGTGAGACAGCAGACTGGAGAAGAATGACAAAAATATGGGAAGAGGAAAAGGAAATCAAGTGAGGAAGAAAGGGAGGGTCGAGGAGAGAGGACAAAAGTGCTAGAGAGGCAGACAGATGGAGGGAGTGAGGGGAAAGAGATTAGGGAGAAGAAGTGATGGAAGACAGTGGAGGGAAGGGCAGAAATTGTTAAAGATAGAAGGAAAGCGAAAGTGGAGAAGAGGGACACAGGAAAGTGGTAGTGGATGTGGCGTAACAGCCAGAGCTGCAGACTTTGGCCCTTGGGAACCAGGTTTGAGTCTCAGCATTGCCTCAACATCCTGTGATTCTAGGCAAATTAACTAATTTCCCTGTGCCTAAAAAAACCCAAATGTGCCCATGTAAAGTGCTCCAATACCTTCGGTAGAGTTTGCACTTAAATAAAACTACAAAAAAGGTGAATAATGAAGGAAATGATGGAGAGGAGAGGACGGCAGAAGAGGTTGTCAAACATTTCCTGGTCTGTGAGGAATAAGGAAGGATGGTCACTCCCTCACATGCACTATCCTCATTCTCTCCCTCAGTCTAGGGCTTAGTTTAGAGGTTCTTGGCATTCTATGAGGTAGGGCTAAATGTAGATTACAATCCACCAGTGGAATTCCCTTCATCTGAGGGATGGAATGGTAAAGGAAATTTCACCTGTGGCTTCTCCTGTGGTTTAAACGCTGCCTCCAGGCACAGGAGGACTTTCTGTTACCGTCTGCAGTGAAGAAATAGAGGGGACACATAAGAATATAACATTCGGTGTGGTATAAAGAAATTTAAGGGGTAGAGGGACATGAAAGAGGCTGACAGGAGTGAGCAAGACAGGAGAAAAAAGAAACGTGTGCAAGACACAGAAATGAAATTAAACTTAAAGGAGAGATGCAAAATGACAGGAGAAGTAAAGGCATGAGAAATATACAAATAACTAAAAAAGAGCCCACAGGGGGCAGGAGTGGGAGAGAGGGGGGGTTTGTAGACAGAGAGAAAGATAGGCAAAGAGAGAGGGGAAAAGGGAGAGACTGAGTGAAGGACAAAGGTAGAATGAGAGACACCAAGGAAAGGAAAGGAAGTAGAGTATGAGAGAAAAGCAGGAACTATGAGAGGGGCAAAAAGTGACAGGGAGAACGAGAGAGGTGCACACAGCAAGTAAGAAAGGGGTACAGAGAGAATGAACGGCATTTGAGTGAATTCCTGCAGCTTTTCCAGATTCTGATCAAGTCTCTCCCCACAATAAAAAGACATCGAGTACGAAGCTGTATGCAAGCCCCAAAGACATTGAGTACGAAGCTGTATGCGAGCCCCAAAGACATCGAGTATGAAGATGTATGCAAGCCCCAAAGACATCGAGTACGAAGCTGTATGCAAGCCCCAAAGACATCGAGTGCGAAGCTGTATGCGAGCCCCAAAGACATCGAGTACGAAGCTGTATGCAAGCCCCAAAGACATCGAGTACGAAGCTGTATGCAAGCCCCAAAGACATCGAGTACGAAGCTGTATGCAAGCCCCAAAGACATCGAGTACGAAGCTGTATGCAATCCCCAAAGACATCGAGTACGAAGCTGTATGCAATCCCCAAAGACATCGAGTACGAAGCTGTATGCAAGCCCCAAAGACATCGAGTACGAAGCTGTATGCAAGCCCCAAAGACATCGAGTACGAAGCTGTATGCAATCCCCAAAGACATCGAGTACGAAGCTGTATGCAAGCCCCAAAGACATCGAGTACGAAGCTGTATGCAAGCCCCAAAGACATCGAGTACGAAGCTGTATGCAAGCCCCAAAGACATCGAGTACGAAGCTGTATGCAAGCCCCAAAGACATCGAGTACGAAGCTGTATGCAATCCCCAAAGACATCGAGTACGAAGCTGTATGCAATCCCCAAAGACATCGAGTACGAAGCTGTATGCAAGCCCCAAAGACATCGAGTACGAAGCTGTATGCAAGCCCCAAAGACATCGAGTACGAAGCTGTGTGCGAGCCCCAAAGACATCGAGTACGAAGCTGTATGCAAGCCCCAAAGACATCGAGTACGAAGCTGTATGCAATCCCCAAAGACATCGCTTGCAAAGAGCCTCCAGAGTGACAACCATAAGAGGAGGACCCCTGGTTCCTTGAGGGTGAACAGAAGCCTCCAGACACGAAGGATGCGCATGGTTCTCGGACTCACGGCCTGATCTAATACAGGATATTCAGGGATCTTTGGGGGGGGCACAGACTAAGGGACCAATAGGTGACTGACACATTCAGGTACCCAAAGCAGAGAAATGTACAGGCCTGAAGATCGGGTGTGTTGTAGTGGAACAATGGTGTGTCTGGTGGTGTGTCTGGTCTTGGCCAATGCTACTGACCCCACGAGTTTAGAAAAAATAATTTATTAGAGATTTCTCCCAAAATGACTCCAAATGCTAAAAGTGGGCCACTTTTTCTTTCGCGCCTGGGTCTAATTGTGTTCCCAGTCCGACCCTGGTCAGGGCTCCGAGAGCCTCTCCTTAAGACTCACTCTTTTATTTGGTCTTGTTAACTAGCAGCTTCCTGTGTTAAGCATCTTGTTGCCATCTAGTCATGTGGCTCGTGGGTCTTGTTGCTTGGCCTGTCTCTGTGACTAGATTTCTTGCTGGCTACCATGTCTTGTTGCTGTAGGATTACTTTAGTGATGTCGGCTAGAAGCTGTTACTAACTTGCTTGTCATGTTAACTAACCGGTCTTGTTAGCAAGCTTTTATTAGAAAGAAGAGACATGGTGAGTGAGTACTGACTGTTGATGTAAAGGTACAGTGAATCCCTGCTCAGCCTCCATCGTGACGTCGCCCTCCTGAGACTCCCTATGTGTGTCTTATCGTGACCTCAAACTCCTGTCCCTTGCTCAGAACCCTTAGATGCTGACCTCACACTCCTGCGTCTCCTCCTTTTAGCCTCATTCCCGCAGAGCTGCCATCTTTCAGCCTCGTATTGATTCCTTGCGCACCTCAGCCTCCCCATCAGGGCTGGATCGATTATTCTCATATAATAACTCAGTCCCATCTTTCAGCCTCATGTTCCAACCTCGCTCTCCTGATCCACCCCCGTTAGCCTCAGACGTCAACCTCCGCTCCTCGGCCTCCTCCTTTCAGCCTCCTAATCTGACCTCCTACTTCTCGGCCTCCTCCTTTGAGCTTCATATTCTCACCTCGTACACCTGAGGCTCCGCCTTTCAGCCTCATGTTACAACCTCGTACCCCCCTACAGCGTCGTATTATAACCCGCTACCTCTCACTCTCCTCCTTTCAGCCTCACATTATAACCTTGAACTCTTGGCCTCCCCCTTCAGCTTCATATTATAACCTTTCACTCCTCAGTCCCCTTATTTCACCCTCATATTCTGACCTCATATGCCGCCGCCTCAGACTCCTCTTTTCAGCCTCAGATTACAAACTCGTCTTCCTGAGCCTCGCCCTTCAGACTCCTATTATAAACCTCTACTCCCCGGCCTCCTCTTTTCAGCCTCTTAATCTGACCTCGTACTCCTCCTTTCAGCATCTGAGTGTAACCTTGCGCTCCTCAGCCTCCTCCTTTCAGCCTCTTACTCTGACCTCGTACTCCTCCTTTCAGCATCTGAGTGTAAGATTGCGCTCATCAGCCTCCTCCTTTTAGCCTCTTAATCTGACCTCTTACTCCTCCTTTCAGCATCTGAGTGTAACCTTGCGCTCCTCGGCCCCCTCCTTGCAGCCTTGTACCTCGGATGTGCCTCCCCTCTGCCTCATATCATGAGTCCATCCCATGAGTCTCTTCTTGCAGCCTGATGTTGCAGCCTTGTACCTCCGATGTGCCTCCCTTCTGCCTCATATCATGAGTCCATTCCATGCGTCTCTTCTTGCAGCCTGATGTTGCAGCCTTGTACCTCCGATGTGCCTCCCTTCTGCCTCATATCATGAGTCCATTCCATGCGTCTCTTCTTGCAGCCTGATGTTGCAGCCTTGTACCTCCGATGTGCCTCCATTCTGCCTCATATCATGAGTCCATTCCATGCGTCTCTTCTTGCAGCCTGATGTTGCAGCCTTGTACCTCCGATGTGCCTCCCCTCTGCCTCATATCATGAGTCCATTCCATGCGTCTCTTCTTGCAGCGTGATGTTGCAGCCTTGTACCTCCGAATGTGCCTCCCCTCTGCCTCATATCATGAGTCCATTCTATCAGCCTCTTCTTGCAGCCTGATGTTGCAGCCTTGTACCTCCGATGTGCCTCCCCTCTGCCTCATATTATGAGTCCATTCCATGCGTCTCTTCTTGCAGCGTGATGTTGCAGCCTTGTACCTCCAATGTGCCTCCCCTCCGCCTCATATTATGAGTCCATCCCATGAGTCTCTTCTTGCAGCCTGATGTTGCAGCCTTGTACCTCCGATGTGCCTCCCCTCTGCCTCATATCATGAGTCCATCCCATGAGTCTCTTCTTGCAGCCTGATGTTGCAGCCTTGTACCTCCGATGTGCCTCCCCTCTGCCTCATATCATGAGTCCATTCCATGCGTCTCTTTTGCAGCCTGATGTTGCAGCCTTGTACTTCCGATGTGCCTCCCCTCTGCCTCATATCATGAGTCCATTCCATGAGTCTCTTCTTGCAGCCTGATGTTGCAGCCTTGTACCTCCGATGTGCCTCCCTTCTGCCTCATATGATGAGTCCATCCCGTGCGTCTCTTCTTGCAGCCTGATGTTGCAGCCTTGTACCTCCGATGTGCCTCCCTTCTGCCTCATATCATGAGTCCATCCCGTGCGTCTCTTCTTGCAGCCTGATGTTGCAGCCTTGTACCTCCGATGTGCCTCCCTTCTGCCTCATATCATGAGTCCATTCCATCAGCCTCTTCTTGCAGCCTGATGTTGCAGCCTTGTACCTCCGATGTGCCTCCCTTCTGCCTCATATCATGAGTCCATCCCATCAGCCTCTTCTTGCAGCCTGATGTTGCAGCCTTGTACCTCCGATGTGCCTCCCCTCTGCCTCATATCATGAGTCAATCCCATGAGTCCCTTCTTGCAGCCTGATGTTGCAGCCTTGTACCTCCGATGTGCCTCCCCTCTGCCTCATATCATGAGTCCATCCCATGAGCCTCGTCTTGCACCCTGATGTTGCAGCCTTGTACCTCCGATGTGCCTCCCCTCTGCCTCATATCATGAGTCCATCCCATGAGTCTCTTCTTGCAGCCTGATGTTGCAGCCTTGTACCTCCGATGTGCCTCCCTTCTGCCTCATATCATGAGTCCATCCCATGAGTCTCTTCTTGCAGCCTGATGTTGCAGCCTTGTACCTCCGATGTGCCTCCCTTCTGCCTCATATCATGAGTCCATCCCATGAGTCTCTTCTTGCAGCCTGATGTTGCAGCCTTGTACCTCCGATGTGCCTCCCTTCTGCCTCATATCATGAGTCCATCCCATGAGCCTCGTCTTGCAGCCTGATGTTGCAGCCTTGTACCTCCGATGTGCCTCCCTTCTGCCTCATATCATGAGTCCATTCCATGAGCATCTTCTTGCAGCCTGATGTAGCAGCCTTGTACCTCCGATGTGCCTCCCCTCTGCCTCATATCATGAGTCCATTCCATGAGTCTCTTCTTGCAGCCTGATGTTGCAGCCTTGTACCTCCGATGCGCCTCCCCTCTGCCTCACATCATGAGTCCATTCCATGAGTCTCTTCTTGCAGCCTGATGTTGCAGCCTTGTACCTCCGATGTGCCTCCCCTCTGCCTCATATCATGAGTCCATTCCATCAGCCTCGTCTTGCAGCCGGATGTTGCAGCCTTGTACCTCCGATGTGCCTCCCCTCTGCCTCATATCATGAGTCCATTCCATCAGCCTCGTCTTGCAGCCTGATGTTGCAGCCTTGTACCGCCGATGTACCCCCCTCTGCCTCATATCATGAGTCCATCCCATGAGCCTCTGCTTGCAGCTTGATGTTGCAGCCTTGTACCTCCGATGTGCCTCCCCTCTGCCTCATATCATGAGTCCATTCCTGGAGCCTCGTCTTGCAGCCTGTTGTTGCAGCCTTGTGCCTCCGATGTGCCTCCCCTCTGCCTCATATCATGATTCCATTCCATGAGCCTCGTCTTGCAGCCTGATGTTGCAGCCTTGTGCCTCCGATGTGCCTCCCCTCTGCCTCATATCATGAGTCCATTCCATAAGCCTCTTCTTGCAGCCTGATGTTGCAGCCTTGTGCCTCCGAAGTGCCTCCCCTCTGCCTCATATCATGAGTCCATCCCATGAGCCTCGGCTTGCAGCGTGATGTTGCAGCCTTGTACCTCCGATGTGGCTCCCTTCTGCCTCATATCATGAGTCCATTCCATGAGCCTCGTCTTGCAGCCTGATGTTGCAGCCTTGTACCTCCGATGTGCCTCCGTTCTGCCTCATATCATGAGTCCATTCCATGAGTCTCTTCTTGCAGCCTGATGTTGCAGCCTTGTACCTCCTATGTGCCTCCACTCTGCCTCATATCATGAGTCCATTCCATCAGCCTCGTCTTGCAGCCTGATGTTGCAGCCTTGTACCTCCGATGTGCCTCCCCTCTGCCTCATATCATGAGTCCATTCCATCAGCCTCTTCTTGCAGCCTGATGTTGCAGCCTTGTACCTCCGATGTGCCTTCCCTCTGCCTCATATCATGAGTCTATTCCATGAGCCTCTTCTTGCAGCCTGATGTTGCAGCCTTGTACCTCCGATGTGCCTCCCCTCTGTCTCATATCATGAGTCCATTCCATGAGCCTCGTCTTGCAGCCTGATGTTGCAGCCTTGTACCTCCGATGTGCCTCCCCTCTGCCTCATATCATGAGTCCATCCCATGAGCCTCGTCTTGCAGCCTGATGTTGCAGCCTTGTACCTCCGATGTGCCTCCCTTCTGCCTCATATCATGAGTCCATCCCATGAGCCTCGTCTTGCAGCCTGATGTTGCAGCCTTGTACCTCCGATGTGCCTCCCCTCTGCCTCATATCAGGAGTCCATCCCATGAGCCTCTTCTTGCAGCCTGATGTTGCAGCCTTGTACCTCCGATGTGCCTCCCCTCTGCCTCATATCATGAGTCCATCCAATGAGTCTCTTCTTGCAGCCTGATGTTGCAGCCTTGTACCTCCGATTTGCCTCCCTTCTGCCTCATATCATGAGTCCATCCCATGAGTCTCTTCTTGCAGCCTGATGTTGCAGCCTTGTACCTCCGATGTGCCTCCCTTCTGCCTCATATCATGAGTCCATCCCATGAGTCTCTTCTTGCAGCCTGATGTTGCAGCCTTGTACCTCTGATGTGTCCCACTTCTGCCTCATATCATGAGTCCATCCCATGAGCCTCGTCTTGCAGCCTGATGTTGCAGCCTTGTACCTCCGATGCGCCTCCCCTCTGCCTCACATCATGAGTCCATTCCATGAGTCTCTTCTTGCAGCCTGATGTTGCAGCCTTGTACCTCCGATGCGCCTCCCCTCTGCCTCATATCATGAGTCCATTCCATCAGCCTCATCTTGCAGCCTGATGTTGCAGC
This sequence comes from Calotriton arnoldi, assembly GCA_963921515.1. Classification (NCBI taxonomy): domain Eukaryota; kingdom Metazoa; phylum Chordata; class Amphibia; order Caudata; family Salamandridae; genus Calotriton; species Calotriton arnoldi. The sequence continues at coordinate 2,648,573 of CAWUFW010000725.1, forward strand.
CTTTTACCTCCGATGTGCCTCCCCTCTGCCTCATATCATGAGTCCATTCCATCAGCCTCATCTTGCAGCCTGATGTTGCAGCCTTGTACCTCCGATGTACCCCCCTCTGCCTCATATCATGAGTCCATCCCATGAGCCTCTGCTTGCAGCTTGATGTTGCAGCCTTGTACCTCTGATGTGCCTCCCCACTGCCTCATATCATGAGTCCATTCCTGGAGCCTCGTCTTGCAGCCTGATGTTGCAGCCTTGTGCCTCCGATGTGCCCCCCCTCTGCCTCATATCATGAGTCCATTCCATGAGCCTCGTCTTGCAGCCTGATGTTGCAGCCTTGTGCCTCCGATGTGCCTCCCCTCTGCCTCATATCATGAGTCCATTCCATAAGCCTCTTCTTGCAGCCTGATGTTGCAGCTTTGGCCACCGATGTGCCTCCCCTCTGCCTCATATCATGAGTCCATCCCATGAGCCTCGGCTTAAAGCGTGATGTTGCAGCCTTGTACCTCCGATGTGCCTCCCTTCTGCCTCATATCATGAGTCCATCCCATGAGCCTCGTCTTGCAGCCTGATGTTGCAGGCTTGTACCTCCGATGTGCCTCCCCTCTGCCTCATATCATAAGTCCATTCCATGAGCCTTGTCTTGCAGCCTGATGTTGCAGCCTTGTACCTCCGATGTGCCTCCCCTCTGCCTCATATCATGAGTCCATTCCTGGAGCCTCGTCTTGCAGCCTGATGTTGCAGCCTTGTACCTCCGATGTGCTTCCCCTCTGCCTCATATCATGAGTCCATTCCATCCGCCTCTTCTTGCAGCCTGATGTTGCAGCCTTGTACCTCTGATGTGCCTCCCCTCTGCCTCATATCATGAGTCCATTCCATCAGCCTCTTCTTGCAGCCTGATGTTGCAGCCTTGTACTTCCGATGTGCCTCCCCTCTGCCTCATATCATGAGTCTATTCCATGAGCCTCTTCTTGCAGCCTGATGTTGCAGCCTTGTACCTCCGATGTGCCTCCCCTCTGCCTCATATCATGAGTCCATTCCATGAGCCTCGTCTTGCAGCCTGATGTTGCAGCCTTGTACCTCCGATGTGCCTCCCCTCTGCCTCATATCATGAGTCCATTCCTGGAGCCTCGTCTTGCAGCCTGATGTTGCAGCCTTGTTCCTCCGATGTGCCTCCCCTCTGCCTCATATCATGAGTCCATTCCATAAGCCTCTTCTTGCAGCCTGATGTTGCAGCCGTGTGCCTCCGATGTGCCTCCCCTCTGCCTCATATCATGAGTCCATCCCATGAGCCTCGGCTTGCAGCGTGATGTTGCAGCCTTGTACCTCCGATGTGCCTCCCTTCTGCCTCATATCATGAGTCCATTCCATGAGCCTCGTCTTGCAGCCTGATGTTGCAGCCTTGTACCTCCGATGTGTCTCCCCTCTGCCTCATATCATGAGTCCATTCCATGAGCCTCGTCTTGCAGCCTGATGTTGCAGCCTTGTACCTCCGATGTGCCTCCGTTCTGCCTCATATCATGAGTCCATTCCATCAGCCTCGTCTTGCAGCCTGATGTTGTAGCCTTGTACCTCCGATGTGCCTCCCCTCTGCCTCATATCATGAGTCCATTCCATCAGCCTCTTCTTGCAGCCTGATGTTGCAGCCTTGTACCTCCGATGTGCCTCCCCTCTGCCTCATATCATGAGTCTATTCCATGAGCCTCTTCTTGCAGCCTGATGTTGCAGCCTTGTACCTCCGATGTGCCTCCCCTCTGCCTCATATCATGAGTCCATTCCATGAGCTTCGTCTTGCAGCCTGATGTTGCAGCCTTGTACCTCCGATGTGCCTCCCCTCTGCCTCATATCATGAATCCATTCCATGAGCCTCGTCTTGCAGCCTGATGTTGCAGCCTTGTACCTCCGATGTGCCTCCCTTCTGCCTCATATCATGAGTCCATTCCATGAGTCTCTTCTTGCAGCCTGATGTTGCAGCCTTGTACCTCCGATGTGCCTCCCCTCTGCCTCATATCATGAGTCCATCCCATGAGCCTCTTCTTGCAGCCTGATATTGCAGCCTTGTACCTCCGATGTGCCTCCCCTCTGCCTCGCCCGGTGACCTCTAGTTCTGTCAGTTCTCTTCTGCCTGCACTGCAGTTTCTTGCACAATGTTTCCTCCCTTTTTGGCCCTAGGTGTCTCCTGGTCTCAGAGGTACATAGTGAGCCATATAAATCAGTGACGTAGCCAGCGTGTCATGGGCCCCAGCGCGAGGAAGGAACGGAGCCTCTTAACCACTGTTTGAAATGTGAAATACAGCAATATTCAGGGTTCAGTGGGACCCTCGGTCCTCTGGGTCCCAGTGCCACTGCACCTGCTGCACCAATGAAAGCTGCGCCTCTGATTTCAATGCCTTTCGCATCCCCCCCCCACCCCCCCCCCCCCGCTTCCCTACTCTATTTAAGGTGTCCCATTTACTACACTCAACCCATCTGCGGGATAGTTCAATGTCTCTCTCATGTCTCCCCTCTGCCTCTGTACTTACCCCATGAACGCATTTATATGTCTCTCTCGTCGCCCCCCCTCCCCCTCCCCGGTGTATGTTCACTGCAGAGATGTAGAAATGGCTGCAGTATACCTCACGCCTCTTTATTTCATCACTGGGGTGTTCAGATGTCTCCCTCACACCCGCCTCTCCCACCGTACCCACTCCCAGGAGATAGTCTGTCACAGATTAGATCAGCGAGAGGACTTGGGGGGTGGGAGGTCGGGGCATCGTCTGGACATGGGTTCTGAGTTTCTAGAACGAGGAATTTCCAGAGATTAATGTGAGCATTCCATCCGTGCCACACCCTAACATACTTGAAAAACATTTCAAAAGAGGAAAGGGGGAGCTAGTGAAAAAAACATCCGGGGAATTTGCAAGAGTCAATTTCAGGCAGGAGTCCCTCAAATGAGGCCGTTTTGGCTTTAAAAACCAGGGGTCTCCCACCTGAATCGGGTCATTTACAATGCATGCCCTAAGTGTGATGGGTTTGCCCAGACGTGGGTCCCATAGCCTGTCCCACTGGAGCCATGCTGCCCCTAGCTGAAGAGGCTCTATTAGGCCAAAAATGTTTGGTTTTTTTGGAGGGTGGGGGGTCGTTTTGCAGTTTCATATAGCACAAACTCGACCCTAAGGTATTGGCGTGCTTTACATGAGCACCAGTTACATTACAGAAGGACTCATTCATTTTTGGTAGGCATGGGGAGATTAAGTAATTTGCCCAGAATCACAGGATGTTGAGCCGACGCCAAGACTCGAACCTGGTTCCCCAGCTCCAAAGTCAGCAGCTCTGTCCACTGCGCCACATCCTCTTCCCGTTCTAGAGTTGCTTGTGTTAAGGTTCAGGGTGCACCTGGCTGGCAGTTCGGGTTGGACTGTTCCTTTTTTTTTTTTTTTTATTTATTCAGAAGCCAAATTGATCAGTACAAAAGGGAAACCATGTAGTTACAACATATAAATAGCATTTTCAATATCCTAAATACAAAATTCATATTGCATAATTTGTTAAGCAATTTTAAAAAAAGAGGATGGCCCATAAAAAAAAAAAAAGTACACACATGAATTCCGTCTATTATGTACTTGCTCCATTTCTCTCATGCCAGATCTTTAGAGGTTCCCATATTTTCCTTCCCTTTTCCCTGGCTCTTGCTCTTATATAACCCGATTTCCTGCCTGTAGATGTTTAGTACACGATGGAGCCACTGCAGGGGTGTAGGTGAATCCGAATCTTTCCAGGCAGTAGCAATCAGCAGTCGAGCCACGGCTACTGTCATGAATGCAAAGTCTCTCTCCGATGTATCTCGATTAATCTGACAATCATAACCAGGCAGCATCATTGCCGGGGTATAGTGACTACCTTGTTGAGGGTTTGTGCCCAGAGATCCTCTATACCTTCCCTCAGTGCGGTGAGTTTGGTACAAGAGAAAAACATGTGCATTATATCCGCAGGGCCTAACTGACACCCAGGGCATTTATCGTTGCCTCTCTTCCCCATGTATAGAGCTTGGCTGGCGTATAATACAGATTAAAAATGGTCTTAAAATGCTGAGCCTTTAGATTGGCTGACAAAAAAATCTTTCTACCAAGACTGATTGACATATCCAGGTCGGCATCGCCATCTCCCAGCTTGACCACACATTTTGCCTCTATCTCTTCCAGATCGTCAGGAAGGTTTTCTAACAGAACTTGATAATAATCTCTAATCCTACCATTCTGGCGAGTAGCAGTTTTTTAAAATTGGGATCTTAGCCAGGTTGGGGGGAACCATTGGGGAGGCACCTAAGGCATTCCCTGATCTGTATATATTTAAAATGTGTATTATTACTGACCCCATATCTTTGCACAAGTCCTGTGAATGTAAAATTTCCAAAAACAAAACAAGAACGCAGTTATGGCCTCAACTTTGCCTGCACACCGTTTATCCCTAATGTTTTTTGAGAGTGCTCACTCTTTTGGGTCAACCGAAAAAACCCAAGTTTAAACATACAATTCAACAATTTTGAGGAGCACAGTAAGGTTCTTTCACAAAAAAGTCTGAAAGGATCTCTTATAATTTACAAAGTTTACACACTACTCATATTTAGGTAAAATGACAGCAGGAGACTTTTACTAGTCATATAACACAAAAATTAGATTCACAATTGATTGTTTTTCATCATCTTTATTCTTTAATTTCTCAAATTTCGTGATAAAACAGGAGGACAATTCCAAGATGGAAACAGCCTTCGCGTTTCGTCCCTATTCACATGGGACTTCTTTTGAAGAAGAATTTGAGAAATTAAAGAATAAAGATGATGAAAAACAATCCAATTGTGAATCTAATTTTTGTGTTATATGACTAGTAAAAGTCTCCTGCTGTCATTTGACCTAAATATGAGTTGTTAGACCTGGCACCATTGGCGTGGGTCTCCCTTCCATTTTTCGCTGTTGTCTCCTCTGTTTTACTGGTGTTAGATGCTCTGGGCGCTGTGCCACTGCCATTCAGTGTCACAGCGCAAATGCTCCCTGTGTAAATATGTCTATGTGAATTGGTATACCCCTGATTGGCTCATTTGGTTTACCTGCCCTAGTAGTGTGGTAGTGTGGCCTATGTGTGCCCAGGGCTGGTAAACCAAATGCTGCTGGTGGGCCTGCAGCACTGATGTGTGCCACCCACAGAAGCAGCTTGTAAAGTGTGTCTCAGACCTGCCACTGCAGTGTCTGTGTGCAGTCCAGAACTGCCATCTTGGCTGTGAAGTGCACTCACTTCCCAGCCCCTGAACCTTCCCTTGGCATCTTGTAAGTCACCCCTATGGTAGGGTGCATTGTATGTGTAAGGAAGGACATGCCTTGGTGTGTGTAGCATGTCCTGGTAGTGAATTATGCACCATTTCGTTTTTCACTACTGTAAGGCTACCTGTTCCTCATAGGCTAGATTGGGCAGTTTGACTATTACATTCTATAGTCCTAACTGACCCCAGGAACATGGTAGAAAAACGAATTTAGTATGCCTGAGCTCAGAATATTAAAATACACCTTTTAGTGAAGTTTATTTTTATATTCTGTGTTTGAAAATACCACTTTTAGAAAGTAGGTATTTTCTTGCCTAAGCCTTCCAGTGTGCTCTGCTGTTATGTGTATTGGCTGTCTGGTTTTGGAGGGGCAGGACAGGCTGAGTCAGACCTGGGCTGAATAGAGAGATCTGCATTTAGAGTGTGGGGAGGGGTGGCTCCTTGACCTGAATAGGGCTGTGCCTGGCAAGGTGAATGCTGGCTCCACCTCCCACTGTGTGTCTGCTAGCAGACCCCCTCTTTCTGAAAGGAAGGATGCAGCCTGGTAAACAAAGTGCTCCAGGCCTGAGCAGAACTGGTTCTGGCTAGGTTCAGTGACTGGTAGCTTCAAGGATCAAAGGCTTTTGGGGTATAAATATCTGTGCTCAAGCCCTTACATTTTGTATTGCTTTTGGATCTGGAGAGGAAACTCTGTCCGTGCCACTGGAGGAATCTGCAGGAAGTGACTGTCCCTGTGCTGTGTGTTGTTTCTTGCACTGGCCTGCAGCAGTGACCACTGGACCTTGAAGAAGAGGAAAAGGAACTCTTGAGAGAACTTTTATTTTTGTACAGCAATTACCCAAGGGCTAGGAAAAGAGCTAGCCTCCTGCTGGAGTCTCAGGCACATCAGACTCCACCACCAACCTCCTGCTCCCTCCCTGCGAGGACTGCTATCTGCAGAGGAGGCTCCTGTGAGTTCCAGGGCCTCTAGTTTGCATCAGAGAAAAGAAGGTGAGAAATCGACGCTAACGCATCTTTGCGGGCCGCTGCAGTCGAGAGCGCTGGGAAAATCATTGCGCTACTGCCGCCGAGGGCCCGCAACACGAAACCATCGCTGACGCCCCTTTGCGAGCCGCTGCAGCCGAGACGCGCTGGAAAGATCATCGCGCTGCTGTCGCCGCGCACTCGCAACCCTTAAAGAAATCATCGCTTCGAGACATCGCAGTGCAGACGCCGTGCGTCCGCCACTTTGATCGCATCGCACCGAATTTCGTCGCTCCCTCGCGGAGCGTCTTGTCTTCGCATCGCAACACGATCGCACAGCGCAACAGGATCACCGCATCGACTTCGCCCACGCGGCAAGAAAGTCATCGCATCGGCGGTCCAGCGTGCAGAAGTTTGTCGCATCGTCTCCGCACGCATCCCGCAGATCGGCGCATCATCCTCCCTTGCGGCAAGGATTTCAACGCATCGCCGGCCTCGCGTGCTGAGAATCATCGCTACAGCTTATTTGCGACACTTTGTTGGTTTTGCTACTAAACCCAGGTACTTTGTGAAAGAAAGGGTCGCAGAGACCACTGCTTTGAACTTGAACCTTATTTTTGCAACCTTTGAACTATTTTTGACAGCCCTTCAACAGTTATCCTATTTTTGACAGTATTGTGGCTTTTACAGTTATTGGTCTTGTGATAAATCTGCCTTTATATAAAGATACTTATTTTTTATAATAACTACTTGTGTGGTGTCCCTTTGTAGTGTTCCTCACTGTGTTACTGTGTATGATCATAAATGCTTCACACCCTGCCTCTGAGATATGCCTACCTGCTCGTGCTACGTTACCACAGGGTTGAGCAGGGGTATTAAAGAGGGTAGCCCTCTCACTCTGACTTAGGAAGAAGGGTCCCTACTTGGACAGTGGCCAGCCATTGCCAACTAGAGACCCCCATTTCTAACATGAGTAGTGTGTAAACTTTGTAAATTATAAGAGATCCTTTCAGACTCTTTTGTGAAAGAACCTTACTGTGCTCCTCAAAATTGTTGAATTGAATGTAAAATTTCCAGTTTGGTCGTAGAGATTCATTATCCTGTCGATCCCGGCCTGCTCCCAGTTTACCGCCATTGTGTCATATATCGCGGTTGGAAATATCGAGGAGCGCAATATGGGTGTGTACCTATTATACCTGGGAATTTTCAATAATCTACTAACCTTTTTCCATATATTCCAAGCCGCTTTAACACACTTAAATCGAGTCTTTTTATAGTAGCTTGCTTCTACTTGTCGCAGAAAGAGACCATCTGCCTCCTTCCCAATCGATATATGATAGATTGATGGTAAATCTAACTCTTCGTAGTTTGGCCGACCTGGCAATAATAGTGTGTACATCTGCTGCAGGGCAGCAGCCCAATAGTAAAATAACAGGTCCGGGACACCCCATCCACTCGTTCACGACTTTGCGTCATACTTTTAAGGGCACGCCGTGTCTTCTGGTAGCCCCATATAAAGTTGGAAAACATGGCGTTAATCTTATTAATAGTTGTATCAGCTAGTTCCAGGGGGATCGAGCGAAACAGATATAATATTTTGGGGAATACTTTCATTTTTAATATATTTGCTCTCCCGACTATTGTGAGATGGAGTTTGTCAAGGCGTCTTAATTCGGGGCCTATTTTAGCAAGCACTGGGTCAAGGTTGATTGACCATAATTCGTCCAAATCAGAGGTTATATTGACCCCCAAATAGATAACAGACTCATCTTTACGTGGGTCTTGGGTAATGCACTTGGAGGAGCATATAATCTGAGTCTTCCCCTTGTTCAAAAGATATCCAGATCTTATTCCAAACTCCTCTGCCATATTTTCAACCCTCTGATTGCCTAATCCGGGTCTGTGGTGACTATCGCAATATCATCTGCATATGCTAAAATCTTTGTGCTGTACCCATTGCAGATTACTGGTGCTAGTGCAGCATTATAAACAATCCTATTAATAAAGGGGTCCAGGTATAAGGCAAAAAGAATTGGTGAGCAAGGGCAGCCTTGCCTTGTCCCTCTCGCTATCTCAATCTTCCCTGACATATTACCCATCACTTGTATTTGTGCATACGGCTTATAATACATAGCTTGAATAGCAGTCAGCAGGCGTGAGCCCAAACCCCTTTCTATTAATACCTCCCAAAGATATTGCCACGCTACCCGGTCAAAGGCTTTTTCTGCATCTAGGAGGACCACCGCCACTTCCCTCCTTTCTACTTCTGCAATATCTAGTATGGAAATAGCCCGCCTAATATGGTCGGTGGTCCCCCTACCTGGCACAAAGCCATGCTGCCACGGGGATACCAATGACGCTATGATTTTCTGTAGTCGCTTCGCTATAACCTTTGAATAAATCTTGGCATCCGTATTCATCAGCGAAATTGGCCGATACGACCCTGGAAGTTCAGGTGGTTTACCCTTTTTGACAAATACTACCACATTCGTACCCTGCCATGACGGGGGTGGAAGCCCTCTCTGTTGTACATCTAAAAACAGGTCGTGTATAATTGGGATGATCTCGCCTTGAAGTACCTTATAGAACTGCAAGGGAATTTTAGCCGGTCCGGCTGCTTTTCCTGCAGAAAGAGAGCCTCTTACCTCTAAAACCTCTTCGATTGCTAGCTCTTTCTCCAGCACTAAACGAGTATCTTCATCTACTCTTTTGAGCAGTGGCCATCCATTGTCTTTTGACACTGATGCAGCTACTGGAGGGTCAGCTTGAAGCAGCCTTTTATAATATTGTTCACACTGATGCAGCTACTGGAGGGTCAGCTTGATACATCCTCTTATAATATTGTTCAAACACACTAACAATCTCTTCAGGTCTCTTCTTATACTGCCAACTACCGGACTTAATTTTGCTGATATTATTTCTGGCCAATTTCTGCCTTGTACGTAGTGCCAGTAGTCTACCAGCTGCCTCCCCGTATTCATATAGCTCGGCCCGGTGAACCTGGTAGGCTTGGGCGACTTTTCCCTGGAAGTGGCTACTAATCTCTGCCTTGACAATAACAAGTTTGACCTCATAGTCCTGTGTCAGCTCTTTCTGCTCCCCGCTGCTAATCAGCTTCGTATGCTCTTCCTCTAGTTTGGCCAATCTATCTATTAAGGAGTTCACCTCATCTTTCTGTTTTTTCCGGATCCTACCCACATAGCCTATAATCTCCCCTCTTAAGCAAGCTTTATACGTGTCCCACACTGTTTTATGTGAAGCACTATATCTATTTATATCTATGAACTCAGTAGTCCACTTTTTAATATACTCAAGAAATTCTTCGTCCACTAACAACTTTCTGTCAAACGTCCAGCTGCTCTGTTTCAAGACACCTGTTTGTCGTAATACCTCCAACAATAACGGGTTATGATCCGAAAAAGAGTTTCAGGAGCTTTTTAATCCTGAATTCGCCCATAATTTTTGTCGAAACCAGAAAATAATCCAGACGCACGTATTTTTTTATGTGGATGTGAAAAATAGGTGAACCCTGGGTCCCTTAGATTATTCTCTGCCCAAACATCTACCAGCCCATGGCTGGCTCTAAAAGCACCCAGTGCCCTAAATACTTGGGGTTTCCTCCAATTGTACTTTTGATTCATATCCTTAGTGCTTCCTAAATGTATATTGAAATCACCACAGACTATCAGAGGGTCCGGACAGGTGGCTAGTTCAATTTCCAGCTCTTCCCAAATTTTTGGGTCATCTTGATTTGAGCTATATATAGTGGCAAGCGTCACCCCTGTATTTAAGGATATTACCGCCCAGCGTCCCCATTTACTGGCGAGTGCACTCTTCACCCCTCCAACATGATGTTTAACATGTATAGAGACCCCTCTTATCATGGAGGTCTGGGTAGAACATATAGCCAACTCATAGCCCCTTATGCTAAGTACGTCTCTATTTCCCCATGGGATGTGTGTTTCCTGTAAGCAGATTATATCGGGGTTGATAGCCTTCAATATTTCATATACTCTGTTCCATTTACTTCTGTCGTTTAACCCCCACATTTACTGAACAAATCTTTAGTTCACCCATTTTTATCTGCAGTGCTCCACAATCTGTACCTTGCCATCCTACAATCTCTTAATTGCTCCTTTCCCTTTTCTTTGCTTCCTATATCTGGCTTCTTTTTTCCCCCTTTTTGAGCTGCACCCACAGCCTCATCCCCCGTGCCCAACCCCATCTCCCCCCTTCCCTCCCTACTGCTCCCTCCCTCCCCCGGCAGCCCCCCTCCAATTGAGGCTTCCAGGCTGACTGCCTGTATGTGATGGAGCAGCCTGGCCCCATGATCAGTGAGACTCCACCTGTACCCCCTCCACTTTCCTCCTACCCCAATCAACAATCACCCCCCCACCCCATCCGTCACCAGAATCTTTTATATTTCTCCTTGATGAAGAGGATAGAACAAACAAAAAACACAAGAAAAAGCGCAGAAAAAAACAAAGAGAAGAAGAGTCAGAATGAGGGGTAGAGGAAACAGTCTGTGGTGGCATTGAAGAGTAGAAGTAGACAACAAAAATGAACCAGAATAGAAGACAATAAACCCAGACAGTGGCATCCTAGCCCTATCCTGTATTTCATATATATTCCCTCTTCAAATTTAGGTTCAGATTCAATTTCCCCCTCCTACCGCCCTGTCCCCATTACTAGCCCAGTAAGAGTTTTCAAACCATGCAGTACTAAGCATAACCATATAGCAGTCAAACTTAATATTAGATCCCCGCTTTAATGCCCCCCAGTTCTTCCAGCGCTTCCTTTGCTTGAATTTCTGAGGTAAAGAACCGGGCCCGGCCCCCCAATTACTACTTTCAACTTGGACAGAAATCAGGCCGGGTAAAGAAGGTGACAGCTTCTACTTTCCGTTTATTCTCTGGTCTGGCTTTTTCGTATATGTTTTGACGAAGTAGAAAGTTTCCAAAATATACCAGAATCGCCCTTGGCTTGGTGTCAGGCCTAACTGGCTTTTTTACGTTAAAGGAGATTCGGTGAGCTTGTTGAGTTTCGTGTGACCAATTCAACCCCTCAAACTCGGGAAATGCCTTCTCAAGCAGATCTATCATGTAGAGACGGGCATCTGTGCCCTCCCTCCCCTCGGGAATATCCAAGACACGCAGATTGTTCCGGCGTTGTCGGTTCTCCTGGTCCTCTAGCTTCCATTGGATGTCCACCAGCCTGGCCTCATGCGACTCAGACTGAGCTTGAGCTCCAGCTATATCCACTTCCAGTGCGTTAGTTCTTGTCTCCAATTCCTTTAGCCATTCGCCGATACTGCTACAGATCTTGGCTACTTTGCGAACAGAGCCTTGTACCTTGCGCAGTGCAGCTTGCGACCTTCGGTTATCCTGCTTTGTCTCTGCCCGGTGGGACATAATCGACTGTAGAATGACATCCAGCGTTGAGATAGTATTGTCTCCCGAGTTTATTTCTGCTCCCCCTACAGCCCCCTCCAACTGGCTAGATGGGGAATAGTCCCAGTTCAGCTCTTCACTTCCTTTCCTCCTTCGTGCGGCTTTCTTCAAACGCTTTGAATTTCTAGCTGCTTTACGCAGAGTTGCTGCAGAATCCAACCCACTAGTGCAATCACTTGAATCTGACATGGAGATTGACTCCTCTGGAGACCCTGTATCGTCCTCCGAGAGAGAGTAGAAACGGTCCGTAGCCTCCGGGTCATTATCTTTCCCCAGCCCTTCAGCTCTTTTAGAGCGGGATACAGAATGCCCTACTTTCCCTGGAATATGCTCCTTAAGTTGACCGCTCTGCAGAGGGTGTTTAATTGCATTATCTAGTGTCTCCTCCCCCCTCCCCAAGGGAGACTGTCATTGCTCTGTTCAGGCTGGGTAATATTGTTCATATTGTTGTTAGACACTTCCTCTGGTATTTCCTTTCTCACAATCCCCTCCTCGTTCTCCTCCTCTCCCTTGTCAGTGCGAGTTACACAGGGAGCCTGCACCCCCCCAGTTTCATTGTTATTGATCACACTTGCCGCCCCATTCATCCCCTGCTGCTGTCCATTACCGTTGCTCGCTGCTGATTCCAACTGCTTGGCGTCGGCATTCCCTGCTTGCTCCTCGCGCCTGTGAACGCTACTGTCTGGAGTAACTCCTATGCCTTCCGGCCCAGCCCGCTTCTTGGTGCCTTTCAGAAAGTCCGCTACTGAGAGACCGAGCAGACGCTGCTGGTGCATAGCACCGCCCTTCCCGGGCACTCTCACCCCAGTTCCGGGGTTGCAGCTTGCCGACGTCATCCCGCTCTGGCGCCTTGTTCTACGCCAGGTCGTCCTCCAGTAACAGCGGCATCAGCAGAGCCCACCGCGGGGCTTCCCGATGCTGTGGCAGCTGGTGTCCCATTTCTGGCCCGCCTGGGGGGGGCCGTCTTTGGCTTTACCGCCACTGGGTGTCAAGTTGGTCTCAGTGCCACACACAAAAAAAGTTTTGTAGGGTGGCAGAAGCTTTGTCTTCTGTGCGGCGAAAACCTGGAATGACCTTCCGTTTCACCTAAGAAATGCCACGGATCTTTTAGCCTTTAGGAAAGGTTTAAAAACCTGGCTTTTGCTAAATAAACTCTTTCCCTCCTTTTCTTGCCTACAGGATAAATAACTAGCGCCAGGACACCCTCGGGTAACCGCTGCGCTTTAAAAATATTATTAACATAACATAACCGCCCTCTCTGAATCGGAGCACTCCAATGCGACTCGCAGGTTACGGCATGCAACGAGCAGCTCCCGCTGTCCCGCCGCGATCTCTCCCTTCGCCGCCCGGATGCCGAATCTCCCGGTGAGTATCTCCTGTAAAGCATCCAGCAGCACAACAAGCATTTCTTTTTCCCCTTCCTTCTTCCCGGGGGTAGGTGTGGGTTAGTTGCGAGTGTTTAGTGGAGTCTCACTGTCTCATGATGCTCTAAGCCGCATCGGTCACCTCAGCCGACCGCCATCGGAATTGCCTCTTCCGGTTGACCTATACTCAGCTGCCTCGGGTTGAACTGTTCCTATTGGAGCAGGGTCAAGACTTATTTGCATATGGCTGGATCCAAACTGAGATGGCGTGGTGAGCAAAAAAACGATGGATTGGAATGATACCCTGAGCGTTGCCAGTGGTTCAACTATTTGCATTTATTCCACCCATTCGTCCTACCACCCCCTCCTGTTGGTGTTTGATGAAACGATCTGAGTGGCAAGGGTATGCCCAGCCACTGGTTTTGTGCCCCTGGAGCCAACCGGCACCCGACGGACGAGCCCCAATCACGACAGAACTGGTCTTGGCTGTGCCTTGTGTGAAATTAAATTAAACTAAAAAGTTTTATAAAGCACAACAAGTGCCCGAAGGCGTCAAGGCGCTAATGAGGTTAGCAAGGGAGAAGCCAGGAAAATAAATTACTCCCCCCCCCACTTTGACCTATGTGTTTGTGATTAATGTGCGAGTAAAGTGCGCAACCCCAACCTGTCCTATGAAGTGCTATGGTAATTAAACCCCAGGCAAACTTTTGCAGAAAATGGTTCAAAATACTGAACATCATTGCATGATTTTGAAGGAATTTGACCAAAGGCTACAAATTAACCAGTATTGACTTATTTCTCTGATTCATCCTTTCCATCTTCTTTCTTTCCCTTTACACTTCTTTCCTTCCTTCATCTTTCTTTTGTTTTTATGTGTGCTTCATTCTTCCTTTCCATCTTCTTTCTTTCCCTTTACACTTCTTTCTTTCCTTCCTTCATCTTTCTTTTGTTTTTATGTGTGCTTCATTCTTCCTTTCCATCTTCTTTCTTTCCCTTTACACTTCTTTCTTTCCTTCCTTCATCTTTCTTTTGTTTTTATGTGTGCTTCATTCTTCATTTACATCTTTCTTTGCTTCTGTCTAGTCTTCTCTCATTCCATCTTTCCTTTTTTCTAGTTTTCTATTCTTTACTCTTATCGCTCTCCTGTCATTCCATCACACCTTCTTTGCATCCTTTCTTCTTATATTCCTGCCTTTCTTTAATTCTTTCTTTCTCTTCTTTACTGCAGTCGCCTATCCTTTTATCTCACATTTGTTCTATATTTCATTATATTATTCTGCTTTCCATCTTTCTCGCCTTCCATTTTTAGGTCGAGCCTAGCGCAGCGCATGCGCTGCTCTAGGAGAGGGCCTCTTGGAATCACTACAGACTCGTGCGTGTCCCACGGACTCCAGCTTGCGGGAGCGAACAGTGGCGCGCCTGGTGCATCTGTTCTTGATCATGTTTCTTTCCGGTCGCTTTCACTTTCGCGGCCGCGTAAATTTAGCAGTCATATTTCTCTGGCGTTGAGTTTGTGGTTCTGTTCTCTAACAGGGCTTGGCTGCACCAGCCAGAATCTCCCTGTAATATGCTCGCTACAAGCGTATGACTGCATGCTACCGGTATTTCCATGTTGGTGTATAGTCGTGTGTAGTGGTTTCTATAGTTACCTATGCCTTCTCCAGCATCCGTAGCTTGAATCTTTGTTATGCTGCCTTCTATATTCTGTTTTAGAATGTGGAATGCGTTTTAAGTGATGCTGGAGTCGTGAACTGCTGTGTCTGCTGCGCAGTACCTCCTGTAATGAATAAACCTTATATTCATCTGAATTTGCCTTCCGAATTCACTACAATTATGTTGGCGACGAGCTGAGGGAGGTACTGCCGAACCCACGAAGGACTTTGTGAGCAGAGCGCATCTATTTATCGAGATCTTACCTGCTCTCAAGGCTGCAGCAATCACAGAGGGAGGAAGCGAAGGAACACTGAGGCATCGGTTACTGTCGAAACGAAAGATAAGTGGCGCATGCTCGTAGCGAGTAACAAGGAGGAAGCACCTTCTTGACTGTTGCCGGAGTCAACGGCGGCCGTGGTTGGCAAAGGGTGCTTGACTGATCTGATCAAGCGAAGCATTGGTTGGCAGTGGTTGGCGTCTGCTACGTGCCGTGCGTGTCAGCCATTTTGGAGTGGTTGGCAGTGGTTGGCAAGTGCTACGTGCCTTGCGTGTCGGCCATTTTAACGTGGTTGGCAAACGTGGTTGGCAAGCGTATATCAACCACGGGACTCGGATCAACACTGCCTCAGCGTTAATGCTGTCAAGCTTATTTTTACCACGTCAGCGTGAATCACCTTTACCTTTGGCAAGCCATTTTGTCAGCGCTATTCCACCGTGGACTACTTTTGTGTCCCTCGTTTTTTTTTTCTTTAATAAGTCCGGATGCTGCACATGGTTAACCCTGTGTCAGTTCTATTCTTTTGATTTAGTGACTTTATTCCTTGTTGTGACTCCCTACTGTCACACACGCATTCTTCAGAGACATGCACATCTAGTTACGTTTTAACCAGCCATAAGCTTCCGGATTTAAAAAAAAAAAAAAGAAAGAAAAGTGACACTTTAAAAGTCAATCTAGTTCACTACATCTTGCTTTTTAGTGTATAATCGTCGGCATGCACACTGTATCTGCACCTTCGTCTTTTCTTGAGACACCTGGCAACCCACCTATTGTGTGGAAAAAATGGTATGACGCATTTGTTACTTACCTGGGGGCCATTGGTGCTTCCAGATACCGTCCTGAAAGGAAGAAATACTTGCTCCTGCACTGTTTAGGCTTCGAAGGGAGGTCGATTTTCAAGCATTTGCCACCTTTGGTAAGAGGTCAGGATGAAGAAGACATTGACGAATATATGGAAACTGTTAGGAAGCTTGAGTTGCGATTTGACGTACAGCCAAGTTTAGTTGTTATTCGTCACAAATTCTTTAAAAGAGAACAGTTGCATGGTGAAGATGTTGACACTTTCGTATCTGCGCTCAGGCAATTGAGTGCGGATTGTCAATTCGAGAATTTTACCGAACAATTGATTAGAGATCAATACATCTGCAAGTGTGCTGACAAGTCCATCCAACAAAAGCTCCTTTCTATAGGAAATCCCTCTTTAGAGGAAACGGTCCGCACGGCGAAAAGCATCGAACTCTCGAAAGTTTCAGTCAAAGAATTAGAGAAAAAGACTGAGGAAGCTGTTGCGGCTGTCAGAGTCAAAGACTCCAGGAACACTCTAGTGTCACGTTCTGATAAAAGACCGTTTTCAAACAATCTGACCTATGCTACAGATGTGGGAATTCTTCCCACTATAAAGGGAACAAGTTTATCCTGCTAAGAATGCTTTGTGCAAAAACTGTGGGAAATATGGCCATTTTGCGAAAATTTGTCAAAGTACAAGGAATGCTAGTAATGGTCAACAGAACAAAAGTACAGGCAGTTCTGTAGGTGTGGCAAATGTTTCAGACGCGGTCAATGAGTGTGAAAGTATTCAAAACATTCAAGAGGACTTGAGGGACATGGTTATGGTCGTAAATGATGAACAGGTTGTCATTGGAGATGCGTCCGAGTGTGTGGATCCCTATGTTGAAATTGGTGTGGGTGATAAGAAATTACAGTTGTTGGTTGATTCTGGTGCTAGAATAACCATGATTACCCAAGAGTTATTCACTGAAACATGGTATGGTCGACCTTTAGAGCCCCCCGACAGAGCGCCAGTCTCCTATGAAGGGCGAAAGATCGAGCTGGCTGGTTACTTTGAAGACATTCTTGAATTCAAAGGCAGGAAAATCCAAGGCAAGGTTTACGTGGCTATCAAAGGGTTGTCTATTTTAGGGTGGTTCCACCAGGGTCTATTTCAAATGGTTCTCAGGCCTGGTACCAAAGAACAAGTCAGCGTTGTGGACTCTTTGGATTACAATCAGAAATTGTCGCTTGATTTCCCTTCTGTGTTTGAAGGGGGTTTGGGTGAAATCAAGGGGTTTGCTCATGAAATAAGGGTCAAAGACGGTGCCATCCCTGTTAAGCACAAGTTGAGAAGTGTACCATTTAGTGTGAGGGATGGGTTGGAGAAAGAGCTCAATGAGTTGTGTTCTAAAGGGATTATAGAACCTATAGAATCTTCATTGTGGCTTTCACCTTTGGTTGTGGCTAGAAAAAAAAATGGTGACTTGCGTGTGTGTGTGGATTTGCGCAGTTTAAACAAGAACATTTGGATTGACTCACATCCCTTACCAAAAATAACTGAGTTACTGGCGTTGACCAAAGGTGCTAAATGGTTCACGAAGTTGGATCTTGCTTCCGCATACCACCAGGTCGTTCTAGATCCCTCTTCGAGACATTTGACAGCTTTTGTTTCTCCTTGTGGTACTTACCAGTACCGCAGAATGCCTTTCGGCTTAGCGTCAGCAGCAGCTGTCTTCCAGAGGTTGATGAGTCAAATGTTGAAAGGTGTTCCTGGTGTTGCTGTATTCCAGGATGATGTATTGATCTTTGGTGAATCCAGAGCCGGTCACGACAAGTCTCTTAGGCAGGTCTTAAGAATCATGCAGGACAAAGGTGTTGTTCTCAAGAGCGAAAAGTGTCTGTTCCTCAAAGAGAAGGTGGAATATCTAGGTCATGTAGTATCGCAAAATGGAGTTGAACCTAGACCAGGTTTGGTTAAGGCCATTGTGGATGCCTGTCCTCCACTGATAAGACTGGTTTGAAGTCTTTCATTGGACTTTGTGAATTTTATTCTAGGTTCCTCAAAGATTACGCATCCAAAGTCCAACCTTTAACCAACATGTTAAAAAAAAATGTTACTTTTATTTGGGACGACAAGTGTCAAGGCATTTTTGATTGGATCAAATCTCAGTTGGTGGGTGATAGGATCTTTAAGCCATTTGATCCAAACAAAAAATGTACTATCACTGTTGACGCAAGTGGTTTCGGTTTGGGTGCCATCCTCACTCAAAACAATGGTGACACTGAAAACACGTTGGGTTATGCCTCCAGAGTACTGAGGGAAGCAGAAATTAATTTCTCAGTGATTGAGAAAGAGTTGCTAGCTTGTTGGTGGGCCATCAGGAAATGTAGTCCTTTTGTGTGGGGAAACCATTTTGTTTTGAGAACGGACCATAGTCCTTTGGTTTCTATTCTAGCAGGTGAAAAAATAAAAGAGCACACACCTAGAATTGCAAGATTTTCTACCAAACTGTTACAGTACAATTTTGATATTGTATACTTACCCGGATCAAGAAATGTCAGAGCTGATTTTCTCTCCCGTTTTCCGGTGACAGAGTCCGATTCTGATATGGAAAAGGATGACGATCAGGATGATTGTTTTGTTGCTACTGTTGATGTTGAAGATATGTGTGCTGTGAGTGAGTCTGAGTGGAGGATAGAATTGGCTTGAGATGATATCCTTGTGGAAGTCATGAACTTTGTCAAGAAAGGATGGCCAAGAGAAAAAAACGTTTCTCATCAGTTCCAAACTTTTGTAAAGGTTTCTCATGAGCTCACTGTAGAGGATGGTATCCTTCTGCGTGGGGAGAGGTTGGTACCTCCGGAAAATTTAAGGACACGTTTGATGAATGGTGCGCACGAAGGGCATTTAGGAAAAACTCTTACTAAGCGCAGATTGAGAGAGGTGTTCTGGTGGCCACAAATGGACAAGAGTGTTGATGAGATAGTTGATAAATGTGTGGTATGCGGATGTGCGGAAAAAGGTTTCGTAGTGAGGTCTCCCCCCATGCAGCCTGTTGAGTTTCCGAGTCGGCCATGGGAAAAAATTGGTATTGATCTGGTTGGTCCATTCAACTTACTCCCTGTGTCATCGAGGTTTGCTATGGTCGCCATTGATTATTACTCCAAATGGCCCGAAATTCGGTTCATGAGTGAGCCAACTTCCAAGAATATAATTTATTTTCTAAAAGATGTCTTTTTAAGAGGTTTTCCTTCATCTATTGGGTCAGATAATGGCGTACAATTCGTCAGTTCTGAGTTTGAAAGTTTTCTATTGCAAGGGGGAATCACGCACCACAAGAGTGCGCTCTACCATCCCCAAGCCAACGGGTTGGTTGAGCGCATGAATAGAGTGTTGAATAATTGCGTCCAATGGGCCATTGCCAGTAAATGTGTGGTTCAAAATGCTGTTCGCTCGATGTTATGGTTTTACCGCACTACTCCTCATTCCTCAACTGGTATTTCGCCTTTTGAACTTTTGAGGGGAAGGAAGCCATCATCCAAAATTTGCCCTGGTTGGATGCCCAAATGGGTCAAGATGAATGTCATGGATGATGTGGATGAGTTTGTTAGATCAAATGTTAAAAAGGCTCAGGAACAACAGAAAACCTATTTTGATGAGAGGAAAAAATGTGTCTCCCTTAAAATCAGTGTGGGTGATGTGGTGCGCATCAAGAGTCCCATTCACACGACCAAGGGACGATTCAAATTTTCAGATCCTTTTATTGTCGACAAGGTGTGTGGCAATGCCATTAGGGTTAACAACAAGAACTGGTGGAACATTGCCAGAGTGGTCAAGATGAAGAATCAACAGTCTTTCGACTGTAGTGCTGGTGCAAAAAAAAAACACTGTCAAGAATGGGCACTCATCTTCTGCTTCCAATGGAGGGAGTGAGAATCTCTCTTCTTCTCTCCGTAGGAGCAAGCGTCATTGCAATGTCCCTTTGAGATTCCGATGAAGGGATTTATTGTATATTGTTTTCTTGTGTTTTCCGCTTATTTACTATTGCTAAAAGTTGCATGGTTCAAAGTTGTTTTTGCATTGTTTTTTATTGTTTTGTTTTGATTTTATTTATATTTTAGTTTTCTGTCTAGCTTCTGGAGGGAGAAGATAATGTAGTGGTTTCTATAGTTACCTATGCCTTCTCCAGCATCCGTAGCTGGAATCTTTGTTATGCTGCCTTCTATATTCTGTTTTAGAATGTGGAATGCGTTTTAAGTGATGCTGGAGTCGTGAACTGCTGTGTCTGCTGCGCAGTACCTCCTGTAATGAATAAACCTTATATTCATCTGAATTTGCCTTCCGAATTCACTACATCGTGTCCGGTTAATGTCACCAGACAGCCACCTCGTACCTCTGGGCGTGGAGACAGCGTACCAGTCCGTGGGAGCTCTCTTTCCTCATTCGTGGAAGGACCCCGCGCTGCCAGGTGGTACCCCTGCTACTTGCGCATCGCTGGAAACAGGGCTCACCCTACCTTGGGACTATGTTAGTTCTTGAGCGCCTGCAACTTTCGCTCGGCCTATATATCACAGACCTGCACGTGTGTAATTTTACCTCCAGATGCCAACTTGCCTTCAACGTCACCAAAGGTCTTAAAATATTGTTTTTCTTTACACAGTCGAGTGTAAAAAACGCATTACTTGAAGGGGTTTGCCGTTCGTATGTTCATACAACCATAACAAAAATGTGAGATTGCCCCGCTCAAAATGTACTAGGTTCTATATTTTAACAGGCTTTATTCTCCTGTTTAATACTCTTTTCTACAGTTCTCGAACAGGATGCGTCAGAAAGATGCGCCTTCCCTTTTTAAAAGAAAGTCCTCTTGAATTACATTCATTCTAGGGGCCAAAAGCACTCGTTGAAGGGTGAGAACAACGGCTCGCTGGATTATCCAAATGGCCTTTTCTGTTGGGAAGAACAGATTGCAAGAAAAGTTTAACCACGTGCCTGAAGTCGCAGTCGATAACGTTGATAATATTAACCCCGTCAGTGGTACTCATTTCACCAATTTCTGACTGATGAAAGGCTGAGCAAAAAGGAGAGTTTCGTTTCGTTATGCTGCACGTTGGATTTCACACGAGACCACTCTTCCCCGACGAAGTAATTTAGAACGTGTCGTGTGCCCTGGTTATCTAAAACAGAAGATACATGTCACCTCTTATCAAATAAAAGGCGTACTGACAATTTAGGCGCACAAACAGTCTGCAGCTAAAGATAATAAGAGAAGTGATGGGTACAGGCAGAAAATCGTGCGCTCGCCGATTTCATAGTATCACAGGCAGTGCAGACACGAACGGACCGAGCTCCCTGGCTTGCCACTCAAATGTACACATCTCTCCCTGACAGACGAAGCTTTTCTATTTCGGTTTTCAGTATATTGTCACACTGGTGAGTGTTGCTTCTAGAACTACTTAGTGCCCTCAGTTACGGCCCTGCGCACCGTGCAATATTTGCCGTCATTGCATCAGTTCCTAGGAACAGGCGCACGGTCCAGGACACAAAGGCAACACCCTGCCTGGTTGCGCAGACAATGCCTGACGGACAGTGCTCTTCGGGCCTTCCCGCCTTACACCCGGGGAGGCGCCTCTACCGCCCGCGGCGCTCTGGAGTCAGTCCCGTTGCATCAGTCTGCGTGGAGCTGCCCAACGCCGAGCCGGGCCGGGCCGCTTTGATGCTTTGTGCTGCGTCCGCTTTCGGCACCGTCCCGCGCTTTTCATCACAGAGTCACACTGGATGGGGATTAGCAACGAGAAAGGTACCAGGGCAGGCGTGACGCAGCAGATAGTGCAAGTGCGGCCGCCTATTTCAGCATTGCTTTTAAATGGGGAGTTGGTCTTGCATCTTCCCGAAACTGAAGGTCACAGGTGTGGTGCAAAGATAATTTGTTTAACATACCTGAATGCAGTGGCAGTATACTGAGTACTACAGCGTAACATCTTTGTGCGTTTGTTTCATATAACAGAAAAACACAAGTGCTGTAAGAAGCAATTGTCCAACACCTGTAAGGGGCGTCCAAGGACAGGCTCCTTGCAGCCGTCAAAGTCATTATACGCTTTAAAGGCTTATATTAATGTCTCTTGTGTAACGAAAACCATGTATATACATTTATAAAGCATTATGCTTTCCTTCCGGGTCTAGAAAGGACTATGGAAAAGAATAGAAACAAGGAATTCTGACCTAGTTTGTAAGGCAGGGCCTGTGAAGTTCCTCCACAAACTCATAGACATCTGGCCCCCACAAAGACCCCTCCCGTTCCCCGTTTTGTGCACGGAGTACACTTCTTAACCCGCAGGGCCACGTAGCTGTGTCCAGAGAGCCCCAGTCCGAAATACTATAGGCTGCAACTTGAACAAGAGATGCCCAAAAATTGGTCGCACAAATCTGAGGGTGTGTCCGCATCTCATTCATCGCATAGTCTGTTTGCTGGCTCTGAGGTCAACTTAGCCCCCGAAAATAGCGCTTCCTAAAGGTGCTTTAATGCTAATGTTCTACATGTTTGCAAGCATTCTGCATTTTGGAAAGTGTGGGCAAAGGGCATATAAAAGTAGTGTGTGCAAGATGGCACAATGCGTTCAAGTGGGGAAGCCAGGATTAGAAATAAACTCACCAGGCCGAAAAGCTAGCAGTTTCTATGTAAGTGAACAGTTCATGCACCGTCCACTAGCAGCTGCAGTTGCATCAGTCAGTAGGTGACCAATTCTCCTATTTTGTGGAGAGCCCAAGTAATAGACTCTCTGATACCCGATATTGCTCGCAGATTGTGTGAGAAGTTGGCCTGGCATATGCTGTCCACTAGTTATAGTGGGCACCTTGCACCAGTCCAAATGACCTTTATTGATGGTAGGTTTAAAGACAACCTTTATTGAAAGCTATCCTAGTGGTAGCTATGGAGAGCAGCCTTCAGGCTAAGTCTTGAAGGAGTGTTAAGCTGTTGTTTTACCAGTTATAATCTCATGAATGACCAAATGAAAGGAGAACCACACCAGGTATATATATAAAATATATGTATTTATTACTAAACACTACCCGATAGTCTCTTTATGAGGCTAGAGGTCAAAGTACACAAGTTACAAGTCAAATAGCACAGTAAATTAGCACAATATACGATTAGCCCTAGGGGCGTACCAAACCATATATTAAGAAAGTGGTATAAGAACCACGACTTAAGTAGACACAAGGCCTAGAGCCTGTAGAATCGCTGGGACCCCAAGGAACCACCCAAGGTAGTGACACAGGGGACCCACGGGGGCTGTGTGCAGTGTGTGAACACAGCCGCGAGCTCCGTTAAAGTCTATGGGAAAGGCGCGGTAAGAGTTTTAGAGTTTAAGGACACTTAGAAATGGATTAGGACCAAACCCTCTTGGACTTAGACAGTTCTAGGGTTAACACCCACGGGAGCACCGGAGTACTCGAGTTACCTCACCCAGGGAAGCCGGGTGCATAGGTGTTGAATGGTGTCGGGTCGCGGCGTCGATTTCAATGGCAGCCTGCAACGAAGTGCTGCTGCCGGGAAGATGCGAAGTGTCCGAAGAGATCCAAGCCTGGATCGGAGATGAGAGGAACCTGAAAGCAGAGGGGACAGAGTCTGGGTCACTTGCCAGTGACCAGGGGCACGATAGTCGAATGCCCACCGATGTCGGGTGCTTCAGGTGAAAGAGGAAGCTTGACTCTTCAGCCACGAGGACCAGGAGGCGTTGACGATGACCAGGAGCTGGATTCGAGCTGTCCCACAAAGGATGTCGAGTGCTGCAGCGTTGGTGTCCAAATTGAACACACTAAGCCTTGGCAACAGAAGATGCTTCGGTGCAGACCAGCAAGGTCTGAGAGACTCACCACTCGGTGGGGAGTTACGGCACGTCTGGAGCAACCAGAAACGCCCAAAGAAAATCAGAGTTGCCTTCACAGGGACCCACCAGTCGACGGACCAGGGATCGCGAAGGAGAATCAAGCGGAAATGCAAGAAGCAGGCCCACGGAACACTCGTGGAGTGTAGGCTCACAATCTTCGGTGCAAATGGTGCTCGGGGCCTGGGCCACAAGCAACCCAAAGCAGGACTTCAAAAGTTGTCGATAAGTTGATGCACTAGCAAATGTGCACGGTGTCCAGGGGTTCCGGTTCCACGTCACTCGTGAGGGCTGTGGGTCTCAGCTTTGCTGGGGACTCGGGTCGACCTCTGAGAAGTCTGGAAATCCTCTTCCTGGGCTGCAAGTACTTTGGAGTCCGGCGGGAGCTTCGGAGATGCAGACCGGCAAATGCTTTGTTGGTGCCTGCCAAGCAGGGGAGTCACTCCTTGACCCCAAGGGAGATTTCTTCAGTCCTCTAGTCTTTATTAGAGCGTCGAAGTTCCAGGATTCAGTTGCAGAGTTTCGTCCAGGGATATCTAAAGTCCTGTTGCCAGGGGTTCCTTACTTATACCTAAGAAAGGGGTTGGACTAACTCTGTGGACCCACCTATGGGAGGGTTTGGAAAGAGGGGTGGCTACACCCATTTCCTTTGTCCAGTTTCACGCCAGAGCAGGGGCTGGTAGCCCCTGCAACCGGTTTGAACTGGGGTATGCACGAGGACACCAAATGTGCCCCCAGTGCAGGACTTCAAAGCACTCTGAGAGTGCACCCACCCAGCCCCAATCCACTAAGGCCTGTCTGGGAGGTGGTAACACCTCCCTGTGACAGGAAACCTATTGTCCAGGCCTCCCCTGCCGGAGTTCGGTCAGCAGCAGGAGGCCAGACTCGTGTCTGTGGCTGCAGCATCCACTTTGTGATGCCAGGGCTCTGTTTAGTTGGTACCAGGTATACCAGTGCTGTCATGTCTCTCCCTCTAGAAGGGTGGGATCATACTCCCACACCAGTTACTGGTGTGGGGGTATGATTCCAAGGTGTTTGACACCAAACACGACATGTTTCCGTGCAGCCATCCCAAAGTTAGCATTTACCGCGAGGATACAATGCACTTAAGAGTATATGGTCAGGCTGCACCACAGACAACCCCGGAGAGGAGATTCCGAGGGCTGCAGAGGGGCTCTGCTCATGCATGGGCACCCTCTCACATATAACCAAGCACCCTGCCTTCAGGATTGATAAGGCCTGCCATAGGGCTGACTGATAGGTTTCTATGTGCAGTGATAGGTGAGATATAGTGAACCTATATCTCTGTAAGGGGTGCATGCACCACCTCACCCAGGCTGCAGTAGCAGTCCTGTGGTGTCATTTTGGATGGCCTTCCAGGGATGGCATAATACATGCTTCAGCCCCTGGTAGGCCTCTGGGGTACCTATGCCCTGGGTACATAGTATACCATATACTAGGGACTTATAAGGGCACCCCAGAATCCAATCTGGAGTGTACTTAAGGTACATGGAATCAATTTAGAGAGGAAGCAGCTAGGCTGGGGTCCTGGATAGCAGGGCCCCAGCCAGACTAAAGTCGAAAAACAGTGAGACATCAGCAAAAAAGTGGGGGTAACCATAAGAGGCATATCCTACTCTCCTACACAACCCCCCCCCCAAACGCAGGGACATTAAACTAACCTTGACCAGTTAAGCCTTCATGTTCTAAGTGGAAATATCTGGAGAGTCCATCTGCATTGGCATGGTTACTCCCAGGTCTATGTTCCACTGTATAGTCCATCCCCTGTAGGGAAATGGACCACCTCAAAGGTTTGGGGTTTTCACCCTTCATCTGTTTTAGCCATAAGAGGGGCTTATGGTCTGTCTGAACAAGGAAGTGAGTGCCAAACAAGTATGGCCTCAGCTTCTTCAGAGCCCAAACCACAGCAAAGGCCTCCCTCTCAATGGCTGACCAACATTTCTCTCTGGGGGTCAGCCTTCTGCTAATAAAAGCGACTGGCTGATCCTGACCTTCATCATTCAACTGTGATAGTACAGCCCCTACCCCCAACTCAGATGCATCTGTTTGCACAATGAACTTTTTGGAGTAATCAGGACTCTGCAGAATGGGAGCAGTGCACATGGCCTGCTTCAGGTCATCAAATGCCTTTTGACAGCTAACTGTCCACTGAACCTTTTGGGCATTTTCTTAGAGGTTAAGTCATTCAGGGGTGTCACTATTGATCCATACCCCTTGACAAATCTTCTGTAGTACCCAGTCAGGCCTAAAAAGGCTCTCACCTGAGTCTGGGTAGTTGGAGCAACCCAGTCCATGATGGTCTGGATTTTGCTCTGCAATGGTTGAACCTGGCCTCCACCCACAAGGTGGCCCAGGTACACAACCTGACTCTGCCCTATCTGGCACTTGTGGCCTTGATAGTGAGGCCTGCCTTCTGCAGGGCCTCCAAAACATTTCTGAGGTGGACCAGGTGATCCTCCCAGGTGGAGCTAAAGGCAGCAATATCATCTAGATATGCTGCACTATAGGCTTCCAGACCTGTAAGGACTGTGTTCACCAACCTCTGAAAAGTGGCAGGTGCATTCTTCAAACCAAAGGGCATCACCACAAATTGGTAAAGCCCACCAGGGGTAGAAAATGCAGTTTTTGGCTTTGCATCATCAGCTAGTCTGATCTGCCAGTAGCCAGCTGTCAGGTCAAATGTGCTTAGATACTTGGCTGAGGCCAAAGTGTCTATTAGCTCATCTGCCCTGGGGATTGGATGGGCATCAGTCCTACTGACTGCATTGAGGGCTCTGTAGTCCACACAAAACCTCATCTCTCTCTTACCATCTTTGGTGTGAGGTTTTGGCACCAGGACCACTGGACTAGCCCAAGGGCTATCTGAAGGCTCAATGACACCCAGTTCCAACATTTTCTGGACTTCTGTCCTGATACAGTCCCTGACTTGGTCAGGTTGCCTGTAAATCTTACTTTTAACAGGCAGACTGTCCCCAGTGTCCACTTCATGAGTGCACCAGGTGGTCTGACTTGGAGTCAGAGAAAACATGTGTCTGAACTGATTGAGCACCTGTCTACAATCAGTTTGCTGCTGGGCAGTGAGGCTGCCTGCCAAGGCTACACCATCTACTGACGCATCATCAGGGTTCTGTGAGAGCAGGTCAGGGAGTGGGTCACTCTCTTCCTCCTGTCCCTCATCAGTTGCCATGAGCAAGCCCATGTCAGCCCTGTCCAAATATGGCTTCAGCCTGTTGACATGGAGCACCCTAAGGGGGGCTCCTGGGAGTTCCCAGGTCTACCAGATAGGTAACCTCTCCCTTCTGTTCAACAATTGTATGGGGGCCACTCCACTTGTCTTGGAGGGCTGCTGGGGCCACTGGCTCCAACACCCACACCTTCTGCCCTGGCTGGTAAACAGTCAGCACAGCATTTTGGTCATGCCAGGCTTTCTGTAATTCCTGGCTAGCCTCAAGGGTTTTGGTTGCCTTTTTCATGTACTCAGCCATCCTGGAGCGGAGACCAAGTACATAGTCCACTATGTCCTGTTTAGGGGGTTTGAGAGGTAACTCCCAACCTTCCTTCACCAGACACAATGGACCCCGGACAGGATGACCAAACAAAATTTCAAAAGGGCTGTAGCCAACCCCCTTTTGAGGCACCTCCCTGTATGCAAATAAAAGGCAGGGCAAGAGTATGTCCCATCTTCGCCTAAGCTTTTCGGGGAGCCCTTTAATCATGTCCTTCAAGGTTTTGTTGAATCGCTCAACTAAACCATTGCATTGTGGGTGATAGGGTGTGGTGAATTTGTAAGTCACTCCACACTCCTTCCACATTGCAGTCAAGTAACTGGACATAAAGTTTGCATCTCTGTCAGATACTACCTCCTTAGGAAAGCCCACTCTTGAGAAAATTCCCAGGAGGGCCCTTGCCACCACAGGTGCTGTAGTGGTCCTAAGGGGAATGGCTTCTGGGTACCTGGTGGCATGGTCCACCACCACCAGGATAAACCTGTGCCCAGATGCTGTTTGGGGATCCATGGGACCAACTATGTCAATCCCCACCCTCTCAAAGGGAACCCCCACCACAGGTAGTGGTATCAGGGGGGCCTTTGTGGTGCCACCTGCCTTCCCACTGGCTTGGCAGGTTACACAGGAGCGATAAAACTCCTTGGTGTCTTCAGACATGTGGGGCCAGTGAAAGTGAGGGACAATTCTGTCCCAAGTCTTGTTCTGGCCCAGGTGACCTGCTAAGGGAATATCATGGGCTAGTGTCAATAGGAAGCCCCTGAACTTCAGAGGTATAACCAACCTCCTGGCTGCTCCAGCCTTGGGGTCTCTACTCTCTGAGTACAGGAGTCCATCATCCCAATATATCTTATGGGTGCCACTAGCATCCCCAGCAGCCTCAGCAGCAGCTTGCTGTCTGAGGGGTTCAAGAGAGGGGCAGTTCAGCTGCTCCTGGCTCAGATCTGCCCTGGAAGGGCCCCCTGTCCCCAAGAACTCAACCTGATCAGGTTCAAGCTCCTCTGGGACAGTTCCTTCTTCAGGCCTGAGATCATCTTCCTCAAAAGACTGATCTGCTTCCTGAGCCAAGGGGGAAGGCACTGCCTTAACCCTACTGCTCCTCCTCTTGGGAGGCACCTGGTCCATTATTCCAGAATCCAGGGCCTGTTCAGCTTTTGACATTTTGGCCTGTGACCTAGTCACAGCAAAGACATGTGCAGGGATCCCTAGCATTTCTGCATGCTTCCTGAGCTCCACCTCTGCCCAAGCTGAGGTTTCAAGATCATTGCCAAGCAAGCATTCAACTGGTAGGTCTGCACTCACCACAACCTTCTTAAGGCCAGTTACCCCTCCCCAGGAGAAGTTAACAACTGCCAGAGAATGGTCTGTTCTGACATTGCTAGCATTGATCACTTGGTACATTTCACCAAGTATAATCTGCCCAGGATCCACAAGATCTTTTGTCACCATGGTGACACTTGCTCCTGTGTCCCTGAATGCCAAAGCCTCTCTTCCATTAATTAAAGGCTGCTGTCTGTATTTGCCCAAATTATTGGGACTCACTAAGGGGGACATATCCATGCCCCCATCACAGACTAGGACAGCCTGAGTTGGTCCTCTGACTAGGCCAGAGCCCATCTCAGTACCCAGGGTCAACCCTACTAAACCCTTATTCTGAGTGTTTCCACCACCATTTGTAGCTGGACTAGGGGGAACAGTTGCCTTAGGGGCAATGGTGGCTGGATTAGAGTCTTTGGACTTGGTGCAGTCACTTGTCCAGTGAGTCTTCTGCTTACAGATTTTGCACCATGGTTTCTTTTGGCCTTTTCCTTTGGTAGATTGGGATTCCCCACCAGATGCAGATTTTTGGGGACCTTGAGAAGACTTCTGGTCTTTACCCTTTTCCCCACCCTTGTCAGAGTTTTTGGAATCTTGCTTCTTCTGGTCACCACCTTGGTTCTGTACCTTCTGCTTCACCCTGGTTCTGACCCATTTGTCTGCCTTCTTTCCCAATTCTTGGGGAGAGGTCAGATCAGAGTCAACCAGGTACTGATGTAGCAACTGATTCTGGCAGTTATTAAGAATCTGCTCCCTCATGATTAAATTATACAATCCTTTGAAGTCACACACCTTACTGCCAAGTAACCAGCCTTCCAGAGCCTTAGTAGCACAATCTACAAAGTCCACCCAGTCCTGTGTCTGTGCCTTTTGGGTATCTCTGAACTTTAACCTGTATTGCTCAGTGGTTAGGCCAAACCCATCTATCAGGGCACTCTTCAGGACTTGGTAATCATCAGCATCCTCTTCTCTTACAGTGAGGAGCTTGTCTCTACCTTTGTCTGCAAAGGAGAGCCACAAGATTGCTGCCCACTGCTCCTGGGGGACCCTCTGAACTTTACAGGCCCTTTCCAGTGCAGTAATCCATTTGTGGATGTCATCCCCACTCTGGTAGGGAGGGACAATCTTGCTCAGGTTTCTATGGTCATAAGACCTTTCCCTACCACTAGGGATGTTGCTGCCACCATGGGACTCTAGTCCCAACTTTCTTCTTTGTCTATGAAGCTCTAGGGACTCCCTGTCTATAGCCAACTGCTCTCTTCTGATCCTAAGCTGAGCTTCTCCATACTTGAGCAGTCTCTCTTTCCTTTCATGAGAGGATTCCCTCCTATGAGGTCCCTACTGAGGTGTCAGAATGGTTAGACTCCTGAGAAGGAGATCTTGACCTTCTAGGCACACTCACAACTCTTCCTGGTGGGACAAAGGGGAGGTAATTCTGGTCCTCCTCCTCATCTTCAGGAGGAGCTGGATTTTCCAGGGCAAGATCATTGTCATCTTCCTGGCCAGTTTCAGAGGTCAGGTCCTGGGTTTCTTCACCCCTGGTCCCTTCCTCATCTTCTGCCCCACACTCTCTGCCTACCCCTTCAGACCCTGTGGGTCTTCTGAGATCATCCAACAGAAGCACCTCTATGAGGCGTTGGGTGTTGGCACTTTTGCCTGTCTTCAGCTTCCTAGTACTGCACAATTCTCTCAATACCAAGAATGGGAGGTTGTCATACTTGGATGGTAGAAGCCCATTGGCTTCTGGCAGGGACCCACTGGTTCCTGGCCTTGAAGATATCACTAGTGAGGTGTGGTGTATGCACTACCTACTCTAGTGTGGCCTACTAAACTCTCTTGAGTTGTAGAAAGGGTGTGCTAGGCCCTTGACACACAACTCTAAGTTCAGTAGAACTTACTGTATTTCTAAGCTTGAATTTATATGTACCTGAGGTACCTTTAGTGGTTTTCAGTTAGTCACACACTTGAGATTATCTGGTAAAACAGGGCAAGCTTGAATCCAACCGCTGCACACCAATGTGAGAAGTTGGCCTGGCATATGCTGTCCACTAGTTATAGTGGCCACCTTGCACCAGTCCAAACGACCTTTATTGATGATAGGTTTAAAGACAACCTTTATTGAAAGCTATCCTAGTGGTAGCTATGGAGAGCAGCCTTCAGGCTAAGTCTTGAAGGAGTGTTAAGCTGTTGTTTTACCAGTTATAATCTTGTGAATGACCAAATGAAAGGAGAACCACACCAGGTATATATATAAAATATATGTATTTATTACTAAACACTACCCGATAGTCTCTTTATGAGGCTAGAGGTCAAAGTACACAAGTTACAAGTCAAATAGCACAGTAAATTAGCACAATATACGATTAGCCCTAGGGGCGTACCAAACCATATATTAAGAAAGTGGTATAAGAACCACGACTTAAGTAGACACAAGGCCTAGAGCCTGTAGAATCGCTGGGACCCCAAGGAACCACCCAAGGTAGTGACACAGGGGACCCACGGGGGCTGTGTGCAGTGCGTGAACACAGCCGCGAGCTCCGTTAAAGTCTATGGGAAAGTCGTGGTAAGAGTTTTAGAGTTTAAGGACACTTAGAAATGGACTAAGACCAAACCCTCTTGGACTTAGACAGTTCTAGGGTTAACACCCACGGGAGCACCGGAGTACTCAAGTTACCTCACCCAGGGAAGCCGGGTGCATAGGTGTCGAATGGTGTCGGGTCGCGGCGTCGATTTCAATGGCAGCCTGCAACGAAGTGCTGCTGCCGGGAAGATGCGAAGTGTCCGAAGAGATCCAAGCCTGGATCAGAGATGAGAGGAACCTGAAAGCGGAGGGGACAGAGTCTGGGTCACTTGCCAGTGACCAGGGGCACGATAGTCGAATGCCCACCGATGTCGGGTGCTTCAGGTGAAAGAGGTGAAGCTTGACTCTTCAGCCACGAGGACCAGGAGGCGTCGACGATGACCAGGAGCTGGATTCGAGCTGTCCCACAAAGGATGTTGAGTGCTGCAGCGTTGGTGTCCAGATTGAACACACTAAGCCTTGGCAACAGCAACCCATGCAGAAAGGAGAAAGATGCTTCGGTGCAGACCAGCAAGGTCTGAGGGACTCACCACTCGGTGGAGACTTAGGGCACCTCTGGAGCAACCAGAAACGCCCAAAGAAAATCAGAGTTGCCTTCACAGGGACCCACCAGTTGACGGACCAGGGATTGCAAAGGAGCCTCGAGCGGAAATGCAAGAAGTGGGCCCACGGAACACTCATGGACTGTAGGCTCACAATCTTCGGTGCAAATAGTGCTCTGGGCCTGGGCCACAAGTAACCCAAAGCAGGACTTCAAGAGTCGTCGAGAAGTTGATGCACTAGCAAATGTGCATGGTGTCCAGTGGTTCCAGTTCCATGTCACTCGTGAGGGCTGCGGGTCTCAGCTTTTCTGGGCTCTCGGATCGGCCTCTGAGAAGTCTGGAAATTCTCTTCCTGGGCTGCAAGTACTTCGGAGTCCGGTGGGAGCTTCGGAGATGCAGACCGGCAAATGCTTTGTTGGTGCCTGTCAAGCAGGGGAGTTACTCCTTGACCCCAAGGGAGATTTCTTCAGTCCTCGAGTCTTTAGTAGAGCGTCAAAGTTCCAGGATTCAGTTGCAGAGTTTCGTCCAGGGAAATCTAAAGTCCTGTTGCCAGGGGTTCCTTACTTATACCTAAGAAAGGGGTTGGACTAACTCTGTGGACCCACCTATGGGAGGGTTTGGAAAGAGGGGTGGCTACATCCATTTCCTTTGTCCAGTTTCGCGCCAGAGCAGGGGCTGGCAGCCCCTGCAACCGGTTTGAACTGGGGTATGCACGTGGACACCAAATGTGCCCCCAGTGCAGGACTTCAATGCACTCTTAGAGTGCACCCACCCAGCCCCAATCCACTAAGGCCTGTCTGGGAGGTGGTAACATCTCCCTGTGACAGGAAACCTATTGTCCAGGCCTCCCCTGCCGGAGTTTCGGTCAGCAGCAGGAGGCCAGACTCGTGTCTGTGGCTGCAGCATCCATTTTGTGATGCCAGGCTCTGTTTAGGTGGTACCGGGTATACCGGTGCTGTCATGTCTCTCCCTCTAGAAGGGTGGGATCATACTCCCACACCAGTTACTGGTGTGGGGGGTATGATTCCAAGGTGTTTGACACCAAACACGACATGTTTCCGTGCAGCCATCCCAAAGTTAGCATTTACCGCGAGGATATAATGCACTTAAGAGTATATGGTCAGGCTGCACCACAGACAACCCCGGAGAGGAGATTCCGAGGGCTGCAGAGGGGCTCTGCTCATGCATGGGCACCCTCTCACATATAACCAAGCACCCTGCCTTCAGGATTGATAAGGCCTGCCATATGGGTGACTGATAGGTTTCTATGTGCAGTGATAGGTGAGATATAGTGAACCTATATCTCTGTAAGGGGTGCATGCACCACCTCACCCAGGCTGCAGTAGCAGTCCTGTGGTGTCATTTTGGATGGCCTTCCAGGGGTGGCACAATACATGCTTCAGCCCCTGGTAGGCCTCTGGGGTACCTACGGCCTGGGTACATATTATACCATATACTAGGGCAGTGGTTCCCAATCTGTGCGCCGCGGCACCCCAGTGCGCCATTAAAAGTAGCCAGGGGCACCGCGAAAAGATGTGCACCAAGCACACAGTTTGGAAACTACTGACTGATACACAATAATAAGGGTAATACCAGGGGGTGGAGGGCATCATGCTGCAGACAGGGATTTCTAATCAGTGGCAGCTTTATTCTTGCAGTTCAAAAGCTGGAGTTCCAGAGGCCGGAAAAGTGCAAGCGCCGTAGCACATTCATTAGCAGTTCAGGCAGAGCCTTTCTGGGGAGGAGGATGGGGCCTGAGTGGGAAACACAAGATAAGCAAGCAGGTAGACGGGGCTGCCGGGATGTAGGTCAATGTGCCTAGAATGAGACTCGAAGAGATACTGAATAAGGAAATAAAACATCCTGCAGCAATGAAAGTAAAAGTAAAGATTTGCAGACAGCCTGATTTTACACACAATGGCCCTTGATAATGATTTATAGCGCCTGGGAGCCACCTCCGGTTCAGCGCAGCTGGCACAAGTGGGCAGGTGAAAACTCATGGCTAATAGCTGCGTTCTCCAAGTTACACATATTATGGGAAACTATCTCAGTAGGTTAATGTGCCTGCTGCTAAGAGCTGTGTAAAACCTGTGGGTTAGAGCGATTTTGGAAAGACTAACTCTGGATTAAAATGCAAACGGTGTGCATTTGCTTCCCTAATTTATGGTTTGAGCGCATTACTTGCCTATGTCTGCTGCTATTAGTCATTTACATGACATTTGCTATTTGTTTTATTTATGTCCTCCTTGCATTGACCAAGTAGTGTGTGCTCCCCTCTGGGTCTAGGCCCCACCACCCACTCACTGATCTTCATTTCCTGACATGCCCGTGACTACTGGTCTTTGTCTTTGTCTTCCTAATTTTCTATTTTGCAAATTTTAAACACAACGGGGCTGTGCAAGCACAGTGATTGCTTTTCAGTCTTTTATCTAGACATGTGCACTCAGACACATCCAGCACCTCCCTCCTGATTTGTGCCACAGATTGAACCAAACCTCTTGTTAGAGTTTGCACAGTGTCACCCCAATAGTCCATGGATATTTTTGTCTAATATGTGTCACTGCTTTGAATGTCCTGTTTGAACAAGCCAGGTTTTGTGTGCGTCCCGGACTAGACTGATGCAAAACAAATGGACTGCTGAAGCATCGTAAATTGAAATGTACATTAATTAATACAGTGCAGTTTACTTATTGAATAATAAGGTAGTTTGCAGCATTGAAATCAGCCTCTCCAATCATGCAGCTATTGGTCCTGGGTTGGACTTGATGCCGGCAGCACTGTGCTCACATGAATATCGAAGTCGATCTTCGAGTCTCTTAAGCTGCCTGCTCTGTATTCTCAGTGGAAATAATTTAGCAATGCTTATTGTGCAGTGTAGTAAACAGGGCATGGTGGGACACTGATAGCAGGACACGATCGCCACAATAATCAGAACAGCAAAACTTTAAGTACTAAGGCAGCAGGGAGAATCCTGCTTCAGATTCCAGGTCTGTCCGTGCACACCACAATGCTGCCAATGCGCATTCCAGATCTACCAGTACATTTCACAGGGCTTCCAGTGCACATTTCTGGGATGGCAGTCCGTGCCAATCATAGTACTATCAGAGCCAATGCATGCCAAAGAGCCCTTAGTGCGCATTCCAGTTCTTGCAGTGCATCCAAGGAATATAAGGGTTGCTTTGCCCTGCCCTCTGCATGATCCGAGTGCCCCTTGTTTGGTGAAGCTCAGCCATGTGCCACTTCATTCTACACGTATCCATTGTGCTTTACCGCCACAAATTATGAAACACACAATAGCTGCACTCATACACCTAGAGATCTTGAGAAAGATGCCAATGATAATTATTTCTTTCGACCCCCGCCCATCTCCCCCTCCATTTGGTTCCCAGGAAAGAGGCCCACATCTATGATTATTATACCTTCATCGGCTTCAGCCCAATTATTTTCAGGGAGAGAAATGGAAGTACTCCAGAGGCTTGGCTTGCATCCTCCCACCCGCCTAAAAAAAGGGAGATAATGGGGAGCTGTGGCCAAGCAATAGATCAAGGGAGCCGCAAGTCAAAAACGTTTGGGAACCACTGTACTAGGGACTTATAAGGGCACCCCAGAATCCAATCTGGAGTGTACTTAAGGTACATGGAATCAATTTAGAGAGGACGCAGCTAGGCTGGGGTCCTGGATAGCAGGGCCCCAGCCAGACTAAAGTCGAAAAACAGTGAGACATCAGCAAAAAAGTGGGGGTAACCATAAGAGGCAGATCCTACTCTCCTACAGATTGTGTTCGGTATCTATGTTTTCTGGAAAACACCTGCATTCACCATTGTCCAGGAGCGTGCCATAGATTGAATCTCCAAGTCTTCCTATGATAGAGGGAAGGGATGTATGCCGATAAGGTGCCAGGGCTCTGGTAAGTTTGCATCAACAGACTCGGAGACAATGGCATGAAACAAAATGGCTCCTGCTGAAGTCACCAATTGATCCGGGTTGACTTTCACGCTCATCACCGACAAAGGATTGAATGGGTAAAGTGCTTGTGTCCCCAAGGACAGGAGGTAAGGATGTTTTAGAACGTGTTGGTGACTTGACTAAACCAGTCCAGCTGTTGTTGGGATGGTGACACACCATCTCTATAAGATCCTTTCCCTTCTAGACACAGCCACCTTGGCTTACCCCCTACCTTTAACCCCCACCCCATCTGACCATTACAGGAGGCAATTCTGACCCCACCTAGTTTGACCCTCACAGCAGCTCACTCTGCCTCAGGTCTGCCTGACCCTCACCGGAGTCTGTTTTTCCCCAGGTCGATTGGGATTAACTCACATCTGTTACCCCTCCCACCACCACAAATGCGCACATACGTCTTCGGCGCTTCACGGGTGTTACAGTTTTAATTTATGAATAAAAAGAAGGATTTCCTTTCGCAGATTAGCTATTTGTCTTACAATAACATGCTGCTGTGTAGTCAGGGCTCAATAGAAAACATATTGTTGTAGAAACCAACAGCGTAAAAGCATCCTATGGATTTGTCAGATCTGGTAATCCAATGTCACTGGTAGTTGATATTTGTTTTATCGACCTCGGAGGGATGAAAAGCTGAACGGCCCATCTGATTTCAAACCTGTGACCATAGGGTAAAACAAAGAGTCTGGCAAAGCCAATAGGTCTGGCAAAACACTTATAAGGTCCCAAAGGCGAGACCTATTGGCTATGCCAATGCTTGTTCTTTTTATTTCTTTGTTTCTTCCTTTACCTCTCCACCCTTCATTCTTTCTTTTCTTAATCTTTTTACTTTTTTTCTCGTGTTCTTTTGCACCCTCTTTGCTTCATGCTTCGTTTATCCTTCCTTCCTTCTTTCATTATTTTCAGTTTACTTCCTTTCCTTTGTCCTGTCTCCCTCCATTTGCCTCTTATTTTTTCTTTGCCATTTTAATATTTTTTCTTCTTTAGGTTTTCTTTTGGCCCTCTTCCCACAGCTATGTTATTATTGTCGTCTACTCTTGCGGAATGTATCCGTTTCTCCTTCTGACGTGCAACGAGCTTCGAGCCTGAGGTGAAAGGATGGCCATAAACAGTTCATCTCCTCGAGGTTAGTCCTACGAACCTGTTAGACCCATGGGTGCCAGCGGGGGGTGTTGTGACGGGGTCCCTGTAGGAGTAGAGGGGGGGACCCATGGGTGCCGGCGGGGGGTGTTGTGACGGGGTCCCTGTAGGAGTAGAGGGGGGGACCCATGGGTGCCGGCGGGGGGTGTTGTGACGGGGTCCCTGTAGGAGTAGAGGGGGGGGACCCATGGGTGCCGGCAGGGGGTGTTGTGACGGGGTCCCTGTAGGAGTAGAGGGGGGGACCCATGGGTGCCGGCGGGGGTGTTGTGACGGGGTCCCTGTAGGAGTAGAGGGGGGGACCCATGGGTGCCGGCGGTGGGTGTTGTGACGGGGTCCCTGTAGGAGTAGAGGGGGGGACCAATGGGTGCCGGCGGGGGTGTTGTGACAGGGTCCCTGTAGGAGTAGAGGGGGGACCCATGGGTGCCGGGCGGGGGTGTTGTGACGGGGTCCCTGTAGGAGTAGAGGGGGACCCATGGGTGCCGGCGGGGGGTGTTGTGACGGGGTCCCCGTATGAATAGAGCGGGGGATCCATGGGTGCAGGGTGGGGGTGTTGTGACGGGGTCCCCGGTGTTGTGACGGGGTGCCGGCGGGGGTGTTGTGACGGGGTCCCCGTAGGAGTAGAGGGGGGACCCATGGGTGCAGGGTGGGGGTGTTGTGACGGGGTCCCCGTAGGAGTAGAGGGGGGACCCATGGGTGCAGGGTGTTTTTTTAAAAATTTTATTTATTTTATTTTAAAAGTTTTATATAGCGCTAGCTTGACCCGTGGGTATCAGAGCGCTTTACATACACACGGTAAAAACAGAAGGAAATTGCATTACATAGTAGGAAGGCAGTAAGGAAGCAAAACAGAGATACAAAAATGCAACATGAAAAATAGGTAAACAGTGCAGGGGAGGGAGAGAAACAAACGAAGGTGGCTAATACAGTCCGGTCACCAACTATCCTTGAATGTCAAGAGAGATAGGAGTCAACTCAGATATTGAAGTCTAGGTTAGTTGACGTTGGTCAGGAAAGTATTTGTTAAGAAGATGTAGTTTCAGGTCCCTTTTGAAACAGGAGAAGGAGGGGTTGCATCTGAGGACTCTAGGGAGAGCGTTCCACATCCTGGGAGCGTTGCCAGAGAACGATCGGTACTGGGTGGTTTTCTTTTTCAGTTTCGGAGGGATAAGAAGGAGTGAGTTGGAGCTTCTTAGAGTTCTGGATTGACCTGCTCTTACCAGTTTGTTGTTCAGGTAGGTGGGGGCCGGAGAGTGAAGGGTTTTGTGTGTGATGCAGGCCAGCTTGTAAATACACCTCCCTTCCATAGGAAGCCAGTTGAGGGAGTTGAGAGCTGGAGTGATGTGTTCAAATGTTTTTACTCCAGATATGAGTCGAGCGGCCATGTTCAGCACTGCCCTTAGTGGGGCTAGGTGAGCTTTTGGAGTCCCTGTTAGGATGGCGTTCCCGTAGTCGATTTTAGAGAGAACTAGGGATTGAACTACTGTCTTGAGGTCATCCTGGGGAAGGAAAGGTTTCAATTTCTTGAGGTGTTTTAGTGAGAAAAGAGCACCTTTTGCAGAGTTTTTGATGTGGCCTCCATTGATAAGTTCTTGTCAAGGGTGATGCCTAGAGACTTAACTGAGTCGGATAGGACGAGGGGGCAGTTTAGGGCAACCAGATTCTTGAGCCACTCTTGGATTGGTCGGTGGTTGCTTTTTGGAGAGAATAGGATTAGTTCCGTTTTATCTGGGTTGAGTTTTAAGTGGTTAGTGTTGAACCAAGTTTGGATCTCGGTTAGAGTGACATTGAGGTGTCTGATGTCGCTGGGAGACTTGATTTTGAAATAGATTTGGGTGTTATCGGCGTAGAGGTGGTAATTCACTCCAGCTTTTTTCAAGATGATTGTGAGGGGCTCCATGAAGAGATTGAAGAGGGACGGGGAAAGGATCGAGCCCTGCGGGACCCCAAGTGTGACTTTTGTTGGCTTCGAGAGACAGGAGTTGATTTTAATTTGTTGCGAGCGGTGTTGAAGGAAGGAGGAGAACCATTTTAGTACTGTGCCATTAATGCCGGAGCGCTTCGACAAGGTCTCCAGAAGAGCTGGATGATTTACAGTGTCGAATGCCGCAGATAGGTCAATAAGGATGAGTAGGCAGGCATCACCTTCATCTAAAGCCTTGTGAATATCGTCAGAGATGTTGAGCATAGCTGTTTCAGTGCTACAGCCTTTCCTGAATCCTGATTGAAAGGTGTCGAGGAGGTTGAACTCATCAATGTGTTTGTTGAGTTGGTGGAGAACGCATTTCTCCAATGTTTTCGCAAGGAACGGGAGGTTGGAGATAGGTCTGAGGTTGTTGAGATCATTAGGGTCGGCTGGTTTCTTGAGAATGGGTGTAATTTGTCCTAGTTGAAGGGAGTCTGGGACACAGCCTGAGATGAGAGAGGCATTGATGATTTTTGTCCAGAAAGGGGAAATGGTGTGGTTGAGTTCTTTTATAATTGTGGATGGGAGGGGGTCCATAGTGTGGGAGGAAGGTTTTAGGGTAGAGATTATACTGAAGACCTCGTTTTCTGACATTAGCTCAAAGTCTGACCAATGCGCATTGTTTTTTAGCTGGAGGCAGACCTGATTGTCTTTGGTAAGAACACTTTCTGATTGGTCAAGGGTGGCTGAAGGGGGGCAGGTTAAGAGGGAAGGAGGGTTTGCGGTTTGGATGAAGGATTGATCATATTTAGAGACTTTATTCGTGAAGAAGGTGGCAATTTCTTCACATCGCTCTTTGGTGGCTTTGATTTCGTGAGAAGGAGTGCAGTTTGTTTGGCTTTTGACAATGTTGAAGAGTTCTCTCAGTCTGTTTTTCGCCAGATCTAGTTGGCTGCGGAAGAAGGACGCCTTTTCACTAAAAATTTGTTTTTTGTATGCCAGCCGAGCAGATCTAAGTTGCGCTAGGTGCAAGGTCGAGGGGTTTAGTCTCCAAGACCTTTCCGTTTGTCTGAGTTGACGCCTTTCGTTATTAAGATCCACGTTGAACCAGGGTTTAGATTTGGTTCGCCTCATTTGTTTGAGTTTGAGTGGGGCTACTTGGTCTAAAACCTCTGTCATTTTTGAGTTAAAGTGAGTAGTGAGGTCATCGGCCGTCCAGGAGGAGGGTTGGAGTTGTAGATGGGCATGAATCATGGATTCAAGTTCGGGTAAAGGGACTTCTTTGATGTTTCTGGTCCAGTGGTTAGGTTTGTCATCACGGATAGGTTGGTGGTTGACAAGTGCGTCAATCTTGAACAGAATGAGGTGGTGGTCGGACCAGTCAATGGGAGAAATCGCTCTCAGAGAGACCAGTTCATTGATGGTAATGATCGCATCCAGTGTTGCACCTTTGCTGTGAGTTGGTTTATTGCAGAGTTGTTTGAGGTTGTATATTTCAAGTAGGTTGGATAGGTTCTGGACAGTGGAGTCTTCTGGGTCGTTCCAGTGGATATTGAGGTCACCCAGGAACACGTCTTTAGTGTCTGTCATGGAGAAACGTGTTATTAGGTCTGTTAGTTCTTCGGGGAAAAGGGTACGCTCTCCAGGAGGATGGTAGATGGTGTGGAATTTGATGGGTGAGGTGCCCTTGGCAGTGAGTTCGACACCTAGGTATTCAAACGATAGGTATTCTGCAGGTTTAAGTTTGGTAATCTGTATTCCAGCTTTGTGAATGATGGCTAGTCCCCCCCAGTTGTGATCGGCCTGTCTTGTCTGATGATGTTGTACCCTGGAGGGGTGAGAATGTCAAGAATGGGGGTGGAGTGGACATTGAGCCAGGATTCTGTGAGGAAAGCGATGTCAATTTCTTCAGCGAGTAGAGCTTCAGCAATGTCTGTGGCGTGTTGTACTGCTGATCTGCAGTTTAGGAGCATGCAGGAGAGAGGGCGGGGAGCCTCGATGATGGGGGAGCTAGGTGGATAGAGGAGTATTGAGCAGGAGGTCTGGGCGAGTGGACAATTTTAGTGATTCTGTTAGTGCCAACAATAACAGGGATGGGGAAAGGGGCTGACTTCTGGCTCAAAGCGAGGTAAGAGTCGTTGATCTCATCAGGTTTCGATACCGAAAAGGGGTGGCGATCCCGGTTGGGTCGAAGTGCCTGACTTGCTGACGGACTGGAGGGTCGAGGGGTGCTCTGTGGGGCCATGGGAGAGGTATTGGGTGGGGTATGAGCAAATCTACCCGGGGAGAGGGAGCACGGTGGCTTGGTCCTGTTGAGAAGGTCTTGTTGCAAGTATAGGAAATCGGCCGCAAGGGAGTTAATTTTCCGCTCCATTCTGTTCAGTTGCTGTGTTATTGAGCTGAAAAAGTCTAAGGTTATTGGCAGGGGCCGAGGATGACTTGGGTCTATGGAGGGAGAGTGAACAGGGGTCGGGGATTGGACGGAATCAGTGGGATTGGGAGAGGGGAGAGGTTGGACGCGGGGAGCCGGCTTAGTAATGCTCCCATTCAGGGAGTTCAGAGGAGGAGTAGTGGGTCTACTGTCCAAGTGAGGAGGGAGAGAAGTTCTAGGTAGGAAGTCAGAGTTCCGGGGAATGTCAATGAGATTAGCAGTGGAGGCAGGTTGTGTATGTGTGTGTGCGACGGCAGAAGGGGAGTGGGCAGTGATAATAGGGGGGAAAGTGTCAGCTGGATTGGTGAAGACGTTGGACATGGGGATGACACGGGGGTTGTCAGTGAGGTAAGCGGTGGAGACAGGTTGTGCCTGTGGATGTGGGACATCGGAAGGGGAGTGTGCAGTGGTAGTAGGGGGAAGAGTGACCGCTGGCTTGGAGATGACGTTGGACAAGGGGGAAGTAAGGGTCGGGGGAAAAGGGTCAGTGTTGGAGGAAGGGGTAGTTAGTGAGGGAGGGTTCAGATTATCAGGGGTCGAGAGGGGAGTGCCTGTGGGGATTTCAGTCGCGGGAGGGCTGAGGTTAGAGTCCGAGCTGTCGAGATCGGCCTTGTGGTGTTTGTTAATTGTGAGTTTGTTGTTCCTGGTGTGATCAGTTGATGAAATAATGGTGGGTGTTTGGCGACGGAGAGTAATGATAGGGGTAGTGTGGTTGTAGTGAGTGATGGTGGATGTCCATGAGTTGAAGAGAGGTTCTTCAGGGCAGGGAGATTGGATCAGTTCCCCGTTATTGGTGAGGGTGGTGGGGGATAGGAGAGGTAGGGTTTGATGGCTCAGTTGAGTTAGCGAGGAGAGAAGTGTGGGGAAGTGGCGGTCAAAAGTGGTGAGGTGCGAGTCGGTGGCCTGTATGAGAATGGTTCCAGTTCTGTAGATGGAAACGGTGAGTTCCCCTTTGAAGGTCGGGGAGATGGTAGTGGAGATTTTTTCACCATAGGGAATGATTACTGACTTGGCGACTTGAAGGTGAAGAGAGAAGGTGTTTTTCCATTTAGTCGGGCGATTAGTGTAAAAAATGAAGTTAGTTTTTGTGTTGCCGTTGGTCGCTGTGTGGTAGTTATCTACAATGAGTGTTTCCGGGTGTTGTTTTAGAGTACTGTGCTTGAAGTTCTTTTTTGCATTACTGGTCATTTTGTCTGGGTAGTTAATGGACCAGGAGTTGGGTCTGTAACGCACTAGATTAGAGTTCCGGGTGGGGTTAGGCGGGCGCATGGTTGAATGGTAGAAATGCCGAGTCGCAATCAGGAATCAAGCAGTAGGCTGGGGTGGTAGTTATCATACAATTATATGCAGTATAAACAATAAACTCTAAAGTGCCATATTAACTGCAGTATAAAACATTTATAGCAGTGTATACCTTAAACTCAAAAAAGCTCAGGGCCTCACCAACCATGCTTTTACAGTAAGCATCATTTGGCCCAATCCAGGAGGACACTCCAAACGCAGGGGGTGTAACAGCACCTTTCACTGCCTGCCATATTGGGAGGAGACAATGTCCACAAGCCAACTCCAGTAAAATTCCCCATAAGCAGGGAGTGTAGTCAGTCAGCCCTTATCAGGTTCTATGGTCTGAGCAGGTGTGAGGGAATAAACACAAGCCCAATCCAGGATGGCCACCAAGGAAGAGAGTGGAGCAGCCCATTTCAATTTCTATGCCCAGCCGAGCATAGGGATCGGGTAGGGGGCTTCAAGCCCAGGGGACACAAAATGGATGCCAGGGAGCAGTCCCGGGAAATGAGCGAACAAAATGGGTGTCCTCGATGCAGGCCTCAGAGGTCAGGCATGAAGGCCAGGTAAAGAGTCCCCAGAGCAAAGTCAAGTAGTCAGGCCAATTTTGAGGAGGAAGGACAAAATGTCGGCAATGTCGGAGTGGCAGACCAGGGGCTAAGAAATGTAGCCGATCCCCCGAGTCTCGATCCAGCAGCAAACACCAAGACGGGGGGGAGGGGCGACGTAACCAGAGCGGGACCTTGAGAGCTCTATGGAGGCAAAAGTGGATTCATCGTTTTCCGGCCCGTTCAATAGAGCGGAGAGAGAGGCTGCCCAGTACACTAACTCCAGTTAAATACGGACGTGACGGGGTCCCCGTAGGAGTAGAGGGGGGGACCCGTGGGTGCAGGGTGGGGGTGTTGTGACGGGGTCCCCGTAGGAGTAGAGGGGGGGACCCATGGGTGCAGTGTGGGGGTGTTGTGACGGGGTCCCCGTAGGAGTAGAGGGGGGGACCCATGGGTGCAGGGTGGGGGTGTTGTGACGGGGTCCCTGTAGGAGTAGAGGGGGGGACCCATGGGTGCCGGCGGGGGGTGTTGTGACGGGGTCCCCGTAGGAATAGAGCGGGGGATCCATGGGTGCAGGGTGGGGGTGTTGTGACGGGGTCCCCGGTGTTGTGACGGGGTGCCGGCGGGGGGTGTTGTGACGGGGTCCCCGTAG
This sequence comes from Calotriton arnoldi, assembly GCA_963921515.1. Taxonomy (NCBI): domain Eukaryota; kingdom Metazoa; phylum Chordata; class Amphibia; order Caudata; family Salamandridae; genus Calotriton; species Calotriton arnoldi. The sequence continues at coordinate 2,692,104 of CAWUFW010000725.1, forward strand.
GAGTAGAGGGGGGGACCCGTGGGTGCAGGGTGGGGGGTGTTGTGACGGGGTCCCCGTAGGCGCGGACTATTTCAAAATGTTTGTATCGGCGGCTCAAGGACGGCATCGATTTTCCCGCGGGGTTGTGAGGGGCGTGGGAGGGGGAGTGGAGGGGAGGGGGAGTGGGCAGGAATAGCCACTGGACTCGAAGAGGTATGTTTGTAGGGTGGTTTGTTTGAGAGTGGAGAGGACAAGGGGTATTTTTACCCCACGTTTAGGAGGGGACACTTTGTAAGAGCTAGTGGACAACAGACAGTTTTAAAGACTGGGGGAGGGGCAGTCTCCCGAGACACCCAGGGTTGGACTGGCCCATGGGCCAAGCAGGCAGTGTCCGAAGGGCTGGTCCCACGGGCCAGTGTGTGTCCGGTACTTTGGCTGTTTGGGGGACGGTTCTGTGGTCTCTGCTGGGCCGGTTTTCACTGTTGATTTCTCTGATGTTACCAGAACATTTCCTGCAGCAGCACAAAGGTATACATTCTTCTATATTGTGTAAAGCACCTCTACAGACTGTCCTTACAGGCCCAGACCCGCCCCACTGGCAGGATGTGGGCCGTGAGTCCTGGCTCGGTGACAGGGGCCCCTCTTATCTGGGGCTTGGGACTACTTTCTGCCCCTGTCTGACCCTGGAGACACCAGGTCTGCAATGCCCGTCCTGGGAAGCTACAGGTGGAAGGGAGGGAGGGGGGAGGAGGAGGGGCTGAAAGAGAGAGACGGGGGAGGGGGGGGAGGAGAGAGAAGCGAGAAGTGAGGGGCCGAGGAGGAAGGAGGCAGGGCAGATCTGAACATCATTGCCAGGGCGCTTTTGGTTCTCACCCCAGCCCTGGCCACGTGGGCTCTGTTATTTCCAAACTAACTTGTGCAGGAAGCGCTTCGGAAGAAATCATTCTCTTTCTAGCGCTTGCACAACATCCCTGGAGTCCCAGAATTCCTGCGGCTTGTCCGTTCTTGGTAACGCGCGGGTTAAACATTAATTAATAAAGAACAAGGGGAAAAGTTCCTGGACACGCAGAGGCCAGTCTGACACGTCTCCTCGTTTCTGTTAGCTCGTGCTCTTTTCCTGAAATGTTTAACCCCAAAACAAACCAAGATGAGCGGCCAGTGTGGGGTGGGGGAGTGGGAGGGGGGGTCGGTAGATAATGGCGGCCAGTGAGGTGAGGGGTCTGTAGATAATGGCGGCCAGTGAGGTGGGGGGTCTGTAGATAATGCTGGTCAGTGAGGCGGGGGATCTGTAGATAATGGTGGGCAGTGAGGCCGGGGATCTGTAGATAATGGTGGCCAGTGAAGCGGGGGATCTGTAGATAATGGCATCCAGTGAGGCGGGGGATCTGTAGATAATGGCGGCCAGTGAGGCTGGGGATCTGTAGATAATGGCGGTCAGTGAGGCAGGAGATCTGTACACAATGGCGGCCAGTGAGGTGGGAGATCCATAGATAATGACGGCCAGTGAGGCGGGGGATCTGTAGATAATGGCAGACAGTGAGGGGGGGATCTTTGGATAATGGCAGCTAGTGAGACGGGGGATCTGTAGATAATGGTGGGCAGTGAGGTGGGGATCCGTAGATGATGCCGGCCAGTGAGGCGAGGGATCCGTAGATAATGGCGGCCAGTGAGGCGGGGGATCTGTAGATAATGGCGGCCAAAGAGGCAGGAGATCTGTACATAATGGCGGCCAGTGAGGTGGGAGATCCATAGATAATGACGGCCAGTGCGGTGGGGGATCTGTAGATAATGGCAGGCAGTGAGGGGGGATCTGTAGATAATGGCGGCCAGTGAGGCGGGGGATCTGTAGATAATGGTGGGCAGTGAGGTGGGGATCCGTAGATGATGCCGGCCAGTGAGGCGAGGGATCCGTAGATAATGGCAGACAGTGAGGGGGGGTCTGTAGATAATGGCGGCCAGTGAGGCGGGGATCTGTAGATAATGGTGGGCAGTGAGGTGGGGATCCGTAGATGATGACAGCCAGTGAGGCGAGGGATCCGTAGATAATGGCAGACAGTGAGGCGGGGGATCTGTAGATAATGGCGGCCAGTGAGGCGGGGGATCTGTAGATAATGGCGGCCAGAGAGGTCGGAGATCCATAGATAATGACGGCCAGTGAGGCAGGGGATCTGTAGATAATGGCAGACAGTGAGGGGGGGATCTGTAGATAATGGCGGCCAGTGAGGCGGGGTATCTTAAGATAATGGCGGCCAGTGAGGCGAGAGATCTGTAGATAACGGCGGCCAGTGAGGCACGGGATCTGTAGATAATGGTGGCCAGTGAGGTGGGGATCCATAGATAATGGCATCCAGTGAGGCGGGGGATCTGTAGATAATGGCAGACAGTGAGGGGGGATCTGTAGATAATGGCGCCCAGTGAGGCGGGGGATCTGTAGATAATGGTGGTCAGTGAGGCGGGGGATCTGTAGATAATGGTGGGCAGTGAAGCCGGAGATCTGTATATAATGGTGGCCAGTGAGGCGGGGGATTTGTAGATAATGGCAGCCAGTGAGGCAGGAGATCTGTACATAATGGCGGCCAGTGAGGTAGGAGATCCATAGATAATGACGGCCAGTGAGGTGGGAGATCCATAGATAATGACGGACAGTGAGGCGGGGGATCTGTAGATAATGGCAGACAGTGAGGGGGATCTGTAGATAATGGCGGCCAGTGAGGGGGATCTGCAGATAATGGCGGCCAGTGAGGCGGGGTATCTCTAGATAATGGCGGCCAGTGAGGCGAGAGATCTCTGGATAACGGCGGCCAGTGAGTCGGGGGATCTGTAGATAATGGTGGGCAGTGAGGTGGGGATCCGTAGATGATGCCGGCCAGTGAGGCGAGGGATCCATAGATGATGGCACACAGTGAGGCGGGGGATCTGTAGATAATGGCGGCCAGTGAGGCGGGGGATCTGTAGATAATGGCAGCCAGTGAGGCTGGGGATCTGTAGATAATTGCGGCAAGTGAGGTGAGGGATTCGTAGATGATGGCATCCAGTGAGGCGGGGGATCTGTAGATAATGGCTGCCAGTGAGGCAGGGAATCTGTAGATAATGGCGGTCAGTGATAGTAGAGATCCGTAGATAATGGCGTCCAGTGAGGTGGGGGATCCGTAGATAATGGTGGGCAGTGAGGCCGGGGATCTGTAGATAATGGTGGCCAGTGAGGCGGGGGATCTGTAGATAATGGCGGCCTGTGAAACGGGGGATCTGTAGATAATGGCAGCCAAAGAGACAGGAGATATGTACATAATGGTGGCCAGTGAGGTGGGAGATCGATAGATAATGATGGCCAGTGAGGCGGGGGATCTGTAGATAATGGCAGACAGTGAGGAGGGGATCTGTAGATAATGGCGGCTAGTGAGACGGGGGATCTGTAGATAATGGTGGGCAGTGAGGTGGGGATCCCTAGATGATGCCGGCCAGTGAGGCGAGGGATCCGTAGATAATGGCAGACAGTGAGGTGGGGGATCTGTAGATAATGGCGGCCAGTGAGGCGGGGGATCTGTAGATAATAAAACCAAAGGGGATGATGGACGGAGTGTTGAACATTGCAAGCACTCACCCCCAGTCAATTGATCTGGGTTTAATCCATCATCATTCTTTAGCTCACTCCGCCACCCCAGTTCAGACATGGCCATATGCAAATCAGTCTGACCCTGTGCCTCATGGGAACAGTCCAGCCCGAACTGCCAAGCCATGTCTTCCCTGGACCGGAAACAAGCATCCTGGGACCGGTTTCTGGCTTACAGCCATCATCAGCCAGGCTATCTTGAATCCAGTGGCAAAGTGAGCAAGGGACCCACGTCTGGGCATACCCTGCCAACTTAGGGCGAACATAGCAAAACCAAAGGGGATGATGGACGGAGTGTTGAACATTGCAAGCACTCACCCCCAGTCAATTGATCTGGGTTTAATCCATCATCATTCTTTAGCTCACTCCGCCACCCCAGTTCAGACATGGCCATATGCAAATCAGTCTGACCCTGTGCCTCATGGGAACAGTCCAGCCCGAACTGCCAAGCCATGTCTTCCCTGGACCGGAAACAAGCATCCTGGGACCGGTTTCTGGCTTACAGCCATCATCAGCCAGGCTATCTTGAATCCAGTGGCAAAGTGAGCAAGGGACCCACGTCTGGGCATACCCTGCCAACTTAGGGCGAACATAGCAAAACCAAAGGGGATGATGGACGGAGTGTTGAACATTGCAAGCGCTCACCCCCAGTCAATTGATCTGGGTTTAATCCATCATCATTCTTTAGCTCACTCCGCCACCCCAGTTCAGACATGGCCATATGCAAATCAGTCTGACCCTGTGCCTCATGGGAACAGTCCAGCCCGAACTGCCAAGCCATGTCTTCCCTGGACCGGAAACAAGCATCCTGGGACCGGTTTCTGGCTTACAGCCATCATCAGCCAGGCTATCTTGAATCCAGTGGCAAAGTGAGCAAGGGACCCACGCCTGGGCATACCCTGCCAACTTAGGGCGAACATAGCAAAACCAAAGGGGATGATGGACGGAGTGTTGAACATTGCAAGCACTCACCCCCAGTCAATTGATCTGGGTTTAATCCATCATCATTCTTTAGCTCACTCCGCCACCCCAGTTCAGACATGGCCATATGCAAATCAGTCTGACCCTGTGCCTCATGGGAACAGTCCAGCCCGAACTGCCAAGCCATGTCTTCCCTGGACCGGAAACAAGCATCCTGGGACCGGTTTCTGGCTTACAGCCATCATCAGCCAGGCTATCTTGAATCCAGTGGCAAAGTGAGCAAGGGACCCACGTCTGGGCATACCCTGCCAACTTAGGGCGAACATAGCAAAACCAAAGGGGATGATGGACGGAGTGTTGAACATTGCAAGCACTCACCCCCAGTCAATTGATCTGGGTTTAATCCATCATCATTCTTTAGCTCACTCCGCCACCCCAGTTCAGACATGGCCATATGCAAATCAGTCTGACCCTGTGCCTCATGGGAACAGTCCAGCCCGAACTGCCAAGCCATGTCTTCCCTGGACCGGAAACAAGCATCCTGGGACCGGTTTCTGGCTTACAGCCATCATCAGCCAGGCTATCTTGAATCCAGTGGCAAAGTGAGCAAGGGACCCACGCCTGGGCATACCCTGCCAACTTAGGGCGAACATAGCAAAACCAAAGGGGATGATGGACGGAGTGTTGAACATTGCAAGCACTCACCCCCAGTCAATTGATCTGGGTTTAATCCATCATCATTCTTTAGCTCACTCCGCCACCCCAGTTCAGACATGGCCATATGCAAATCAGTCTGACCCTGTGCCTCATGGGAACAGTCCAGCCCGAACTGCCAAGCCATGTCTTCCCTGGACCGGAAACAAGCATCCTGGGACCGGTTTCTGGCTTACAGCCATCATCAGCCAGGCTATCTTGAATCCAGTGGCAAAGTGAGCAAGGGACCCACGTCTGGGCATACCCTGCCAACTTAGGGCGAACATAGCAAAACCAAAGGGGATGATGGACGGAGTGTTGAACATTGCAAGCACTCACCCCCAGTCAATTGATCTGGGTTTAATCCATCATCATTCTTTAGCTCACTCCGCCACCCCAGTTCAGACATGGCCATATGCAAATCAGTCTGACCCTGTGCCTCATGGGAACAGTCCAGCCCGAACTGCCAAGCCATGTCTTCCCTGGACCGGAAACAAGCATCCTGGGACCGGTTTCTGGCTTACAGCCATCATCAGCCAGGCTATCTTGAATCCAGTGGCAAAGTGAGCAAGGGACCCACGCCTGGGCATACCCTGCCAACTTAGGGCGAACATAGCAAAACCAAAGGGGATGATGGACGGAGTGTTGAACATTGCAAGCACTCACCCCCAGTCAATTGATCTGGGTTTAATCCATCATCATTCTTTAGCTCACTCCGCCACCCCAGTTCAGACATGGCCATATGCAAATCAGTCTGACCCTGTGCCTCATGGGAACAGTCCAGCCCGAACTGCCAAGCCATGTCTTCCCTGGACCGGAAACAAGCATCCTGGGACCGGTTTCTGGCTTACAGCCATCATCAGCCAGGCTATCTTGAATCCAGTGGCAAAGTGAGCAAGGGACCCACGTCTGGGCATACCCTGCCAACTTAGGGCGAACATAGCAAAACCAAAGGGGATGATGGACGGAGTGTTGAACATTGCAAGCACTCACCCCCAGTCAATTGATCTGGGTTTAATCCATCATCATTCTTTAGCTCACTCCGCCACCCCAGTTCAGACATGGCCATATGCAAATCAGTCTGACCCTGTGCCTCATGGGAACAGTCCAGCCCGAACTGCCAAGCCATGTCTTCCCTGGACCGGAAACAAGCATCCTGGGACCGGTTTCTGGCTTACAGCCATCATCAGCCAGGCTATCTTGAATCCAGTGGCAAAGTGAGCAAGGGACCCACGTCTGGGCATACCCTGCCAACTTAGGGCGAACATAGCAAAACCAAAGGGGATGATGGACGGAGTGTTGAACATTGCAAGCACTCACCCCCAGTCAATTGATCTGGGTTTAATCCATCATCATTCTTTAGCTCACTCCGCCACCCCAGTTCAGACATGGCCATATGCAAATCAGTCTGACCCTGTGCCTCATGGGAACAGTCCAGCCCGAACTGCCAAGCCATGTCTTCCCTGGACCGGAAACAAGCATCCTGGGACCGGTTTCTGGCTTACAGCCATCATCAGCCAGGCTATCTTGAATCCAGTGGCAAAGTGAGCAAGGGACCCACGTCTGGGCATACCCTGCCAACTTAGGGCGAACATAGCAAAACCAAAGGGGATGATGGACGGAGTGTTGAACATTGCAAGCACTCACCCCCAGTCAATTGATCTGGGTTTAATCCATCATCATTCTTTAGCTCACTCCGCCACCCCAGTTCAGACATGGCCATATGCAAATCAGTCTGACCCTGTGCCTCATGGGAACAGTCCAGCCTGAACTGCCAAGCCATGTCTTCCCTGGACCGGAAACAAGCATCCTGGGACCGGTTTCTGGCTTACAGCCATCATCAGCCAGGCTATCTTGAATCCAGTGGCAAAGTGAGCAAGGGACCCACGTCTGGGCATACCCTGCCAACTTAGGGCTGAACATAGCAAAACCAAAGGGGATGATGGACGGAGTGTTGAACATTGCAGCACTCACCCCCAGTCAATTGATCTGGGTTTAATCCATCATCATTCTTTAGCTCACTCCGCCACCCCAGTTCAGACATGGCCATATGCAAATCAGTCTGACCCTGTGCCTCATGGGAACAGTCCAGCCCGAACTGCCAAGCCATGTCTTCCCTGGACCGGAAACAAGCATCCTGGGACCGGTTTCTGGCTTACAGCCATCATCAGCCAGGCTATCTTGAATCCAGTGGCAAAGTGAGCAAGGGACCCACGTCTGGGCATACCCTGCCAACTTAGGGCGAACATAGCAAAACCAAAGGGGATGATGGACGGAGTGTTGAACATTGCAAGCACTCACCCCCAGTCAACTGATCTGGGTTTAATCCATCATCATTCTTTAGCTCACTCCGCCACCCCAGTTCAGACATGGCCATATGCAAATCAGTCTGACCCTGTGCCTCATGGGAACAGTCCAGCCCGAACTGCCAAGCCATGTCTTCCTGGACCGAAACAAGCATCCTGGGACCGGCTTCTGGCTTACAGCCATCATCAGCCAGGCTATCTTGAATCCAGTGGCAAAGTGAGCAAGGGACCCACGTCTGGGCATACCCTGCCAACTTAGGCGAACATAGCAAAACCAAAGGGGATGATGGACGGAGTGCTGAACATTGCAAGCACTCACCCCCAGTCAATTGATCTGGTTTAATCCATCATCATTCTTTAGCTCACTCCGCCACCCCAGTTCAGACATGGCCATATGCAAATCAGTCTGACCCTGTGCCTCATGGGAACAGTCCAGCCCGAACTGCCAAGCCATGTCTTCCCTGGACCGGAAACAAGCATCCTGGGACCGGTCTCTGGCTTACAGCCATCATCAGCCAGGCTATCTTGAATCCAGTGGCAAAGTGAGCAAGGGACCCACGTCTGGGCATACCCTGCCAACTTAGGGCTGAACATAGCAAAACCAAAGGGGATGATGGACGGAGTGCTGAACATTGCAAGCACTCACCCCCAGTCAACTGATCTGGGTTTAATCCATCATCATTCTTTAGCTCACTCCGCCACCCCAGTTCAGACATGGCCATATGCAAATCAGTCTGACCCTGTGCCTCATGGGAACAGTCCAGCCCGAACTGCCAGCCATGTCTTCCCTGGACCGGAAACAGCATCCTGGGACCGGCTTCTGGCTTACAGCCATCATCAGCCAGGCTATCTTGAATCCAGTGGCAAAGTGAGCAAGGGACCCACGTCTGGGCATACCCTGCCAACTTAGGGCTGAACATAGCAAAACCAAAGGGGATGATGGACGGAGTGTTGAACATTGCAAGCACTCACCCCCAGTCAACTGATCTGGTTTAATCCATCATCATTCTTTAGCTCACTCCGCCACCCCAGTTCAGACATGGCCATATGCAAATCAGTCTGACCCTGTGCCTCATGGGAACAGTCCAGCCCGAACTGCCAAGCCATGTCTTCCCTGGACCGGAAACAAGCATCCTGGGACCGGCTTCTGGCTTACAGTCATCATCAGCCAGGCTATCTTGAATCCAGTGGCAAAGTGAGCAAGGGACCCACGTCTGGGCATACCCTGCCAACTTAGGGCGAACATAGCAAAACCAAAGGGGATGATGGACGGAGTGTTGAACATTGCAAGCACTCACCCCCAGTCAACTGATCTGGGTTTAATCCATCATCATTCTTTAGCTCACTCCGCCACCCCAGTTCAGACATGGCCATATGCAAATCAGTCTGACCCTGTGCCTCATGGGAACAGTCCAGCCGAACTGCCAAGCCATGTCTTCCCTGGACCGGAAACAAGCATCCTGGGACCGGTTTCTGGCTTACAGCCATCATCAGCCAGGCTATCTTGAATCCAGTGGCAAAGTGAGCAAGGGACCCACGTCTGGGCATACCCTGCCAACTTAGGGCGAACATAGCAAAACCAAAGGGTTCGCCCTAAGTTGGCAGGGTATGCCCAGACGTGGGTCCCTTGCTCACTTTGCCACTGGATTCAAGCTAGCCTGGCTGATGAAGGGTGTTACCCAGAAACCGGTCCCAGGATGCTTGTTTGCGGTTCAGGGAAGACCTGGCTTGGCAGTTGGGGCTGGACTGTTCCCATGAGGCACAGGGTCAAGGCTGATTTGCATATAGCTGGGTCTAAACTGAGGTGGCGAAGTGAGCTAAAGAATGATGATGGATTCAACCCAGATCTGTGACTGGGGGTGAGTGTCTGAAAAGTTTCAGCACTCCGTCCATCATCTCCTTGTGTTTGCTTTGTTCGCCCTAAGTTGGCAGGGTATGCCCAGACGTGGGTCCCTTGCTCACTTTGCCACTGGATTCAAGCTAGCCTGGCTGATGAAGGGTGTTACCCAGAAACCGGTCCCAGGATGCTTGTTTGCGGTTCAGGGAAGACCTGGCTTGGCAGTTGGGGCTGGACTGTTCCCATGAGGCACAGGGTCAAGGCTGATTTGCATATAGCTGGGTCTAAACTGAGGTGGCGAAGTGAGCTAAAGAATGATGATGGATTCAACCCAGATCTGTGACTGGGGGTGAGTGTCTGAAAAGTTTCAGCACTCCGTCCATCATCTCCTTGTGTTTGCTTTGTTCGCCCTAAGTTGGCAGGGTATGCCCAGACGTGGGTCCCTTGCTCACTTTGCCACTGGATTCAAGCTAGCCTGGCTGATGAAGGGTGTTACCCAGAAACCGGTCCCAGGATGCTTGTTTGCGGTTCAGGGAAGACCTGGCTTGGCAGTTGGGGCTGGACTGTTCCCATGAGGCACAGGGTCAAGGCTGATTTGCATATAGCTGGGTCTAAACTGAGGTGGCGAAGTGAGCTAAAGAATGATGATGGATTCAACCCAGATCTGTGACTGGGGGTGAGTGTCTGAAAAGTTTCAGCACTCCGTCCATCATCTCCTTGTGTTTGCTTTGTTCGCCCTAAGTTGGCAGGGTATGCCCAGACGTGGGTCCCTTGCTCACTTTGCCACTGGATTCAAGCTAGCCTGGCTGATGAAGGGTGTTACCCAGAAACCGGTCCCAGGATGCTTGTTTGCGGTTCAGGGAAGACCTGGCTTGGCAGTTGGGGCTGGACTGTTCCCATGAGGCACAGGGTCAAGGCTGATTTGCATATAGCTGGGTCTAAACTGAGGTGGCGAAGTGAGCTAAAGAATGATGATGGATTCAACCCAGATCTGTGACTGGGGGTGAGTGTCTGAAAAGTTTCAGCACTCCGTCCATCATCTCCTTGTGTTTGCTTTGTTCGCCCTAAGTTGGCAGGGTATGCCCAGACGTGGGTCCCTTGCTCACTTTGCCACTGGATTCAAGCTAGCCTGGCTGATGAAGGGTGTTACCCAGAAACCGGTCCCAGGATGCTTGTTTGCGGTTCAGGGAAGACCTGGCTTGGCAGTTGGGGCTGGACTGTTCCCATGAGGCACAGGGTCAAGGCTGATTTGCATATAGCTGGGTCTAAACTGAGGTGGCGAAGTGAGCTAAAGAATGATGATGGATTCAACCCAGATCTGTGACTGGGGGTGAGTGTCTGAAAAGTTTCAGCACTCCGTCCATCATCTCCTTGTGTTTGCTTTGTTCGCCTCTAAGTTGGCAGGGTATGCCCAGACGTGGGTCCCTTGCTCACTTTGCCACTGGATTCAAGCTAGCCTGGCTGATGAAGGGTGTTACCCAGAAACCGGTCCCAGGATGCTTGTTTGCGGTTCAGGGAAGACCTGGCTTGGCAGTTGGGGCTGGACTGTTCCCATGAGGCACAGGGTCAAGGCTGATTTGCATATAGCTGGGTCTAAACTGAGGTGGCGAAGTGAGCTAAAGAATGATGATGGATTCAACCCAGATCTGTGACTGGGGGTGAGTGTCTGAAAAGTTTCAGCACTCCGTCCATCATCTCCTTGTGTTTGCTTTGTTCGCCCTAAGTTGGCAGGGTATGCCCAGACGTGGGTCCCTTGCTCACTTTGCCACTGGATTCAAGCTAGCCTGGCTGATGAAGGGTGTTACCCAGAAACCGGTCCCAGGATGCTTGTTTGCGGTTCAGGGAAGACCTGGCTTGGCAGTTGGGGCTGGACTGTTCCCATGAGGCACAGGGTCAAGGCTGATTTGCATATAGCTGGGTCTAAACTGAGGTGGCGAAGTGAGCTAAAGAATGATGATGGATTCAACCCAGATCTGTGACTGGGGGTGAGTGTCTGAAAAGTTTCAGCACTCCGTCCATCATCTCCTTGTGTTTGCTTTGATCTGTAGATAATGGCAGCCAGTGTGGCGGGGGATCTGTAGATAATGGTGGGCAGTGAGGCGGGGGATCTGTAGATAATGGCGGCAAGTGAGGCGAGGGATCCATAGATAATGGCATCCAGTGAGGCGGGGGATCTGTAGATAATGGCTGGGGATCTGTAAATAATGGCGGCCAGTGATCGTAGAGATCCGTAGATAATGGCGTCCAGTGAGGCAGGGGATCTGTATATAATGGTGGCCAGTGAGGCGAGGGATCCGTAGATAATGGCATCCAGTGAGGCGGGGTATCTGTAGATAATGGCGGCCAGTGAGGCGGGGGATCTGTAGATAATGGTGGCCAGTGATGTGAGAGATCTGTAGATAATGGCATCCAGTGAGGTGAGGGATCCGTAGATAATGGAGGCCAGTGAGGTAAGAGATCAGTAGATAATAGCGGCCAATGAGGCGGGGGATCCATAGATACTGGCGGCCACTGAGGTGGGGGATCTGTGGATAATGGCGGCCAGTGAGGCGGGGGATCTGTAGATAATCGCGGCCAGTGAGGTGGGGATCTGTAGATAATGGTGGCCAGTGAGGCAGGGATCCGTAGATACTGGCGGCCAGTGAGATGGGAGATCTGTGGATAATGGCCCCCAGTGAGGGGGGGTATCTCTAGATAATGGTGGCCAGTGAGGCGGGGATCTGTAGATAATGGTGGCCAGTGAGGTGGGGGATTCATAAATATAGGCGGCCAGTGAGGTGGAGGATCTGTAGATAATGGCGGCCAGTGAGGCGAGAGATCTGTAGATAATGGCGGCCAGTGAGGTCAGGGATCTGTAGATAATGGTGGCCACTGAGGTGGGGATCCATAGATAATGGCATTCAGTGAGGCGGGGGATCTGTAGATAATGGCAGACAGTGAGGCGGGGGATCTGTAGATAATGGCGGCCAGTGAGCCGGGGGATCTGTAAATAATGGTGGGCAGTGAGGCGGGGGATCTGTAAATAATGGCATCCAGTGAGGCGGTGATCTGTAGATAATGGTGGGCAGTGAGGCGGGGGATCTGTATATATTGGTGGCCAGTGAGGCGAGGGATCTGTAGATAATGGCATCCAGTGAGGCGGGGGATCTGTAGATAATGGCGGCCAGTGAGGCGGGGATCTGTAGATAATGGCAGCCAGTGAGGCGGTGATCTGTAGATAATGGTGGGCAGTGAGGCACGGGATCTGTAGATATAACGGCAGCAAGTGAGGTGAGGGATCCGTAGATAATGGCATCTAGTGAGGCGGGGGATCTGTAGATAATGGCTGCCAGTGAGGCGGGGGATCTGTATATATTGGTGGCCAGTGAGGCGAGGGATCTGTAGATATTGGCATCCAGTGAGGCGGGGTATCTGTAGATAATGGCAGCCAGTGAGGCAGGGGATCTGTAGATAATGGCGGCCATTGATGTGAGAGATCCGTAGATAATGGCGTCCAGTGTGGTGAGGGATCCGTAGATAATGGAGGCCAGTGAGGTAGGGGATTCGTAGATAATGGCGGCCAGTGAGGCAGGGGATCCGTAGATAATGGCGGCCAGTGAGGCAGGCGATTCGTAGATAATGGTGGCCCATGAGGTAGGGGATCCCTGGATAATAACGGCAGGTGAGGCGGAGGAGCCATAGATAAGGCCGGCCAGTGAATCAAGAGATCCATGGATAATGGCGGCCAGTGAGGCAGGGGATCTGAAGATAATGACGGCCAGTGATATGAGGGATCTGTGGATAATGGCGGCCAGTGAGGCAGGGATCTATAGATAATGGCGGCCAGTGGGGTGAGGAATCTGTAGATAATGGCGGGCAGTGAGGTGGGGGATCCCTCGATAATAGCGGCCAAATGAGGCAGGGGATCCATGGACAATGGCGGATAATGGTGGCCAGTGAGGCAGGGGAACCGTGGATAATGGCGGCCAGTGAGGTGAGGGATCTGTAGGTAATGGTGGCCACTGAGGCAAGGGATCCGTAGATAATGGCGGCCAGTGAAGCGCAGGATCCGTGGATAATGGCTGCCAGTGAGGCGGGGAATCCCAGGATAATGGCAGCCAGTGAGGCGGGGGATCCATAGATAATGGCGACCAGTGAGGAGGAGAATCCATATATAATGGCGGCCAGTGTGGCGGGGGATCTGTAGATAATGGTGGCCAGTAAAACGGAGGATCCATAGATAATGGCAGTCAGTGAGGCGGGGGTCTCCCTAGATAATGGCGGCCAGTGAGGCAAGGAAACCTTAGATAATGGTGGACAGTGTGGCGGGAGATCCGTGGATAATGGCGGCCAGTGAGTCAAAGGATCCATGGATAATGGCGGCCAGTGAGGCAAGGGATATGTAGATAATGGCGGTCAGTGAAGCGGGGAATCCGTAGATAATGGTGGCCAGTGAGGCGAGGGATCCGTAGATAATGGCGGCCAATGAGGCAAGGGATCCATAGGTAATGGTGGCTAGTGAGGTGAGGGTTCTGTAGATAACGGCGGCCAGTGCGGCGAGGGATCCGTAGATAATGGCAGCCAGTGAGGCGAAGGATCCGTAGGTAATGGAGGCTAGTAAGGCGAGGGATCCCTGAATAATAGCGGGCAAGGAGACGGGAGATCAGTAGATAATGGTGAACAGTGAGGCAGAGGATCAGTAGATAATGGTGGCCAGTGTGGCAGGGGATCCATAGATAATGGCAGCCAGTGAAGGGGGATCCATAGATAATGGCGGCCAGTGAGGCGGGGGATCCATAGATAAAGGTGGCCAGTGAGGTGGGAGATCCGTGGATAATGGCAGTCAGTCAGCCGAAGGATCCATAAATAATGGCAGCCAGTGAGGCAAGGGATATGTAGATAATGGCAGTCAGTTAGGCGAGGGACCCATAGGTAATGGCAGCCAGTGAGGCAGGGGATCCCTGGATAAAGGCAGCCAGTGAGGCGGTGAATCCCTAGGTAATTGATGCCAGTGAGGCGAAGGAGCCATAGATAATGGCGGCCAGTGAGTGAGAGGATCTGTAGGTAATGGCTGTCAGTGAGGTGAGGGATCCGTAGATAATGGCAGCCAATGAGGCAGTGCATCCCTGGATAATTCCTTCCAGTGAGGCAGGGGTTCCGTAGATAATGGCAGCTAGTGAGACGGGCGATCTGTAGATAATGGCAGCCAGTGATGCGAGGGATCCATGGATAATGGTGGCCAGTGAGGTATGGGATCTGTAGGTAATGGTGGCCAGTGAGGTGAGGAATCCATAGATAATGGCGGCCAGTGAGGTAAGGGATCCATAGGTACTGGTGGCTAGTGAGGCGGGGGAATCCCTAGATAAAGGCGGCCAGTGAGGCGGGGGATCCATGGATAATGGAGGTCAGTGAGGCGAGGGAGCTGTAGGTAATGGCGGCAAGTGAGGCAAGGTATCCGCATTAAATGGCGGCCAGTGAGGCGAGGGTTCCGTAGATAATGGCGGCCAGTGAGGCAAGGCATCCATAGGTAATGGAGGCCAGTGAGGCGAGGGATCCATAGATAATGGTGGCCAGTAAGGCAAGGCATCCATAGGTAATGGAGGCCAGTTAGGCGAGGGATCCGTGGCTAATGGTGGCCAGTTAGGCGAGGGATCCGTGGCTAATGGTGGCCAGTGAGGCGAGGGATCCATAGATAATGGTGGCCAGTGAGGCAAGGCATCCGTAGGTAATGGAGGCCAGTTAGGCGAGGGATCCGTGGCTAATGGTGGCCAGTGATGGGGGAATCTGTGAATAATGGTGGCCAATCAGTGAAGGATCCGTAGATAATGGTTGCCAGTGAGGCAAGGGATCCATAGAGAACAGAGGCCATTGAGGCGAGGGATCAGTGGATAATTGCGGCCAGTGAGGCGGGGGTTTTGTGGATAATGGTGGCCAATGAGCAAAGGATCCATAGATAATGGTTGCCAGTGAGGCGGGGGAACCGTAGATAATGGCGGCCAGTGAGGCGGGGGATCTGTAGATAATGGCGGCCAGTGAGGCGTGGGATCCGTAGATAATGGCGGCCAGTGAGGCGGGAGAACTGTAGATAATGGCGGCTAATGAGGCGAGGGATTCGTAGATAATGTCGGCCAGTAAGATGGGGGATCTGTGGATAATGGCAGCCAGTGAGGCAAGCGATCCGTAGATAATGGCGGCAGGTGAGGTGGGGGAACCGTAGATAATGGCGGCCCTTTAGGCGGGGATCCCTAGATAATGGCGGCCAGTGAGGCAAGATATCCATAGATAATGGTGACCAGTGAGGCGAGAGATCCATGGATAATGTTGGCCAGTGAGGCGGGGGATCGGTAGATATTGGCGGCCAGTGAGGTGGGGGATCCGTGGATAATGGCAGCCAGTGAGGCAAGGGATCCATAGATAATGGCGGCCAGTGATGCCAGGGATCCGTAGGTAATGGCGGCCAGTGAGGCAAGGGATCCGTAGAAATGGCGGGCAGTGAGGCGAGGGATCCGTAGATAAGCGCGGCCAGTGAGGCGAGGGATCCGTAGATAAGCGCGGCCAGTGAGGCGGAGGACCCGTAGATGATGGGGGCCAGTGAGGCAGGATATCCATAGATAAATAAGGGTGGCCAGTGAGGCGGAGGATCCCTAGATAATGGCAGCCAGTGAGGCAGGGGATCCATGGATAAAGGAGGTCAGTGAGATGAGGGATCCATAGGTAATGGAGGGTAGTGAGGCGAGGGATCCGTAGATAATGGCGGCCAGTGAGGCGGGGGATACATTGATAATGGCGGCCAGTGAGTTAAGGGATCTGTAGATAATGGCGTCCAGTGAGGCTGGGGATTCATGGATAATGGCGGCCAGTGATGCAGTGGATCTGTAGATAATGGCAACCAGTGAGGCGGGGGATCCGTAGATAATGGCAGCCAGTGAGGCGTGGGATCCGTAGAAAATGGCAGCCAGTGATGCGGGGGATCCTTAGATAATGGTGGCTAGTGAGGCGGGGGATCCGTAGATAATGGAGGCCAGTGAGGTGGGGGAACCATTGATAATGGCAGCCAGTGAGGCGGGGAGATCCAGAGATAATTGTGGCCATGAGGCAAGGGATCAGAGGTAAAGGAGGCCAGGGAGGCGAGTGATCCGTGGATAATGGTGGCCAATGAGGCGGGGGATCCGTGGATAATGGTGGCCAATGAGCGAAAGATCCATAGATAATGGTTGCCAGTGAGGCGGGGGATCCATAGATAATGGCGACCAGTGAGGAGGGGGATCTGTAGATAATGGCAGCCAGTGAGGTGAGGGATCAGTGAATAATGGCAGCCAGTTAGGCAAACGATTCGTAGATAATGGCGGCAGGTGAGGTGAGGGATCCGTAGATAATGATGGCCAGTGAGGTGAGGGATCTGTAGATAATGGCGGCCGGTGAGGCGGGGGATCAGTGGATAATGGCAGCCAGTGAGGCAAGGGATCCATAGATAAAGCCAGCAAGTGAGGCAGGGGATTCCTAGCTAATGGTGGCCAGTGAGGCAGGGGATCCAGGATAATGGCTGCAAGTGAGGCGAGTGTCCCGTAGATAATGGCGGTCAGTGAAGCAGGGGATCCCTAGATAATTAGGGCCAGTGAGGCGGGGGATCCGTATATAATGACAGCCAGTGTGGCAAGGGATCCTTAGATAATGGCGGCCAGTGAGGCGGGGATCTGTGGATAATGGAGGCCAATGAGGCGTGGGATTCGTAGGTAATGAAGGCCAGTGAAGCAAGGGATCTGCAGATAATGCTGCCAGTGTGGCAAGGGATCTGTAGATAATGGCGGCCAATGAGGCGAGGGATCCGTAGATAATGGCAGCAAGTGAGGCAAGGGGTCAATAGGCAATAAAGGCCAGTGAGGCGAGGGACCGTGGATAACGGTGACCTGTGAGGCGGGGTATCCATGGATAATGGTGGCCAATGAGCGACGGATCCGTAGATTATGGTTGCAGGGGGCCAGGGGATCCATAGATAATTTTGGCCAGTGAGGCGGGGGATCCGTAGATCATGGCGGCCAGTGAGGCGAGGGAAACATAGATATTGGCAGCTAGTGAGGCGAGGGATTCATAGATAATGTCGGCCAGTGAGGTGAGTGATCAGTAGATAATGCGAGCCAGTTAGGCAAACAATTCGTAGATAATGCCGGCAGGTGAGGCGGGGGATACGTAGATAATAGCAGCCAGTGAGGCGGGGATCCGTAGATAATGTTGGCCAGTGAGGCGGGAGATCCATATATAATGGAGGCCAGTGAGATGAGGGATCTGTAGATAATGGCGGCCAGTGAGGCAGGGGATCTGTGGATAATGGCGGCCAGTGAGGCAAAGGATCCATAGATAAAGCCGGCTAGTGAGTTGGGGGTTTCCTAGCTAATGGTGGCCAATGAGGCAGGGGATCCCAGGATAATGGCTGCCAGTGAGGTGGGGGCTCCTTAGATATTGGCGGCCAGTCAGTCGAGGGATCTGTAGATACTGGCTGCCAGTGAGGAGGGGAATCCCTAGACAATGGCAGCCAGTGATGTGAGCGATCTGTAGATGATGGCGGCCAGTGAAGGGGGGACCCCTAGATAATGGCGGCCAGTAAGTTGGGGATCCGTAGATAATGGCGCAGTTAGGCGGGGATCCCTAGATAATGGCGGCCAGTGAGGTGGAGGATCTGTAGATAATGGCAGCAGTTAGGCGGTGGATCAGTAAATAATGTCAGCAAGAGAGGTGGGGATCCATAGATAATTGTGGCCAGTGAGTCAGGGATCTGTGGATAATGGCGTGCAGTGAGGCTGGGGATATATGGATAATTGCGGACAGTGAGGTGGGGGATCTGTAGATAATGGCGGCCAGTGAAACAGGAGACCAGTAGATAATGGCTGCCATTGTTGGGGGATCCCTGGATAATGGTGGATGGTGAGGCAGGGGACCAGTGGAAAAGGTTATGTTAGGAAATTTTTAAAGAGCGCAATTACCAAAGGTGTCTTGGCGCTGTCAGAAGAGGCAGGTGAGTGGTAACTTAGATGTTAAATAGCCAGGTTTTTTTTTCCTTCCTGAATGATGTTAATGAAAGAATAGCTCTGAGGTGGGGTGAGAGGCTGTTCCAGAGTTTGATTGTATTGAGGACTATACCTCTGCCACCCCACTGCATCTTCTTAAATGTCGGAACAGCTAATAGATTGGCATTGGCCGATCTGAGTTCTCTGTTGGGCTTATATCTCTTGAAAGCTGACCTGAGAAAGTCTGTGTAGGAAGGTGGAATCTGACTGCATGGTTACCCCCAATTTGTTCCTGGTGTTTTGCTGGTTTTTGACTAGTCTGACTGGGATCCTGCTATTCAGGACCCCAGCCTATCTGCTTTCTCCCTAAAGTGATTGCATGTACTTTAAGTACACTCCAGATTGGATTCTGGGGTACCCTTATAAGTCCCTAGTATATGGTATACTATGTACCCAGGGCATAGGTACCCCAGAGGCCTCCTAGGGGCTGCAGCATGTATTATGCCACCCCTGAGAGACCATTCAAAATGACACCACAGGTCTGCTACAGCAGCCTGTGTAAGGTGGTGCATGCACCCCTTACCTAGATATAGGTTCACTATATATATCCTAATCACTGCACATATAAACCTATCAGTCACCCCTATGGCAGGCCTTATCAATCCTGAAGGCAGGGTGCTGGGTTTTATGTGAGAGGGTGCCCATGCATGAGCAGAGCTCCTCTGCAGCCTTTGGAACCTCTTTTCCGGGTTGTCTGTGATGCAGCCAACCATATATACTTAAGTGCATTATAACCTCGCGGTAAATGCTAACTTTAAAATGGCTGCATGGAAACATGTCGTGTTTGGTGTCAAACACCTTGGAATCATACCTCCACACCAGTAACTGGTGTGGTAGGTATGATTCCACCCTCCTAGAGGGAGAAATATGACAACACCGGTACACCCGGTACCAGCTTTCTTGACCCTGGCATCACAAAATGGATGCTGCCAGCCACAGACATGAGTCTGCCCTCCTGCTGCTGGACGAAACTCCGGCAGGGGAAGGCTTGACAATAGGTTTCCTGTCACAGGGAGGTGTGACCACCTCCCAGACAGGCTTTAGTGTATTGGGGCTGGGTGGGTGTACTCTCAGAGTGCTTTGATGTCTGCTCTGGGGGCACATTTGGTGTCCCTGTGCATAGTCCAGCTCAAACCGGTTGCAGGAGCCATTTGCTCCTGCTCTGGCGCAAAACTGGACAAAGGACATGGGTGTAGCCACCCCTCTGTCCTGACCCTCCCATAGGTGGGTCCCCAGAGTTTGTCCCACTCCTTCCTTGGGTATAAAGTAGGAAACCCTGACTACAGGACTTTAGATTTTACCTGGACTAAACTCTGCTACAGAAACCAAGTACTTCGACGATCTGCACGACGCTGGATGACTGAAGAAATCTCCCTTGGAGTAAAGGAGTTACTCCCCTGCTGAGCAGGCACCTAAACGCATCTGACCGGTTTGCATCTCCCGAGCTCCTGAGGACTCCGAATATTTCTGCAACACAGGAGGTGGGTTCCCGAGGTCTCTGAGGTTGATCTGTGCTCTCAGCAGTTCTGAGGCCCGCATCCCTCGTGGGGACGGTGCAACCCGTACCCCTGTGCACCGTGTACATTTGCAGCAGAATATGCTTTTCGGTGATTCCGGAGGCTGTGCTTTGGGCTACTTGTAGTCCTGACCCAGAGCAGTAATTCCACTGAAGATTTCTGGCCTACACTCCACGAGTGTTCCGTGGGCTGGTATTTGGTGATTCAGCTCAAGGTCCCTTCGCGATCCCTGGTCCATTGGCCTGTGGGTCCCTGTGAAGGTAACTTTGATTTTCCATGGGCTTCCCTGGTTGCTTCAGACGTGCCCTGACTCTCCATAGCTTGAAGAGTCCCCAGGACCTTGCTGGTCCTCGCAGAAGCATCTTTCCTCTGACTTCGTGGGTTGCAGTTGCCAAGGCTTGTTGGTGTTCAATCCGGACACTGACCCCCCAGCACTCGACATCTTTTGTGGGACAGCTCACCTCCGGACTTTGGTTGTCGTAGACATCTCCTGGTCCCCGTGGCTGCAGAGTCAAGCTTCACCTCTTCGCACCTGAGACACCCGACATCGGTGGGCATTTGTCTATCGTGCCCCTGGTCACTGTGAAGTGACCCAGACTCTGTCCCCTCTGCTTTCAGGTTCTTCTCATCTCCGATCCAGGCTTGGATCACACCGGACACTTTTCATCTTCCTGGCAGCAGCACTTTTCCGCAACACGCCATTGGAAACGAAGAAGGTTTCCGACATCACTTGACCCCTATGCACCCGGCTCCTCTGGGATAGGTAACACGGGTACCTCAGTACTCTCAAGGGTGCTGGCCTTAGGACCTTCTATGTTTAGCTGGGTTTGCTTAAAGTCCTCTCCGAAGTGTCCTTAATCTTTAAATTTCCAACTGCGACTTTCCCATAGAGTTGTACGGAGCTCGCGCCTGTGTTCACACACTGCACCTGTCCTCCGTGGGTCCCCTGTGTCACTACTTTGGGTGGTTCCTTGGGGTCCCAGCAATTCTACGTGCTCTAGGCACTGTGTCTAGTCAAGTCGTGGTTCTTATACCACTTTCTTAGTATATGGTTTGGTCTCCCCCGGGAGCCCACTGTGTATTGTGCTATTTACTGTCGTTCTAGTGATTTAATATTGTGTGCTTTGTTCTCTAATCTCATAAAGAGGTTAGTAGAGAGTGTTTAGTAATAAATACATATATTTTATATATTCCTTGTGTGGTTCTCCTTTCATTTGGTCATTCAGGAGGTTATGATCTGGTAAAACAAGCTGCTTTACATTCCTTCAAGACTTAGCCTGAAGGCTGCTCTCCATAGCTACCACTAGGATAGCTTTCAATAAAGGTTGTCTTTAACCTAATCATCAATAAGGGTCGTTTGGACTGGTGCAAGGTGCCCACTTTAATTAGTGGACAGCATATACCAGGCCAACTTCTCACATTGGTGTGCAGCGATGGGATTAAAGCTTGCTATTGTTTTACCAGATAATCTCATTGAGTGACTAACTGAAAACCACTAAAGGTACTTAGGTACATATAAATCAAGACTAGAATAAAGTAAGTTCTACTGAACTTGGAGTTGGGTAGCCAAGGGTCTAGCACACCCTTTCTCCAACTCAAGAAAGTCTCAGTTCCCACTAGGTTAGGTAGGTGCCTACACCACATAACACTAGTATGTCTTCTAGGCCAGAAGCCAGTGGGCCTCTGCCAACTAAGTATGACCATATCTCATTTCAGGAATTGAGAACCATGTGTACATCTAGGAAACTGAAGACAGGGAAAAACCCAAACACTCAACGCCTCATAGAGGCTTTGCTTTTAGATGACCTCAGAAAGACCCCAGGGTCTGATGAGGCAGGCAAGTTGGGTGGGACAGCAGAAGAGGAAAGGCCAGGAAGTGAAAACTTCTATGACCTGGACTCTGATGCTGGCCAGGAGGATCAAAATGATCCTAACCTGGACAATCCAATTCTTCCTGGAGGTGAAAGGGAGTCCTCTTATGAGAAGAAGTGCCAACTGCTTGAGTTTGAGAGAGCTAAGCTCAGAATCAAGATAGAGCAATTGGCCTTAGATAGGGAATCCCTGGAGCTTCAGAAAGCTTCTCAGAAGTTGGGGCTAGAGCTCCATGGTGGCAGCAACAGTGTCCCTAGAGGTAGAGAACATACTCATGACCATAGGAACCTGAACAAGATTGTCCCTCCCTACCAGAGTGGGGGTGACATCCACAATGGATAACTGCTCTGGAGAGGGCCTGTAAGGTACAGAGGGTCCCTCAGGAGCAGTGGGCAGCAATCTTGTGGCTCTCCTTTGCAGACAAAGGTAGAGACAAGCTCCTCACTGTTAGAGAAGAGGATGCTGATAATTACAAAGTCTTGAAGAGTGCTCTGGTTGATGGGTTTGGCCTAACCACTGAATGTAGGAAGGTGGAATCTGACTATATGGTTGCCCCCACTTTTTTTATGGTGTTTTGCTGGTTTATGACTTAGTTGGACTGGGATCCTGCTATTCAGGGCCCCAGTCTATCTGCTTTCTCTGTAAAAGGTTTCCATGTGCCTTAGGCACATCTCTGATTGGAATCTGGAGTGCCCTTATAAGTCCCTAGTATATGGTATACTATGTACCAAGGGCATAGATACCTCAGAGGCCTGCCAGGGGCTGCAGCATGTATTATGCCACCCCTGGAAGGCCATCCAAACTGACACCACAGGTCTGCTACTGCAGCCTGGGTAAGGTGGTGATTGCACCCCTTA
This sequence comes from Calotriton arnoldi, assembly GCA_963921515.1. Taxonomy (NCBI): domain Eukaryota; kingdom Metazoa; phylum Chordata; class Amphibia; order Caudata; family Salamandridae; genus Calotriton; species Calotriton arnoldi. The sequence continues at coordinate 2,714,737 of CAWUFW010000725.1, forward strand.
CTGGGATATAGGTTACCTATATCCCGAAATACATACACACATATAAACCTATAAGTCACTCCTAAGGCAGGCCTTATCAATCCTAAAGGCAGAGTGCATGGTTCCTATGTGAGAGGGTGCCCCTGCATGAGCAGGGCTCCTCTGCAGCGTTCGGAGACCATCTCTGATGCTGTTTGTAGTGCAGCCTGACCATATACTCTTAAGCGCATTATATCCTCGCGGTAAAATGCTAACTTTGGAATGGCTGCACCTAAACATGTCGTGTTTGGTGTCAAACATCTTGGAATACTACCCCCGCCAATTCTGGCGGCGGGGGTAGCATTCCACCCTTCTAGAGGGAAAGACATGTTAACTCTGACTAACCCGGTAACTTCTCTCCAGAGCCCTGGCATCACAAAATGGATGCTGCTGCCACAGACACGAGTCTGGCCTCCTGCTGCTGGACGAAACTCCGGCAGGGGAGGCCTGGACAATAGGTTTCCTGTTGCAGGGAGGTGTGACCACCCCCCAGACAGGATAATGTGTATTGGGGCTGGGCGGGAGCACCATCTGTGTGCTTTGAAGTCCTGCACTGGGGGCACATTTGGTGTCCCTGTGCATACCCCAGTTCAAACCGGATCAGGGGCTTCCAGCCCCTGCTTTGGCGCGAACTGGACAAAGGGAAAGGGGTGTAGCCACCCCTCTGCCCTGACCCACCCATAGGTGGGGCCACAGAGTAGTCCAACCCCTATCTTTAGTATAAAGATAGGAACCCAGTCCTTAGGACTTTAGATTATACCTGGACGAAACTCTGAAACTGAATCCTGGACCTTCGACGCTCTACGACAAGATTAGAGGACTGAAGAATCTCCTTGGGGTCAAGGAGTGACTCCCTGCTTGGCAGGCACCAAAGAAGCATCTGTCCAGTTCGCATTTCTGAAGCTCCCGTCGGACGCCGAAGTCATCGCATCACCAGAGGTGAATTCTCAGACTTCCCGAGGCTACCCTGAGTCCCCAGCAAAGCTGAGGCCCGTGGCTATCGTGGGTGACTTGAGACCGTGACCCCTGGACACCGAGCACATTTGCAAGTGCACCATCTTCTGGGTCTCCCAAGAAGTCGTGCTTTGGGTTCCGAGTAGCCCTAGCCTCCAGCACCACCTGCACTGAAGATCACTGGCCCCTACTCCACGAGTGTCCTGTAAACCAGCTCCACGTGCGGCGTCACGAGGCTCCTTCGCGGTCGCTAGCCCGTTGGCTAGTAGCCCTTAACGAAGGCCAATCCTTTTCTTTCTTGGCATCCTGGTTGCTCCAGGCCTGCCCTCACTTACCCTCGCTGGGTGAGTTCCACAGACCTTGCTGGTCTGCACCATCGACGATCTACATCTTACTCGAGACTTGCCGTTGCCAAGGCTTGTTGGGTCCAATCCGGTCGCCGACACCTCAGCACTCGACAGACGTTGAGCACCAGCCCGAATCCTGCTCCTGGTTGCCGACAACGCCTCCCGGACCTCGTGGCTGAAGAGTCAAGACGACCGTCAACGCACCTGAAGCACTCGACATCGGTGGGCATCTGTCCATCGCCTTCCTGGTCACTGGCTAGTGACCCAGACTATGTCCCCTCTGCTTTCAGGTTCACCAGAACTCCGATCCACTCTTGGATCCACCCGGACACTTTTCTCTTGGCCGCCAGCCGCACTTTGCAGCAGATCGCCATTCGAATCGACGACGAAACCCGACCCCGAAAGGCACCTATGCACCCGGCTTCCCTGGGTGAGGTAACACGAGTACTCCGGTGCTCCCGTGGGTAGAGACTCTTCAAAGTCCTAGATCTCAAAGGGTTTTGTCCTAGTCCTCTTTTAAGTGTCCCTTTCCTCTATTTTCCCGATCCCGACTTTCTCCATAGAAGTTAACGGCGTATCGCGGTTGTGTATTTACACTGCACGCGTCTCCCGTGGGTCCCCTGTGTCACTACCTTGGGTGGTTCCTTGTGGTCCAAGCACTTCTAGAGGCTCTAGGCCTAGTGTCTAGTTCAGTCGTGGTTCGCATACCACTTTATTGGTATATGGTTTGGTACGCCCCTAGGGCCCAAACGTGTATTTGTGCTATTATTGTGATTTAAGATCTTATAACTTATGTACTTCGAACTCTAGCCTCATAAAGAGACTAGAGGGGTGTGTTTAGCAATAAATACATATATTTTGAATATATACCTGGTGTGGTGCTCTTTCATTTGGTCACTCAAGAGATTATAGACTGGTAAAACAAGCTGCTTTACATTCCTTCAAGACTTAGCCTGAAGGCTGCTCTCCATAGCTACCACTAGGATAGCTTTCAATAAGGTTGTCTTTAACCTATCTACCATAAGAGTCGATTTGCCCTGGTGCAAGGTGTCCACTTTAATTAGTGAACAGCATATAACAGGCCAACTTCTCACATTGGTGTGCAGCGTGTGGGATTCCAGCTTGCTATTGTGTTACCAGATAATCTCAATTGAATTGATCAACTGAAAACCACTAAAGGTACCTAAGGTACATATAATTTAAGCTTAGAATACAGTAAGTTCTACTGAACTTAGAGTTGTGTGTTAAGGGATAGCACAACCCTTTCTACAACTCAAGAGAGTTTAGTAGGCCACACTAGAGTAGGTAGTGCATACACCACACCACACTAGTAATGTCTTTAAGGGGAGGATCCAAAGAATCCTTGCAGGAAGCCATTGAGCTTCCACCCTCCAAGTATGATACACTCCCATTCTTGGAATTGAGAGCTTTATGCAACTTGAGAAAAATAAGGACAGGCCAAAGTCCCACCACCCAACACCTCAAGGAGTTGTTGGTGGCTTATGACCTTAGTAAGCCCTTGGGGACTGAAGGGGTAGGAGCTGAGGGTGGGGCAGAGGAAGAGGAGGAGGCCAGGGGTACCAATACCCCCAGCCCCCCTCTGAGACTGGCCAGGAGGGTGACAATGACCCTGACCTGGATAACCCAATCCCTCCTGTGGAAGATGATGAGGATGATCAGAATGATGCCCTCTTTGTCCCCCCAGGAAGGATTAAGAGTGTGCCCAGGAAGTCTAGATCTCCTTCTCAGGAGTCTAACCACTCTGGCACCTCCATAGGGAGCTCTATCTCCTCTCACAGGAGGGAATCCTCTCATGAGAGAAGAGCCAGACTGGTCCAGTATGAGGAAACTCAGCTGGAAATCAGAAAAAAGCAATTGGCTTTAGATAGGGAATCCCTAGATCTCCTTAGAGAGAGAAGAAAGTTGGGACTAGAGTCCCATGGTGGCAGCAATATCCCTAGAGATAGGGACAGGTCTTATGACCATAGAAACCTAAACAAGATTGTCCCTCCCTACCAGAGTGGGGATGACATCCACAAATGGATAACTGCACTGGAGAGGGCCTGTAAAGTTCAGAAGGTCCCCCAGAGGCAGTGGGCAGCAATCTTGTGGCTCTCCTTTGCAGACAAAGGTAGAGACAAGCTCCTCACTGTAAGAGAAGAGGATGCTGACAATTACACAGTCTTGAAGAGTGCTCTGATAGATGGGTTTGGCCTAACCACTGAACAGTATAGGTTGAAGTTCAGAGACACCCAAAAAGCTCAGACTCAAGACTGGGTTGATTTTGTAGATTGTGCTACAAAGGCTCTGGAAGGTTGGATACATGGCAACAAAGTGCATGACTTTTTAGGATTGTACAATTTGATTATGAGGGAGCAGATCCTTAATAATTGTCAAAACCAGCTTTTGCACCAGTATCTGGTGGACTCTGATCTGACCTCTCCCCAAGAATTGGGAAAGAAGGCAGACAAATGGGTCAGAACCAGAGTAAAAACTAGAAATCAGGGTGGTGACCAGAAGAAAGATTCTACTAAGTCCCAAGAGAAAGGTGGGGATAAATCTAAGGATAAGTCCCCTACAGGGCCCCAAAATTCCTCTTCTGGGGGTGGGTCCCAAACTCCTTCCTCTCCTGAAAAGAAACCATATTGCCATGTCTGTAAAAAGCCTGGGCACTGGAAAACTGATCCCAGTTGCCCCAGGATTGGCAATAAAGAAAATGTTCCTCCCACAACTACTACCACCCCTCCTGGTACTACCAGTAGTAATCCTCCAGTTGGGAGTAGTGCACCCAAAAAGTTGGGTGCTTTTGCAAGAGGAACAGAGGTGGGCCCTAGTTTAGACAGGGACCCCTCAACAGACTCCTCTGACTCTGATGGTGGTATAGGATTTGCCACCTTTACCATGGGTCCCATAGCATTGGGCAGGTACAGATTGGAGCCAATAATTAATGGTCAGAAAGCTGTGGCATTTAGGGACACAGGGGCTAGTGTCACCATGGTGGCAGGGAAACTAGTCCCCCTCACCAGCTTTTACCTGAGTTTAAATACCAGGTGACCAACATTGATGGTGTCAGAACAGATCACCCCATGGCCATAGTCAATCTCAGCTGGGAGGGGTCACAGGCCCAAAAAGAGTGGCAGTGTCCCCAACCCTACCTGTAGATTGCCTGATGGGCAATGATCTGGAAATTTCAGCCTGGGCTGAAGTTGAACACCAAACCCATCTCAGGATGCTGGGCGTCCCTGTAAAGGTTAGTGGGGCTGTAATGGCCACAGCCCCAGCCCAAGAATTTGGAAAGATGGAGCCTGAAAGAATGGCCCACTCTCCCCCAAAAGAGAGCACAAGGGTTGAAGAAAAGTCTTCTTCCCCCAGACAGTAGGTAAGGGTCAGCCTCCTCAGGGAACTGACCCTACCCCTAGTGAAGGAACTGCCACAGAGGTAGTCAGGCCTGGCCTGGCCACACCCCTGATGGCAGAGGACCCTTCCAAGGTGGTACCCCGTCTGGAGCAGGTAACCTGCCCCTCTCTACCCTGCCTCAGTCAGCCCAGGGCTGCAGAGGTCAGGGAGGTCAGTGGACCCCCAGGGCCCCCTGTCCAGAGGAAGCCCCCATCAGCAGATTAGGGGCACCCAGTCTAGTAGCCCTAGCCAGGTGAAAATTCCTCTACACACTGAGGGATCCCCCATACCTTTATGTAGGGACCTCCCCCAGAAGGACTCTGGTAGACAAGGGCAAACCTGGGACCAGAAGGTTCCAAACCTGCCATGTCCCTCCAGTAGTCCATCCAAAGGGACCCAACCCCCAGCTGTAGGCAGCCAAAGGTTGACCCTTAGAGCAAAGTGCAACTCAGTCATGGAAAGACAGGCATACATGGTGACCAGTGATCTGAGGAAGCTGAGGCCAACATTCCTAGGGCCTCACTTCCCTACTCAGACACCTCACCAGCCTTGTACTTTACCTAAGCACACCAGAGGTAGTGATTCCCCATGGTGGAGACCCTCTCATACCCTTAGGGTGAGGGATTGCTTAGTGGACCATAACATAGGGGGCAACCATGCTAGTGCAGGTGCTTCCTTATATGGCCACTTAGTCAATATAGGCTCAACTGGCCAAGGTTAGCCTTATCTCCTTTCGTTTGGGGGGTTATGTAGGAAGGTGGAATCTGACTATATGGTTGCCCCCACTTTTTTATGATGTTTTGCTGGTTTATGACTTAGTTGGACTGGGATCCTGCTATTCAGGGCCCCAGTCTATCTGCTTTCTCTGTAAAAGGTTTCCATGTGCCTTAGGCACATCTCTGATTGGAATCTGGAGTGCCCTTATAAGTCCCTAGTATATGGTATACTATGTACCAAGGGCATAGGTACCTCAGAGGCCTGCCAGGGGCTGCAGCATGTATTATGCCACCCCTGGAAGGCCATCCAAACTGACACCACAGGTCTGCTACTGCAGCCTGGGTAAGGTGGTGATTGCACCCCTTACTGGGATATAGGTTACCTATATCCCGAAATACATACACACATATAAACCTATAAGTCACTCCTAAGGCAGGCCTTATCAATCCTAAAGGCAGAGTGCATGGTTCCTATGTGAGAGGGTGCCCCTGCATGAGCAGGGCCCCTCTGCAGCGTTCGGAGACCATCTCTGATGCTGTTTGTAGTGCAGCCTGACCATATACTCTTAAGCGCATTATATCCTCGCGGTAAAATGCTAACTTTGGAATGGCTGCACCTAAACATGTCGTGTTTGGTGTCAAACATCTTGGAATACTACCCCCCCGCCAATTCTGGCGGCGGGGGTAGCATTCCACCCTTCTAGAGGGAAAGACATGTTAACCCTGACTAACCCGGTAACTTCTCTCCAGAGCCCTGGCATCACAAAATGGATGCTGCTGCCACAGACACGAGTTTGGCCTCCTGCTGCTGGACGAACCTCCGGCAGGGGAGGCCTGGACAATAGGTTTCCTGTTGCAGGGAGGTGTGACCACCTCCCCAGACAGGATAATGTGTATTGGGGCTGGGCGGGAGCACCATCTGTGTGCTTTGAAGTCCTGCACTGGGGGCACATTTGGTGTCCCTGTGCATACCCCAGTTCAAACCGGATCAGGGGCTTCCAGCCCCTGCTTTGGCGCGAACTGGACAAAGGGAAAGGGGTGTAGCCACCCCTCTGCCCTGACCCACCCATAGGTGGGGCCACAGAGTAGTCCAACCCCTATCTTTAGTATAAAGATAGGAACCCAGTCCTTAGGACTTTAGATTATACCTGGACGAAACTCTGAAACTGAATCCTGGACCTTCGACGCTCTACGACAAGATTAGAGGACTGAAGAATCTCCCTTGGGGTCAAGGAGTGACTCCCCTGCTTGGCAGGCACCAAAGAAGCATCTGTCCGGTTCGCATTTCTGAAGCTCCCGTCGGACGCCGAAGTCATCGCATCACCAGAGGTGGATTCTCAGACTTCCCGAGGCTACCCTGAGTCCCCAGCAAAGCTGAGGCCCGTGGCTATCGTGGGTGACTTGAGACCGTGACCCCTGGACACCGAGCACATTTGCAAGTGCACCATCTTCTGGGTATCCCAAGAAGTCGTGCTTTGGGTTCCGAGTAGCCCTAGCCTCCAGCACCACCTGCACCGAAGATCACTGGCCCCCACTCCACGAGTGTCCTGTAAGCCAGCTCCACGTGTGGCGTCACGAGGCTCCTTCGCGGTCGCTAGCCCGTTGGCTAGTAGCCCTTAACGAAGGCCAATCCTTTTCTTTCTTGGCATCCTGGTTGCTCCAGGCCTGCCCTCACTTACCCTCGCTGGGTGAGTTCCACAGACCTTGCTGGTCTGCACCATCGACGATCTACATCTTACTCGAGACTTGCCGTTGCCAAGGCTTGTTGGGTCCAATCTGGTCGCCGACACCTCAGCACTCGACAGACATCGAGCACCAGCCCGAATCCTGCTCCTGGTCGCCGACAACGCCTCCCGGACCTCGTGGCTGAAGAGTCAAGACGACCGTCAACGCACCTGAAGCACTCGACATCAGTGGGCATCTGTCCATCGCCTTCCTGGTCACTGGCTAGTGACCCAGACTCTGTCCCCTCTGCTTTCAGGTTCACCAGAACTCCGATCCACTCTTGGATCCACCCGGACACTTTTCTCTTGGCCGCCAGCCGCACTTTGCAGCAGATCGCCATTCGAATCGACGACAAAACCCGACCCCGAAAGGCACCTATGCACCCGGCTGGGTGAGGTAACACGAGTACTCCGGTGCTCCCGTGGGTAGAGACTCTTCAAAGTCCTAGATCTCAAAGGGTTTTGTCCTAGTCCTCTTTTAAGTGTCCCTTTCCTCTATTTTCCCGATCCCGACTTTCTCCATAGAAGTTAACGGCGTATCGCGGTTGTGTATTTACACTGCACGCGTCTCCCGTGGGTCCCCTGTGTCACTACCTTGGGTGGTTCCTTGTGGTCCAAGCACTTCTAGAGGCTCTAGGCCTAGTGTCTAGTTCAGTCGTGGTTCGCATACCACTTTATTGGTATATGGTTTGGTACGCCCCTAGGGCCCAAACGTGTATTTGTGCTATTATTGTGATTTAAGATCTTATAACTTATGTACTTCGAACTCTAGCCTCATAAAGAGACTAGAGGGGTGTGTTTAGCAATAAATACATATATTTTGAATATATACCTGGTGTGGTGCTCTTTCATTTGGTCACTCAAGAGATTATAGACTGGTAAAACAAGCTGCTTTACATTCCTTCAAGACTTAGCCTGAAGGCTGCTCTCCATAGCTACCACTAGGATAGCTTTCAATAAGGTTGTCTTTAACCTATCTACCATAAGAGTCGATTTGCCCTGGTGCAAGGTGTCCACTTTAATTAGTGAACAGCATATACCAGGCCAACTTCTCACACTGAACAATACAGGATTAAGTTCAGAGATACCCAAAAGGCACAGACTCAAGACTGGGTTGACTTTGTAGATTGTGCTACTAAGGCTCTGGAAGGTTGGATACATGGCAGCAAGGTGCATGACTTTTTAGGATTGTACAATTTGATTATGAGGGAGCAGATCCTCAATAATTGTCAAAACCATCTTTTACACCAGTACCTGGTGGACTCTGATCTGACCGCTCCCCAAGAATTGGGAAAGAAGGCAGACAAATGGGTCAGAACCAGGGTAAAGCCAAAGAACCAGGGTGGTGACCAGAAGAAAGATTCTTCCAAGAACCAATAGAAAGGTGGGGATAAATCAAAAGATAAATCCACTACAGCGCCCCAAAAGTCCTCTTCTGGGGGTGGGTCCCAAACTCCTTCCTCCCCTGAAAAGAAATCTTATTGCCATGTCTGTAAGAAGCCTGGCCACTGGAAAAATGACCTCATTTGCCCTAAGGCCAGCAATAAGGAAAATGTTCCTCCCAGCAATACTACCACTCCTCCTGGTACTACCAGTAGTAATCCCCCAGGTGGTAGTAGTGCACCCAAAAAACTAGGTGGGTTGGTATGGGGAACTGAGATGGACCCCAGCTTATCAAGGTCCTCCTCACAGGCCTCCTTAGTCTGTGAAGGTGGCATGGGATTTGCCACTTTTACTGTCAGTCCTAATTCTTTGGGCAAATACAGAGAGGAGCCACTGATAAATGGTCGGAAAGCTTTGGCAGTCAGGGATACAGGGGCTAGTGTCACCATGGTGACAGGGAAACTAGTCCCCCCTCAACAGCTTTTACCTGAGTTTATGTACCAGGTGACCAACATTGATGGTATTAGAACAGATCATCCCATGGCCATAGTCAATCTCAGCTGGGAAGGGGTCACTGGCCCAAAGAGAGTGGCAGTGTCCCCAAACTTGCCTGTAGATTGCCTGTTGGGCAATGATCTGGAAATTTCAGCCTGGGCTGAAGTTGAATACCAGGCCCATTTAAAAATGTTTGGCCTCTCTGAGAAGGTTGGTGGGGCTGTTAGGGCCTCAGCCCCACCTCAGGGAAATTTTGGAGAGGTGGAGCCTGAAAGAATGGCCCACTCTACTCCCCAAGAGAGCAGAAGGGTGGAAGAAAAGTCTTCTTCCCCCCAGACTATAGGTAAGGGTCAGCTTCCTCAGGGAACTGATCCTACCTGTAGGAGAGTAGGATCTGCCTCTTATGGTTACCCCCACTTTTTGCTGGTGTATCACTGTTTTTCGACTTTAGTCTGGCCGGGGCCCTGCTATCCAGGACCCCAGCCTAGCTGCTTCCTCTCTAAATGGATTCCCTGTACTTTAGGTACAGCCCAGATTGGATTCTGGAGTGCCCTTATAAGTCCCTAGTATATGGTATACTATGTACCCAGGGCATAGGTACCCCAGATGCCTACCAGGGGCTGAAGCATGTATTGTGCCACCCCTGGAAGGCCATCCAAAATGACACCACAGGACTGCTACTGCAGCCTGGGTAAGGTGGTGCAGGCACCCCCTACAGAGATATAGGTTCACTATATCTCACCTAACACTGCACATAGAAATCTATCAGTCACCCCTATGGCAGGCCTTATCAATCCTGAAGGCAGGGTGCTTGGTTATATGTGAGAGGGTGTCCATGCATGAGCAGAGCCCCTCTGCAGCCTTCGGAATCTCCTCTCCGGGGTTGTCTGTGGTGCAGCCTGACCATATACTCTTAAGTGCATTATATCTAAACGGTAAATGCTAACTTTGGGATGGCTGCACGGAAACATGTCGTGTTTGGTGTCAAACACCTTGGAATCATACCCCCACACCAGTAACTCGTGTGGGAGTATGATCCCACCCTTCTAGAGTGAGAGACATGACAGCACCGGTATACCCGGTACCAACTAAACAGAGCCTGGCATCACAAAATGGATGCTGCAGCCACAGACACGAGTCTGGCCTCCTGCTGCTGACCGAAACTCCGGCAGGGGAGGCCTGGACAATTGGTTTCCTGTCACAGGGAGCTGTTATCACCTCCCAGACAGGCCTTAGTGGATTGGGGCTGGGTGGGTGCACACTCTGAGTGCTTTGAAGTCCTGCACTGGGGGCACATTTGGTGTCCTCGTGCATAACCCTGTTCAAACCGGTTGCAGGGGCTACCAGCCCCTGCTCTGGCGCGAAACTGGACAAAGGAAATGGGTGTAGCCACCCTCTTTCTAAACCCCCCATAGGTGGGTCCCCAGAGTTAGTCCAACCCCCTTCTTTAGTATAAGTAAGGGAACCCTGGCAACAGGACTTTAGATATCCCTGGACGAAACTCTGCTACAGAATCCTGGAACTTCGACGCTCTACTAAAGACTAGAGGACTGAAGAAATCTCCCTTGGGGTCAAGGAGTGACTCCCCTGCTTGGCAGGCACCAACGAAGCATTTGCCGGTCTGCATCTCCGAAGCTCCCGCCGGACTCCGAAGTACTTGCAGCCCAGGAAGAGGATTTCCAGACATCTCAGAGGCCGACCCGAGTCCCCAGCAAAGTTGAGACCCGCAGCCCTCGTGAGTAGCGTGGAACCGGACCTCCTGGTCACCGTGCACATTTGCTAGTGCATTGACTTCTTGACAACTCTTGAAGTCCTGCTTTGGGGTACTCGTAGCCCAGGCCCCGAGCACCATTTGCACCGAAGATTGTGAGCCTCCACTCCACGAGTGTTCCGTGGGCCCGCTTCCTGCATTTTCGCTTGGGGCTCCTTTGCGATCCCCGGTCCGTCGACTGGTGGGTCCCTGTGAAGGCAACTCTTATTTTCTTTGGGCGTTCCTGGTTGCTCCAGGCGTGCCCTAACTCCCCACCAAGTGGTGAGTCCCTCAGACCTTGCTGGTCTGCTCCGAAGCATCTTTCTTCTTTCTGCGTGGGTTGCTGTTGCCAAGGCTGTAGGAAAGTGGGTTTCTGTTGCAGTAACCCCCCCACTTTTTGCCTGATAACTGATGCACTTTTCCTTGGTGTGCCCTGGGTCCTTGCCAATCAGGTACCCAGGGCCTGTGTTTCTTCCGTAAAAACTGTACTAAAGCCTAAACCCAATTGGTATCTCTGGCCACAGGTAAGCCCCTGGTAAATGGTACCCTAGGTACCCAGGGCACTGTGACCAGAGAAGGCCCCTAAGGGCTGCAGCACTTATTGTGCCACCCTTAGAGGCCCTGTACCCTGACACACACACCCTGCCTTTGCAGGCTGAGTGTCTTGGTGCAGAACTAAACAGAGAGTCGACATGGCACACATCCCTGTGTGCCATGCCCACAAACACACTGCCCTGGCATACCTCAGTCACCCCTCTAGCTGGGTGCACTATGCCAGTGGTGTGGGCACAGGTGCATGAGCCCTGTGCCCCTACAGTACCCAGGGCCATTCCTGGGCACTGTAAGTGCAGTGATGCCATTAAGAGTATATGGTGCTGGGAGGTTGTCATTACGAACTCCACAGCACCATAATGGCTACACTGAAGACTGAGAAGTTTGGTATCAAACTTCTCAGCACATTAAACCCACACTGATGCCAGTGTGGGATTTAATGTAAAATGCACGACAGAGGGCAACTTAGAGTTGCCCCCTGAACCTAACCTACAATCCACGTCTTGTCTGAGGGGCTGCCCCGGCTGCCACACAGCAGACATGTTGCTGGACCCCTGGGTGGAGAGCCATCCGCTCTCCTGGGCCTGCAACAATGCACATCCTGGGCGAGGTGCTAGGTCTCCTCCCCCAGGATGGGCAGGGGAAGCTTCAAAGGCATGCCGCCTTTGTGAGCTTCTCCAGGCCACATGCTGTACTAAGCAACTGCCCCCCACCGGTTCTGACCCCCTCTCTGGCGGGAAGACTGGCGGGAAACCCCAAGGGAGGAAAGGGGATGTGCCAGCCTCTGCCAACCCCACCCCTCAGGTGGGGGAGGCGAGGTGAAGCACAAATCCGGGCTCTTGCCATCTTGAAGATGGGGAGCCCTGCCCAATCAGGACTAGGCTACTGCCCCCCTCCCACAGGAGAGGGGCAGGATAGGGGGTGTACCCACCCCAGGGAAGGGACCCAATGGTCCCTGCACTTTACCTACCTGTAACGCCCCTAAATTTAGTATTTAGGGGCACCCTGAACCTTCCTTCCTCAGATTCCCACAACCTAAGAAGAAAAAGGACGAAAGAAGACGCCCAGCAGAGGAGACTGCAGAGAACAACTGACTTGGCCCCAGCCCTACCGGCCCGTCTGCAGTTTCCAGAGATCCTGCGCCAAAAATCGTCTTGTCCTGCAGCCAGCGACCTCCAGAACCCCGGGGAGGACTGACTGCCTTCAACAAAGACCGGATCTCCTGTGAACAGCAGCTCTGTTCAAAAGAAACACCAAACAAAGACTCCGAGCCTGCTGAGGAAAAAGAAACCCGACGCCTGGAACCACCACTGCACCCGTCGCCTACAGCCCGAGTTCAAGTCGCCCACCGGTCCCAGCGAGGTCCCCCAGCGCTCCAGAGTCCGAGTCCACTGTGGGTTGACCCCTCCAGGACTCCCCGACGTCGCCTGCAGCCTCTGCACGAGACCCCCCCCAACCGCGAGTGCCCCGGTAAGGTGAAATCTGACCTCAAAAGACACCCCTGCATCCAGCCGCCCTGCGCCCTGGAGAAAGGAACCCGAGGTGCACCTACGTCCCCGAGCCCTCCAACTTACCTGCCCAGCTGTTGGTTCCTCCTGGAAGTCTTCCTGGACCGAGCCTGCAGCTGAAAACCAAAACCGAAAATCCCCATTGAAAACAACAGGGCACCCAACGCCAAAACAGCACTCTGCAACCGGCCGCCCCAGCGCCGCTGAGGGTGCACCTTTTCTGCTGGCTTGTTTCCCAATTTGCCCTGACCTAAACCCTAGGAGCTTTGCTCCCACAACCTTGTGGCCTGCTCGCCAGCAGCCACCAACCGGAGGCCCCCCATCCCCCATAGGATAACATTGGGCCACAACACTCTGCACCCGGCCGCCCTAGTGCCGCTGAGGGTGCAACAACAGTGCATCACTGACCCTGGGAGACCCCTGAGTCTATGCCCAGAACCTTAACTCTGCCAGTCGAGTACTTACCTGAAAACCGATAACCTACATTTTCTCCATAGGGTAACATTGACTGGTTTACACTGAAATTTCTTCTAAGTGTCGAGTTTTGAAACTTTAAAATAATCACTAAAAATCGTCCGATCAACGAAAACGAAATTACTCACCTGTTATCAGGAGAGATCCCAGTGCTGGATCTTGGTGCCCAGCACTGACCCTGAAAAGTAATCATAACTGTACTTACCGGTAACTTGAATTTCCTTCCATAGGATAACATTGCCTGGTTTTTGCTGAAAAAGTTTCTAAGTGTCGATTTTACAAACTTACAAATATTCGTTAAAAATTGCCTGTATAACAAAAACACATTCTTTCAACTGTTTACAGGAGATGCACCAGTGCTGGATCCAGGTGCATCCAGGTGGTTTGAGTTAGAAAAAGTAACAATAACCACACTTACCTGCTAAGTGAATTTCCTCCCATAGGATAACATTGGTGATTCTATGTGAAAAAGTTTCTAAGTGTCAACTTTTAAAATACAATAATATTCCTTAAAAATCACAACTGTAACCAAAACGTTTTTACTCAACTGTTTACAGGAGATGTCCCAGTACTGAATCTAGGATCCAGTCCTGTGGTAAGAAAAGTAATCCAAAAAGTAATCTATTGCATTTAACTAGAAATTCCCATTGAGCTCAATGTATTATTGTGTTTGAAATTGTGTTGCCTATTGCAACAACTGTAACTATTGTATTCAAAAGTCTATTGCCTATTTGAAAAGTATTTAACTAAAGTAACTCATTCTGAGAAAGTATATTTTGATACCAATTGTTGGTTCTAAAATAAAACAACTATATATTTTGATACAAAACCATTGGCCTAGAGTTCAGTTCTTGAGTGTGTGAGACCATTTGCTGACTGTGTACAACAAATGCTTTACACTGTCCTCTGATACTGCCTTACTGCTCGACCAAGCTACCACTTTAGAGAGTAAGGTTATATCTAACTTTAGCCTCTGCCAAACCTCTGGGGACTGTGGACTCTGTGCACACTGAACCTTACTTTGGTTCAGTATATACAGAGCCACTTTCTTACAAAGGCTTGTTGTGTTCAATCCGGACACCAACGCTGCAGCACTCGACATCCTTCGTGGGACAGCTCGAATCCAGCTCCTGGTTGTCGTCGACGCCTCCTGGTCCTCGTGGCTGAAGAGTCAAGCTTCACCTCTTTCACCTGAAGCACCCGACACCGGTGGGCATTCGACTATCGTGCCCCTGGTCACTGGCAAGTGACCCAGACTCTGTCCCCTCTGCTTTCAGGTTCTTCTCATCTTCGATCCAGGCTTGGATCTCTTCGGGCACTTCGCATCTTCCCAGCAGCAGCACTTCGTGGCAGGCTGCCATTGAAAACGACGACGCGACCCGACACCATTTGACACCTATGCACCCGGCTTTCCTGGGTGAGGTAACTCGAGTACTACGGTGCTCCCGTGGGTGTTGACCCTAGAACTGTCTAAGTCCAAGAGGGTGAGGTCCTAATCCAATTCTAAGTGTCCCTAATCTCTAAAACGATAACTGCGACTTTCCCATAGACTTTAACGGAGCTCGCGGCTGTGTTCACACTCTGCACTCTTCTAGAGGGAGAGACATGACAGCACCGGTATACCCGGTACCAACTAAACAGAGCCTGGCATCACAAAATGGATGCTGCAGACACAAGTCTGGCCTCCTGCTGCTGACCGAAACCCCGGTAGGGGAGGCCTGGACAATAGGTTTCCTGTCACAGGGAGGTGTTACTGTGAAAAGTTGGCCTGGCATATGCTGTCCACTAGTTATAGTGGGCACCTTGCACCAGTCCAAACAACCCCTTATGGATGATAGGTTAAAGACAACCTTTAGTGAAAGCTATCCTCGTGGTAGCTATGGAGAGCAGCCTTCAGGCTAAGTCTTGGAGGAATGTAAAGCAGCTTGTTTTACCAGTCTATAATCTCTTGAGTGACCAAATGAAAGAGGACCACACCAGGTATATATATAAAATATATGTATTTAGTCTTAAACACACCCCTCTAGTCTCTTTATGAGGCCAGAGTTCGAAGTACATAAGTTACAAGTCAAATATCAGCAGTATTTAGCACAATGCACGTTTGAGCCCTAGGGGCGTACCAAACCATATACTAAAATAGTGGTATAAGAACCACGACTGAACTAGACACAAGGCCTAGAGCCTGTAGAAGTGCTTGGACCCCAAGGAACCACCCAAGGTAGTGACACAGGGGACCCACGGGGGACGCGTGCAGTGTGAGAACACAGCTGCGAGCCGCCGTTGACTTCTATGGGGAAAGTCGCTGTTGGATTTTTAAAGAACAGGACACTTCGGAGAGGACTTCCAGTTAACTCCTAAAAACTTAAGAGTTTCTAGGGCCCACACCCACGTGAGTACCAAAATACTTGAGTTACCTCAGCCAGGGAAGCCGGGTGCATACGTGTTAAAAGGTGTCGGGAATCGTCGTCGTTTTCAATGGCGACCTCTGGAAAAGTGCTGCTGCCGTGAAGAAGAAGAGTGTCCGGAGCGATCCAAGCCTGGATCGAGGAAAAGGAAGACCTGAAAGCAGAGGGGACAGAGTCTGGGTCACTAGCCAGTGACCAGGGGCACGATAGTCGAATGTCCTCAGATGTCGGGTGCTTCAGGTGAGTTGACGGGTGCCTTGACTCTTCAGCCACGAGGTCCAGGAGGCGTTGATGACAACCAGGAGCTGGATTCAAGCTGTCCCACAAAGTCTGTCGAGTGCTGCGGTGTCCGCGACCGGATTGGACCCAACAAGCCTTGGCAATGGCAAGTCACGGGGAAGTGAAGAAAAGGCTGCGGTGCAGACCAGCAAGGTCTGAGGGACTCACCCAGCAAGGGTAAGTCAGGGCACGTGTGGAGCAATCAGAAAAGCCCAAGCAATTGAAGAGTTGCCTTCGTGGGGACCCACTAGCCAACAAACTAGAGATCGCAAAGGAGCCTCAAGCGGTTGCACTTGGAGCTGGCCTACGGGACACTCGTGGAGTGTAGGCCAGTGATCTTCGCTGCAGTTGGTGCTCGGGGCTAGGGCTACTTGGAACCAAAAGCACAGCTTCGAGAGATATCAGGAAGTTGATGCACTTGCAAATGTGCTCGGTATCCAGGGGTCATGGTTCCACGTTACCCACAACAGCTTCAGGCCTCAGCTTTGCTGGGGACTCAGGGCAGCCTCGGGGAAGTCTGGAAATCTACCTCTGGTGATGCAAAGACTTCGGCATCCGGCGGGAGCTTCAGTGATGCAGACTGGACAGATGCTTTGTTGGTGCCTGCCAAGCAGGGGAATCACTCCTTGACCCCAAGGGAGATTCTTCAGTCCTCTAATCTTGATGTAGAGCGTCGAAGGTCCAGGATTCAGCTTCAGAGATTCGTCCAGGGATATCTAAAGTCCTGTTGCCAGGGTTCCCTTACTTATACTAAGAAAAGGGGTTGGACTAACTCTGGGGACCCACCTATGGGAGGGTTTGGAAAGGGGTGGCTACACCCATTTCCTTTGTCCAGTTTCGCGCCAGAGCAGGGGCTGGTAGCCCCTGCAACCGGTTTGAACTGGGGTATGCACGAGGACACCAAATGTGCCCCCAGTGCAGGACTTCAAAGCACTCAGAGAGTGCACCCACCCAGCCCCAATCCACTAAGGCCTGTCTGGGAGGTGGTCACACCTCCCTGCGACAGGAAACCTATTGTCCAGGCCTCCCCTGCCGGAGTTTCGGTCAGCAGCAGGAGGCCAGACTCGTGTCTGTGGCTGCAGCATCCATTTTGTAATGCCAGGGCTCTTTAAGGTTTCCACCGGGTATACCGGTGGGGACATGTCTCTCCCTCTAGAAGGGTGAAATTCTACCCCCGCCGCCAGGACTGGCGGGGGGCGGTAGGATTCCAAGGTGTTTGACACCAAACACGACATGTTTCCATGCAGCCAGTCCAAAGTTAGCATTTTACCACGAGGTTATAATGCACTTAAGAGTATATGGTCAGGCTGCACCACAGACAACCCCGTATAGGAGATTCCGAGGGCTGCAGAGGGGCTCTGCTCATGCATGGGCACCCTCTCACATATAACCAAGCACCCTACATTCAGGAGTGATAAGGCCTGCCATAGGGGTGACTGATAGGTTTCTATGTGCAGTGTATGGTGAGATATAGTGAACCTATATCTCTGTAAGGGGTGCAGGCACCACCTCACTCAGGCTGCAGTAGCAGTCCTGTGGTATCATTTTGGATGGCCTTCCAGGGGTGGCACAATACATGCTTCAGCCCCTGGTAGGCCTCTGGGGTACCTATGCCCTGGGTACATAGTATACCATGTACTAGGGACTTATAAGGGCACTCCAGAATCCAATCTGGGCTGTACCTAAAGTACAGGGAATCCATTTAGAGAGGAAGCAGCTAGGCTGGGGTCCTGGATAACAGGGCCCCGGCCAGACTAAAGTCGAAAAACAGTGATACACCAGCAAAAAGTGGGGATAACCATAAGAGGGAGATCCTACTCTCCTACACAACCCCCCCCCCCAAACGCAGGGACATTAAACTAACCTTGACCAGTTGAGTCTTCATGTTCTAAGTGGAAATGTCTGGAGAGTCCATCTGCATTGGCATGGTTACTCCCAGGTCTATGTTCCACTGAATAGTCCATCCCCTGTAGGGAAATGGACCACCTCAAAAGTTTGGGGTTTTCACCCTTCATCTGTTTTAGCCATAAGAGGGGCTTGTGGTCTGTTTGAACAAGGAAGTGAGTGCCAAACAAGTATGGCCTCAGCTTCTTCAGATCCCAAACCACAGCAAAGGCCTCCCTCTCTATGGCTGACCAACGTTTCTCTCTGGGGGTCAGCCTTCTGCTAATAAAAGCTACTGGCTGATCCTGACCTTCATCATTCAACTGTGACCCCCTACCCCCAACTCAGATGCATCTGTTTGCACAATGAACTTTTTGGAGTAATCAGGATTTTGCAGAATGGGAGCAGTGCACATGGCCTGCTTCAGGTCATCAAATGCCTTTTGGCAGCTAACTGTCCACTGAACCTTTTTGGGCATTTTCTTAGAGGTTAAGTCATTGAGGGGTGTCACTATTGATCCATAACCCTTGACAAATCTTCTGTAGTACCCAGTCAGGCCTAAGAAGGCTCTCACCTGAGTCTGGGTAGTTGGAGCAGCCCAGTCCATGATGGTCTGGATCTTGCTCTGCAATGGTTGAACCTGGCCTCCACCCACAAGGTGGCCCAGGTACACAACCTGACTCTGCCCTATCTGGCACTTTGTGGCCTTGAGAGTTAGGCCTGCCTTCTGCAGGGCCTCCAAAACATTTCTGAGGTGGACCAGGTGATCCTCCCAGGTGGAGCTAAAGACAGCAATATCATCTAGATATGCTGCACTATAGGCTTCCAGACCTGTAAGGACTGTGCTCACCAACCTCTGAAAAGTGGCAGGTGCACTTTTTCAAACCAAAGGGCATCACCACAAATTGGTAAAGCCCACCAGGGGTAGAAAATGCAGTTTTTGGCTTTGCATCATCAGCTAGTCTGATCTGCCAGTAGCCAGCTGTTAGGTCAAATGTGCTTAGATACTTGGCTGAGGCCAAAGTGTCTATTAGCTCATCTGCCCTGGGGATTGGATGGGCATCAGTCCTAGTGACTGCATTGAGGCCTCTGTAGTCCACACAAAACCTCATCTCTCTCTTACCATCTTTGGTGTGAGGTTTTGGCACCAGGACCACTGGACTAGCCCAAGGGCTATCTGAAGGCTCAATGACACCCAGTTCCAACATTTTCTGGACTTCTGTCCTGATACAGTCCCTGACCTGGTCAGGTTGCCTGTAAATCTTACTTTTAACAGGCAGACTGTCCCCAGTGTCCACTTCATGAGTGCACCAGCTGGTCTGACTTGGAGTCAGAGAGAACATGTGTCTGAACTGATTGAGCACCTGTCTACAATCAGTCTGCTGCTGGGCAGTGAGGCTGCCTGCCAAGGCTACACCATCCACTGACCCATCATCAGGGTTCTGAGAGAGCAGGTCAGGGAGAGGGTCACTCTACTCCTCCTGGCTCTCATCAGTTGCCATGAGCAAGACCATGTCAGCCCTGTCCACATATGGCTTCAGCCTGTTGACATGGAGCACCCTGTGGGGGCTCCTGGGAGTTCCCAGGTCTACCAGATAGGTAACTTCTCCCTTCTGTTCAACAATTGTATGGGGGCCACTCCACTTGTCTTGGAGGGCTGCTGGGGCCACTGGCTCCAGCACCCACACCTTCTGTCCTGGCTGGTAAACAGTCAGCACAGCCTTTTGGTCATGCCAGGCTTTCTGTAATTCCTGGCTAGCCTCAAGGTTTTTCATATACTCAGCCATCCGGGAGCGGAGACCAAGTACATAGTCCACTATGTCCTGTTTAGGGGGTTTGAGAGGTAACTCCCAACCTTCCTTCACCAGACACAATGGACCCCTAACAGGATGGCCAAACAAAAGTTCAAAAGGGCTGTAACCAACCCCCTTTTGAGGCACCTCCTGTATGCAAATAAAAGGCAGGGCAAGAGTATGTCCCATCTTCGCCTAAGCTTTTCTGGGAGCCCTTTAATCATGCCCTTCAAGGTTTTGTTGAATCTCTCAACTAAACCATTGCATTGTGGGTGATAGGGTGTGGTGAACTTATAAGTCACTCCACACTCGTTCCACATTGCAGTCAAGTAACTGGACATAAAGTTTGCATCTCTGTCAGATACTACCTCCTTAGGAAAGCCCACTCTTGAGAAAATTCCCAGGAGGGCCCTTGCCACCACAGGAGCTGTAGTGGTCCTAAGGGGAATGGCTTCTGGGTACCTGGTGGCATGGTCCACCACCACCAGGATAAACCTGTGCCCAGATGCTGTTTGGGGATCCATGGGACCAACTATGTCAATCCCCACCCTCTCAAAGGGAACCCCCACCACAGGTAGTGGTATCAGGGGGGCCTTTGTGGTGCCACCTGCCTTCCCACTGGCTTGGCAGGTTACACAGGAGCGACAAAACTCCTTGGTGTCCTCAGACATGTGGGGCCAGTGAAAGTGAGGGACAATTCTGTCCCAAGTCTTGTTCTGGCCCAGGTGACCTGCTAAGGGAATATCATGGGCTATTGTCAATAGGAAGCCCCTGAACTTCAGAGGTATAACCAACCTCCTGGCTGCTCCAGGCTTGGGGTCTCTACTCTCTGAGTACAGGAGTCCATCATCCCAATATATCTTATGGGTGCCACTAGCATTCCCAGCAGCCTCAGCAGCAGCCTGCTGTCTGAGGGGTTCAAGAGAGGGACAGTTCAGCTGCTCCTGGCTCAGATCTGCCCTGGAAGGGCCCCCTGTCCCCAAGAACTCAACCTGATCAGGTTCAAGCTCCTCTGGGACAGTTCCTTCTTCAGGCCTGAGATCATCTTCCTCAAAAGACTGATCTTCCTCCTGAGCCAAGGGGGAAGGCACTGCCTTAACCCTACTGCTCCTCCTCTTGGGAGGCACCTGGTCCATTATTCCAGAATCCAGGGCCTGTTCAGCTTTTGACATTTTGCCTGTGACGTAGTCACAGCAAAGACATGTGCAGGGATCCCTAGCATTTCTGCATGTTTCCTGAGCTCCACCTCTGCCCAAGCTGAGGTTTCAAGATCATTGCCAAGCAAGCATTCCACTGGTAGGTCTGCACTCACCACAACCTTCTTAAGGCCAGTTACCCCTCCCCAGGAGAAGTTAACAACTGCCAGAGAATGGTCTGTTCTGACATTGCCAGTATTGGTCACTTGGTACATTTCACCAAGTATAATCTGCCCAGGATCCACAAGATCTTGTGTCACCATGGTGACACTTGCTCCTGTGTCCCTGAATGCCAAAGCCTCCCTTCCATTAATTAAAGGCTGCTGTCTGTATTTGCCCAAATTATTGGGGCTCACAAAGGGGGACATATTCATGCCCCCATCACAGACTAGGACAGCCTGAGTTGGCACTCTGACTAGGTCAGAGCCCATCTCAGTACCCAGGGTCAACCCTACTAAACCCTTATTCTGAGTGTTTCCACCACCACTTGTAGCTGGACTAGGGGGAACAGTTGCCTTAGGGGCAATGGTGGCTGGATTGGAGTCTTTGGACTTGGTGCAATCACTGGTCCAGTGAGTCTTTTGCTTACAGACTTTGCACCATGGTTTCTTTTGGCCTTTTACTTTATTAGATTGGGATTCCCCACCAGATGCAGATTTTTGGGGACCTTGAGAAGACTTCTGGTCTTTACCCTTCTCCCCACCCTTATCAGAGTTTTTGGAATCTTGCTTCTTCTGGTCACCACCTTGGTTCTGTACTTTCTGCTTCACCCTGGTTCTGACCCATTTGTCTGCCTTCTTTCCCAATTCTTGGGGAGAGGTCAGATCAGAGTCAACCAGGTACTGATGTATCAACTGATTCTGACAGTTATTAAGAATGTGCTCCCTCATGATTAAATTATACAATCCTTTGAAGTCACACACCTTACTGCCCAGTAACCAGCCTTCCCGAGCCTTGGTAGCACAATCTACAAAGTCCACCCAGTCCTGTGTCTGTGCCTTTTGGGTATCTCTGAACTTTAACCTGTATTGCTCAGTGGTTAGGCCAAACCCATCTATCAGGGCACTCTTCAGGACTTGGTAATCATCAGCATCCTCTTCTCTTACAGTGAGGAGCTTGTCTCTACCTTTGTCTGCAAAGGAGAGCCACAAGATTGCTGCCCACTGCTCCTGGGGGACCCTCTGAACTTTACAGGCCCTTTCCAGTGCAGTTATCCATTTGTGGATGTCATCCCCACTCTGGTAGGGAGGGTAAATCTTGCTCAGGTTTCTATGGCCATAAGACCTTTCCCTACCACTAGGGAAGTTGCTGCCACCATGGGACTCTAGTCCCAACTTTCTTCTTTGTCTATGAAGCTCTAGGGACTCCCTGTCTATAGCCAACTGCTCTCTTCTGATTCTCAACTGAGCTTCCTCATAGTTGAGCAGTCTCTCTTTCCTCTCATGAGAGGATTCCCTCCTATGAGAAGAAACAGAGGTCCCTACTGAGGTGTCAGAATGGTTAGACTCCTGAGAAGGAGATCTGGACCTTCTAGGCACACTCACAACTCTTCCTGGTGGGACAAAGGGGAGGTCATTCTGAGCCTCCTCCTCATCTGCAGGAGGAGCTGCATTGTCCAGGGCAAGATCATTGTCATCTTCCTGGCCCGTTTCAGAGGTCAGGTCCTGGGTATTTTCACCCATGGCCCCTCCCTCATCTTCTGCCCCACCCTCTCTGCCTACCCTTGCAGACCCTAGGGGTCTTCTGAGATCATCCAGCAGAAGCATCTCCATGAGACGTTGGGTGTTGGCACTTTTGCCTGTGACAGCTTCCTAATCTAGCACGACTCTCTCAGTTCCAAGAATGGGAGGTTGTCATATTTGGAGGGCAGGAGCCCACTGGTTCCTGGCAGTAAAGACATCACTAGTGAGGTGTAGTGTACGCACTACCTACTCTAGTGTGGCCTACTAAACTCTCTTGAGTTGTAGAAAGGGTGTGCTAAGCCCTTGACACACAACTCTAAGTTCAGTAGAACTTACTGTATTTCTAAGCTTGAATTTATATGTACCTTAGGTACCTTTAGTGGTTTTCAGTTAGTCACACACTTGAGATTATCTGGTAAAACAATAGCAAGCTGGAATCCCACACGCTGCCACCAATGTGAGAAGTTGGCCTGGCATATGCTGTCCACTAGTTATACTGTGCACCTTGCACCAGTCCAAACAACCCCTTATGGATGATAGGTTAAAGACAACCTTTAGTGAAAGCTATCCTAGTGGTAGCTATGGAGAGCAGCCTTCAGGCTAAGTCTTGGAGGAATGTAAAGCACTATAACTAGTGGACAGCATATGCCAGGCCAACTTCTCACATTGGATTCCAAGGTGTTTGACACCAAACACGACATGTTTCCGTGCAGCCAGTCCAAAGTTAGCATTTTACCGCGAGGTTATAATGCACTTAAGAGTATATGGTCAGGCTGCACCACAGACAACCCCGGATAGGAGATTCCGAGGGCTGCAGAGGGGCTCTGCTCATGCATGGGCACCCTCTCACATATAACCAAGCACCCTGCCTTCAGGATTGATAAGGCCTGCCATAGGGGTGACTGATAGGTTTCTATGTGCAGTGTATGGTGAGATATAGTGAACCTATATCTCTGTAAGGGGTGCAGGCACCACCTCACTCAGGCTGCAGTAGCAGTCCTGTGGTGTCATTTTGGATGGCCTTCCAGGGGTGGCACAATACATGCTTCAGCCCCTGGTAGGCCTCTGGGGTACCTATGCCCTGGGTACATAGTATACCATATACTAGGGACTTATAAGGGCACTCCAGAATCCAATCTGGGCTGTACCTAAAGTACAGGGAATCCATTTAGAGAGGAAGCAGCTAGGCTGGGGTCCTGGATAGCAGGGCCCCGGCCAGACTAAAGTCGAAAAACAGTGATACACCAGCAAAAGGTGGGGGTAACCATAAGAGGCAGATCCTACTCTCCTACAGTTACCACCTCCCAGACAGGCCTTAGTGGATTGGGGCTGGGTGGGTGCACCCTCTGAGTGCTTTCAAGTCCTGCACTGGGGGCACATTTGGTGTCCTCGTGCATACCCCAGTTCAAACCGGTTGCAGGGGCTACCAGCCCCTGCTCTGGCGCGAAAATGGACAAAGGAAATGGGTGTAGCCACCCCTCTTTCCAAACCATCCGATAGGTGGGTCCCCAGAGTTAGTCCAACCCCCTTCTTTAGTATAAGTAAGGGAACCCTGGCAACAGGACTTTAGATATCCCTGGACGAAACTCTGCTACTGAATCCTGGAACTTCGACGCTCTACTAAAGACTAGAGGACTGAAGAAATCTCCCTTGGGGTCAAGGAGTGACTCCCCTGCTTGGCAGGCACCAACGAAGCATTTGCCGGTCTGCATCTCCGAAGCTCCCGCCGGACTCCGAAGTACTTGCAGCCCAGGAAGAGGATTTCCAGACATCTCAGAGGCCGACCCGAGTCCCCAGCAAAGCTGAGACCCGCAGCCCTCGTGAGTAGCGTGGAACCGGACCTCCTGGTCACCGTGCACATTTGCTAGTGCATTGACTTCTCGATGACTCTTGAAGTCCTGCTTTGGGTACTCGTAGCCCAGGCCCCGAGCACCATTTGCACCGAAGATTGTGAGCCTCCACTCTACGAGTGTTCCGTGGGCCCGCTTCCTGCATTTCCGCTTGGGGCTCCTTCGCGATCCCTGGTCCGTCGACTGGTGGGTCCCCGTGAAGGCAACTCTTATTTTCTTTGGGTGTTCCTGGTTGCTCCAGGCGTGCCCTAACTCCCCACCAAGTGGTGAGTCCCTCAGACCTTGCTGGTCTGCTCCGAAGCATCTCTCTCCTTTCTGCGTGGGTTGCTGTTGCCAAGGCTTGTTGTGTTCAATCCGGACACCAACACTGCAGCACTCGACATCCTTTGTGGTACAGCTCGAATCCAGCTCCTGGTCATCGTCGACGCCTCCTGGTCCTCGTGGCTGAAGAGTCAAGCTTCACCTCTTTCACCTGAAGCACCCGACATCGGTGGGCATTCGACTATCGTGCCCCTGGTCACTGGCAAGTGACTCAGACTCTGTCCCCTCTGCTTTCAGGTTCTTCTCATCTTCGATCCAGGCTTGGATCTCTTCGGACACATCGCATCTTCCCGGCAGCAGCACTTCGTGGCAGGCCGCCATTGAAAACGACGACGCGACCCGACACCATTTGACACCTATGTACCCGGCTTCCCTGGTTAGGTAACTCGAGTACTACAGTGCTCCCGTGGGTGTTGACCCTAGAACTGTCTAAGTCCAAGAGGGTTTGGTCCTAGTCCAATTCTAAGTGTCCCTAATGTCTAAAACGATAACCGCGACTTTCCCCTAGACTTTAACGGAGCTCGCGGCTGTGTTCACACTCTGCACACAGCCCCCGTGGGTCCCCTGTGTCACTACCTTGGGTGGTTCCTTGGGGTCCCAGCGATTCTACAGGCTCTAGGCCTTGTGTCTACTTAAGTCGTGGTTCTTATACCACTTTCTTAATATATGGTTTGGTACGCCCCTAGGGCTAATCGTATATTGTGCTAATTTACTGTGCTATTTGACTTGTAACTTGTGTACTTTGACCTTTAGCCTCATAAAGAGACTATTGGGTAGTGTTTAGTAATAAATACATATATTTTATATATATACCTGGTGTGGTTCTCCTTTCATTTGATCCTTCATGAGCTTATAACTGGTAAAACAAACAGCTTAACACTCCTTCAAGACTTAGCCTGAAGGCTGCTCTCCATAGCTACCACTAGGATAGCTTTCAATAAAGGTTGTCTTTAAACCTATCATCAATAAAGGTCATTTGGACTGGTGCAAGGTGCCCACTATAACTTGTGGACAGCATATGCCAGGCCAACTTCTCACACTACCCCTAGTGAAGGAACTGCCCCAGAGGTGGTCAGGCCTAGCTTGGCAACACCCCTGATGGCAGGGGACCCTTCCATGGTGGTACCCAGTCTGGAGCAGGTAACCTGCCCCTCTCTACCCTACCTCACTCAGCCTAGGGCTGCAGAGGTCAGGGAGGTCAGTGGACCCCTTAGGGCCTACTGTCCAGAGGAACCCCCTCATCAACAAATTAGGGGCACCCAGTCTAGTAACCCTAGCCAGGTGAAAATTCCTCAACACACTGAGGGATCCCTCTTACCATTGGATAGGGACCTCCCCCAGATGGATTCTGTTGGGCAAAGGCAAACCTGGGACCAAGTGGTTCCAAACCTACCATGTCCCTCCAGTGTTCCAACCAAAGGGACCCAACCTCCAGCTGTAGGCAGCCAGAGGTTGACCCTTATGGCCAGATACAACTCAGTCATAGAAAGTAAGGCCTCCATGGTGACCAGTGATCTGAAGAAGTTGAGACCAACTTTATTAGGGCCTCACTTCCCTACTCAGACACCCCACCAGCCTTTTACTTTGCCTAAACACTCTACAGGTAGAAATCCCAATGTTTGGAGACCATCCCATACCCTTAGGGGTAGGGACTGCTTAGTGGACCATAAGACAGAGGGTATCTATGCTAGTGCAGGATCTTCCTTATATGGCCACTTAGTCAATAAAGTCTCAACTGGGCAAGGTTAGCCTTATCTCCTTTCGTTTGTGGGGGGGAGTTATGTAGGAAGGTGGAATCTGACTGCATGGTTACCCCCAATTTTTTCCTGGTGTTTTGCTGGTTTTTGACTAGTCTGACTGGGATCCTGCTATTCAGGACCCCAGCCTATCTGCTTTCTCCCTAAATTGATTGCATGTACTTTAAGTACACTCCAGATTGGATTCTGGGGTACCCTTATAAGTCCCTAGTATATGGTATACTATGTACCCAGGGCATAGGTACCCCAGAGGCCTCCTAGGGGCTGCAGCATGTATTATGCCACCCCTGAGAGACCATTCAAAATGACACCACAGGTCTGCTACAGCAGCCTGTGTAAGGTGGTGCATGCACCCCTTACCTAGATATAGGTTCACTATATCTATCCTAATCACTGCACATATAAACCTATCAGTCACCCCTATGGCAGGCCTTATCAATCCTGAAGGCAAGGTGCTGGGTTTTATGTGAGAGGGTGCCCATGCATGAGCAGAGCCCCTCTGCAGCCTTCGGAACCTCTTTTCCGGGGTTGTCTGTGAAGCAGCCAACCATATATACTTAAGTGCATTATAACCTCGCGGTAAATGCTAACTTTAAAACAGCTGCATGGAAACATGTTGTGTTTGTTGTCAAACACCTTGGAATCATACCTCCCACACCAGTAACTGGTGTGGGAGGTATGATTCCACCCTCCTAGAGGGAGAAATATGACAACACCGGTACACCCGGTGCCAGCTTTCTTGACCCTGGCATCACAAAATGGATGCTGCCAGCCACAGACACGAGTCTGCCCTCCTGCTGCTGGACCGAAACTCCGGCAGGGGAAGGCTTGACAATAGGTTTCCTGTCACAGGGAGGTGTGACCATCTCCCAGACAGGCTTTAGTGTATTGGGGCTGGGTGGGTGCACTCTCAGAGTGCTTTGATGTCTGCACTGGGGGCACATTTGGTGTCCCTGTGCATAGTCCAGCTCAAACCGGTTGCAGGAGCCATTTGCTCCTGCTCTGGTGCGAAACTGGACAAAGGACATGGGTGTAGCCACCCCTCTGTTCTGACCCTCCCATAGGTGGGTCCCCAGAGTTTGTCCCACCCCTTCCTTGGGTATAAAGTAGGAACCCCTGACTACAGGACTTTAGATTTTACCTGGACTAAACTCTGCTACAGAAACCAAGTACTTCGACGATCTGCACGACGCTGGATGACTGAAGAAATCTCCCTTGGAGTAAAGGAGTTACTCCCCTGCTGAGCAGGCACCTAAACGCATCTGACCGGTTTGCATCTCCCGAGCTCCTGAGGACTCCGAATATTTCTGCAACACAGGAGGTGGGTTCCCAAGGTCTCTGAGGTTGATCTGTGCTCTCAGCAATTCTGAGGCCCGCATCCCTCGTGGGAACCGTGCAAGTCGTACCCCTGTGCACCGTGTACATTTGCAACAGCATATGCTTTTCGGCGATCCCGGAGGCTGTGCTTTGGGCTACTTGTAGTCCTGACCCAGAGCAGTAATTCCACCGAAGATTTCCGGCCTACACTCCACGAGTGTTCCGTGGGCTGGTATTTGGTGATTCAGCTTGAGGTCCCTTCGCGATCCCTGGTCCGTTGGGCTGTGGGTCCCTGTGAAGGTAACTTTCATTTTCTGTGGGCTTCCCTGGTTGCTCCAGACGTGCCCTGACTCTCCATAGCTTGGAGAGTCCCCAGGACCTTGCTGGTCCTCGCAGAAGCATCTTTCCTCTGACCGCGTGTGTTGCAGTTGCCAAGGTTTGTTGGTGTTCAATCCAGACACTGACCCCCCAGCACTCGACATCCTTCATGGGACAGCTCACCTCCGGACTTTGGTCATCGTAGACGTCTCCTGGTCCCCGTGGCTGCAGAGTCAAGCTTCACCTCTTCGCACCAGAGACACCCAACATCGGTGGGCATTCATCTATCGTGCCCCTGGTCACTGTGAAGTGACCCAGACTCTGTCCCCTCTGCTTTCAGGTTCTTCTCATCTCCGATCCAGGCTTGGATCACACCGGACACTTTTCATCTTCCTGGCAGCAGCACTTTTCCGCAACACGCCATTGAAAACGACGAAGGTTTCCGACATCACTTGACCCCTATGCACCCGGCTCCTCTGGGATAGGTAACACGGGTACCTCGGTACTCTCAAGGGTGGTGGCCTTAGAACCTTCTATGTTTAGCTGGGTTTGCTTAAAGTCCTCTCCGAAGTGTCCTTAATCTTTAAATTTCCAACCGCGACTTTCCCATAGAGTTGTACGGAGGTCGCGTCTGTGTCCACACACTGCACCCGTCCTCCGTGGGTCCCCTGTGTCACTACTTTGGGTGGTTCCTTGGGTTCCCAGCGATTCTACGTGCTCTAGGCACTGTGTCTAGTCAAGTCGTGGTTCTTATACCACTTTCTTAGTATATGGTTTGGTCTCCCCCGGGAGCCCACTGTGTATTGTGCTATTTACTGTCGTTCTAGTGATTTAATATTGTGTGCTTTGTTCTCTAATCTCATAAAGAGGTTAGTAGATAGTGTTTAGTAATAAATACATATATTTTATATATTCCTTGTGTGGTTCTCCTTTCATTTGGTCATTCAGGAGGTTATGATCTGGTAAAACAAGCTGCTTTACATTCCTTCGAGACTTAGGCTGCTCTCCATAGCTACCACTAGGATAGCTTTCAATAAAGGTTGTCTTTAACCTAATCATCAATAAGGGTCGTTTGGACTGGTGCAAGGTGCCCACTTTAATTAGTGGACAGCATATACCAGGCCAACTTCTCACAGTCTGGTCCTGAGTTATGCAGTCCTTTGTGGGCCAAGCAGAGGGCTTTAAACTTAGCCCGACTGCGCATGGGAAGCCAGTGCAGCTTGCGAAGTAACGGCTTAATGGATGGAATTTGGGAAGATTAAAAATCAGTTTTGCTGCAGCATTTTGGACTAGTTGTAGTCGACTCATATGTTTTTCTAAGACGGTTAGATAAAGACTATTACAATAGTCCAGCCTGGGAAAAACAAGAAGGGTTATTAATGTTCTTCTGTGGCTGTCCGGAATGAAAGGAAGAATTTTTCTTATAATTTTTATGATATAGTAAGCTGCGGATGTGACAGATGATATTTGCGCGCTCATATTAAGGTTGTCATCAATGATGATACCCAAATTCTTCGCTTTAGTGACGGGGCGAGGAGGTAGGGGCAAATTATCAGGGCACCAATTGGTGGACCAAGCTGGGGAGGGGTTGCTGAACACCATAATCTCGGTTTTCCCTGCATTAAGCTTCAGGCAATGCCCACACATCCAGCCACTAACTGCCTTGATACAGTTACAACATCTTAGGGGGCCTGACGAGTCATTATGAACTACTGCAATTATCAGCTGAGTGTCATCTGCATACGAAGTTACCTCCAAGTTGAAACTTCTTATGAGAGGAGCCAATTTCACTACATAAACGTTGAATAGAGTGGGGCTAAGAGACGACCCTTGCGAGACTCCACAAGGCAGTAAGAAAGTTGGGGAGTTAAATTTCCCTAACGCTACTGTTTGAGATCTGTCGCTGAGAAAGGAGGAGAGCAGCTTGAGCTCGACCCCCTTAACTCCTATTTCCTTTAGACAGCCAATAAGAGTGGTATGATCAACAGTATCGAAGGCCGCAGATAGGTCCAGTAAAATCAAGACTGCTGAACCTCCGACATCTACTGCCTTCCTCACTTCCTCCGTTGCCTTGACCAGGGCGGTTTCTGTACTATGCCCTGGTCGGAAGCCATACTGTGAGGTATCTAGGAGCAGATTGTCAAAAATGTATTTAGATAGCTCCAGATTCATTATCTTCTCACAGATTTTAGCCGGCAGAGGTAGGCGAGAGATAGGATGATAGTTGGCCATGTCGTTGACCTTTAAATTGGACTTTTTTAGGAGTGGAGGGATAGAAGCCTGTTTCCAGGCCGAGGGGAAGGTCCCAGTCGCGAACATGATATTAAAGATCTGAGATAGGTTCCTTGTGATAATGTCAGGGACCATCTTCAAGATCTTTACTGGGCAAGGGTCATAAGGGGAATCTGATTTGGATTGCAAAAGTAGGGAACTCACTTGTTCTGGTGAAGTGGCAGAAAAGTGTGTAAGAGAACAGTCGCCTAATGTATCCCCAGTAAGAGCTCCTGGAGGATGAGGGTCCCCCTTGTCGAAGTCCTGGAAAATAGCATTTACTTTCTCTTTGAAGGCGGTAGCAAGGGCATCACAAAAAGATTGACTATCAGAGGGATTGGTTTTATTTGAGATGGTCGTAATTTTCTAAACAACTTGGAAAAGTTCTTTCGACGAGTTGGAGGCCCTATCGATTGCCTGGGCAAAGTAACTACTCTTTTCCTTCTTGATGAGATCTTTGTATGAGGTTAGAGCCTTCTTGTATGCCAGTCTCATCTGGTCATCGTAGATTTTTCTCCAAATCCTTTCTTGCCTTCTACAGGCGTGTTTTTCAAGCCTCAAGGCTTCTGAGAACCAAGGAGCCGTAGGTTCCTTCCTAAAAGAGCGCTAATTTTTGGTAGGAACCAGCTCCCTAAAGGTGTCCGACAACCAGTTCGTATAACATGAAGCAGCTGACCCGACCTCGGCAAGTGGGGGCGGGGGTAGTGCTCAGCTAAGGACTGTTCTAATGTGACAGAGTCTAATTTGCTCCAGTCTTTGTAGCTAATGGTGACTGGTCCGTTCTGCCGATTAGGCCGATCACTGAGGCTTTCAGTAGAGAACCTAACAACCGAATGATCCAACCAGATCACCGGAAAGATGCTTATGATTTTTAGAGATGGATCATTTGAGAAGAGGCCGTCTAGTGTATGTCCAGCTGAGTGCGTAGGCTCCTTTAGTAACTGTTCTAGTCCTATGGAATCTGCAATATCAAGGAGATTCGATGTATGTTTATCATCTGGAGCCTCCAGGTAGAAGTTAAAGTCTCCTAGGATGGTGAAATATTTTGAGAGGAGACAGCTCTCTGCTTAAACTTGAAATGTATGGTAGAACGTGTTTTTATTGCTTCCTGGGGGTCTATAAAGAAGAATCCCCGAGAATAGGACTTGGGAGTCCCTAGCAATTTTAAACTGGACTGCCTCGTTGGGGGATCCCTGGATAATGGTGGCTAGTGAGGCAGGGGATCCGTATATAATGGCAACCAGTGAGTTGGGGATCCATGGAGAATGGTGGTCAGTGGGGTGGGGTATCAGTGGATAATAGCGGCCAGAGAGATGAGGAATCCCTAGATAATGGTGACCAGTGAGGCGAGGGATCCATAGATAATAGGAGCCAGTGACGCGGGGAATCCATATATATCGGCGGCCACTGATGCGGGGGATCCCTAGATAATGACGGCCAGTGAGGAAGGGGAATCCGTAGATTATGGCGGCCAGTGAGTTTGGGGATCCGTGGATAATGGTGGCCAGTGAGGTGGGGGATCAGTGGATAGTGGCCACCAGTGAGGCGGGAGATCCCTGGATAATGACGGGCAGTGAAGTGGGGGATCTATAGATAATGGCGGCCAGTGAGGTGAGGAATCTCTAGATAATGGTGACCAGTGAGGCGAGGGATCCATAGATCATGGCAGCAAGTGATGTGGGGGATCCCTAGATAATGACGGCCAGTGAGGCAAGGTGTAGGAGAGTAGGATCTGCCTCTTATGTTGCCCCCACTTTTTTTCTGATGTTTACACTGGTTTCTGGCTATAGTCTGGCTGGGTCCCTGCTAATCAGGGCCCCAGCCTCTCTGTTCTCTCTAAATGACTTGGAGTGCACTCTAGGTGCACTAGTGATTGGATACTGTGGTACCTTATGAGTCCCTAGTATATGGTACCTTAGGTACCAAGGGCATAAGTACTTCACAGGCCTACCAGGGGCTGAAGCATGTATTATGTCACCCCTGGGAAGCAGACTAGATCTGACACCACAGGCCTGCTACTGCAGCCTGGGTGAGGTGGTGCTAGCACTCCTCACTGAGATATAGGTTTCCTATATCTCTCCTGCACACACATTTAAACCTATCAGTCACCCCTAAGGCAGGCCCTATCAATCCTGAGGGCAGGGTGCTTGGTTCCTATGTGAGAGGGTGCCTCTGCCTGAGCAGGGCCCCTCTGCAGCTCTCAGAGTCCATTCTCTGGGGCTGTTTGTGGATGCGGTTAAACCATATACTCTTAAGTGCATTATATCCTCGCGGTAAAATGCTAACTTTGGAATGGCTGCATCAAAACATGTCGTGTTTGGTGTCAAACATCTTGGAATACTACCCCCCGCCAGTCCTGGCGCGGGGGTAGCATTCCACCCTTCTAGAGGGATAGACATGTACCTACTGTGGAAACGCGGTAGAATCCTGAAGAGCCCTGGCATCACAAAATGGATGCCACCAGTCACAGACACTGGGCTGCCCTACTGCTGATGACCGAAACTCGCAGTGGAGGAAGCCCAACAATAGGCATCCTGTCACAGGGAGGGGTAACCACCTCCCAGACAGGGTTTAGTGTATTGGGGCTGGGTGGGTGCACTCTTAGAGTGCTTTGAAGTCCTGCACTGGGGGAGCAAAAGGCTCCTCTGTGCATATGCCAGTTCAAACCAGCTCAGGGGCTACCTGCCCCTGCTCTGGCGCGAAACTGGACAAAGGGAAGTGGGTGTAGCCACCCACTCCCCTGACCCTACCATAGGTGGGGTCATAGAGCTATTCCCTCCCTTTCCTTTAGTATAAGAGGGGGAACCTGTGTATTGCAACCTAGATATCCCTGGACGATGCTCTGAAGAAGAATCCTGGACCTTCGACGTTCCACTACCTTTGGAAGACTGAAGAATCTCCCTTGGAGTCAAGGAGTGACTCCCCTGCTTGGCAGGCACCAAAAACTACAAACGACGGTCGCAAACTATGCCGCTCCCGCCGGAGTCCGAAGTCCCTGCAGCCCAAGAAGTGGATTTCCTGACTTCACAAAGGCCATCGTGAGTCCCCAGCGAAGCTGAGGCCAGTGGACCCCAAGAGTGACGAGGAACCGCGACCCCTCGGTACCGTGCACTATTGTCAAGTGCAACCCCTTCACAATGTTCTACGAACTTGTGCTTTGGACCACGTGTGGTCCTGGCCTCCAGCAGGAATCCCTCCGAAGATCAGAGGCCTACCACATCCCGAGTGACCGTGGGCCCCTGTTGAGCGAATCCTCCCGAGGCATCTTCGCGATCCCTTGCCAGCCAGCTTGTGGGTCCCCTGAAGGCTTTCCTACAGAACCAAAGAGCTCCCCTGGTTGCTCCAGGCCTGCCCTGACTTACCCTCGCTGGGTGAGTCCCTCAGACCTTGCTGGTCTGCACCATTGACTTTTTACACTTTCCCCGAGACTTGCTGTTACCAAGGCTTGTTGGCTCCAATCGAGTCGCCGACACCACAGTAAGCTGCAGACATCGTGGGACACGCCGAATCCAGCTCCTAGTCATCGTCGACGCCTCCTGGACCTCGTGGCTGAAGAGTCAAGGCACCTGTGAACGACCTGAATCTTGCAACGGCGGTGGGCATCCATCTTCCTTGCCCCGAGTCACTGCCAAGTAACTTTGAACACTGTCCCCTCTGCTTTCAGGTCTTCCATCTTCTGAATCCAGGCTTGGATTCCTCCGGACACTTCTCCTGTCGCCGCAAGCAGCAAGTCTTCACTGGCTCCCATTGAAAACGACGCCGCGACCCGACACCAAAGAACACCTATGCACCCGGCTCCCCTGGGTGAGGTAACTTCAGCACTACGGTGCTCCTGTGGGTGTGGGCCCTAGAACTACTTACCCTGTAAGTGACTTGCTTGTAGCTACCCTAGAAGTGCCCTAAAACTCTTACTTTCCAAGTGCGACTATCGCGCTGACTCGTACATGGTTCGCGTCTGTGTTAGACACACCGCGTCCAACTCCTTTGCAACTCTATCTGTAACCACGTCCTTCGACTCGTACAAGGACCAATCGGTGTGTTCGCCTCGAACACGCAAGGGACCTTTAACATTGAAATCTCAATCGCGTCTGTTCGCATAGACTCATACAGGACTCGCACCGGTGCCAGGACACCGCGTCCGTCCCCTGTGGGTCTCCTACAACTACCTGGGGTGGTTCTTGGGGGTCCCTCGATTCTAGATGCCCTAGACCTAGGTCTAGCCAAACTAAGATTGTGATATTCGATTGTGCTAAACCTATTTTGATAACATTTTACTTGTACATATGTTCCTGACTTCTAATCTCATAAAGAGATTAGTAGAGAGTTGTTTATTAATAAATACATATATATTTGATATATATACCTGTGTGGTGTCTTTTCATTTGGTGATTCAAGAGATTGTGTGGTAAAACAAGCTGCTTTACATTCCTTCAAGACTTAGCCTGAAGGCTGCTCTCCACAGCTACCACTAGGATAGCTTTCTTTAAAGGTTGTCTTAAACCTATCTACCATAAGAGTCGAATTATTCTGGTGCAAGGTGTCCACTTTAATTAGTGAACAGCATATACCAGGCCAACTTCTCACATTGGTGGGCAGCGTGTGGGATTCCAGCTTGCTATTGTTTTACCAGAAAATCTCTATTTGAATTACTAACTGAAAACCACTATAGGTACTTAAGGTACATATAAAGTCAAGCTTAGTATCAATAAGTTCTACTGAACTTAGAGCTGTGTGCCAAGGGATAGCACACCCTTTCTACAGCTCAAGCTAGTATCAGTAGGCCACAAACTAGTGTAGGTAGTACAACACTGCACAACACTAGAATGTCCTTAAAGGGTGGAACCAGTGGATCCACTCAGCCTCAGTATAAGGACATGGCTTTCTCTGACTTGAGAGCCATGTGTGTTGAAAGACACCTGAAGCTAGGACAGAGTCCCTCCACACTACACCTGATAGATCTGCTGAGAGCAGATGATCTTAGATTGGCTCTAGGAGCTAATTGGTCTGAATCAGGGGGTGTGTCAATTTCAGTGTCTGGGTCAGATGATGAAAATCAGAATGACCAAGACTCTGTGATTGAAGGGCCAGGCTCCAAGGGGCCTGAAAAGGACAGAGGAATTCTCCCTAAGAGAACTGACAGAGTGGATGAGAGGCATAGGTCCCCTTCCAGGGAATCTGACCACTCTTATCACTCTGGCAGAGAATTTGTCCAGCAGAGGAACTCATACTTTCCTATAAGAGAGAGCTCCTCTGACAGAATGTGCAAACTGCTGCAGTATGAGGAAGCGAGAGTTGCCCTCAGAACCAAGCAGTTGGCACTGGATAGAGAAGCCCTGGAGATCCAGAGAGCTTCTAGAAGAGAGGGGTTAGAACCCCTTGGTGGCAGCAACAGTGTCCCTAGAGGCAGAGAATCTATTCCAGACCATAGGAACCTGAGCAAGGTTGTTCCTCCCTACCAGAGTGGGGATGATATCCACAAGTGGATAACTGCTATGGAGAGGGCCTGTAGAGTACAGCAGGTCCCCCAAAAGCAGTGGGCAGAAATCTTGTGGCTCTCCTTTTCAGACAAAGGTAGAGACAAGCTCCTCACTGTTAGAGAAGAGGATGCTGATAATTACGAAGTCCTGAAGAGTGCACTGATAGATGGGTTTGGCTTAACCACTGAGCAGTACAGGTTGAAGTTCAGAGACACCCAGAAGGCACAGACTCAGGACTGGACCGACTTTGTAGATTGTGCAACCAAGGCTCTGGAGGGTTGGCTGGTTGGCAGTAGGGTTACTGATTTCAAGGGATTGTATAATCTGATGATGAGAGAACAGATCCTTAATAATTGCCAGAACCAGTTGTTGCATCAATACCTGGTGGACTCAGATCTGACCTCTCCCCAAGAATTGGGAAAGAAGGCAGACAAGTGGGTCAGAACCAGGGTAAGGCAGAAACCCCAGAACCAAGGGGGTGACACCAAGAAGCAAGATCCTAAGGGCTCTGAGAAAGGTGGGGATAAGTCAAAAGACCAGAAGGCTTCACAAGGGCCCCAAATATCTGCATCTGGTGGGGAGTCACAATCCAACAAGGGAAAAGGCCAAAAGAAGCCCTGGTGCAAATTCTGTAAACAGAAAGGGCACTGGAATTCTGATTGTAACAAGTCCAAAGACCAAACCACCACCACTCCTGCCCCTAAGGCAACTGTTCCCCCTAGCTCAGCTACTGGTGGAGGTGGTACTCAGAATAAGGGTGTAGTAGGGTTGACCCTGGGTTCTGAAGTGGACTCTGACCTAGTCAGAGTGCCCACTCAGGCAATGCTGATTTGTGATGGAGACCTTGATATGTCCTTCCTAGTAAGTCCCAGTAATCTGGGCAAATACAAACAGCAGCCTGTAATAAATGGCAAACAGGCTTTGGCATTTAGGGACACAGGTGCTAGTGTCACCATGGTGGCAGAGGATCTTGTGGACCCTGGACAGATCATCCTGGGCAAAATGTACCAGGTGACCAATGCAAGCAATGTCAGGACCAACCATAGTCTGGCAGTTGTGAATTTCTCCTGGGGAGGGGTAACTGGCCTCAAGAAAGTTGTAGTCAGTGCAGACCTGCCTGTCGAATGTCTATTGGGCAATGATCTAGAGACTTCAGCCTGGTCTGAAGTGGAGTTATGGACTCATGCTGAGATGTTGGGCATCCCTGCAGAGGTATTTGCTGTGACCAGGTCACAAGCAAGAATGCATAACACTGAACCAGCTCTGGATCCTGGAACAATGGACCAGATGCTTGCCAAGAGGAGGAGCAGTAGGGTAAAGGCAGTGCCTTCCCCTCTGTCTCAGATCACAGATTCACCCCCAGAGGGAGGTGAAGCAGATCCTGAAGAAGGAACTGCCCCAGAGGGACTTGATCAGGTTGAGTTCTTGGGGGCAGGGGGCCCTTCTAGGGAAGATCTGAGTAAGGAGCAACAGTGCTGCCCCTCTCTTGAACCCCTCAGACAGCAGGCTGCTGCTGAGGCTGCTGGGAGTGCTAGTGGGTCCCATAAAGTTTATTGGGATGAGGGACTCCTATATTCTGAGGGTAGAGACCCAGCCCCTGGAGCCACCAGGAGGTTGGTAATACCTCAGAAGTTTAGGGGTTCCTCTTGACCCTAGCACATGACATCCCTTTAGCAGGACACTTGGGCCAAAACAAGACCTGGGACAGGCTTGTTCCACATTTTCATTGGCCACATATGTCAGAGGACACAAAGGAGTTTTGTCGCTCCTGTGTCACATGCCAAGCCAGTAGTAAGGCAGGTGGCACAACAAAGGCCCCCTGATACCACTACCTGTGGTGGGGGTACCCTTTGAAAGGGTAGGGATTGACATTGTTGGTCCCCTTGACCCTCAAACTGCATCTGGGCACAGGTTTATCCTGGTGGTAGTGAATCATGCCACCAGGTACCCAGAAGCAATTCCCTGAGGACCACCACAGCCCCTGTGGTGGCAAGAGCCCTCATTGGAGTTTTCTCCAGAGTGGGTTTCCCAAAGGAGGTCATCTCTGACAGAGGTACTAACTTCATGTCAGGATATCTGAAAGCAATGTGGGAGGAGTGTGGTGTAACTTATAAGTTCACCACTCCCTATCACCCACAATGCAATGGTTTGGTTGAACACTTCAACAAAACCCTTAAGGGAATCATTAAAGGACTCCCAGAGAAGCTTAGGCGGAAATGGGACCTTCTTCTTCCCTGCCTGTTATTTGCATACAGAGAAGTTCCACAGAAGGGGGTTGGTTACAGCCCATTTGAGCTTCTGTTTGGGCACCATGTAAGAGGTCCATTGTGTTTGGTTAAAGAGGGCTGGGAGTTACCTCTCAAACCCCCCAAACAGGATGTGATGGACTATGTACTTGGTCTCCGCTCCCGGATGGCCGAATACATGAAAAAGGCAACCAAAAACCTGGAGGCCAGCCAAGAATTGCAAAAAACTTGGCATGACCAAAAGGCTGTGCTGACTGTGTACCAGCCAGGACAGAAAGTGTGGGTGTTGGAGCCTGTGGCCCCAGCAGCCCTCCAGGACAAGTGGAGTGGCCCCCATACAATAGTTGAACAGAAGGGAGAAGTCACCTATCTGGTGAATCTTGGAACTCCCAGGAGCCCCCTGAGGGTGCTCCATGTCAACAGATTAAAGCCATATGTTGACAGGGCTGACATGGGCTTGCTCATGGCAACTGATGAGGACCAGGAGGAGGAGAGTGACCCTCTCCCTGACCTGCTCTCACAGAACCCTGATGATGGGTCAGTAGATGGTGTTGCTTTGGCAAGCAGCCTCCCTGACCATCAGCAAACTGAGTGCAGACAAGTTCTGCAATAGTTTAGACATATGTTTAGCCTGACCCCTAGTCAGACTTCCTGGTGCACCCATGAGGTGGACACTGGAGACAGTCTGCCTGTAAAGAGTAAAATCTACAGGCAACCTGACCATGTCAGGGACTGTATCAGGACTGAAGTCCAGAAAATGTTGGAGCTAGGTGTAATTGAGCCTTCAGATAGCCCTTGGGCTAGCCCAGTAGTCCTGGTACCCAAGCCTCACACCCAGGGTGGTAAGAAAGAAATGAGGTTTTGTGTAGACTACAGAGGCCTCAATGCAGTCACTAGGACTGATGCCTATCCCATACCAAGGGCAGATGAGCTGATTGATACTTTGGCCTCAGCCAAGTATCTAAGTACATTTGACCTAACAGCTGGCTACTGGCAGATCAGATTAGCTGATGATGCAAAAGCCAAAACAGCATTTTCGACCCCTAGTGGGCACTACCACTTTGTGGTGATGCCCTTTGGATTGAAAAATGCACCTGCCACTTTTCAGAGGTTGGTGAATAAAGTTCTGGCAGGGATGGAAACTTATTGCTCAGCTTATCTAGATGATATTGCTGTCTTTAGTTCCTCCTGGCAGGATCACCTGGTCCACCTCAGAAATGTTTTGGAGGCTCTGCAGAAAGCAGGCCTCACTATCAAGGCCACTAAGTGCCAGATAGGGCAGAGTCAGGTTGTGTACCTGGGCCACCTTGTAGGTGGAGGCCAGGTTCAGCCTTTACAGAGCAAAATCCAAACCATAATGGAATGGGTTGCTCCAACCACCCAGACACAGGTGAGAGCCTTCTTAGGCCTGACTGGGTACTATAGGAGGTTTGTCAAGGGATATGGATCTATAGTGACCCCCTTGAATGATCTGACCTCAAAGAAAATGCCAAAAAGGTTCAGTGGACAGCTAGCTGTCAGAAGGCATTTGAAGACCTAAAGCAGGCCATGTGCACTGCCCCCATCTTACAGAGTCCAGACTACACCAAAAGTTCATTGTCCAAACAGATGCTTCTGAGCTAGGTGTGGGAGCTGTACTGTCTCAACTGAATGATGAAGGTCAAGACCAGCCAGTAGCTTTTATTAGCAGAAGGCTGACCCCTAGAGAGAAACGTTGGTCAGCTATAGAGAGGGAGGCCTTTGCTGTGGTGTGGGCCCTGAAGAAGCTGAGGCCATACTTGTTTGGCACTCACTTCATAGTTCAGACTGACCACAAGCCCCTCCTTTGGCTTAAACAGATGAAAGGTGAGAACCCAAAACTTTTGAGGTGGTCCATTTCCCTACAGGGGATGGACTATACAGTGGAATATAGACCTGGGACCCAACATGCCAACTCTGGACTCTCAAGGTATTTCCACTTAGAACACGAAGACTCAACTGGTCAAGGTTAGTTTAGTGTCCCTGCGTTTGGGGGGGTTGTGTAGGAGAGTAGGATCTGCCTCTTATGTTGCCCCCACTTTTTTTCTGATGTTTACACTGGTTTCTGGCTATAGTCTGGCTGGGTCCCTGCTAATCAGGGCCCCAGCCTCTCTGTTCTCTCTAAATGACTTGGAGTGCACTCTATCAGTCACCCCTAAGGCAGGCCCTATCAATCCTGAGGGCAGGGTGCTTGGTTCCTATGTGAGAGGGTGCCTCTGCCTGAGCAGGGCCCCTCTGCAGCTCTCAGAGTCCATTCTCTGGGGCTGTTTGTGGATGCGGTTAAACCATATACTCTTAAGTGCATTATATCCTCGCGGTAAAATGCTAACTTTGGAATAGCTGCATCAAAACATGTCGTGTTTGGTGTCAAACATCTTGGAATACTACCCCCCCCCGCCAGTCCTGGCGGCGGGGGTAGCATTCCACCCTTCTAGAGGGATAGACATGTACCTACTGTGGAAACGCGGTAGAATCCTGCAGAGCCCTGGCATCACAAAATGGATGCCACCAGTCACAGACACTGGGCTGCCCTCCTGCTGATGACCGAAACTCGCAGTGTAGGAAGCCCAACAATAGGCATCCTGTCACAGGGAGGGGTAACCACCTCCCAGACAGGGTTTAGTGTATTGGGGCTGGGTGGGTGCACTCTTAGAGTGCTTTGAAGTCCTGCACTGGGGGAGCAAAACGCTCCTCTGTGCATATGCCAGTTCAAACCAGCTCAGGGGCTACCTGCCCCTGCTCTGGCGCGAAACTGGACAAAGGGAAGCGGGTGTAGCCACCCACTCCCCTGACCCTCCCATAGGTGGGGGTCATAGAGCTAGTCCCTCCCTTTCCTTTAGTATAAGAGGGGGAACCTGTGCATTGCAACCTAGATATCCCTGGACGACGCTCTGAAGAAGAATCCTGGACCTTCGACGTTCCACTACCTTTGGAAGACTGAAGAATCTCCCTTGGAGTCAAGGAGTGACTCCCCTGCTTGGCAGGCACCAAAAACTACAAACGACGGTCGCAAACTACGCCGCACCCGCCGGAGTCCGATGTCCCTGCAGCCCAAAATGTAGATTTCCTCACTTCTCAAAGGCCATCGTGAGTCCCCAGCGAAGCTGAGGCCAGTGGACCCCAAGAGTGACGAGGAACCGCGACCCCTGGGTACCGTGCACTATTGTCGAGTGCAACCCCTTCACAACGTTCTACGAACTTGTGCTTTGGACCACGTGTGGTCCTGGCCTCCAGCAGGAATCCCTCCGAAGATCAGAGGCCTACCACGTCCCGAGTGACCGTGGGCCCCTGTTGAGCGAATCCTCCCGAGGCGTCTTTGCGATCCCTTGCCAGCCGGCTTGTGGGTCCCCTGAAGGCTTTCCTACAGAACCAAAGGGCTCCCCTGGTTGCTCCAGGCCTGCCCTGACTTACCCTCGCTGGGTGAGTCCCTCAGACCTTGCTGGTCTGCGCCATTGACTTTTTACACTTTCCCCAAGACTTGCTGTTACCAAGGCTTGTTGGCTCCAATCGAGTTGCCGACACCGCAGTAAGCTGCAGACATTGTGGGACACACCAAATCCAGCTCCTGGTTGTCGTCGACACCTCCTGGACCTCGTGGCTGAAGAGTCAAGGCACCCGTGAATGACCTGAATCTTGCGACGGTGGTGGGCATCCATCTTCCTTGCCCTGAGTCACTGCCAAGTGACTTTGAACACTGTCCCCTCTGCTTTCAGGTCTTCCATCTTCTGAATCCAGGCTTGGATTCCTCCGGACACTTCTCCTGTCGCCGCAAGCAGCAAGTCTTCACTGGCTCCCATTGAAAACGACGCCGCGACCCGGCACCAAAGAACACCTATGCACCCGGCTCCCCTGGGTGAGGTAACTTCAGCACTACGGTGCTCCTGTGGGTGTGGGCCCTAGAACTACTTACCCTGTAAGTGACTTGCTTGTAGCTACCCTAGAAGTGCCCTAAAACTCTTACTTTCCAAGTGCGACTATCGCGCTGACTCGTACATGGTTCGCGTCTGTGTTAGACACACCGCGTCCAACTCCCTTGCAACTCTATCTGTAACCACGTCCTTCGACTCGTACAAGGACCGATCGGTGTGTTCGCCTCGAACACGCAAGGGACCTTAACATTGAAATCTCAATCGCGTCTGTTCGCATAGACTCGTACAGGACTCGCACCGGTGCCAGGACACCGCGTCCGTCCCCTGTGGGTCTCCTACAACTACCTGGGGTGGTTCTTGGGGGTCCCTCGATTCTAGATGCCCTAGACCTAGGTCTAGCCAAACTAAGATTGTGATATTCGATTGTGCTAAACTTATTTTGATAACATTTGACTTGTACATATGTTCCTGACTTCTAATCTCATAAAGAGATTAGTAGAGTTGTTTATTAATAAATACATATATATTTGATATATATACCTGTGTGGTGTCTTTTCATTTGGTGATTCAAGAGATTGTGTGGTAAAACAAGCTGCTTTACATTCCTTCAAGACTTAGCCTGAAGGCTGCTCTCCACAGCTACCACTAGGATAGCTTTCTTTAAAGGTTGTCTTAAAACTATCTACCATAAGAGTCGAATTGTTCTGGTGCAAGGTGTCCACTTTAATTAGTGAACAGCATATACCAGGCCAACTTCTCACACAAGGGATCCGTAGATAATGGCGGGCAGTGAGGTAAGAGATCCAAAGATAATGGTGGCTAGTGAGGCAGGGGATCCGTAGATAACGGAGGACAGTGAGGTAGAGGATCCATAGATAATGATGGCTGGTGAGGCGTGAGATCCGGAGACAATTGTGGCTAGTGAGGCAAGGGATCTATGGATAATGGCGGGCACTGAGGCGGGGGATCCATGGATAATGGTGGCCAATGAGTGAAGGATCCGTAGATAATGGTTGCCAGTGAAGCGGCGGATCCGTAGATAATGGCATCCAGTGAGGGGAGGATCCATAGACAATGGCGGCCAGTGATGCGGGGGATCTGTGGATAATGGTGGCCAGTGAGGCAAGGGCACCATAGATAATGGTGGCCAGTGAGGCGGGGGATGTGTAGATAATGGCGGCCAGTGAAGCAGGTGATCCGTAGAAAATATCGGCCAGTGATGCAGGGGATCCGTATATAATGCCGGCCAGTGAGGCGGTGGGATCCGTGGATAATTGTGGCCAGTGAGGTGGGGGACCCATGGGTAAGGGTGGCTAGTGAGGCGGTGCATCAGTAAATAATGTCAGCAAGAGAGGTGGGGAGCTATAGATAATTGTGACCAGTGAGTTGGGGATCTGTGGATAATGGCTTGCACTGAGGTAGGGGATTCATGGATAATTGCGGACTGTGAGGTGGGGGATCCGTAGATAATGGCGGCCAGTGAGGCAGAGGATCTGTGGATAATGGTGGACAGTGAGGCAGGGGACCAGTGGATAATGGCTGCCATTTGTTGGGGGATCCCTGGATAATGGTGGCTAGTGAGGCAGGGGATCCGTAGATAATGGCGGCCAGTGAGTTGGGAGATCTGTAGATAATGGCGGCCAGTGAGTTGG
Organism: Calotriton arnoldi; assembly: GCA_963921515.1. NCBI lineage: Eukaryota > Metazoa > Chordata > Amphibia > Caudata > Salamandridae > Calotriton > Calotriton arnoldi. The sequence continues at coordinate 2,758,389 of CAWUFW010000725.1, forward strand.
GGGATCCATGGATAATAGTAGCCATTGAGGCGGGAGATCCCTGGATAATGACGGGCAGTGAAGGGGGGGATCTGTGGATAATGGTGGCCTATGAGGCGGGGATCCCTAGATAATGGCGGCCAGTGATGCGTGGATCTGCAGATAATGGTGGCCAGTGAGGCGAGGGATCCGTAGATAATGGCAGCCAGTGATGTGGGGGATCCCTAGATAATGACGGCCAGTGAGGCGGGTGATCCCCAGATAATAATGGCCAGTGAGTTTGGGGATCTGTGGATAATGGTGGCCTGTGAGGTTGGGCTCCCTAGATAATGGCGGCCAGTGAGATGAGGAATCCCTACATAATGGTGACCAGTGACGCGAGGGATCCATATATAATCGCAGCCAGTGATGCCGAAGATCCCTAGGTAATGACCAGGGGCGGTGCGTCCATTGGGGCGTTGGGGCATTGCCCCCCGCCCGCAGCTGCTCCCTCGGCGTCTCTGAACTTAAGTAAACTCTCAGTTTACTTAAGTTCAGAGACGCCGAGGGAGAACTGACAATCATGTCAGTCAGCATGACTTCGGACCGCCCACCCCTTCAGAGTCTGAAGGGGGTGGGCGGTCCGGTGTCATGTTGACTGACATGATTGTCAGACCAGGGGCAGCAGCACAAGTGCGCATGAGTGGGGAAGGTCAGCGAATTTTTCGCCCATGCCCAGTCATGCGCACTGGTGTCTGCTGTGGCTAGCGCATGCCCATTAGGAGAGCGAGGGTTGAGCAAAGGCTCAAACCTCGCTCTCCTAATGGGCAGGCGGGCGGAGAGTAACCGTGCCCTCAGTCAATACTGGCGCTGCCAGCAGCGCCAGGATTGGCTGAGAGGGGTTTGCCACTTGCGATGCGGCTGTTCCTGTAGGCGCCAGAACGGACCCGAGGCGGCGCGGACCTTGTCAGGTAGGATTTTTATTTTAAAACTACCCCCCACCCCGGCGCGACCCCCCCGCGACCGCCCACCCCCCGCAACACCCCACCCCCCCGCGACACCCCACCCCCGCGGGCCGCAACTGGTAATTTCGAGCTTTTATAGTCCAATTTCCATAGTAGGTTCTGCAGTTATAATACTTGGTAATTGTTATTAACACAGCTTCAGACTTGGTCTCAAGAGAAACGCATTCTGATGACTATTCAGTGTAAGATCAAACGTACGTTCTCATTTTCTATGTGGCAACCTGCTCCACCTTCCATCATTCTTGCACAGCTGGTATGATTTCTTGTGCAAGTCACGTGAGACACGAGTTCAGTTCCCAGAAAAGTGCTATACATGATGTGATGTTTTGTTGTGTTACTCACCAACAGAGTGCTAGAGACTGTTGGGTGAAAGAGGGACAAGCTAACAGTGCTTCTTTTGACACGGGTGGCTGGTCCCTTATGATCAGTCCTTGACAGTACTAATAGTTAATGGCAGCGATTATGAGCACAGGCCATTTTACTTGAACCCCAGTGGGGAGATCGTCTAGTAGCTTTCCCAGCTAAGTTTGTATCGGGTCATGACTAGGCCGCGTCACTCTCCAATCATATGTGAAGTGTGCAGGGCATTGCCGGCCTAAGTGTGTCTTGCGGTCATATATATGCTTGTTATTCACGTGGGAAAACGGAGTTAATAATAATAAAACAATCTTACAAAATGGCCACTGACTGACATCATGAGAATGTCTTTGGGAAACAAGTCTTTCTCCTTCCCTGACGACATGATTAGCAAGTGAGTGGCGAATGCGTGAAAAAGTTGATGTTTGGATGAATGATTGAGTGCTCTGATGAATGAATGCTTGTATGGATGGATCAATGGGCACACAAGTGCTCTGAATGACTTAGTGCATTAATAGTTGGCCCGAGATGTGTAAGGATGAATGGCTGGTAAAGGGGCGAGTGAGTGAATGGTTAATTGAAGGAGTGAGTGAATCAACGATAATTAAGTGGAGAATGGAAGGCTCCGTTAGCAATCATTCCTTTAACGGTTTACAATGCTCGGGTCACCGTCGGTGGTAGTGCCATGCCAGCACTTATTAAATGATTCCATGCCCCATGATAGTCTGTTTCAAATCATGGACTGTCTTTTAACAAAGCAGTGCATTCTGGGAGCTATTCCCGTTGAACTGGACCAACACGCAGGAATAAAACCAGAGATCCCAGAAAAGCCCAGGCATGGAGAAGTTATTCCTGGTCACACAGAGTCACATACTTATTCTTCGCGGAGGCCAAGCAGTTCTTGCTTAGTGTGGGGAAAGCAGTATAAAGAACGTTCATGGCGTGTGCGACCTGCTGTAGCACAGATAAGCCTCTCACTCACGTTAGCGAGGCCCTTTGTTGGCGTGAAACACTTCGGTAGAAGAGCAAGTGGCGCTGTGAGCCGGGAGCAGGTTAAAATACAGGGCCGTCATTGGTAGTCTTTCGCACTCTGTAAGATTGAGGTCAGAGTCTGCCAATGTCTAAGGATTGTGAGAGAGGAAACCTTACCTCTGGCGCTTTTAAAACTGACCTCTGTGTCAGCTGTGCCTGCTCGCGCCCAGGCAGGGTCTTGTGGGCAGCGCTATATTATTCTCGGGAAAGGTGTGTGAAAGGGAGAGCAGGTCAGGCAGCGGCCATGTCAGTCAGATAACAGCATAATATCACAAAACTGCTGGCTACTTCGATTTACAAAGCATCACTAAACACTAACACACATTAGCCATGTCTGTGACTGAGGGTGAGTTTCTGAAAAGTTTCAGCAGGCCGTCCATTTCCTTGTGTTTGCATTGTTGTGTTCACCCCAACATTACCGAGGTCACACCTGTTAATTCCAAAGGGAAACGTAGCCTTTTGAGAGAAAAGAATCTGTCTCATGTCACTTACGCTGTCTTGCATGTAACAGGTATTATTAACCTACGAAATGCCTGCTACACATGACAATATCTATGAAAACACCTGGAAATGCTCTGTTGTTTGGAAGAGATCTATTTAGCAACAGGGGTGAGCAGTTGACAAAAAGAATTTGTATTTGGTGCTGTCACAACGCTTGTGATCTATAACGTGTCTTTTTTGGGGTGGATCCGTATTCGGGTTGGATGGTTTAGTGTAGGATTGAGCATGTGTTGTCTCTTACCAGGTTTTGATGATGAACAGGATGGTCCATGTTTGAGTCAGAAATACAGGTACAGATGTTTAGGCAGATGCTGTGAAGAAGGATGTGGAGGAAGGGATTGCAAAATGGCAGAAAAGGAGTGTGAGGATGCTGGGTAGGAGACTGAAATTAGAGGCTGTGGAGTAAAAGTACAGTGTTACACCAATCAGCGGCAGCTCTGCCACGGTTGGAGCTCACAGCACTCTGACTCACAGACTGCTGCGCCAGTGCTTGCAAACCGGATCCAAGCATACTTTGCTGTCACTGTAATTAATTAGTCTTGCATGATGAAGCACTGACTATGCAGTGCTAAACCTTACAGATGCTGTTATATAGCAACAGGCCTCAGTCTCCTTGTGTAGATGTCAGCATTCTTGTTTTCACAGTGCACTTTGGGAATAAAAGGTTCAAAGTATGAAAAATAAATAAAAAAACGAAATAAAGCAAGTCAGAGTGTTCGCAAAGTGGCTAGATTGATATTATACACGAATCGCACCCAAACATATTAGCGCTACTTTGCAGAGTTTGCCAGTGAAGCAGTACTTTTGTTTTCTTGTCTTTTTTTGAACAGCATTGTTTTCCCGGATGGGGAAGTGCACCAATCCTGGGGCACTGCAATGACTGATTGATGGGTGGATTGGTAACCATGTTCTTCCTGCTTACATTTCACATGCTTTACTTTGCTTTTTCCAGGATGTTGGAACTTTTTATTTAGGCAGCATATTGCTCTTTCTTGTCCAGTGCGTAATTTGAATGGAGTTGCAAGTAGATTATGGTTCTAAGAGCACTCACTACCACCTTCCTGGCCTCTGGCAATTTTCAGAAACAATAAAAATGTAATGACAACGCTGATGGTTAATGTTTTCCCTACAGAGGTTCTCAGAAATGCATTGTATCTCAATGTCTGTTATGAAGCTCTGTGGTTATACTGAATAAGCAGCTATCTATGTTATATGACTTCTATTTATTAATGTAATAACTGCACTTTCACAATTGCTTTATTAATCTTCCTGCGTTCTCAAATTTGCTTGAAAATGCACCATTTGTCCACTCTTTTTTCAAAAATTTCTCGGGGGGAGAACCCCCCCGATCCCCCCTTAGGTTGTTCGGGCACGCTCGCTACGCTCGCTCGCTACGATGCAGTGTGACAATCATTTTACACCCCACCACTTTCAAATGTCACCAGCCGCCCCTGGTAATGACGACCAGTGAGGCGGGGGATCCGAAGATAATGGCGGTTAGTGAGGCAGTGGATCCATAGATAATGCCGGCCAGTGAGGTGAGGGATCCGTAGATAATAGTGGCTAATGAGGTGGGGGGGATCCATAGATAAGGGAGGCCAATGAGGTGATGATCCATAGATAATGATGGCCAGTGAGGCAGGGGAACCGTAGATAATGGTGGCCAGTGAGGCAAGTGATCCGTAGATGATGGCAGCCAGTGAGGCAAGGGTGCGTGGATAATGGGGGCCAGTGAGGTGGGGGATCCGTGGATAATGGTGGCCAATGAGTGAAGGATCCGTAGATAATGGTTGCCAGTGAGGCGGGGGATCCGTAGATAATGGTCTCCAGTGAGGGGGGGGATCCGTAGATAAAGGCAGCCAGTGTGGCGGGAAATCCATAGATAATGGCGGCCAGTTAGGCGAGGGATCCATAGATAATGGTGGCCAGTGAGGCGAGGGATCCATAGATAATGGTGGCCAGTGATGCAGGGGATCTGTGGATAATGGCAGCCAGTGAGGCAAGATATCCATAAATAATGGTGGCCAGTGAGGCGGGGGATCTGTAGATAAGGGAGGCCAGTGAGGTGGATGATCCATAGCTAATGATGGCCAGTGAGGCGCGGGAACCGTAGATAATGGCGACCAGTGAGGTAAGGGATCAGTAGATAATGGCGGCCAGTGAGGCAAGGGTCCGTGGATAATGGCGGCCAGTGAGGCGGGGGATCCGTGGATTATGGTGGCCAATGAGTGAACGATCCGTAGATAATGGTTGCCAGTGAAGCGAGGGATCTGCAGATAATGGTGTCCAGTGAGGGGGGGATCCGTAGATAATGGCGGCCAGTGAGGCGGGAAATCCATAGATAATGGCAGCCAGTTAGGCGAGGGATCCATAGATAATGGCGGCCAGTGAAGCATGGGATCCCTAGATATTGTGGTTAGTGAGGCAAGGGATCCATGGATAATGGGGGCCAGTGAAAGGGGGATTCCAAGATAATGGCTGCCAGTGAGGAGGGGAAACCTTAGAGAATGGCGTCCAGTGATGCCAGAGATCTGTAGATGATGGCGGCTAGTGAAGGGGGGACCCATAGATAATGGTTGCCAGTAAGGTGGGGGATCTGTAGACAATGGCAGACAATTAGGGGGGGATCCATAGATAATGGCAGCCAGTGAGGCAAGGGATCTGTAGATAATGGCGGCCAGTGAGGCGGGGCATCCAAAGATAATGGCGGCCAGTGAGGCGGGGGATCCAAAGATAATGGCGGCCAGTGTGGCGAGGGATCCGTAGATAACGGTGGCCAGTGAGGCAAGGGATCCATAGATAATGGCGGCCAGTGAAGTGGGTGATCTGTGGTAATGGCAGCCAGTGAGGCCGGAGATCTGTAGATAATGTCGGCCAGTGAGGCGGGGGATCCATAGATAAAGGCAACCAGTGAGGCGGGGGATCCGTAGATAATGGCGGCCAGTGAGGCAGAGGATCCATGATTAATGGTGGCCAGTGATGTGGGGGATCTGTGGATAATGGCTGCCCATGAGGTGGTGGATTCATAAATAATGTCGGCCAGTGAGGCGGTGATCCATAGATAATTGCGGCCAGTGATTTGGGGGATCTTTGGATAATGGCAGACAGTGAGTCAGGGGAACCATAGATAATTGCGGCCAGTGAGGTGGGGGATCCCTGGATAATGGTGGCCAGTGAGGTGGGGGATCAGTGAATAATGGCGGCCAGTGAGGCTTGGGATACGTAGATTATGGCGGCCAGTGAAGTGGGGGATCTGTGAATAATAGTGGTCTGTGAGGAAGAGATCCCTACTTAATGGTGGCCAGTGATGCAGTGGATCTGTAGATAATGGCGGCCAGTGTGGTGAGGAATCCCTAGATGATGGTGACCAGTGAGGCGGGGAATCCATAGATAATGGCAGCCAGTGAGGCGGGGGATCCGTAGATAATGGCAGCCAGTGAGGTGGGGGATCCGTAGATAAAGGCGGCCAGTGATGTGGGGGATCCCTAGATAATGGCGGCAAGTGAGGCGGGGGATCCATAGATAAAGGCAGCTAGTGAGGCAGTGGATCCGTAGATAATGGCAGCCAGTGATGTGGGGGATCCCTAGATAATGGCAGCTAGTGAGGCAGTGGATCCGTAGATAATGGCGGCCATTGAGGCGAGGGATCTGTAGATAATGGTAGCCAGTGATGTGAGTAATCCGTACATAATGGCGGCCACTGAGGTGGGGGATCCGTAGATAATGGTGGCTAGTGAGGTGGGGGATCCATAGATAAGGGCAGCTAGTGAGTTTGGGGATCCACAGATAATGGTGGTTACTGAGGTGGGGATCCATATATAATGGCGGCCAGTGAGGTGGAAGAGCCGTAGATAATGGCAGCCAGTGAGGCGAGAGAGCCAGTGAGGCGAGGGATCCGTAGATAATGGCAGTCAGTGAGTCGGGGGATCTGTGTGTTGTGGTGGCCAGGGAGGCAAGGGATCCGTAGATAATGGCGGCCAGTGAGGTTGGGGATCCGTAGATAATGGCGGCCAGTGAGGTTGGGGATCCATAGATAATAGCGGCCAGTGAGGCGGGAGATCTGTAGATAATGGTGGCCATTGAGGCAGGGGATCCGTAGATAATGGCGGCCAGTGAGGTGGGCAGCCGCGGCCGTTGCAGGTAAGAGCAGTGGGGCCGGCTGCGGGGGATTTCGAGAGACAACCATGAGGGAAAATTAATTATTTATTTAATTTTTCCTTGTGGTTGTCTCTCGAAATCCCCCCCCCCCCCACCAGCCGGCCCCACCGCTGTTACCTGCAGCGGCCGTGACTGGAGGCGGGGGATCCGTAAATAATGGTGGCCAGTGAGGCGGGGGATCCGTAGATAATGGTGGCCAGTGAGGCAAGGCATCCGTAGGTAATGGAGGTCAGTGAGGCGTGGGATCCGTGAAGAAGGGTGGCCAGTGAGGCGGGGGATCTATGTATCATGGCAGCCAGTGAGGCGGGGGAACCGTAAATAATGGTGGCCAGTGAGGCAAGGCACCAGTGGATATTGGTCCGTAGACTCCTTAAACTCGTATTACAGTAATCTAGTCTGAGTCATGATGAAACTTTAAATTTCAAGCTTCCCTACGGTCAAGAGGGTTTCAATGTGCTGCTCTTTGGACTTCAAGGCACTGTTGGGTTATCTTCCAGGTGAGACACTTCCTTCAGCAAGCGTTGGACTTTCCATTTGCACCTCCAAACCAGGCTCTGACTCTCCAGCTCTGCCCTGGCACACACGACAGCACAGCGCTTTGTCTGCCCAGGCCTCTGTCAGGAGAGGGACTGAACGAGGCGCTAGATTCAAGCATGTTTATGGAAGTGTCCCAAACAGAAAATGCCAATAGTGATACACCTGTAGAAGTGTAAGGCAGTGAGAAGGTGTGGGTCAGACCCTCGAAGGGGGGGTTGGGAGGGGACAGGGCAGACAGGGGTACTGGGCCCAACCATGGTGGTTGAGGTTGTTTGCCATCTATGCCCCGGGGCCAGTCCTACTACGGCTCTGCAAACTGGGCCAAGTACAACCCCTTCTGCACTTGACTCTCAGAGCAGCAAGGGCTGATGCCCCGGGGCCAGTCCTACTACAGCTCTGCAAACTGGGCCAAGTACAACCCCTTCTGCACTTGACTCCCAGGGTGGCGAGGGCTGACGCCCCGGGGCCAGTCCTACTACGGCTCTGCAAACTGGGTCAAGTAAAACCCCTTCAGCACTTGACTCTCTGGGCGGTGAGGGTTGATGCCCCGGGCCAGTCCTACTACGGGTCTGCAAACTGGGCCATGTACAACCCCTTCTGCATTTGACTCTCAGGGCAGTGAGGGCTGATGCCCCCGGGTTAGTCCTACTACGGCTCTGCAAACTGGACCATGTACAACCCCTTCAGCACCTGACTCTCAGGGCGGTGCGGGCTGATGCCCCGGGGCCAGTCCTACTACGGCTCTGCAAACTGGGCCAAGTACAACCCCTTCAGCACTTGACTCTCAGGGCGGTAAGGGCTGATGCCCCGGGCCAGTCCTACTACGGGTCTGCAAACTGGCCCATGTACAACCCCTTCAGCACTTGACCCTCAGGGCGGTGAGGACTGATGCCCCGGGGCCAGTCCTACTACGGCTCTGCAAACTGGGCCATGTACAACCCCTTCTGCACTTGACTCCCAGGGCGGTGAGGGCTGATGCCCCGGGACCAGTCCTGCTATAGCTCTGCAAACTGGGCCAAGTAAAACCCCTTCAGCACTTGACTCTCTGGGCGGTGAGAGTTGATGCCCCGGGGCCAGTCCTACTACGGCTCTGCAATCTGGGCCAAGTACAACCCCTTCAGCACTTGACTCCCAGGGCGGTGAGGGCGATGATCCGGGGCCAGTCCTACTATGGTTCTGCAAACTGGGCCAAGTAAAACCCCTTCAGCACTTCACTCTCAGGGCGGTAAGGGCTGATGCCCCAGGGCCAGTCCTACTACAGCTCTGCAAACTGGGCCAAGTACAACCCCTTCAGCACTTGACTCTCATGGCGGCGAGGGCTGATGCCCCGGGGCCAGTCCTACCACGGCTCTGCAAACTGGGCCCAGTACAACCCATTCAGCACTTGACTCTCAGGGCGGTGAGGGCTGATGCCCCCGGGTCAGTCCTACTATGGCTCTGCAAACTGGGCCAAGTACAACCCCTTCAGCACTTGACTCTCAGGGCAGTGAGGGCTGATGTCCCGGGGCCATTCCTACTACGGCTCTGCAAACTGGACCATGTACAACCCCTTCAGCACTTGACTCCCAGGGTGGCGAGGGCTGATGCCCCGGGGCCAGTCCTTTTTAAAAAAATTTTTTTTTAACTTTATTAACATTTTGTGTATACAAAGGAACACAGAGTCAGTCTATATAAATTCAATCGTCTGACTCATATTTGCATTGTATAAATCACTTATATCTGGCATGCAAACTAGTAGCAGGAGATACTTTCTAGACTTAATGCGGTTTACAATTCCACCCTCAGCAATGTGATGACAGTTCGGGGTCTTGTATCACTCCCCACAATATAGTCAATCATTTTTTCTGCTTCTGAGCCAACATGGTTCAAACCCGCTATTGTGCCTTCGTACCTCAATATTATTGTAACATTATTCGCACTTAACCTCTGCAATGCTTCGCATTTCTCCCCCTTATTCATTATCTTTAGTGAGTAGGTATGTTTTATACAACCCCCATATGTTTTTAGGACGACTGCGCGGGGGGAAGATCTCACTGTAATTTTCCGTTTGCGTACTACAATACACCATGTCTTTCGTCCAGCTCATGACAGTGGGAGTCGGGCCTCGGGACCAGCAAATCGCTACTCTGCGCTTGGTTATCAGTAGCGCCTTGTCTACCAGTCGCCTGACTGCTTTAGGTACTTGTTTGGAATATCCCAATAAGGCCAGCATTGGGTCAGGTGTCAGCGCCATATCTATAATATCACCCAAATTTTTTAAAATCAGAACCCAGAAGTCCGCATTCCCAGGGCATAACCAAGCTAGGTGGAAAAAGTCCGCCTCCTGTGTACCGCAGCGGTCACATTCTGCGGAGTCTCGCAATCCGTACTTGTGCAACCTCTCTGGTGTGTAATAGACCCTATTTAAAAATTTAAAATGGATCAGTCTGTGTCTACCGTTCAGTGATATCCGCTTCGTGCTTTCGCAGCAGTATCTCCACGTAGCGTCGTCTAGGTCTGTTCCCAGGTCAGCCGGCCCGTAGTGTAGTGGTTTGCCCTATACTCCTGAGACTGTTTGTATATGTTAGATACTATCTTGGTTGGAGAGCTAGTTGTGATCATGTGAGTAAGTGCGACCACTTCCGGTGGCTCCGCCAGGTCACTGCCGAGGATCTCCAGTAGCGCCTGTCTTGTTGGTGAGCAGCGTGATATTGTGCTCCATTGTCTCCACCTCTTCCCACTTTTTCGCTATGCCCTCTGAGAACATGTCTCCTATCGCACGAATATTTAGTGAGCCTAATGCCCGAGTCACACCCCTGTCCTTGCATGGCGGGAGCCAGCTACACCAGTCTAGTGGGGTCAGCGGAGAATACAGAATGGCTCCATCTTGTGTTTTCAGAAGGTGGTGCCAGACGTGTACTGTCGTATTAATTGAATTCAGAATACCCGTCCTTCGGTCAGGTGGGTTAAATAATAGAGCCGGCAGTTGAGTAGGTGCCGCTACAGCTTTCTCAATCTGTACATGGGGAGTGCCAGGGGGGCCATGCATCCAGGAGTGGGCATGCACACTTTGCGCCGCCCTGTAATATAGATCCAGGTCAGGGGCTCCTAAGCCTCCCAGGTGGTATGGGAGCGTGAGAATATCCCACTTCACCCGCACGTGCTTCCCAGCCCAGGCTAGCTTCGTTAGTACTGTGCGCAGCGATTGGATGAATGTTTTAGGCAAGACCATAGGTATATTGGCAAAGAGAAACAAGAACCGCGGCAATATCACCATTTTCATGATTGAGACCCTCCCTGCTAGGGACAATGGCAGCCGGATCCATCTATCTACATCTTCTTCCAGTTTGCTAAGTGCTACTCCATAGTTTTCCCTCATCACTATCACTGAATCGGTGTGGATCATTATTCCCAAATAGCACACCGGCACCGTCGTCCATCTGAGTGGATAATCAGGGGTAAAGGGGGTGGTAGCTGGCGTGAGGGGAAATATAATTGATTTAGTCCAGTTCACTTTAAGCCCAGACAACGAACCATACTTGACCACCTCACGTAGTATTGGTGAGAGGTTAAGGTCGGGATCTCTAACATATAGCAAGGTATCATCAGCATATGTAGAAATAATCAGCTCGTATCCCGTGAAGCGTATACCCCTGTTGCTATGATACTCCCGTATTGCACAGGCCAGTGGCTCCGCCACCAGTGCATATAAAATCGGGGACAACGGGCACCCCTGACGCGTGCCCCTGGTTATACTAATCGGGTCAGTGACCATGTTGCCAATTTTTATCCTGGCTGTGGGGGAATTGTACAAGACCCCCACCATCTGGAGAATGATCCCACCCAGTCCTAGTCTCGACAAGACCTGCTTCATGAACGTCCATTCCACGGAGTCGAACGCTTTCTCCATATCCAGGAACACCGCAACTGCCCGCACGTCACGTCTAGTATGCTGAATCGCCCCAAATACTGTGCGGAGATTATAAGTCAAGTTTCTACTGGGGACAAACCCTGCTTGCTCTGGCGCCACTAGAATCGGCACCAGCGGCGCTAAGCGAGCCGCCAATATCTTGGCATAAATCTTCACGTCGACATTTAGGAGCGACAGTGGGCGGTACGATGCACATTCAGTAGGTTGCTTATCCGTTTTGAGAATTGCTACAATTAGTGCCTCCCTCATCGAGGGTGGCATGATTCCGCTCTCGCTCATCTCTTCAAATAGCGTAGCTAAGTGCGGCATCAGCACTTCCCTATACTCTTTATAGAATGCGACTGTTAAGCCATCCCGCCTGGCGCGCTACCGGATTTCATCCCAGCCAGAGCAGCCACTATCTCCTCTGTGTCGAGAGGACGCATCAAGTACTCCCGGTGCGCGTTTAGTAGCCAGGGCAGCTTAATATGCGTCAGGTAGTCTAGAATATCTGTCTCGTTATCACTGCTTTGTGAGCTATATAAGGTCGAATAATACTGTTTGAATCTGTCAGTAATCGCCATTGGGTCAGTTCAAGGCACGCCTTCCTGGCTATTGATTTCCGTGACTCCTGTCGTCTCCCGTCACTTTTTTGTCAGTAGCGAGGCAAGAACTGAACCTGGGCGTTCTCCCTCTCCATAAGTGCGGGCCGTCGCGTATTTCCCTAGGTGTTTGAGTTCAGCGTCAGCTGCTTCATGATATTCTTCTAGTAGTGCCTAAAATTCCTCCCCAACACTGTCTTCAGGGGTGGCTAGGGACCTCTGTTCCAGTAATTTGAGGGAATTCTCCAATTGCGAGAGTCGTGTACGGAGCGCCCGCAAAACCCCTGAGTGTTTGGTCATGGCAATCCCACGGATATAGACTTTGAACGTTTCCATACTACTGCCAATGTGTCAACAGACCCAATGTTACACTCAAAATACGTGTCTATGGCTTCCGCAAGTTCTGATCTGAAAACTGGGTCCAGGAGTGAGTATGGGGGGAACTGCCAGGTGAAAGGAGGGATGTGCTTATGTGTGCGTTCCACCACCAGCAAGACAGGCGAGTGATCTGAATACATCCTGGGGAGTACCACGCAGTCGCAGGTCTGGTTGTATAGTGTTCTGGAGGCCAACCAATAATCTATCCTAGTGTGTAGGTTATGATATGCTGAGTAGTGTGTGTACCCACCCTTCCCTGAATATCTCTCTCTCCATACGTCTCGTAGTTCCAATTGTGTCATTGCATCCGCAATCGTCCGAGCTGAGGCTGAGATGCGTCGCTCTGGTCCCCCCGACCTGTCCAACCGAGGGTCCAGAATGCAGTTAAGATCTCCACTCCAGAGGTGCATGTCCCCTCCGTAGTCTCGCATTTTCTCCAGTAGCCCTGCATAGAATCTAGGATTGTCAAAGTTAGGGCCGTAAATGTTAACTAGAGTGAGGTCAATTCCCTTTCCCTTGCATCCCGAAATGACGAATCTACCCTCTGGGTCCGAGTCAAGCGGTTCCAGTTTTAATTCAGATTTTGGATTAACCTAGGTGATCACCCCCCGAGCATGAGATGTGAACCCCGCTACATGAGTGTTTCCTTGTATCCCTTTACTACGGAGCATTGGACTATTAAGAGGCAGATGCGACTCTTGCAATAGTGCTATATCTACATTGTGTCTGGTTAGATAAGCCAGGACCTTCCTAAGTTTCCTGTAATCGTTGAGGCCACGAACTTCCAGGTTAATATGTTTACATTACCATGCTGGGTCTGAGTCATATGCGCTACTCGGTCTCATCGTTATCATTAGTGAATATGATTTAATGCCTGTCTGCGCTCTATCTTTGCTAAATAAGCTTTGCTCGAGCAGTTCAGTAAATATACCATTATGTTCACAAACAATTGTTGTCTCTGTGCCCCCCCTCTCCCCCTCCCCCCTCCCACGCCATGCATACCCCAACTGTGCAAAGGCGAAATCCCCCGTACAAACCCAATGTTTCCATGAAAACAATCTCATCTGGTGATTCAAACAGCAAACACAACGTAGTTGAACTTTGAGTAGTGGTTCTCACTCGTGGGCGGATGTGGCCTACACCCTTACTAAACTAAACTGTGGTAAGTCATAAACTGCGCACTACCCGCCGCCTAGAACATCTAGTGCATCAGTTTCCTGCCATAACAATATTTACTTTGTCATATCAGCCTGGCATAATAATGCCAATCTAGTTTTAGAGCCCCTCTTACCGGCTTGTTGTTACATTTACTACTGCATTGACTATCTTGATGCGACATTACACATTACCTTCCTTAGTACTCAGCTACCCCAGGAGTACGATTATTGCTCATTGTTTATTCCGATCAGCCCTGCAAAGACAAAAACTTATCTCTCAAATTGAGCTTCCCAGCAGCTAGTCCTGTTCATCCAGACTTCCCCCGTCACTCCCTCTTCGCCAGGAAACTCAATGTTGCTCGGTTTGTCTCTCGACCACTCCTTCAGGGCCTTCTGTAGCACTTTAGGGTCCGTGAAAATCCGCGATCTTCCCTGTCTGTTCACTCGAAGACGCGCCGGGTACAACATGGCGTAGTCCAAGTTCTGCTCTCTCAATTGCCTTTTTAGTGGCGCAAATTGCCTGCGTGCTTCCTGAACTCGAAGCGTGAAGTCAGGGTATAGCGAAATTGTGGATCCTTCATATTGGAGCATTTGTTTCTCCCTCGCAGCCTTCAAAGCAGCGTCCCTATCTCAGTAGTTCAGCAATTTTGCGATGATAGGTCACGGGGGAGCACCAGGGGGAGGTTTTGGGCCCAACGAGCGGTGGGCTCGCTCCACCACAAACATCGAGGAGAATGTTTCGTTACCCAACAGCGTCACCAATAGCTTCTCCACAAACAGTTCCATGTTACCAACACTTGTAGTTTTCGGAAGGCCCGTAATGCGGATATTGCTTCTTCGGGACCTGGCTTCTAGGTCCTCCGCCTTATCTTGGAGAGACTGGAGCGCCTTCCCCATTTGGTTTTGAATGGTGTCCGTTTCGGTCTGGGCCTCTTCCACCTCCGTAACTCTGGCTTCCGTCATGTCTATGCGCTCCGCCTGTTTGTCCAAGCGCTCCGTCATTCTATCCATACGATATGACAAAGAGTCTATTTTACTATCGATGGTGGACAAGCTCTTTTGTATAATAGCCAGAGCGGTGCGAATGTCACCCTCCACTGGGTCCGGCATATCTGTTTGCGAGTTGGCACCTTCTACGGGCGTGTGTTCCCGCTGTCTGGATTTCCTTTGTTCGAATTGTAGCTTCGTCTGGGTTTTATCCACTCTCCCCATGTCTGCACCGCTAGCCTGCACCCACCCTTCGCCGAAGTGAGCTCAGGCAGGGCTGCAGATCCACCGCTCTTAAGTTATTGTGCAAGTATTCCTCCTTCAGCGCCCAGTTAGCGCTTTGCTGAAGTCACAGCCCAGGTTTCGCCATTCCAGTCTGTTCTGACCGTGGCTGGGTGCAAGAGCTCTCAGTTCAAATCCTCGATCGAACCACTGGACAGCCTTTCAATAAGCCCGGTTAGGCCTGTTATTCCCCAATTGTGCGCTCAGTACCCACTTCTTTACGGGTATAGCACCAGAGAGTAGTAGTATCCAGATTTCAGCTAGTCACTAGGCATGGGCCCAGTCCAAACCGCTGCCTTTGTATAGAGTTGCAGGCCCCGCTTTAGCCCTAGGGAGCAGTACGTCGTAGCTATTCCAGTTGACCCATCCAGTCCCCCACTTCATACGCGGTCTGCCAAATTGCCGTACTTGTGTCGGTGCTTGTTCTTGACCGCTCAATGATGCCACTTCTATTTACTTGGGGGGCGCCGTAGGCCCAGCTCGGCCTCCACTCACTGCTCAGCTAGCTTTCGCACTGTCAGGCGGGGGAAGCTGGCGCAGTCCTCGGGACGGGCTCCGCTGCAGCGCAATAATTTTGGTCAGCTCCGCAGCCCACCTACTTGCATCGATTGCCCGCAGCACACAGTATTGAGGTCTATCAGTCCCTCCGGGACCGGCAATGAGCGCGTCTCCTCCATATTCACAGGGGGGATCGACTCACCGCCGCCCCACCCTCAGTCAATCCGGGCTTCCACCTCAGGCCTCACGGTTTGTCAATTTGCACGGCGCAGGTTCAGCGTGATCTCAGCGCTCCGTACCTCTGAACTCCGCGGTGCCAGGTAGTGCAAGTGGACGGGGCCCGGCCGGGCGATCCGCCCATGCAATGAGCTCCGATCTGTTCGTCAGCTTGCTTGCTTGCACTAGGCTGCCAGTAGTTCCACAGGCTCAATCCGTGCATCTCGCCCACCGGCGAGTGTCGCATTTACAGCCGGAGGTCCAGCTACTCCGCCACAGTCTCCGGTCGTCGTAGGGCTATCCGGTCAGGCTCTTCCCGCTCACCGCACAGCTCGATCAAGCATTAGTCGGTCCCTTCGAACAGGAGCGCAACGTAGCCTCCACCACCGATTCACCAGGCTGGGCCGCCCTCTAGTTCTTTCCGGCGTTGGCTCTTTGTGGTCGCTTTTCATGCGTCACAGCTACGGCGTTCAGGGCGCGAGAACAGGCCTCCGCTCCGATGCTCAATATCCATGGATGCACGCCGTCTCCGGGGCCCCTAGTCGGCTCTTTCCAGAGGTAAAACGTTCCGATTCAATAATCGGCGTAGGTTAGGCAGTTTAAACTACCCTGATGCAGGATTAATTATGGATATTGCGGCGGCTGGCCGGAGCACTCGGTCTAAGCGGACCTCTTGGGCTTAGGCAAGCTCCGCCCCCTCCCTCGGGGCCAGTCCTACTACGGCTCTGCAAACTGGACCATGTACAACTCCTTCTGCACTTGACTCTCAGGGCGGTGAGGGCTGATGCACCGGGGTCAGTCCTACTACAGCTCTGCAAACTGGGCCATGTACAACCTCTCCAGCACTTGACTCTCAAGGCGGTGAGGGCTGATGCCCCGGGGCCAGTCCTACTACAGCTCTGCAAACTGGGGCAAGTACAACCCCTTCTGCACTTGACTCTCAGGGCAGTGAGGGCTGATGCCCCTGGGGCCAGTCCTACTACAGCTCTGCAAACTGGACCATGTACAGCCCCTTCTGCACTTAACTCTCAGGGCAGTGAGGGCTGATGCCCTGGGGCCAGTCCTATTACGGCTCTGCAAACTGGGCCATGTACAATCTCTCCAGCACTTGACTCCCAGGGCGGTGAGGGCTGATGCCCCGGGATCAGTCCTACTACGGCTTTGCAAACTGGGCAAAGTACAACCCCTTCTGCACTTGACTCTCAGGTCGGTGAGGGCTGATGCCCCCGGGTCAGTCCTACTACGGCTCTGCAAACTGGACCATATACAACCCCTTCAGCACTTGACTCTCAGGGCAGTGAGGGCTGATGCCCCGGTGCCAGTCCTACTACGGCTCTGCAAACTGGGCCATGTACAACCTCTCCAGCACTTGACTCCCAGGACGGTGAGGGCTCATGATCCGGGGCCAGTCCTACTACGGCTCTGCAAACTGGGCCATGTACAACCTCTCCAGCACTTGACTCCCAGGGCGGTGTTGGCTGATGCCCCGGGGCCAGTCCTACTACGGCTTTGCAAACTGGGCCAAGTACAACCCCTTCTGCACTTGACTCCCAGGGCGGTGAGGGCTCATGATCCGGGGCCAGTCCTACTACGGCTCTGCAAACTGGGCCATGTACAACCTCTCCAGCACTTGACTCCCAGGGCGGTGATGGCTGATGCCCCGGGTCCAGTCCTACTACAGCTCTGCAAACTGGGCCAAGTACAACCCCTTCAGCACTTGACTCTCAGGGTAGCGAGGGCGAGCAGTCACAGGCTTCTCACGGAGCTAGTGTGGGGGAAAGAGCTCAGAACTCAACAGTCAAAATAAGATAACATCCAGCCAGGGCCGGACTGAGTCAGAGTGTAGGACCAGATCACATACCAAAAGTGACCTGCAATCGTAGACTGAGGCCACTTGGAGCTGAGTGACATGCTCTTGGGTGGTCACTGAGAGGTGGGGGGTCTGCATGTCTGCTTGGACTGGCATTCTTTGTGAGCATCATGGGGACAACGTGCAGTGACGTTCATTATGCCCCCTTCAAGGGTTGCCACCTCCCAGCGTTTCACCAGCCTGACTTGTATTTTGATGCCACGGCTGCTAAAAAAAACAACATAAAATAGGGGAAGTCAGCCAAAGCTTTCTTTTTACCCTATGAAATGTAAACCAAAAACAGCTAATATTAGAATAAATCACTTAAAGTGCTTTGGGCAGAGTCTAAACTATACTTACATGATCAAAAAAGGCAAAAGGAGGCAAAATAACCGCGATAAAATAGAATACACAGGCTGATACCAAAAGTGCAACATCAAGCCTTAGCCCATCCAAAATCTGAAAAGTGTAAGAAATGGCTGTTGTTTTCCAATGAGAGAGATAAAAGCATCCTCAGCCCTGCTCATCTCCCCACGGCCTGACATCACCATGTTGACACAGCCTTCGGTGAGATGTCAGCATCCACAAGCCGCCTTCCTCACCCCCTCAACCTCGCCCCCCTCTTCCTGCTCTTGTGTCCCCACTTGTCCATCTCTCCTCTCCTCCTCCCCTCCTTCAGGTGGCCCAGGGAGAGGGTGGTATGCATCTTAAAACATATTTTACAAACTATTCTTCTCTGTGACTGGGGGAAGTATACACAAGGTGGTAGCACTTGAATTTAGATGGAAGAAATGGAGGGGCAGTTGCTTGGGGTACTTGAAAGGGACTTAAAACTCTACATATGCATCTCTGTGCCACATGCTGTCAGTGCCATTGCTATAGGTGCCAGGGGTGGAGTCAGGGCACTTTGTAGATCCAGTGCTTTAAATGGGCCGGTACTCACCGGTATTGAGTACCGGCACTTCTTAGATTTATCACTCTGAGTACCGGCACTTCTCTTCTGCCGAGGAGAGTACCGGTACTCATGAAAAGGTAGGCTTATTGGCTGTGAGTGCTGGTGGGCCGGAGTGGAAGGTGTCTCTAGCAGCCAAGGCGCCACTTCTGTATCCCCGATCTGAGCCCCAGCTGAGCTATTCAGCAGGGCTCATTTGAGCTGTGCTTAACAGAGCAGGGTCCGTTCAGGACCTGTGCTGTCAATCACAGTCACACTATCCTGTCCATTTGTGCAAACACAGGAGTCATGGCAGTCCCCTGGCAGTGGCAATCAGGCTACGGCCAGTCCGGCCCTGGTGGCAATTAAAAAAGCCATGGTAGGTGAAAGGTATAACATGGCTTTCATCATACCCAAGTCTTTTGTGTGCCTGCTTATGTTTGTGTGTTTGCCTGCATTCATAAGCCTGTTTTTTGTAAGAAAAAGGTGAAAAAAGAGAGAGAGAATCAAAACACTCTCAGGAGGTATTTTAAAGAAAATGGGTGGCACTTTGTGTACATGTCTGCTCGGCGACAAAGATTCATAAATAGCATAGTAGGGAGGGTTGGTGGGTGGGTGAGTGAGTGGATAGATGAGTGAACAAGGGTGGATGTAAGATGGATGAATAGATGGATAGATGAGTGAAAGCATGGATGGCTGGGTGAAAGGGGGTGGATGATTGGATAAAAGGGCGAATGATGGGTAGATAAGTGAAAGATTGGATGGATGAATGAAAGGGAGGGAAGATGGATGAGAGGGTGGCTGATGGATGAGTGAAAGGAGGGATTGAGTGAAAGGGTGGATGGAATAAAGGAGTGAAAGGGTTGATGGACAGATGAGCGAAAGGATTAATGAATGAGCGAAAGGGTGGATAAACAGATGGATGAGTGAAAGGATGAATGGATAGGTTTGGAGATGGATGGATGGATAGGTTTGGATATGAAGGGTGGACAGACGGAATGGTGAAAACTGAATGATGGATGAAAGACTGACTAGACGACAGAATGTAAAGGTTAAATGGCGGACATCAGCAGGTAAATGGTAGGATGAAAGAATGAATGGATAGATCTATGGAAGAGACAAGAGCTCTCTTCTGGGGAGGGTCATGATGATTTGCTTCATTTACATCGTGCCATAAGAGCTTTGGTTCGAAGTGGGGGTATTTTCAGTGGGTGAGTGAGTGGATGGATGAGTGAGCAAGGGTGGATGTATAGATGGATAGATGAGTGAACGCATGGATTGCTGGGTGAAAGAGGGTGAATGATTGGATAAAAGGGCGGATGATGGGTGGATAAGTGAAAGATTGGATGGATGAATGAAAGGGAGGGAGGATGGATGAAAGGGTGGATGATGGATGAGTGAAAGGAGGTATTGAGTGAAAGGGTGGATGGAATGAAAGGGTGGATGGAATAAAGGAGTGAAAGGGTTAATGGATAGATGAGCAAAAGGATTGATGAATGAGCGAAAGGGTGGATAAAGAGATGGACGAGTGAAAGGATGAATGGATAGGTTTTGAGTTGGATGGATGGATAGGTTTGGATATGAAGGGTGGACAGACGGAATGGTGAAAAACTGAATGATGGATGAAAGACTGAAAAGACGACAGAATGTAAAGGTTAAATGGTGGACATCAGCAGGTAAATGGAAGGATGAAAGGATGAATGGATAGATCGATGGAAGAGACAAGAGATATCTTCTGGGGAGGGTCATGATGATTTGCTTCATTTGCTTGGTGCCATAAGAGCTTTGGTTCGAAGTGGGGTATTTTCAGTTTCTTCCTACTCAAATGCTGAAAAATATATAGTATTGTGCCAAACAACAGCAATTAACAGTATGGCATTAAGAAGGTGCAACTATTGCAAAAAAAGGAATTGTTAACATATTATAGCATTTCTCTTTCATTTTATTTAATGAGTTAACTTGCTTTGTTTATATAAACACATTTCTCGTGTTTTGGTATGTGCTGCAACTAATATAGAAGTCGTTAAGTATCATCATGTCTTGACTTTAGCCCCGCCCCTAGCCCCGCCCCCTCACTACACATCTAGCTCATTTTAATGAGTACCTGCACTTATTTTTTCCCATTTAAAGCACTGTGTAGATCAGATACGTAATGGTCAGTGAGGCCGAAGCAGAGCGAATCTCAGGTCCAGCCTGGAAGAGATGACCAGCTGGACCAATGTTCGCTGAGAACCTGAAGCACGCGGAAAGGAAGCACTTATCCGTCGTCGTTGTCAGTGCTTAATTTGTGCAGGTGGCTGCAGGTGGGGCCCGCCGGACCTCATTTTTGGGGACCGCCACTTATTTTTCCTCAACAGACTTTGATCCAGAGAAGGAGAGAGAAAAACACGACAGGGGGACGAAGGAGGAAGAGAAAGGCGGGAAAAACCGAGACAAAGGAAGGAAGCAGGGATGAAAAAGAAGCTGCAAGAGTGAGGCAAAGAGGCAGCACGTGTCCGGAGAGGATTAAAGAGACATGTGATGGAGTCAGGACGGAGCAGACTCGGCGTTCAACACCCGGCCTGCGATAGCGCTGACTGCGGCTTCTGAGCACAGCTTTGGGCCCTGAAACTTATACTTATACAAATTAACCACCGTCAACACCGCTTCATCCTCTGGTGCTTGTAGGGTTGGATTTTCCATTGTGAGTACGCGCTCAGACGTCACAGCTGCTTGGATGGGTACAAAGATATGACTAGTTGAACAAGTCACCAAGGCCGGCCTGGCCGGACCGGGCACCGCATGTTTCCCTGGGAGGCTGGAAGGGTGGGGGCCGCTTTTGTTACTGGGGTCCGTTTTTGTAGCAGTGCAGCAGTTTTGAAAGCACCTGCTGCAGAGTTCCTTGTAACTCCAGTAGTTTTCAGGCAACAATAAAAGTGTCACAATAACTCTGGTGATTAATGTACCTGCTGGAGAGGGATCAGAGTTTTGTCTAGTGGCAGTTTTGACTCATCTAAGGTAGCGCAGAGGGTTGATGTTCCTGCAGCAGAGGACGTATACCATGCAAGTCACAGAACAGTATTTTATGTGCATAGCTCAGTGGGTTACTGCTTTTGTCACAGAGACCTTTCTGTTACTGTGCAGTACATAAGTTACAATCATCTAGCTCAGTGAGCTATGAAGTGCCATCAAAGAGCTACATACAAACTACATGGTAAAGGTTAAAAAGTTATATTTTTTTCGAGCCTTCCATTATCCTAATGTTGCTAAAAAGGTTTTTTTGGGTAGAAATAAGTTCTTATTAGTAAAGCCAACTCCAACCACTGTGTTACGTTCTGAATCCTGATTTTGTGCTTCCTCAGACCAAGCACTCATAAAAAATGCCTCCCAGTACGGATGGCGTGAATCCTACACCTTGCATTTCCCTTTGTCTTTGTAACATTTTCAATGCACTGATTTACACACATATTATTCAGTGGCTCCTTATTTGTGTGTGATGTAAAGTGCTCCGACACCCTACACTGGTATGAGAGGCGCTATAAAACAAATGAAATACATGTGAAAAAGCAGCTACAGAGAGAGGCTCTGTTGGAGGGTGATAGTGAGGGAATAATTGAAGAGCCCCAACAAAGATTGTTGAATCTTGGTGCAATACATTCTTCAAATGACTGTATGTCAGGAAAATGATGAATTGTAATTTTGCACTTTATCTATTTTTGCACCAAGGCCAGAAGGATGGGTTTATGAGTATTGACCTATATGCTAGCCATATAGATGAAGATCGGAAGACTGGCCTAACCTGGCATATTATCTTTTGCACTGTTCCGCACAGATTACGCACGTTGCACTTTTGCACTGGTCACTTTATCTCTAATGAATACATATCTGAAAAATGATGAAAAATGACAAAGTATAATTTTGCACCTTATGCATCTTTTTGAACTAAGGCCAAAAGTTTGCTTGTATGAGTATTGCCTTCTATACTCTTGGGGGCCTGAAATTATGGATATGGCTAAAGTGCAAAACGGATCTTTCTGTTTTTGGCATAGGCACATGCTGGACTGGAAAGGGCAGGGTGGGGGAGAGTCGCTATATTGCGCTGCTCTGTTTTCTTTGTAAATGGCATATTTAACAATCAATAAAAATTTTAAAGTTAAAAAAAAAGAAAAAAAAGAATCTTGGTGCAATCTAGGGTCATCATTTACTATGCTTTAAAAGCTAATTCATTTGAATATATACTGAAAAAATGTGTTAAAGAATGTGCCATTTTTGCCCAAATTTTCTTGGAGGGAGAACACCGCCAAACCCTTCTAGTAGTGGTCAGGCTCACTCGCTATGCACAGTATGGGGGCTGGTCTGACGAAATTTCCCAGGGCTTCTTTGGGTTCCCAGTCCAGCCCTGAGAGTCGCACATCATGTGGACACTGGCCCTGACAGCGGGCTGTACCTGCGACAGAAGACACTGGGCCTGACAGCTGCCTGTACCTGTGACAGAAGCCACTGGCCCTGACAGCGGGATGTACCTGCGACAGAAGCCACTGGGCCTGACAGCTGCCTGTACCTGTGACAGAAGCCACTGGCCCTGACAGCGGGCTGTACTTGCGACAGAAGCACTGGCCCTGGCAGCAGGCTGTACCTGTGACAGAATCCACTGGCCCTGACAGCTGCCTGTATATGCGACAGAAGCACTGGCCCTGGCAGCGGGCTGTACCTGTGACAGAAGCCACTGGCCCTGACAGCTGGCTGCACCTGTGACAGAAGCCACTGGCCCTGACAGCGGGCTGTACCTGCAACAGAAGCCACTGGCCCTGACAGCTGCCTGTACCTCTGACAGAAGACACTGGGCCTGACAGCTGCCTGTATATGTGACAGAAGCCACTGGCCCTGACAGCTGCCTGTACCTGTGACAGAAGCCACTGGCCCTGACAGCTGGCTGCACCTGTGACAGAAGCCACTGGCCCTGACAGCGGGCTGTACCTGCGACAGAAGCCACTGGCCCTGACAGCTGGCTGCACCTGTGACAGAAGCCACTGGCCCTGACAGCTGCCTGTACCTCTGATAGAAGACACTGGGCCTGACAGCTGCCTGTACCTCTGACAGAATCCACTGGCCCTGACAGCTGCCTGTATATGTGACAGAAGCCACTAGCCCTGACAGCTGCCTGTACCTCTGACAGAAGACACTGGCCCTGACAGCTGCCTGTATATGTGACAGAAGCCACTGGTGCTGACAGCTGCCTGTACCTGTGACAGAAGCCACTGGCCCTGACAGCTGGCTGCACCTGTGACAGAAGCCACTGGCCCTGACAGCTGCCTGTACCTGTGGCAGAAGCCACTGGCCCTGACAGCTGCCTGTACCTCTGACAGAAGACACTTGGCCTGACAGCTGCCTGTACCTATGACAGAAGCCACTGGCCCTGACAGCTGCCTGTGACAGAAGCCACTGGCCCTGACAGTGGGCTGTACCTGTGACAGAATATACTGGGCCTGACAGCGGGCTGTACCTGCGACAGAAGCCACTGGCCCTGACAGCTGCCTGTATATGTGACAGAAGCCACTGGCCCTGACAGCTGCCTGTATATGTGACAGAAGCCACTGGTCCTGACAGCTGCCTGTACCTGTGGCAGAAGCCGCTGGCCCTGACAGCTGCCTGTACCTGTGGCAGAAGCCGCTGGCCCTGACAGCTGCCTGTACCTGTGACAGAAGCTGCTGGCCCTGACAGCTGTCTGTACCTGTGACAGAATCCGCTGGCCCTGACAGCTGCCTGTTCCTGTGACAGAAGCACTGGCCCGGGCAGTGGGCTGTACCTGTGATAGAAGCCACTGGCCCTGACAGCTGGCTGCACCTGTGACAGAAGCCACTGGCCCTGACAGCGGGCTGTACCTGCGACAGAAGCCACTGGCCCTGACAGCTGCCTGTACCTCTGACAGAATACACTGGGCCTGATAGCTGCCTGTATATGTGACAGAAGCCACTGGCCCTTACAGCTGCCTGTACCTGTGACAGAAGCCACTGGCCCTGACAGCTGCCTGTATATGCGACAGAAGCACTGGCCCTGGCAGCGGGCTGTACCTGTGACAGAAGCCACTGACCCTGACAGCTGGCTGCACCTGTGACAGAAGCCACTAGCCCTGACAGCTGGCTGCACCTGTGACAGAAGCCACTGGCCCTGACAGCTGCCTGTACCTCTGATAGAAGACACTGGGCCTGACAGCTGCCTGTACCTCTGACAGAATCCACTGGCCCTGACAGCTGCCTGTATATGTGACAGAAGCCACTAGCCCTGACAGCTGCCTGTACCTCTGACAGAAGACACTGGCCCTGACAGCTGCCTGTATATGTGACAGAAGCCACTGGTCCTGACAGCTGCCTGTACCTGTGACTGAAGCCACTGGCCCTGACAGCTGGCTGCACCTGTGACAGAAGCCACTGGCCCTGACAGCTGCCTGTACCTGTGGCAGAAGCCACTGGCCCTGACAGCTGCCTGTACCTCTGACAGAAGACACTGGGCCTGACAGCTGCCTGTACCTGTGACAGAAGCCACTGGCCCTGACAGCTGCCTGTGACAGAAGCCACTGGCCCTGACAGTGGGCTGTACCTGTGACAGAATACACTGGGCCTGACAGCGGGCTGTACCTGCGACAGAAGCGACTGGCCCTGACAGCTGCCTGTACCTGTGACAGAAGCCACTGGCCCTGACAGCTGCCTGTATATGTGACAGAAGCCACTGGCCCTGACAGCTGCCTGTATATGTGACAGAAGCCACTGGCCCTGACAGCTGCCTGTACCTGTGGCAGAAGCCGCTGGCCCTGACAGCTGCCTGTACCTGTGACAGAAGCCGCTGGCCCTGACAGCTGCCTGTACCTGTGACAGAAGCCGCTGGCCCTGACAGCTGCCTGTTCCTGTGACAGAAGCCGCTGGCCCTGACAGCTGCCTGTACCTGTTACAGAAGCTGCTGGCCCTGACAGCTGCCTGTGGAAGCAGGCTGAGGAAACTGCGTTGATTTGGCGACTCATTGTGAGCGATGTGTCCAGTATTATGCCAAGGTTGCGTGCGTGGTCTATCTCGGTGGGAGGGGATCCCATAGCGGCTGGCCACCAGGAGTCATCCCAGGCTGAAGGGGTGGGCTGCTGTCTTTCATCCAGGTAGCAACGGCCTTCATTCCACTGTAGAAGTTGTTTCTGGCGGTTGTTGATTAGTTGGTGAGGAAGAGGATCAACTGGGTGTCGTCGGCGTAGGAGACGATGTTGAGTCTGTGGCTTCTGACGATGGCTGCGAGGGGGGTCATTTAGACTTTGAAGAGGGTGGGGCTCAGGGAGGAACCTTGGGGCACTCTGCAGCTGATCTCTGTATGTTCTGAGGGAATGGGGGTAGTCTAACTCACTCTGACAGGCCGGTGAGGAAGGAGTGGATCCAGTCCAGGGCCTTGTCGCGGATGCTGGCGTCATGGAGTCTTGTGATTAGGGTGCGGTGGGAGATGGTGCCGAATGCGGCTCAGAGGTCCAGGAGGATGAGGGCTGCGGTCTTGCCCTGCTCGAGGAGGGTGCGGATATCATCGGTGGTGGCGAGGAGTGCGGTCTTCGTGCTGTGGTTGCTTCGGAAGCCAGATTGGGAGATGTCCAGGAAGTTGTTCACTTCGATGAACTCGGAGAGTTGGGCGTTGATGGTCGTCTCGATGGCCTTGGCTGGGAAGGGGAGGAGGTAGATGGGTCTGAAGTTCTTGAGGTCTGTTGGGTCTGAGGACGGCTTCTTCAGCAGGGGATTGATCTCGGTGTGTTTCCAGTCGTCAGGGAAGGTGGCGGTTTCGATTGAGCAGGTGATGGTGCAGCGAAGTTGGGGGGCGACATCTGCCCTGTGGAAGATGTGGTAAGGGCAAGGATCGGACAGGGCTCCTGAGTGGATGCCCCTCATGGTCTTGAGTGTGTCCTCTGTTGTGAATGGGGTCCAGCTGAGCACGGTCTGTTGGGGTGCAGTGTGGTTGCGTGCAGTGGTGACGTGCTGGGTCTAGGGTGTCGAAGCTGTCGTAGATGTGCCTAATCTTGTGGTTGAAGAAGGAGCTGAGTTTGTTGCAGAGGTCTTGGGAGGGTGAGACGTCTGTGGTCTCTCTGTTGAGCTTGGCGAACTCCTTGACGATGGCGATGTGTTCTTTGCTGTTGTGTGCGTTAGCGTTGATTCTGTTTTGTAAGGCTATTTTCTATGTGGTTTTGAGTAGGAGGTGGTGTGCGTTGTGGTGGATTTGAGGTTGCATGGGTTTCCGGGGTTTTGTTGTTCCTCCATCTCTTCTCGAGTCGTCTGCAGGTGCGTCTGGACTCGTCGAGGGCAGGAGTGAACCAGCTGGCTTTCATGGAGTGTTGCTTGCCTGGTCTCCTCTTGAGGGGTTCCAGAGTGTCGGCACAGTTGGGGATCAAAACAGATGTAAAAAATAAAGCATATGCTTTACACACTAAAGTGAAAAGCAAGCATTGTTACCTTGTGGTACAATGTGGCTGGCTCTTTCCTGAGAAAAGATATTCTCCTGTGCTTGACAGTGAATGGGCCATAAACAGTGTAAATTGCCCAAGAACACCATATGTTAGGCTGACGCAGAGACTGAAATGCGGTTTTGTACTTTGTTCCTAAAAATTCAGTTTCACAAATTAGATGGACACACCAAAGAAGAGGAATTTTGCAAAAGACGTGCAAATGTTTTGTGCAGCTGAAGAACGAGATGCTTGTTGAGATGACTATGCTTAAAAAAGGGCACAAGCAGGCTCCATGGAGAAAGTACGCTGCATTCCTCTTTCTTATAAATGCTCTTCCTTTGAAGTCACCCAAAAGCAAAATAAACACCAGGCTCTCATGAAAGCACAGCTTGACATTTGACCTCGGCCTTTGAATGCCCAGCACATGTGACTAGATAAGAACAAGATGTTAAAGGCCTGTTTATTACAGAAAATGAGTTTGTGAAAGAATACTATAAGCACAGCTTTAGCATGGAGAGGTACATTCTAAAGCTGAAGAGCCTAAAGCAAATAAAGCCAGCAAATGGAAAGGCAGAAAACGTGAGTGACAAACCACAAAGCCAATAGCAAGCCACGGGTGGGCTTTCTGAAAGTCCCCAAGATGTCTTTCTCATACCAGTAGGCGACGACCTAAAAAAGTGAAATCTGCTTTCCAATTGGCTAATATTTTTAGAGATGAATGCTCTGACCAGTGTGGACTTGGATACCTGTGATTGGTTGATGTAAGTCAGAAAATGTTTTAAACGCCGCCCTCTTGTCAGCTCATGAATGTGCCCCCTAATATCATTAGCGTGAAACAGCGGCGTGACGCACAATGATGGCGCTCCCTTGAAGGACGTGGTGAGTGCCCCTGAGTCTACCTTAGCTCACAGACATTCATTACCCTCAGCGTGAATGGTGCCCCCTGCAGGGTGCCCCCTGTCCTGCAGGGAATTCAGGGGCCTGGGTCACGCACCTGTCGGGAAATCATTGCAAATAGAGAAACTAGGCGCCACGCAGTGCAGACGTCACTTGTGCACAACCGATGAATGTGAAAATCCTTCCTTTGATATGAGATCTAGACTAGCGACTGAGACCATATACTGCTGTCATCTTAAACTACTGATTGCAATCATTTTGGGACGCCTCTGAGCTCACCTGGGCAGGTAAACAAAGTCTGGTATTGACAGGGCTTTACGTGGGAAGAAAAAGTGGGGGCATAGCCTATGTAATTAAGAGCATGGCTTAAACATGTAAACGAAATTTCTGTGATCTCTACTGTGTGCTATCTTGGTTCCTCGCTGACATTTTTGTTAGTTTGTTCAAAGATAAACACAACTAATATACACCTAAAACCAGCCAGCACTATTGGCTTTGTCAATAGTAGTTTGCTTTGTCTCGTCTTCACACACATTTGCACAGAATCAGAATTGCAACTGGAATACGTAATCATTGTCCTGTGCGCTCTGGAGAGAGGCCAAGGACTGCATGGGCATGGACTCTGAACACCTTTTTTACACATTGACAGACACCGTGAGAAACTCACACTGTCTTCAGCCTCAGTATCAGAGGTCTCACTCGTGGCCCATTGCAGACGCCTGGAGGTGACTCAGCTCAAAGTAGGCGCTACAAAAGATTAAAATGCTACACAAAAAAAAAAAAAAAAAAAAAGCCATCTTCCTGGAAATGGATTGCATTCTCTAGGAGTGCTAAACATGTGAAATAAAAGCAGGAATTAAATATTTGACATGAATTACTCTAAGGTTTTTTACAATAATTGATCAGTGTTTTTGTCAGTGAAGGACATGAGTACAGGGCCAGAAAGGGACTCTTTTCAGTGTCCATTTCTAATTATGACCGGGTCTGAGACCCGGAGGGACCCGCCCCACTTAACGCCCTGGTTATTGAAGTGTACGCACTATAAATCTTCGTGATCACTGTTTTGTCACCATCCTAACAATGTGGCCGTGAACAAGGACGGGATGGAAGAAGAATTATTGAGAACAGTGTGTTGCTGCCATCTTGAAACCCTGCTCGTAAAAACGTCTGGGTTTAAAAACAAAGGCTGGTGGGCTGGGCTCGGTGGCTGCTGAGTCACACAACCCTTGGAGCTCACTGAAGACACCTCACGGCTCAGAAGAGCTTGTTTGCTGATGAGTCGTATAACAATGTAATTGGAGTGACTTAGTTTGTACAACACAAAGCCTAAAATCACCTGAAATTCACCAGTTAATGTACAAAGTCAACTTTAACCCTCAGCCCCACTATGCACTGCTGCTAACGTTAATCATGACATCATGGCTGATGTAACAAGTGCCTTCATTAATGGCCTCACTAATGACCGTGCATTTGTATAGCACTTTCCTAACTCCAATGAGGCCTCGAAGCGCTTTCATTAATCAGCAGCTCCATTTCTTACGCATGGCAAGAAGACTCTTGTTTGAGGAGTAGCTTCCATTAAGGCAGCAGGTGCAGTGGCACCGGGGCCCAGGGACCTGAAAGACCCACTGAACTCTGATCATTGCTGTATTTTACAATTCAGACAGTGACCAGGGGTCCCTTCCTTTCTTGTGCTTGTGCCCGTGACACACTGGCTGTGCCACTACCTATGAGTGTTAAATCACGTATTATGGTGTTGAAGGATAGAGACGCCAGATTTGAGGTTAAATAGCCAGGGTTAATAAGAGCCCTGCTACATACGCGCGACACCAGACTGGCACAGGTGAGTTACACCTCCTAGTTCTGGAATCAATGCAATGGAACACACAGAAAGAACACAGTAAAAAAGCATTGGTAAAGCTACAACAGCAAGGCACTTCCCAAGCCGTACACAACACATCCCCACTTCCCAACATCGAATAAACAAGCACATATAAAGAAGAAAACTAGATCTCTGCGACATGGATAAAATATATACAGAAATGGTAAAAGGGAATGCAAGGACAATTCTACACACATAATTGTCCCACTTCTTGGGTCTTGTTTTAATTCAAGATGAGTTTTAACCAACTTGCCTTTCTTTATCAGAATCAATGGGACTTTTGTATGACTCTCAGCCACATATCCCTTCTTCCAAATCATGACACTTGCTGACTGTTCTCACATTCCACCACTTTCCGTGTTCCAATTGCATCATGTTGCCACGTGCTTCACACACTTCTTTATGGCTTAATCATTTGGAATCTCCCTTCTTGTGATTTCCTTCAACACACACCCTCACCCAATTACCTCTACTTAGTTTAACATTCTGCTTTTGTTCATACCTATCGTGATATTTCTTTACCCTGCCATCCAGACCTTGTCTATCCAAAGCAGCCTGGTTTGTTCTTTCCATCCATGTGGTGCCCACCCCCTTCCCTTTAGTAAAAAGAAGGGGGTCTCACCAGTTATTGAGTGCAATGTGGTTCTGTAGCATACTTTTCACTTCTTGTTTCCAATTGAAACTATTTTTTCTAAGAGTCAATACCTTGTCTGTATGCGAGACTACTTCTTGCAAAATGTGTTGGTGGCTTTCACAACTTTGGAGAACATTCGAACATCGCCTTGGAAAACTCTGACTCCGTTCATGCCATTGTATAATTTGTTTAAGATTTTTTAGAAAACGGTGGACGCTGATTAAGGCCGAAGGGCATGCAGCAGAACCTGTAAGATCCCATAGGTGGTATAAATGATATGAGATCCCGAGAATCTTTGTGCAACACCTGGTGGTAGCAACTTGTGAAATCTAGTGTGGAAAACACGTTGGTGTCACCAAGTGTTGCCATTAATTTGTGAATGTGAGGCAAGAGTTGTGTTTCTACCACTAATTGTCGATTAAGTTGTCGTAAGTCTATATATATTCTGATCTTGCCAGATTTTTCCTTCGCAATAACGACCGGAAGCAGCTATAAAGAAGCAGCAACAGGCTCAATTATTCCTTCTTTTAACCACTTATCTAAGATGGTTTTAACCTCTTCCCTCACAGAAAGTGGCACATCCCATAACTTTTGTCTGACAGGGATTGTGAGAATGGTGAAGGACAGAGCTAGGTGACTCAACAATCTTTCGTATTATAATTCCAAAATGGAAGAGTGAATCCAGAATAACAAAAGGATAAGTCTTTATTCTTCTAGTAATTCCATTGGATTTCAAATGGGAAAAAAGACAATATCCAGAAAACAGCCAACAAGTGTATCGCCCCCTTCCGGCACGTAGGTCTGGCACGTTCTCAAATTGACAATATTCAAAACATTTGTAGGAAAATAAGCACAATTTGAACCCACATTTGGTGTTGCCATTGGCATAGAGGCCAAAGGGAAGGTAAGAAGTCCAGAAAACCCAAGGCAGAAAATCGCGTGAACCCAAAAGAAAACAACTGAAATCAGAAAGAGATTTGATTATCAACACCCAATGTGCAATAACGAATTTCCTATATTAATTCGGAGAGCTTCACAAAACCAAAACCCAAATTGGTGAACATTGCATAAAATTATTATGTACAGAATTTATGCAATTAAAGCGATCCATTCATGTAGTCCATTTGAAGCCATTGATCCAGCACCAATACCAATAATTGATCAGGGATCAATACTCCACAAATCACTACAATGGCCCATACACATTCACCCAGTGTCCCTGTTGCGCTGTGGTCAATTTGTTTCATTCATCTCTTATTCCTTTATAAACTCCTAAAACATCTATTCTAAATAACTAATATTGATATCAATTCTTCCTCTATTTGGTCGATGGACCAATTAGTTGAGTAGTTGATGATAATGATAAGACACTAACTCACCAAACATTGTAAAATTAATCACAGGCTCTCGGTAAGATTAATAAGTGAGTTTATCTCAAA
The DNA here is from genome assembly GCA_963921515.1 of Calotriton arnoldi. Classification (NCBI taxonomy): domain Eukaryota; kingdom Metazoa; phylum Chordata; class Amphibia; order Caudata; family Salamandridae; genus Calotriton; species Calotriton arnoldi. Next base: position 2,790,038 of record CAWUFW010000725.1, read on the forward strand.
ATTCAAAGTAAATGCTCATCTGCATCAGGTCACAATTACAAACATCGAATCATACGATCAGAGAAACAATGCAATTTACACAGACCCATTCTGCAACAACATTATGCAATGAAGGAGTGGATAGAGTAAGAGACAAAAGGGTTCAGCCGAATCATTATGCCAAACAATATAATACCTAACGGAGGGATAGATGAAGAGACAGCAGGATCATCTAAAAATAATGCATATAATTTGTTGACGGAGTGGATAGGGGAAGAGACAAAAGATTCAGAGACAAATACATTAATGCTGAGAACAACACAGGCTAGATACAAACCTATCGGTCTGTAGTAAATCCCACCCCCTGAGCCCAGGAGATGATGGAGGTTCCCCAAAAGGTATTCAGGAAACACAAGAAGAGTTGGTCAGGGAAAAGGACAGGATGGTAACAGCTAGGCCTCTCTGCAACCCGACGGACAGCGACGCATCTCCCCTCTTCTCTCGTGTCAGCCTAAGCCTCCCCGACCTGCCCCAAAGGTACCCTAATTATAGTCTAAATTGACATGTCCATCTCTCAAATGTTGCATCTTACTCTCTAACTCGCACAGGGATTGGTGGGCTGGAGAGGTGGCGTTGTCACACCACCATGACATCGCATTTATTCAACAATTTTATTGTGTACAGTGGTTCCCATGGTCCGAATTTCAGTTTATTCATGCGTTCCCCATATAAGATACATTTTAATACATTCTTCTTTCATCAGTCAATATTTCTGCTGAGCACATCCCCGCTCTCACGCTTGGGTACAACACTTGGCAGTCATCTGACGCTCTGGCCTTCACTCCTTCATGTCATCTGCGATGCTCAGCACATCTTGCTTGTCTCGTGTCAGAGCAGACTCGCTCCGAGGAAACTTTTCCCTCCCAGTCATGACAACCCTTTAAAATGGAGGCTTCATTCAGCATACTAAAGTGGATGGAAATGAACAAATATTAATGATATGATAATGAAACCTTCACTGTCTCCCACCCACCTTGCACTACTTCCTCATTAAGGTTTCCTAGCATAAGCTTAGTGCAAAAGCGGCATCAATAATTAACCTTTGAAGCAGGGTGCAACGTGCAAAAAACTGATATACATGCGGCCTACTCGTGCAACTTCTTTGATTAATTTCAAAACACAGAATTATTACAATATTATTTATTTCTGTGTTATTTCAGGCATGCGCAATTCATGTTGGGTGTACGTTAGTATTTACTACATCTACGTGTTCTTAGTACGTTTTATGGGGGTACTTGATTCGAGCAGGTTTCATTTTTGCGAAACCCTGCTCCATCACCGTCAAGACAATACAAATTAAGTGTTTAATTATCAGCAATAGATCATTGTGATAAAGTAGAAAGCATCCATAAGTGCAGAATAATTATAAAAATGTACATACACGTCCCGAATTGCATCAGAAGTCCAAGAAAATTTAAAAAGAGCACCACACCACAGGAGGCAAGGAGGGAGTCAGGGGACAATGTAGGAAAAAAACTAAATCTATTGACAATTTTAAATCTTAGATGTTAAATAGAGCAATATCCTATGGCTTGTACCATCCTCCATATGTTTAGGTATGTGAAGATTAATCGAGGATTTGAGAAAACTGTGGAAACGTGAAAATGTCTGCTATTGAATACCATTTAAAATAAAATTGTTTTAACTGTAAGGGCGCCTTATGCCATTTCCAATCGTTCCCCTGTCGGCTGGCCTTATCAGTCAAACAAAAATAAACACCTGCCCTACACTCACCACAGTGTGACTGTTGTGTATGAGAAACGCAACCCACTAGGATGGGCAAAGTACCCACGAATGATGTGTCTCTTGGGTCTCTCCAGATCCCATCCTCATCACCAGTTTTAAGAAGAGAGACGCCATATTTGAGGCTAAATTGGCAGGTTGAATAAGAGCCCTGGTACATATGTGTGACTATCCAAAAATGAGAGGGACCCCTTATAAACCAAAGGAGTAGGGTGCTATACAACAGTATACACTAAAAGGTGCTCCTTTGGACTTAAAGCCAGTGCTCATAGCAACAGGGACTGATTATATCAGCTAACACCAATCAATACTCATTCATACCTTCAACATTCATAAAACTGGAAGATATAACCCTATGCCCAGGACTAACACTACAAACAACAAATTTATAGAAAAAATATATCAATTTATTAAAAAGTACATTAATCTCAAGGTATATCAATCTGCAAGTGTACCATTATTTCGAATGACATAAAAAAGTCACAGAAATTACAATATATCTAGGTCAACATATCAGAGAAAAATACAATTTCATAAGGAACAAAATCACAAGTTAAAAAAGACGAGAGTACATACAACAGACAAAGAAATATGTCATTAAAACTATACACACCGTTCCGAAGCCTATTTAAGGGATCGTAAATTTGCCGCTGGTCACCTCCGGTTGCAGCTCTTCAACCGCCCGGGGTACCGACAGAAAGAGCGGTGCCTCCTGTTGCCACGCTGCGGTGAGGCCTTTTACTCGTAAATAACGGACCCCAATTGGAAAAGGGAGTTCTCTGGCGGGTGTAACCAACCTACAAGTTCGAACCGTAGTCCACGCAAAGCAGAAGGGTGATAACCAGTATACCTACTTGAGCCTCAGGCTTATTATTACAACCATGGGCTGTTAGAAGCATCGTATAAGGGATATACCGATATACAATTCAAATTCGGTTACCAACGAGGAGAAGGGAGACAACCGTCCAAACCTTCCATTTTTATTATATGATCCATCTACTATTAAGAAGAGGTGTTTTAAAGGGTTCCAGCAGGAACTAGTTAGGCTTGAAGAGTATAAACATTTCTTGTCATGAAAAAGATGGTATTATAAATATCTCCATCGAAACGCGTCGACGCCATTCTTAAGAAACACAATCCGTGAAGAGACTGGGGCTTTTGAGTACTTTACATCAGTTCAAAGTGTGGATCATGTGTATATGAATGGAAGTTACTGATGTAGTGTGGTACACCCTAAGAATATCACGTAACATGACTGTCCTTGTGTAATGTAACCGGTGCTCATGTAAAACGCTCCAATACCTTCCGGTCCAGTTCGCGCTATATAAAACTGCAAAAAAAAAAAAATCAAGACAAAAATAAAAACTCCACGTGCAGAATAACACCAGTGTAACACACCCGCTGCTTAGTGATCCATCCACTGAGGGGCAGATTTACAAGCCCCTTGCGCCTTCTTGCGCTGCCATAGCGTCACTTTTTTTGACGCAACGGCGGTGCAAACAATGCGGCCTATTTACAATGTGACGCATCTAGGGAGATGCGTCACGTTGTAAAGCCCTGCGTCACATTATACCTGCGTCAGGTATAATGTATGCAGGGTGGGCGTTCCCACGCAGGAAGGCCTAAGAAAGTGATGCAGTGAAATCTACAAGATTTCACTGCGCCACTTTTAGGACGCCACTGCGTCAAAACCTTATGCCTGCTTGAAGCAGGCGTAAGGAGTGATGCAGTACAGTAAGTATAGGCCTCAAAATACATTGCTGGAGTTGCGTCGAGCTTGCGACACAACTCCAGCAGGCGTGACTTTTGGGCCAACAGATGCGTCAGAATTTCTGACGCATCTGTTAATCCTTGCGTCATGGAGCACTGTATTGTAAATACTGAGGGGCAGATTTACAAGCCCCTTGCGCCTTCTTGCGCTGCCATTGCGTCACTTTTTTTGACACAACGGCGGTGCAAACAATGCGGCCTATTTACAATGTGACGCATCTAGGGAGATGCGTCACGTTGTAAAGCCCTGCGTCACATACCTGCGTCAGGTATAATGGGGCAGATTTACAAGAAAGTGACGCATCTGTAGAGATGCGTCACTTTCCCTGCGCCACTCTGAGAAACCCTTGCGCCACCATGGATGCGCCGTATTTACAATACGGCGCACCATGGCGAAAGGATTGACAGATGCGTCAGAAATTCTGACGCATCTCTTGGTGGAAAAGTCACACATTGCTGAAGTCGTGTCGCAAGCACGGCGCAACTCCAGCAATGCGTGTTGAGGCCTATTCCCACTATACTGCGTCACTACTTACGCCTGCTTCAAGCAGGCGTAAGGTTTTGACGCAGTGGCGTCCTAAAAGTGGCGCAGTGAAATCTTGTAGAATTCACTGCGTCACTTTTACAAGGCCTTCCTGCTTGGGAACGCCCACCCTGCATACATTATACCTGACGCAGGTATAATGTGACGCAGGGCTTTACAACGTGACACATCTCCCTAGATGCGTCACGTTGTAAATAGGCCGCATTTTTTGCGCCGCCGTTGCATCAAAAAAAGTGACGCAAGAAGGCGCAAGGGGCTTGTAAATCTGCCCCAATGCATCCATGGTGGCGCAAGGACATTTGCCGGTGGCGCAAGGAAACTGACGCATCTATGCAGATGCGTCAGTTCCTTGTAAATCTGCCCCTGAGTGTCTTATTCAGTGATCTGAGCCACTCACCCCTGAGCTCACACCATGCCAATAGAGCCGAGTCCGGCGGGAGACTCCCGGTTTTTAAAGCCAAAAATGGCTTTATTTTGGCTGTCTCCCTTCTGAACTTGACTCTGTTTCAATAGAAGTCAATGAGGGAAAAACATTCTCCCGAACATTTTTTTAAATCTCCCACTTCCTCTTCAAAGAAGAGTTGCCATGTGTGGGTTTGTGTAACATCCAATACGTCATTACGTCCCCCTGTCATTCAAGAGACCCCTCCCTACCTTACCTGACCCATATCAAGTGTGTTCAGTGAATCTATTCGTCGCTTTATTCCACTGAAATGTTACATATTGCACAAATCTCTGAAGTATTTTGCTAATGTAGGTTCAATCTGAGGGGCATTGCTGACCCTACAATACGCTCGGGCGTGTACGTGATGTTTGCTTCCCCCCTTCACACCCCCACCTCGGACTTCAGACCCTGAGTGTCCGTTATCAGCGCTTCAAAGCGTGAACTAATAAACATTTTAAACACAAGGGGCGGGTGCTTCAGGCCGCAACAATCCGTCCTCGTCCCCTTGGCTGAGGTTGAAAGATTGTCTCGAACTTTCTTCGGCTCAAGGGACATTGTTTGGGGTTTATTGTCCTGGTGCTGACCCGACAGCCCCCACTGGGCCCTCTCCTCTGTTTGCACCCCTGTAGATGATAGAATTGTTGAATTTGTGTTAAGGTTGCCAGGGGTTGATAATGTGGGGTCGGAGCAGTGCCAGGGGAAAGAGGTAAACAGGAGGGTTAGTAACTGAGTTATGGAGAAAGCCAACATCTCACACAGGGCAGGGAGGTGCAACCTGCCGGGGGGGGTGGGGGGGGGTGGGAAGAGTTGAGAAGCAACCTTACTCCACGTCATCCTTACTCCACATCATGCTTACTCCACGTCATCCTTACTCAGCGTCATCCTTACTCCACGTCATCCTTACTCCGTGTCATCCTTACTCCGCGTCATCCTTACTCCGTGTCATCCTTACTCCGCATCATGCTTACTCCACGTCATCCTTACTCCGCGTCATCCTTACTCCACGTCATCCTTACTCCACGTCATCCTTACTCCACATCATCCTTACTCCGCGTCATCCTTACTCTGCGTCATCCTTACTCCGCGTCATCCTTACTCCACGTCATCCTTACTCCCCATCATCCTTACTCCACGTCATCCTTACTCCACGTCATCCTTACTCCACGTCATCCTTACTCCCCGTCATCCTTACTCCGCGTCATCCTTATTCCACGTCATCCTTACTCCACGTCATCTTTACTCCGCATCATCCTTACTCCGCGTCATCCTTACTCCGCGTCATGCTTACTCCACGTCATCCTTACTCCACGTCATCCCTACTCCATGTCATCCTTACTCCACGTCATCCTTACTCCCCATCATCCTTACTCCGCGTCATCCTTACTCCACGTCATCCTTACTCCGCGTCAGCCTTAGTCCACGTCATCCTTACTCCACGTCATCTTTACTCCACGTCATCCTTACTCCGCGTCATCCTTACTCCACGTCATCCTTACTCCGCGTCATCCTTACTCCGCGTCATCCTTACTCCGCGTCATCCTTACTCCGCGTCATCCTTACTCCACGTCATCCTTACTCCCCGTCATCCTTACTCCACGTCATCCTTACTCCATGTCATCCTTACTCCACGTCATCCTTACTCCGCGTCATCCTTACTCCACGTCATCCTTACTCCACGTCATCCTTACTCCCCGTCATCCTTACTCCGCGTCATCCTTATTCTACGTCATCCTTATTCTACGTCATCCTTACTCCGCGTCATCTTTACTCTGCGTCATCCTTACTCCGCGTCATCCTTACTTCGCATCATGCTTACTCCATGTCATCCTTACTCCACGTCATCCTTACTCCGCGTCATCCTTACTCCACGTCATCCTTACTCCACGTCATCTTTACTCCATGTCATCCTTACTCCGCGTCATCCTTACTCCACGTCATCCTTACTCCGCGTCATCCTTACTCCGCGTCATCCTTACTCCACGTCATCCTTACTCCCCGTCATCCGTACTCCCCGTCATCCTTACTCCACGTCATCCTTACTCCGCGTCATCCTTACTCCGCGTCATCCTTACTCCCCGTCATCCGTACTCCCCGTCATCCTTACTCTGCGTCATCCTTACTCCACGTCATCCTTACTCCGCGTCATCCTTATTCCACGTCATCCTTACTCCACGTCATCCGCGTCATCCTTACTCCGCATCATGCTTACTCCACGTCATCCTTACTCCGCGTCATCCTTATTCCGCATCATCCTTACTCCACGTCATCTTTACTCCGTGTCATCCTTACTCCGCGTCATGCTTACTCCGCGTCATCCTTACTCCGCGTCATCCTTACTCCCCGTCATCCTTACTCCATGTCATCCTTACTCCATGTCATCCTTACTCCGCATCATCCTTACTCCCCGTCATCCTTACTCCATGTCATCCTTACTCCCCATCATCCTTACTCCGCGTCATCCTTACTCCGCGTCATCCTTATTCCATGTCATCTTTACTCCCCGTCATCCTTACTCCATGTCATCCTTACCCCCCGTCATCCTTACTCTGCGTCATCCTTACTCCGCGTCATCCTTACTCCGCGTCATCCTTACTCCGCGTCATCCTTACTCCACGTCATCCTTACTCCCCGTCATCCTTACTCCACATCATCCTTACTCTGCGTCATCCTTACTCCACGTCATCCTTACTCCCCGTCATCCTTACTCCGCGTCATCCTTACTCCACGTCATCTTTACTCCGCGTCATCCTTACTCTGCATCATGCTTACTCCATGTCATCCTTACTCCATGTCATCCTTACTCCGCGTCATCCTTACTCCACGTCATCCTTACTCCACGTCATCCTTACTCCACGTCATCCTTACTCCCCGTCATCCTTACTCCCCGTCATCCTTACTCCGCGTCATCCTTACTCCGCGTCATCCTTATTCCACGTCATCCTTACTCCACGTCATCTTTACTCTGTGTCATCCTTACTCCGCGTCATCCTTACTCCGCATCATGCTTACTCCACGTCATCCTTACTCCACGTCATCCTTACTCCCCGTCATCCTTACTCCATGTCATCCTTACTCCGCGTCATCCTTACTCCCCGTCATCCTTACTCCATGCCACCCTTACTCCACGTCATGCTTACTCCGCGACATGCTTACCCGGGAATCCTTACTCCACGTCATGCTTACTCCACGTATCCTTACCCCACGTCATCCTTACTCCATGTCATCCTTACTCCGCGTCATCCTTACTCCGCGTCATCCTTACTCTATGCCACCCTTACTCCACGTCATGCTTACTCCGCGTCATGCTTACCCCGGGAATCCTTACTCCACGTCATGCTTACTCCACGTATCCTTACCCCACGTCATCCTTACTTCACGTCATCCTTACTCCGCGTTATCCTTACTCCCCGTCATCCTTACTCCCCGTCATCCTTACTCCGCGTCATCCTTACTCCACGTCATCCTTACTCCGCGTCATCCTTACTCCGTGTCATCCTTACTCCGCGTCATCCTTACTCCGTGTCATCCTTACTCCGCATCATGCTTACTCCACGTCATCCTTACTCCGCGTCATCCTTACTCCACGTCATCCTTACTCCACGTCATCCTTACTCCACGTCATCATTACTCCACGTCATCCTTACTCCGCGTCATCCTTACTCCCCGTCATCCTTACTCCCCGTCATCCTTACTCCACGTCATCCTTACTCCACGTCATCCTTACTCCACGTCATCCTTACTCCCCGTCATCCTTACTCCGCGTCATCCTTATTCCACGTCATCCTTACTCCACGTCATCTTTACTCCGCGTCATCCTTACTCCGCGTCATCCTTACTCCGCGTCATGCTTACTCCACGTCATCCTTACTCCACGTCATCCTTACTCCACGTCATCCTTACTCCATGTCATCCTTACTCCACGTCATCCGTACTCCCGTCATCCTTACTCCGCGTCATCCTTACTCCACGTCATCCTTATTCCGCGTCATCCTTATTCCACGTCATCCTTACTCCACGTCATCCTTACTCCGCGTCATCCTTACTCCGCGTCATCCTTACTCCGCATCATGCTTACTCCACGTCATCCTTACTCCGCGTCATCCTTATTATGCATCATCCTTACTCCACGTCATCTTTACTCCGTGTCATCCTTACTCCGCGTCATGCTTACTCCGCGTCATCCTTACGCCGCGTCATCCTTACTCCGCGTCATCCTTACTCCCCGTCATCCTTACTCCATGTCATCCTTACTCCGCGTCATCCTTACTCCCCGTCATCCTTACTCCATGTCATCCTTACTCCCCATCATCCTTACTCCGCGTCATCCTTACTCTGCGTCATCCTTATTCCATGTCATCTTTACTCCCCGTCATCCTTACTCCATGTCATCCTTACCCCCGTCATCCTTACTCCGCGTCATCCTTACTCCGCGTCATCCTTACTCCGCGTCATCCTTACTCCACGTCATCCTTACTCCCCGTCATCCTTACTCCGCGTCATCCTTACTCTGCGTCATCCTTACTCCACGTGATCCTTACTCCCCGTCATCCTTACTCCGCGTCATCCTTACTCCACGTCATCTTTACTCCGCGTCATCCTTACTCCGCGTCATCCTTACTCCGCGTCATCCTTACTCTGCATCATGCTTACTCCATGTCATCCTTACTCCATGTCATCCTTACTCCGCGTCATCCTTACGCCGCGTCATCCTTACTCCGCGTCATCCTTACTCCCCGTCATCCTTACTCCATGTCATCCTTACTCCGCGTCATCCTTACTCCCCGTCATCCTTACTCCATGTCATCCTTACTCCCCATCATCCTTACTCCGCGTCATCCTTACTCTGCGTCATCCTTATTCCATGTCATCTTTACTCCCCGTCATCCTTACTCCATGTCATCCTTACCCCCGTCATCCTTACTCCGCGTCATCCTTACTCCGCGTCATCCTTACTCCGCGTCATCCTTACTCCACGTCATCCTTACTCCCCGTCATCCTTACTCCGCGTCATCCTTACTCTGCGTCATCCTTACTCCACGTGATCCTTACTCCCGTCATCCTTACTCCGCGTCATCCTTACTCCACGTCATCTTTACTCCGCGTCATCCCTACTCCGCGTCATCCTTACTCCGCGTCATCCTTACTCTGCATCATGCTTACTCCATGTCATCCTTACTCCATGTCATCCTTACTCCGCGTCATCCTTACTCCAAGTCATCCTTACTCCACGTCATCCTTACTCCCCGTCATCCTTACTCCGTGTCATCCTTACTCCACGTCATCCTTACTCCGCGTCATCCTTATTCCACGTCATCCTTACTCCACATCATCTTTACTCTGTGTCATCCTTACTCCGCGTCATCCTTACTCTGCATCATGCTTACTCCACGTCATCCTTACTCCGCGTCATCCTTACTCCCCGTCATCCTTACTCCATGTCATCCTTACTCCGCGTCATCCTTACTCCCCGTCATCCTTACTCCATGCCACCCTTACTCCACGTCATGCTTACTCCGCGACATGCTTACCCCGGGAATCCTTACTCCACGTCATGCTTACTCCACGTATCCTTACCCCACATCATCCTTACTCCATGTCATCCTTACTCCGCGTCATCCTTACTCCGCGTCATCCTTACTCTATGCCACCCTTACTCCACGTCATGCTTACTCCGCGTCATGCTTACCCCGGGAATCCTTACTCCACGTCATGCTTACTCCACGTCATCCTTACTCCACGTCATCCTTACTCCACGTCATCCTTACTCCCCGTCATCCTTACTCCGCGTCATCCTTACTCTATGCCATCCTTACTCTATGCCACCCTTACTCCACGTCATGCTTACTCCGCGTCATGCTTACCCCGGGAATCCTTACTCCACGTCATGCTTACTCCACGTATCCTTACCCCACGTCATCCTTACTCCACGTCATCCTTACTCCGCGTTATCCTTACTCCCCGTCATCCTTACTCCCCGTCATCCTTACTCCGCGTCATCCTTACTCCACGTCATCCTTACTCCCCGTCATCCTTACTCCGCGTCATCCTTACTCCACATCATCCTTACTCCGTGTCATCCTTACTCCGCGTCATCCTTACTCCACGTCATCCTTACTCCATGCCACCCTTACTCCACGTCATGCTTACTCCGCGTCATGCTTACTCCGTGTCATCCTTACTCCACGTCATGCTTACTCCACGTATCCTTACCCCACGTCATCCTTACTCCATGTCATCCTTACTCCGCGTCATCCTTACTCCCCGTCATCCTTACTCCATGCCACCCTTACTCCACGTCATGCTTACTCCGCGACATGCTTACCCCGGGAATCCTTACTCCACGTCATGCTTACTCCACGTATCCTTACCCCACATCATCCTTACTCCATGTCATCCTTACTCCGCGTCATCCTTACTCCGCGTCATCCTTACTCTATGCCACCCTTACTCCACGTCATGCTTACTCCGCGTCATGCTTACCCCGGGAATCCTTACTCCACGTCATGCTTACTCCACGTATCCTTACCCCACGTCATCCTTACTCCACGTCATCCTTACTCCCCGTCATCCTTACTCCGCGTCATCCTTACTCTATGCCACCCTTACTCCACGTCATGCTTACTCCGCGTCATGCTTACCCCGGGAATCCTTACTCCACGTCATGCTTACTCCACGTATCCTTACCCCACGTCATCCTTACTCCACGTCATCCTTACTCCGCGTTATCCTTACTCCCCGTCATCCTTACTCCCCGTCATCCTTACTCCGCGTCATCCTTACTCCACGTCATCCTTACTCCCCGTCATCCTTACTCCGCGTCATCCTTACTCCACATCATCCTTACTCCGTGTCATCCTTACTCTGCGTCATCCTTACTCCACGTCATCCTTACTCCATGCCACCCTTACTCCACGTCATGCTTACTCCGCGTCATGCTTACTCCGTGTCATCCTTACTCCGCGTCATGCTTACTCCGTGTCATCCTTACTCCACGTCATCCTTACTCCACGTCATCCTTACTCCATGCCACCCTTACTCCACGTCATGCTTACTCCGTGTCATGCTTACTCCGTGTCATCCTTACTCCGCATCATCCTTACTCCACGTCATCCTTACTCCCCGTCATCCTTACTCCGCATCATGCTTACTCCACATCATCCTTACTCCGTGTCATCCTTACTCTGCGTCATCCTTACTCCACGTCATCCTTACTCCATGCCACCCTTACTCCACCTCATGCTTACTCCGCGTCATGCTTACTCCGTGTCATCCTTACTCCGCGTCATGCTTACTCCGTGTCATCCTTACTCCACGTCATCCTTACTCCACGTCATCCTTACTCCATGCCACCCTTACTCCACGTCATGCTTACTCCGCGTCATCCTTACTCCGCGTCATCCTTACTCCACATCATCCTTACTCCGTGTCATCCTTACTCCGCGTCATCCTTACTCCACGTCATCCTTACTCCATGCCACCCTTACTCCACGTCATGCTTACTCCGCGTCATGCTTACTCCGTGTCATCCTTACTCCACGTCATGCTTACTCCACGTATCCTTACCCCATGTCATCCTTACCCCTCGTCATCCGTACTCCACGTCATGAATGACAGGCCCCCGTCCTGGGGTTTCGCGTGGCATCTGACCCATTGTGGTCGCGGAGTGTGGTGACCTCGCAGGCTTCATTGAATCCTGAGGGGCTTTGGGGTGCTCGGGGCTCAGCCTGGCTGGACAGTGAAGCACCGCAGGGGTCTCCTGTCTTGGAGGGTTCCTGTCCTCCACCCCTAGACAGCTGCCCGCCCGTGGACCCCACGCCTTCCTGTGCTCTCTCTTATAGAATCAGATAACACACCTACTAACAGGGGTTTGTAGGGGAAAAGCCCTGGATTGGAAACAGGGTCCATAATGGCAGGAAGTGAAGTCACTGAGGGACGCCCCTCATTCGAGGGTGTCTGCGCCAGGAGACGCCCACAGTACCACGTAGGTCTGTTGAGCTTGGCGTCTGTCTGGAGTCCCTTTTGGTATTGTCTGGAATCCCTTGTCGTTGTCCAATCCAGTGATACCCAATGATGAAGGGGCCTGCGAAATGTCTGCAGGAGTCTTATAACCCCAGATAAACTGCTGAAGAGCTTGTAATGCAAGCCTCGCTCAAGAACAGCTCATGCGACGCGCATTTCCTCTTCAGCCCAGGCGCAGCTGCCCCAACTCATGGCCACATGGATGCTTAGACCACGAGCCTGCATCTGACTAGACAGGTATTGTGCAAATACTGTCCGCTGACGCACATGCGGTCGGCATGTGGAAATCACACCGGCCGCCATATTGTATCACGGCTTTAGCACGAGATGTTACTCTGCTCTGATTGGTCATATGCTTAATGATTGTGTAATTCTTGCATCTTCGGATCAGTCATGTGCCATGTATTTGTCCATAGTAGTGAAGAAGTTACCTTTTACTGTATCGTGATTGGATATTGGACGTTGTGTTTAACCGCACCTTCTTGTAGTTTCTGGTTATAAAAGATCTTGTAAAGATTCTGCAGTTTGGACATACTGCTAGCATGGCCCCGTGGATTCATGCACAAAGCTGCCTAGGGCATTTGACTTGGTCTGGTTTCTTTAATTAGCTTCTCAGATCCCACAGCTGGGGTCAAGATGGGCCAGGGGAGCTGGGGCAGACAGCATGGTCAGATGCTAAATATGTTGATACCCCTACATCTGTCTACAGACACCTCAAAGCCTGTGGGCAACAGGGTGAGGTTAAAGGCCCAGCATCTTCACTGTACCTTTCATGGAATCTCTCCCGTGTCACGGGCCTCAGTTTGGGATTATAACTCTACGTTCCTTCCCAGGGGAAAGTTGTTTAGGCTCCTGGGTGGGATCAGCAAAGAGTCCAGCACTCGCGTCAGGGCGCAGTGCATGCACGGCCCTCCACACAAGGCCCTCCTCACGAGTGCCCAGGAAACCTAGATTTGGGTGGTAACAAGAGTTACCGGCAGCACCTGGATTGCTATGTGTGTTTGAAAACCCACATCTTCGGGTTTTACTCCGCTCTTTGCTGCTACAAAAACCAGTCATTTATCCAGGGAAAAAGCAGGGCTGTGCAAAATTTCACCTGTGCAACATTAATCATACCTCAGGGTGTGTGCAGTTTGTCACATCAATGTCACCGGTGATGCTTTGTATACAAAAAGAACACATGCTTTGTGGGCGGTGCTCAGAGTTCAGAATTCCGAGATGTTCCTGGAAGTCCCACTCAGGGCTTATTTGAAATGTCCTCGCAGTCAAGGCACCATGAGCTTAGATGTCACTGCTCAGAAGCCGCATTTTGTCACCCTGGGTGCTCCGATATTGCCTCCCCAGTGGTCTGACCCAAGTGGATGGGGTTGGGTGGCCCGCATGGCTGTCCTGGCACTGTATGTCACACCACATCCCTTCTTCACCAAAGGCTTTTCTGTAGCAGCTCAGAACCTCCATGTGTGCCCTGATATATTACATAATCAGCCTTGAATATCATTGTCATATTAACTTTGAAGTGTTCATCACCATTAGCAGGCTTACTTATGGTCATGATTCCCAAAGGCCTGGAAGCCATTTTATTTGAAGTTGTACATTTGCACATTTCCTGCATCTCGTAGTAAAGCATAGCCTCACTTTCAATCTTGGTAAACAGAACCGTGATATTAGGAAAATAATGAATTCAGCAGAATGTTTTTGAGAAATTCCTGCCTCCTGCTCATTAGATAGTTTTGGCTATCTTAATTTACTCACTATGACTACTGTATTAGGCGGCATGTCCCTCAACGTGGGAAGACTCCCAGAAAAGAAAGTGGATTACTGTTAGGGTGGGTGACTACCCACCTGAAGAAATAATTATGACCTTTGTCAGGGGACTACAGGAAAGTGGGTTTCTGTTGCAGTAACCCCCCCCCCCTCCTCCCCACACTTTTTGCCAGACTACTGATGCACTTTGACTTGATGTGCCCTGGGTCCCTGCCAATCAGGTTCCCGGGGCCTGTGCTCTTTCCCAAAGCTAACCCAATTGGCATCTCTGGCCACAGGTCAGCCCCTGGTAAATGGTACCACAGGTACCCAGGGCACTGTGACCAGGGAAGACCTCTAAGGGCTGCAGCACTTATTGTGCCACCCTTAGAGGTCCTGTACCTTTACACACACACACTGCCTTTGCAGGCTGCGTGTTTTGGTGCGGAACAAAGTGAAGAGTCGACATGGCACACATCTCTGTGTGCAATGCCTACAACCCACTGCCCTGGCATACATCAGTCACCCCTCTAGCTGGGTGCACTATACCAGTGGTGAGGGTACAGGTGCATGAGCCCTGTACCCCTACAGTGTCTAAGTCCATTCTTAGACATTGTAAGTGCAGTGCTGCCATTAAGAGTATATGGTGCTGGGAGTTTGTCATTACGAACTCCACAGCACCATAATGGCTACACTGAAAACTGGGAAGTTTGGTATCAAACTTCTCAGCACATTAAACCCACACTGATGCCAGTGTGGGATTTAATGAAAAATGCACACAGAGGGCATCTTAGAGATGCCCCCTGAAAAACGACCAGCCTCTGGTGGGTTCCCTGACTGGTACACACCAGCCTGCCACCACGAGACATGTTTCTGGACCCCTAGGGTGGGAGCCTTCGCTCCCTGAGCCCAGAAACAAAGCCTTTCCTGGGTGGAGGTGTTCACACCTCCCCCAGGCCAGGAAGAGCCATCTGTGGCAGGGGAGCTTCAAAGGCCTTGCCGCCTTTGTAATGCGACTCCCAACCTCTCCTGCTATCAGGAGCAGGCCCGCTTCCTGTCTCCCCTCCTTTTCGGCGGGAAGACAGGCGGGAGAAACTAGCCAGCCCAGAAGGTGTGCCCACCTCTGCCAACTCCACCCCTCAGGTGGGGGAGGCGAGGTGAAGCCCACTCTTCAGTGCCCCCCATCTTGCAGATGGCAGGCACTACCCAATCAGAATTAGGGATTGTACCCACTCCCCCACGTGGGGTGAGCTGACCAAGGGTGTAGTCACCCTAAGGTCGGTAGCCCATTGGCTACTGACCTCGAGACCCCTAAAACGCCCCCTAAATACAGTATTTAGGGGGCAGCCCTGAACCAAGGAGGCAGATTCCCGCAACCTAAGAAGAAAAAAGGACGAAAGAAGACGCCCATCAGAGGAGACTGCAGACAACAACTGACTTGCCTCAGCCCTACCAGCCCGTCTGCAGTTTCCAGAGATCCTGCGCCAAAAATCGTCTTGTCCTGCCGCCAGCGACCTCCAGAACCCTTGGGAGGACTGACTGCCTTCAACAAAGACCGGATCTCCTGTGAACAGCAGCTCTGTTCAGAAGAAACACCAAAGAAAGACTCCGAACCTGCTGAGGAGAAAGAAACCCGATGCCTGGAACCACCACTGCACCCGTCGCCTACGGCCCGAATTTGAGTGGCCCACTGGTCCAAGCGAGGTCCCCCAGCGCTCCAGAGTCCGAGTCCACCATGGGTTGACCCCTCCAGGACTCCCCAACGTTGCCTGCAGCCTCTGCACGGAGACCCCCCCCCCAACCGCGAGTGGCCCGGTAAGGTGAAATCCGACCTCAAAAGACACCCCTGCATCCAGCCGCCCTGCACCCTGGAGAAAAGAACCCGAGGTGCACCTACGTCCCCGAGCCCTCCAACTTACCTGCCCAGCTGTTTGTTCCTCCCGGACGTCTTCCTGGACCGAGCCTGCAGCTGAAAACCAAAACCGAAAATCCCCATTGAAAACAACAGGGCACTCGACGCCAAAACAGCACCCTGCACCCAGCCGCCCTAGTGCCGCTGAGGGTGCACTTTGTGTGCTAAACCGGATCCCCCTTTGCCCTGAGCCTAACACCAGGAGCTTGGCTCCCACAGCCAAGTGGCCTGCTCGTCAGCAGCCACCAACCGGAGGCCCCCTATCCCCCATTGGATAACATTGGGCCTCAGCACTCTGCACCCTGCCGCCTTAGTGCCGCTGAGGGTGTAACTAGAGTGCATCCTTGACCCTGGGGGACCCCTGAGTCTACTCCCAGAACCTCAACTCCCACTACCAAATACTTACCTCAAAACCGATAACACTATTTTCCTCCATAGGATAACATTGACTGTTTTTCTTGGAAATGTTTCTAAGTGTGGAGTTTGAAAACCTAAAGACATTCTTTAAAATTGTACTGTTTAACAAAAACGATTTTACTTACCTGTTTACAGGAAATGTCCCAGAGTAGTATCCAGGTATACTACTCTGAGTAAGAAAAGTAATCTAAAAAGTAACTTACCTGGTATTTTACTAAGAACCCATTCAAGTCTATGTACTGTATTTACAAAGTATTGCTTTTCTCTGCAACCATATTGTAAGTCAAAACAAAGTGCACATACAATTACAATTCAAACTGTTTACAAACTGCATTACTACTGTAAAGTATTTATTGCTTACCTGTGTCAGGCTTGCTTGGTTCTAGAAAATAAAATAACTAAAAGAATATTTTTATACAAAAACAATTGGTCTGAAGTTCAGTCTTTGAGTGTGTGAATTCATTTGCTGACTGAGCGTGTACAACAAATGCTTAACACTGTCCTCTGATACTGCCTTACTGCTCGACCACACTACCACAAATAGAGAGTGAGGTGCTATCTAACTTTATCTCTTCCTACCTTTGGGGTTCCACTGGACTCTGTGCACACTATACCTCACTTTGGTATAGTATATACAGAGCCAGCTTCCTGCAGTGACCAATTAAAGCCATCAAAACTACCGTGAGCTCAACCCCTGGTAGCTATGGCACAGAGCAGACACTGTTAACTTAGGGAAATGTGTAAAGGATTTATGCAGTAGCCAAAAATTAATAAAGGCAAAAAGCAAAACAATAAAAATTCCAAAATGAATTGGGAAAATAAAGTAAAATTTAACAAACAAAGTTACACCAAAATGACAAAGATTTCATAAGGTGATCCAGGGAAATGAAATGTTAAAGTTTTACAAAGGAATTGCGCCAAAAAGTACAAAGTGCTTATGATAGTCCGTGGTTATGGCAGACTAGGATTTAGGGTCAATTTGAGGTGGACAGCGATGGAGCACGAGTCGGATATACCAACCAGGTTCATCCTCATCAAAGATTTTACCTTCTGCCTCTAAGTCCCTATCCACTACAGGAGTGCACTTCTAAACCCTCCCAGGACCTCGGCGGAGGTGCTTAGAGACTCAAGGGTGTGAAGCAGAGGCAAAAGCAGGGTCCATTACAGGCCCAGTTGCCACTGATCAGATGCGCAGTTGCAGTTGTAGCCGATTGTCACCCTGGAGCTTGAACAGTGGGTCAGCCTTATGACCATTGGAGTCCACTTCTTTGTCTGGGGTACAAGAGGGAGCAGGTCCCGTCATTCAGAGGTCATTTCAGGGTACAGACATCAGGTCCAGTCATTCAGAGGTCATTCAGAGGTCATTTCAGGGTACAGACATCAGGTCCAGTCATTCAGAGGTCATTCAGAGGTCATTTCAGGGTACAGACATCAGGTCCAGTCATTCAGAGTCATTCAGAGGTCATTTCAGGGTACAGACATCAGGTCCAGTCATTCAGAGGTCATTCAGAGGTCATTTCAGGGTACAGACATCAGGTCCAGTCCTCTTCTGTTCTTCCTCAGGTTCAGAAAGTGTTCTGATGTAGGTGTCTGGAGACGCCATGTTTGTGCCTGTAACCAGTTAGTGGGTGGGAATGTCTCTTGGGAATGCCCTAACCAATTGGGTCAGAAAAGTTCCTGGGGCCAACCCTACCCACTTTGGGAAGTTTCAAGTTAACAAAACTCGGCCACAGTAGGCTTGGGATTGAAGTAGGCCTGGGTGGAGCTGGCGGAGTTCCACTTCGCGGAATTCTGTGGAGTTACTGAAAAATTCTGCCAAATTCCGTGGAGTTCTGAGAGTGGGCGGAGCATTGCTCATCACTAACAAGCCAGGGTCTGTCTGCGTGGCATCCTCTCTGTCTTACAGGGTGAAGCTACTAGCTAGTAAACATCGAACCGCATCAGAAAAAGCAACCAAAAACCACATATCTGCCCCTTAAACCCCATTCCATTTAGTGCAACTGCACACACTGACATGCCATGCGTGGCGCAGGACAACAACACCAGGTTATAGAGGACAGAATCTGCAATGCGAGACCACCCTACCTGAGTGACTTTGTGGAATTGCTTTTTCAGCCCTGCCACCGACATTGTGATTGGAACGAATGACGAGGCTGGGCCATGCTAGCCAGATCCCGCC
This sequence comes from Calotriton arnoldi, assembly GCA_963921515.1. NCBI lineage: Eukaryota > Metazoa > Chordata > Amphibia > Caudata > Salamandridae > Calotriton > Calotriton arnoldi. The sequence continues at coordinate 2,808,849 of CAWUFW010000725.1, forward strand.
TGCAGTCCTGTAGTGTGCAGCGCCTTCTCCTTGCTGCCTGTTGTCGCTGGGTGAGAGGGCAGGTGGAGGACCGATTGCATGGCTGGGGGATTCTCGTCCTTCTCCCTTTCACACTCTCTCCTAGGTCTGCCTAATCCTTTGTTATCAAATAACCATAATGCAGGAGCACCCTGACGTCATAGATGGAAAACCAGCCTCTTAAAGGGGAAGCAATCTGCCCGGCCCCGGATGCTGATCCCTTCCGTCATTCTGCTGGGATATCCCATAGCATAATTAATGTGTCTGTCTGCGTCATTACATTTGAGGGGAGTCGGTGTGTTACTATATCCTCCACCTCGCTCACTGTCCGCCAGCATGTCTGCTACATAAAGTACTGTGAGGGTCTTGTGGCGCCACTTTGTCTGGGCAAGTGTAGCAGAGCAGGAAAAACAACCAGGAGCTGCCATCTAGGTAAGTCAACTGTGGGTGCCCAGAAAACAATGAAAGGTGTCACGCCCATGTGAGGCTGGGCCTGGAGCCTCCCTGCATGCGCACTCTGCAGCACCTCAGCTACTGCTGATTTACACCGGCTGAGTGGACGTTTTTGTTACTACGGCTGTTGTAGAGCAAGCTCGGCCAGCGCTCTGCATGGAGTAATTTGTAGACGTTTTGAGGGGTGAGCGGCGCTTGCCAGTATACTCCGCTCTGACGGTGGTTGGTGGAGTTATTTTGCTGAACTCCGTGCTTGAAGCGTAGGGCGGAGTGCGGAGTGGCAAAACTCCGCATACTCCGCTGGCGGAGCAGAGTTCACTACCCACCGCTAGATTTGAGTGCTTGGGTGTGTGTGGGGAGCAAACTATGTTAATCCTGGTGTCCTCCCACATCAAACACTAAAATCTAGTTTGAAGCAGCCATTGTACCAATAATAAATCTAGGGACAGAAGTCTAGTGGACAAAAGCTGGGTTTTCCAGCAACCAGACATTTAGGGGCATAATCAGCAAACTTTCACACAGCGCAGCAAGCCACCTTGCTGCACTGCGTGAAAGAGAAAGGGCAGGAATGTGCTTTATTTAACATTATACGGGGCATGCCTGTCCTTTCCTTGCGCTGGCGCACAATGAGCTGCCTTGTGCGAATGCAGGCACCCTTGCACCTTGGTGAAAGGGTGCCTGCTTTGCAGACAGGATTGATTTTGTGCAGAAAGGGACACGTTCCTGCACAAAAATAATCCCTGGGGCAGAGTAGCGCAACACAGAAATTTGTGCTGCGCGGCATTACTCTAGATTTATCAAGCCACTCAAGGCCACGCAAGGTGGCCTTCCATAGCTTGATCAATCTCACTTTAGTGTTGCATCGTCCTTGCGCCCCATTGTGTGGCGCAAGTCTGACGCAACACTGATAAATTTGACCCTTAGTACACAAGAATTGTCCTAGCATCCTGTTTCCTTCCTTTTAAGAGTGCCTCAAAGTTTTATATATAAGCCCAGCAGACCTGTCAAGCAGGCTTTGACATTCAATCAGAGTTTGGCACTGTAAGGCCAGAAAGGATGCTTACAGCGCCTACTCTTCTGTCGAGCTCAGAGAAGTCCTTCCTGCCCATTCAGGTTGACCTGTCAATCACAGTGACCTCTTGTGTAGCTCCTAGGAGGCATTTCACACCTTTTTCACACCTATTCAAATGCTAATCCCTGGCTCAGAGAACTTGGAGAGCAAATGCAAATTAGCCTCCAGGAGCTTTAGGCAGGGAAAAGGTAACTTTTAAAAGCTACTTTTCCTTTAATATTGACCCAAAATCCGACGTAACTAATTCATGAGATTTTTAATTACTATTAAAAATAGTTATAGTTAGTTTTCTAGCTAGTGCCATAGATAAGTATTAGGACTATGATCTGTACTCTGGACAGATAGGCCAACACTATGAAAAATACCTTTTGGGTGTGAGCCACCGCAAGGACATGCTAAGGTTGAATCTCTCCATGTCCTACTTTTGAATACCTTGTTGGCTGCAAAGCCTACAAAGGGGTGACCTACTAATATTTCAAAGGAAGGTGTTGACCTGTCAAAATGGTTTATTTAGACAGGCAGGATTGTAATTTATACACTGCCACAGTCAGGCTACTCTGGTAGGCCTGAAGCCATGTTTTACACTGCCACTGTAGTGGATGACACAATAAGTGCTGCCGTCCACTAGTGATATTTAACTTACAGATGCTGAGTGCGTTTTGTACCAAAGACTAGAGACTTATGGGTAAGTTAAATATGCCAATTAGGAGTATACTAATGTCATCATATTCAAAGGAGGAACACACGAACTTTACCACAGGTTAGCTTAGGGAAAGGGTGTTCTAAAGCCAACAAAAAATAGAGTCCAGTAAAAAGTAAGAAAATGGGAGGGACAGAGAGATTTTTTGCAGTCCAGCACACGTTCGCCCTCAACGTATATAATTCATAAACATCGAGTGTGCGGTTCAGTAGTGGAGGTCCTAGTTAACCATATTGGGTACCTAGTCCTACTGAGGTCATACAAGGCGTTTTCATTTAGGAGCTCAAGCCCTCACCCACCCAAAAGGTGGCACGCTTCATCATCAAGCTGTGCTCCTCGTTGGGCCGCGCTCCAGTGCCCAATGGGCCCCTCGAGGTGATTCTTTGCCGGAGATCTTTTTTCTTGCGTCTGTTTCTAGCATGGTTAGATCTCTGTCCTCCAAATGTACATGTGAGGAGGGAGATTAGCGTGAGAGGTGAACTGGTATAGAGAGTGAAAGCAAAAATCGGCTGATTCTTGCGGCCTTTGTTGAGGACTGAAAGCATCTCAGGAATCCTTTGGAAAATTATGCTGCCTGAATTCCTAAGTCACTGGTCAACATGTTTCATGCCTTCATTGTCCACAAGGCATCATTGGCCATTCATCAGGACCTCTATAGAAAACCGAATCTCCTCACGTGGGCTACCTATTTGGTCAACTATATACTCAACACGGAGTGATCTACAAGTGTCAGAAAAAAGGTCCTTTCTGTAGCAACCTACATCCCAATTTCGGATGCGTTGTTCAAAGATACCTGGGACCCAATCCCTACAGAAACCAGGCCCCTTAGGACATGTGGTATACAGACTGCCCAGTGGTCATTTGCCCCCTCCGTAGTCAATGTTCAGAGCCCACCCATCCCCACGGTCCATTTGCTACCCCTGGTCTCAAGAGTCATGAAGGCAACAGTAGGTACAGAGACGTGTGTAGTAACCACGCTGGACATGGTTAAGTAAACAGGTTTATTAAGGCTACATGGAGGAGGAAGAAGGCAAGCGCCAACTCCCACAGCAGCTCCAGCTCCAACTGAAACACAGCACAGTTGCTAGGAGCTGGGAGCATTCTAAGAACATTGTGAAAGGCATTGTAAATATAGTAAGGCAAAGTAATAATACATACATAAGATATAACATATCTTCTCTCTCCCCAAAACAAAACACAATACACCCAAAAGAAAAGACTTAATCCCTATATCTAGCAGGTCTAACTATTTGTCTGAAACTTCGTTTGACGATGGTTTGATCTGAGCAAGAAGGTTCAGAGGCTAGACAAGAGGAAGCTGAGGCTTTGGTGCGGACCTTCACTATTCTGTTAAGGTTCCACCAATGTCCTCCCGATACCATCACGGCATTCCCAACAATCTTAACAACTTTAATAGGTTCACTGAATTTGCAGTCTCCTTTCCTCGTATGCACTGGAGATTTTATTTTGACCATGTCTCCTACCACAAGAGGAACCACCTTGACTGCTTTCTTGACGTCAAACCATTCCTTTTGTTTGAACTGAGAATTGGTCATGTTTTCAACAACCGTAGACATTAATCTGGAAACATCAGAATCAGACTTTACCCACTTAGACATCCAACCAGGTCTGAAACTGGTATTGGCCTTTCTCCCTCTTAACAATTCGAAAGGACAAACTTTGGTGGAAGAATGAGGCGTCGTCCTATAGGACCAAACCAAACTGTCAAGAGCCTTCTGAACGTCATGATTCCCCGCTCTTGCCCATTTTATGCACTCCCCAATCACACGATTCATTCTCTCCACAAGTCCGTTTGACTGGGGATGATACAAGGATGTTTTACAGTGTTTGACACCTGATTCTGACAAAAAAATTGGAATTCATGACTCACAAATTGTGTGCCATTGTCAGAGACAAGGATCTCTGGACACCCTCTCTCAACCACACTTCTTTCAGAAAAAGACAATGGCCTTGGTGTTAGCCTCCTGACCAACTTAACTTCTGGCAATTTGGATGCATAGTCCATGAGAACCAACACAAATCGTAAACCACCCTGAAGATTGTCATAGGGTCCCATGATGTCTAATCCAAGCTTCAACCATGGTCCCTGCGGGCACTCAATCGGCATCAAAGGGGGAACAGATACTTTGAAACTTTTGTCAGCTGCACCACAGACATAACATTTGGAAACAAACTCCTCAATTTCAGCGTCCATCCTTGGCCACCAGTAAGTGTCCCTTACGCGACGTTTAGTGAGTGTACACCCAAGATGCCCCTCATGAGCTCTCTGTATTATTTCAATGCGGAAAACATGGGGAGGAACAAATTTATCCCCCTTAGGAGTAAACCATCCTCCAGGGTGAGTTCATCTTGTACCTTCCAGAAAGGTTGGACAAGAGAATTAACAACCTTCTCCCTAGGCCATCCTACAATCACATGAGAACACACCTCTTGAAGCACACAGTCAGACTCCATGGCTCGCAACCACTCTTTCTCTGAGCCTAGATTCATACAAGGTACCTCCAACGCTGCTACTAAACAATCTTCGCAGTCCTCATTGGAAAACTCCCATAAATCGACATTTTCTGATTCATCTGATTTAACAGGGAATCTGGACAAGAAATCAGCTCGCACATTTCTTCCCCCAGATATATGTTTCACATCAAACTCATACTGGAGGAGCTTTGAGACCATACGTAAGATCCTGGGAGTAGAACATTTACTCATTCCACCTCCAAGGATGTTGACTAAAGGTTTGTGATCCGTCTGCAACAAAAACCTTTTGCCCCAAATATACGAACGAAACTTCTCAATAGCCCACGTGCAGGCCAGCAACTCCCTTTCTATGACTGAGTACTGAAGCTCAGCAGATCTCAGGACTCTTGAAGCAAAACATATAGTGTTCTGAACCCCTCTGTCGGTCTGGGTCAACATCCCACCTAGACCCATTTGGCTGGCATCGACAGTGACACAGCAAGGAAGATTCGGATCAAACGGCTTGAGTACAGATCCATCCCTTAAGGAAGATTTGACAGCATTGAGAGCAACTTCACAGGCATTGCACCATTCAAACTTCACCCCTTTTTTGAGAAGACTGCTAATGGGCCTGACAATTGAAGCAAAATTCGGAACGAACCTCGAGTAGTACTCGCACAGACCCAAAAGAGATTTGACCCCAGTCTTGTCCTTAGGAGCTGGAGCATCTATAATTGCTGTAAGCAAGCCAGATTTAGGACTGATGCCCTCATCAGAAATGACATGACCCAAGTATTCTACCTTGGAACGGAGAAACTCACATTTTTCTTCCTTAAGTACTACACCATTCTTTTTAAAGAGAGTCAGAACATTGTCAAGTGTAGCATTATGAGAGTCTAGATCCCTCCCAAAAATCAATACATCATCTTGAAAGACTAAGACTCTCTCAACCCCTTTGAGGATGTTGACCATGATCCTCTGAAAGACCGAGGCTGCTGACGCCAGCCCAAAAGGCATACGACAATACCGGAAAGTGCCTAATGGAGAGACGAAAGCAGTTAGGTGACGAGAATCAGGGTCCAATTCAACCTGGTGGTATGCACTGGCTAGGTCTAACTTGGTAAAGTAACGAGCACCCTTGCTGGAAGCCAGAAGATCACTTATTCTGGGTAAAGGATGGGAGTCTATCCAGATCTCTTTGTTCAAGGACCTTAAGTCAACACAAACGCGGAGATCTCCTCCCCTCTTCCTGGCCACGACCAAAGGCGACAACCACAAAGAGGATTCAGTGGGCTCGATGATACCTTTAGAACATAATTTTTTGAGTTCTTTGTCTAAATCCTCTCTTACACTGAACGGAACCCCTCTAAGTTTGTGCTTAACTGGCACGGCTCCGTCCTTCACAACAATTTTATGTTTGAAACCTTTTATTTTCCCCAATGCGTTCCCGAAAACCTCTGGGAACTTATCCTTCCAACCCTGACTCTCTTCTTCATTCCCCACCACTAAAACCTGTTCTTTGGCACCTGGTCTTAGTACCATGCCAAAAAGTCCCTGGTGAAACCAACCCAAAATGTTGAGCCCTTTGACAGCAACATATATTTTCCCTTTGATCCTTCTATCCTTGAATCCCAGCTCCTCTTCGAAAAATCCCAAGAGTTCAATTTTACGTCCTTCATAGGACACTGGAGACCTGTCAGGAGATGAAAGAGTTTGAGACCCCTGCCAAACATCTTCAAAAAGTTTTTGTGTCATCATTGTTATTTTAGCTCCTGAGTCAACTAGAAGCTTAACTGTGTGGGGACCTATCCTAATGTCAACAACCGGATCTACGCATGAAGACGGATCACCCTCAACCACAACTTGAGAACAACCATCTGCTATGTTTTGATCACAAGTGACAACAGATATAATTTCTGAATCAGAGTTACTGTCTGATTCAACTGAACACACAGTAGGCTTCTTGAAGTTTCTTTTCTTAAGACATACTTTAGCGAAGTGCCCCATTTTTTTACAATAATTGCACACCACTTCCATAGCAGGACATTTAACTCCCCTTTGGTGAAATGGATTGCCACATCTCAGACACATGTTACTACTGGTTTTCACAAAATTCGAGTTTTGAGGTTTAAAATTAGAGGAAGCATTGGGGAAGTTAGCATTAGGCTTAACCCGCTGCTTAGATAAATTATTAACTTTAACGACATTTACAACATCATTAAGCTTGTCATCAAGTTCTTTGAGAGAAAACATTGATATTTCAATGCTTTTAGCGATTTTTATAGTTTCTTCCAAAGGGGGATCAGCCATGCTCAAAAGTTTCTGTCTTATGTTTTTGTCTTTACACTGGCAGACAAATTGATCCCTAATTAATTGATCAGTGAAATTTTCGAATTTACAGTCAGCAGCTAATTTACGTAGCGTAGAAATGTAGGAGTCTACATCTTCAGACTCTGTTTGTTTCCTTTTGAAAAATTTGTGCCTCAAAACCATGAGACTGGGTTGTTTGTCGAACCTGTTTTTGAGCTTTAAAACAGTTTGCTGATATTCATCCAACTCTAGAGACTCTTCTTGTGTTAAGGGTGGTAAATGTTTGAAGATGGACCTTGCTTCAAACCCTAACGAATGGAGAAGTAGACATTTCTTTCTGTCTGCAACAAAACGAGAAGCACCAATGGCACCCAAATACGTTTCAAACGCGTCATGCCAAATTTCCCAACGAACAGGAGGATCTCCTGGCGAATCCAAGAAAGGAGGAGGAGGATTAACTGATTGCAAGGTGCACATTTTAGAATGACCTAAAAAAAAATCCAATTTTAACGTGAAATCTTAGACAGTAAAAGGACTACAAGAAATAAAAATATACAATAAGTGTCTAAGGCAAATATAGTGATGCAACAAACATTGCAAGCCAAGAGAAGGTAACTAGCATAAGGTGACATAAAGGTGTGTGTCACTGTAAGCATAAAGCAGTGCACACCCTTTGAGAAGGCGATCTCAATGAATGTCAGACTTAACAAGTGTGAAACTAATTTAAAAGACGTTGTAAAATAGGATGAAAGGTGTGTGTATCACCGCGTGACACACTGTTTTAAAGGTGGTGCAAACTGCACTAATTCCGATTCCAAGGTGTGTGTGTCACCGTGTGGTACCCCCTTTCTTTTAACAAGAAAAAAAAAATAAGGTGTGTGTATCACCGCGTGACACACTGTTTGGAGCTGTTGCGAAGAAAAAAAATAAGGTGTGTGTGTATCACCGCATGACACACTGTTTGGAGCTGTTGCCTGCTGAAAATAAGCCATTTTTTTTTTCGATGTGTGTATCACCGTGTTGTACACTGTATGCCCATTTCGTTTTTCGAGATGGACCCCCAATCCAAGATGGCGGCCGCTGTGAAGTTTTAAGCTTTTTAGAAGGTGTGTGTATCACTGTGTGGTACACAGTATACCAATCTAGTTTCACGCGATGTACCCCAATCCAAGATGGCGGCCACTGCGTGAAGCACGTAAAAGAGGCGTTTTTTAAAATGACCTCAATAAAGTTCCGGCCGCTGCGTGAGCAACGTGACAGCAAGAGAGAACGTCACAACAGAGGAGGGTGGACTCAGGGAAATGCCGGCGCTCCTCGAAGAATGTTGGAAGAGTTGCCAGGTGAGTGTTGCTAGGAGATAGTGTATGCAGGAGGGGTGCGCGAGCATACAGAGTTTGAAAAACGCTAAGTCCGCGTTAAAAGAATAAAATTGCCCAAAAATGAAAATACTTGAGAAGGGCAGGCTGAATAAGTTTAGAGAGGTTAACACGAAGTAGCGGCGAAATTAGTCATTGTAGATAGCCTGAATGTTACAACGTGAGCGTGTAGAGGGAACAGGCATGGAGTAAAGATCCTACCGTTATTGAAGGATTTACCAGGCTTCGCCGTGTGGTACCGTAGCTCTCTTCTGTTGTTTCCCGTGGGTTTCCTTATGTTGTTGGCTTGACTCAACGAAGGGTGATGGTTGGAAAGTAGGTTGTGGACGTGATGCCAAATAGAAGTAATGCGTCACACGCGAGGGTCGTTGCCATGTAGCCTTAGATCGTCGCCAGTAATTTTGTAGTAACCACGCTGGACATGGTTAAGTAAACAGGTTTATTAAGGCTACATGGAGGAGCACAGCAGCTCCAGCTCCAACTGAAACACAGCACAGTTGCTAGGAGCTGGGAGCATTGTGAAAGGCATTGTAAATATAGTAAGGCAAAGTAATAATACATACATAAGATATAACAACGTGTTTAAGAGGAGTGTTTGTTGGGCCAGATTTAGGGTTTGTCAGTATGTACTCTGTCTGCCAGGGTGGTGGAGGACATTACGTCCACCACCCTGATGAACACGGGTCCACCATATGTAGAGATCACCACCAGCCCATTAGGGATCTCTGCACCTTTGGAGCAACCACCCTTATGGTGGTTCCTCTGAAGGTACCAAAAGTTTGGTGGATGGCTGCTGTCGGCTGCTGTCAGCTTTGACAGCCATCCACCAAATCTTTTGTTTTTCAAAAACAAACTCCCAAAGGGAAAAACAAACAACTAATGACTCCCACACCCAGGGATTTGCCCTAGGTGTGTGGGGTCATTATTTTTATTTTTGTATTCATCACCACCAAGATTTCCCTGGTGGTGACGGACATTAAATGACGGGCATCAGACCGCGTGTGGTGTGTTGCTCTTACTTTGACGGCCTGCACTCCATCAGACCATCAGCGTAAGCTTTCCATTGACAGAGCCAACTGGAGTACTGCAGACAGAAAGCCAACAGTCCGACTGAATCTAAGTAGGGTTGGTGGACTGACAGTTTTGCGGACAAGGTACTCCGTCACTGTCCGCCAAGCTCTAAATCAGAAGCTTTGGCTGGTTTTCACTCCATGTCCAGGCCTTTGTTCTTCAGCAGCAAACAGGATACTGTTGAGGGGCTCAGGAGGGATAAGGGGGTCATCCCTGTGACATTATTGGGGTTAAGGTTGCATAACATCACTTCCAACAACTATGGCATTGGTGGAAACCTGTTTCGACTGTAGTGATGCAGTGGATGAGGATACGTGTTGCCGTTGTTGAACGTATGAGCTGCATCTGACACTGTATGCGCTAACTTGTACTGAGTACATCACAACTCGATGCAGGAGGGTCAAGTGGTTGCATCAGGTGCTTGTAACCACTTCAGGATAACAGGACATATCTTGTTCATTTAGATGGATCTGTCGCCCCGGAAACTAGGGGGAACTATAGGGACCCCTAAGAATCCCTCTTCTCATACATGTTATCAGTTTTGCTCGATGGAACTCCTGAATGAGTTATCAGTTTTGCTCGATGGAACTCCTGAATGATCCACTGGTGGGATGGGACAAGGGTCTCAAACGTACAACACAACACACAGTCGCTCTTGTAGATTACAGGAGACTTGGGTGAGTCAACTTGTACCCTGGTAAATGTTTTACAACTACCAGTGGTTGGAGGAATCAAAACTGCCCAACCTCAAATACCAGAGAAACTGACTGATTGTTGACTGATTCCTTGCACAGGTCATGATTGGGACGAGAAGAACCCCTTGGTGAGGAAGTGAAGCTGCCTGGAGACTCTGCCACTGACAGTCGAGAAAGACCAAGGGTCACATGTACGTAGCATTATTGAGGTTGCAAACGGCTCGTTTGAGACCTAAAAATGCTTTTTGATATGTAGAAACACCAAACTGCGATTCTCCAGTATCACAGTTTGGGCTTGTAAATCGGTATTTGGAATCAACGTATCTAGGGATCCCGTCCAAATACTAGTTTGCAGTAGTATGTATTAATGTTTTGCATCCGAATTACAGTGGCAAACCATTAATATTTTGCCAACCCTTCAAAGGAGATGGTAACCATTCACAAATGGGAAGGGGTCCCCATGGAACCCCTTATCCTTTTAGAATGTTAAAATAATATATTTCAAGAGCAGGCAGTGGTTCCATGGACCACTGCCTACTCTTAAAAATGAAATTTAAACGCTTCATTTTTTGTTTTTGAAACGCATCCCGTTTTCTTTTAAGGAAAACGGGATTCAATTAAAAATAAAAAGATTGCTTTCTTTAAAAGCAATCACAGACATGGTGGCCTGCTGACCCCACAAGATCACCAACCCTGTGATGGCTATCATTCCTAATGGGTGGCAAACTGGGACCTACCTCATTGATTTTCATCAGGTAGGTCGATTTACGGCCCACTATGAAGTGCTAATTTTAATTTAAAAATGTCATACATTAGGATTTGCAGTTTCCAAATCTCGATTTGGTAAACATCGCAATTCCCAATGGTAGTACATCTGGCCCCAAGTGAAGCAACTCCCTAAAATGGTGAATTCATGATCGCAAATTTATTGAAAGACTCCTTAACTGTGGTGTGACTGGAGCCGGGCAGTGAGCAGCTGTCTGGGGACCTTTTCTAGATCTCTGCAGAAGAAGGCAAGGTGCCGCTCCTTGGTGCCCCGAAAACACTGACCATGTGTGATCGAAAGATCCAGAATCATATTGGCAGGAGGTGTAGCTCGTATGAACCACCTACCAGTGACCCTACAAAGACAATACTGACCGGCAAATGTAGCTCGAGTCAAGTTTAATACCCTGACGGGATGTAGAGAGTGCTACCCTTGGAGGTCTAGTAACTAAATACTGCCTGACAAAAATTCTGTGTCCGAAATATCATTTACAAAAATATTGCCTGATTGGTGTTAATATTAGAAAATCCACACCCAATGGAGCGAAATTTGCTAATGATATTCTGAGGCAACCACAGCAGGAAGCCGTGCTCAGAGAGGAGGACAGATAGTTTCAAAGAGGACACGCCACAGGCACAGTGGTCTTTATTACAGAATGGGACACAGACACTTGTGCAACTCCTTCTGCACTAACCTTATTTAATGGCGCACAAGTTGTGCCTGTGCAATGATAAAGGGTTTTGCCTCATTTGCTTGGGGTGGAGCCTCTGCCCATTAGCCCATGCCCTATATCTCCCCCTCCCCTCCTTTTTATCCAATTCACCCAACGAACAGGTGCACATGTCCTCTACTCCCAAGAACAACTCCCAAATGCCCTTTCTAATCCACTGCCATCTTTAGGGTCGAGCCTGCGAGAGCACGAGCTAGCGCATGCGTCTCGCTTGCGTGGCACTATTGTTCACAAAAAGGGCTTGGAGCCCGCCCGTTGGTTACCATTTGTTGGCTTGCGTGGCACTCTTCTTTGCAGCCTCGTAATTGGTCACTGCAGGCTAAGCGTCATTTCCGTTCCTTCTGTGGAGCAGGGACCACGCACTGGTTGATTCAACGTAATCAGTGCCCATCCACTGCTGCCGACGTGAATGAGGTACTAGTTTGTTTTTTTAAGCTTCTAGTGCCCTGCAAACAGAAGACAGCAGACTCGAGAGTGTGAACCCATGTATAAAGCAGATAATGGGAACACAACTGCACTTAACCCAGGCTTCTGGAAAAGTGAACTCGCTTTTATCTGCATGCTAACATTATTGGCAAATAGGCATTTTGAAGGTCAGCCGCAAATTGTAATTTTTGGAGATCAGTGTGACTGCAATTTTGTTTTTCCTGCTTAGCATGTTTTTTACAAAGTTTTATTTTCTATAGTTAACTTTCTTTCATTTTGCCAAGTCTTCTTTTCCCACTTTACAGGCTCATGTTTTGTTGTGTTTTTGCTTGTGGGCGCTGTTCTCTAAAGATGACAAATATGATCTTGTTCTAAATAGTGCAAAGCAACATTGTTTCTTTCTTATGTGTGATTTCCAAAATGATGCCTTAACACATGATCGTGCTGTACACCCCAATCCACCCCACCCCACCCCACTCCAATCCACCCCACCACAATCTAATATACCCTAATACAATCCACCTTACTCCAAACCGCCCCACTCTACACCAATCTACTCCACCCTACACCAATCCACCCCAATCCAATCCAATCCACTCCAATCCAATCCACCCTCATCCAATCCACCCCTGTTCAATCCACCACAATGCAATCCACCCACTCCAATCCACCCCATTTCAAGCCAATCAACCCCACCCCATACTAATCCACCCCACTCCAATCCAATCCACCCACCCCAATCCAATCCACCCCATTCCATACCAATCCACCCCAATCCAATCCACACACTACAATCTGCCCCACCCCACTCCAATTCACCCCACTCCAATCTACCTTACTCCAATACACCTTACTCCAATCCAGCTCAATGTACCCCACCCCACTCTAATCCAATCCACCCTGTTCCAGTGCAATCCCCTCCATCCAATTCTAATCCACCCCAGTCCAATCTACCCACCCCAATTCAACCCATCCCACTCCATGCCAATCCATCCCTGTCTACTCCAATCCAACCCACCCCACCCCATTCCAAAGCAATCCATCCCAATCCAATCCAACCAACCCCAATCCACTCCACCCCAATCCAATCCACCCCAATCCACCCAACTCCACCCCAATCTACCCCAACCCACTCTAATCTACCAACTCCATTCCAATCAACCCCTCTCCAATCTAATCATCTGATCCACCCCAAGCCACCCACTCCAATCTATTCCACCACAACCCATCTCTCTCAATCCAGTCCATCCCACACCAATCCAACACACCCCAATCCAATCCACCCCACTCCTATCCACCATACTCCAATCCAATCCACCCCACTTAAATTCACCAAAATCCAATCCTATCCACCCCACTCCAATCTGCCCCACTCCAAGCCACCTCACTCCAATCCAATCCACCCCAATCCAAATCACCCCACCCCACTACAATCCAATCCAATGCAATCCACCCCGCTCCAATCCACCCCACTCCACTTCAATCCACTCCACTCCGATCCAATCCAGCCCTCCAATCCAATCAAATCCTCCCCACTCCAATACTCCACACCGCAATTCAATCCACCCCACTCTACCCCATCCAATCTACCCCAATCCACCCACTCTATGCCACTGCACTTTACGACAATCTACACCACTGCACTCTACTCCCCCTATGTCACTCTACAACAATGTACTCCCCCTGCTCTACTCTACGACACTCTACTCCGACAACATCCACTGTATGACACTCTACTCCAACAACTTCACTCTGCGACACTCTAATCCAACAACTCCACTCTACGACACTCCACACCACTAACTTTTAGTCATGCTAAATAGCAACCAAAGTGATGAACAACATGGCATAGGCGGTCTTTGCCCCTTCTAAAGGCAATCCCGTCCCACTCGTAGTGAAAGATGGAAAATAAGTCCTCGAACCGTCTTTCCGTGCTGCGCTCTCTCTAGCAAGGTGCAAACTCGAAGTGCACATTCTCCCTGGTGATACACACTGGGAAATGATGCTCTCTCCTTGGTGGTGCACAGCTGGAAGGAGATGCTCTCTCCCTGGTGGTATACACATGTATCACCCTTTTGGGGGATCTGCTAGTGCCCAGTTCTACCAAGTAGGTGACCTCACTTTTCTTTTCTAAGATAGGGTAAGAGCCACTCCATTTGTCCTGGAGAGCCCTTGGTGTCACGGGCTCCAAATCCCACACCTGTTGCACTGGTTGGAATTCTACCAGTGCAAATTTTTTTGTCATACCAGAGCTTCTGGAGCTCCTGGCTGGCCTCAAGTTGTTCGGATGCTTTATGCATGTACTCTGCCATCCTGGAACGAAGGCCTAGTACATAGTCCACCTCATCTTGCTTTGGTACATGATGAGGTCTCTCCCATCCTTCCCTCACAAGTGAGAGTGGTCCCCTTACAGGGTGGCCAAACAGAAGTTCAAAGGGTGAAAACCCTACTCCCTTCTGAGGCACCTCTCTGTAGGCAAGCAAAAAGCAGGCAGGGTAACAGAACATTCCATCTCCTTTTAAGTTTTTCAGGGAGGCCCATTATCATGCCTTTCAATGTCTTGTTAAATCTCTCAACAAGGCCATTGGTTTGTGGGTGATAAGGTGTGAACTTGTAGATCACTCCACACTCATCCCGCATGTTTCAAGTATGCAGACATGAAGTTGGTACCTCGGCTGAATCTACCTCCTTAGGAAACCCTACCCTGGTGAAGACACCAATGAGGGCCTTGGCTGCCACAGGGGCTGTAGGGTGTGCGGACAGAATATTGAGTTTAAAATATCGAGTTGCACAAATATCGAGTCAAAAATATTGTGGTTCAGAAATATCGACAGCAAGAATATCGTGAGCAAGAATATCGACTTAAGGTAAGTGATATCGATTAAAAAAATATCGAAGTGTTTAATATCGTTTGCAAAAATATATTTGTCAAAAATATCGATTTTTTAATTAATGTTATGTATTTTAGTATATGTTTTAAATGTATATGATGTATGTTTTTTTGTATAAGAATTGTTTGTACTTTTAATATATGTGTTAAATTTTTAGTAGTTATTAATATTTTTTATTAGAATTTTGCGTTTTTAGTTCCGTAGCGGGTTGTGGGTTTATAGGGGAATAGGGTGGGAAGTAATTTAATTATATTAAATTAATTGATTATTTTTTATTTATTAATATTTGTTTAATTGAGATGTTATAGTGTTAAATGTGTAAAGCAATTTATTATTAATTAATTATTAATGTGTTGTTAATTAATCATAATTATTTAATTTGTAATTAATTATGGTAATTGTGTAATTCATTTTAGGTGTGTGTTTTGGTGTTTATAGGTATAAAGGGTGGGAAGTAATTTATTTTTAATTGAATTAATATTTGGTTGTTAATCAATTTTAATGAATTAATTGGTAATTAATTATGGTAATTGTGTAATTAATTTTAGGTGTTTATTTTGGTGTTTATAGGTGTAAAGGGTGGGAAGTAATTTATTTTTAATTGATGAATTATTAGTTGGTTGTTAATTAATTATAATTAATTAATTGGTAATTAATTATGGTAATTTTGTAATTAATTTTAGGTGTGTGTTTTGGGATTTATAGTGGTAAAGAGTGTTTATTAGTTTATTTATTTTTTATTAATAATTATTTGTTAATTGATATTAATTAAATTAATTAAAAATGTATTATGGCAATTGTGTAATTAATTTTAGGTGTGTGTTGTGGTGTTTATAGGGGTAATGGATGGGAAGTAATTTGTGTTAGTTAATTAATATATAGTTGTTAATTAATGTTAATTATTTGATATTTATTTTGGGTAATTGTTTTTTGTGTGTTGTTTTTACTTTTAACGGGGTAAAGGGTGGGTATTAAATACATTTTAATTACTTTATAATTAGTTGTTAATAGTAATAGTTTTTAATTTAAAAATACGTTTTAATTGTGTTTTATTATTTCATAGTTTAATTTAGGTGTGTGTTGTGGACATTATAGTGTTAAAGTGTGTGTAGTTAATTAAGGTTTATTAGTTTTTTTAATTAATAATATTTTTTTAATTGATGATTAATTATGTTAATTATGGAAGTAAATTTAATTTAAAATGTTGAAGTGTGTTGTTATTGGTGTGGTGTTATAGGGTAGGAAATAAAATAAATATGTATTAATTCATGTTTTTGTTTGTAAATATTTTCTAGTTTAAAAGAATTATTTTTTTATATTTATTTATTATTTTAATATTTGTAGGTATTTGTTATATGTAATTAATATTATATGTTTTTTTTTATACATTTAATATATTTGATTTTTAATTTTAAAATATTATTTGTTTATTTGTATAATTTTTAAAAAATTTAATATATATAATTTTTTAACTGTTGGAGTGTGAATAGTAATTTTTGCCTCTCCGCTATCCAACACTTTCCCTACTGTTGCACTCACTGGAGAGGTAATAGTAAATTTTACCCCTCCACTATCCAACACTTTCCCTACTGTTGCACTCACTGGAGCGGGAATAGTAAATTTTACCCCTCCGCTATCCAACACTTTCCCTACTGTAGCACTCACCGGTGTAGGACTAGTCATTTTTACCCCTCCGCTATCCAACACTTTCCCTACTGTTGCACTCACCGGAGTTGGACTAGTAATTCTTACCCCTCCGCTATCCAACACTTTCCCTACTGTTGCACTCACTGGAGTGGGAATAGTAATTTTTACCCCTTCGCTATCCAAACTTTCCCTACTGTTGCACTCACCGGAGTGGGAATAACATTTTTTACCCCTCCGCTATCCAACACTTATCCTACTGTTGCACTCAGTGGATTGGGAATAGTAATTTTTACCCCTACGCTATCCAACACTTATCCTACTGTTGCACTCAGTGGATTGGAATAGTAATTTTTACCCCTCCGCTATCCAACACTTTCCCTACTGTTGCACTCTTTGGAGTGGGAATAGTAATTTTTGCCTCTCCGCTATCCAACACTTTCCCTACTGTTGCTCTCAGTGGAGTGGGAATAGTTATTTTTACCCCTCTGCTATCCAACACTTTCCCTACTGTTGTACTGACTGTATTGTGAAATTTAAGTTTAAATATTTTTGTTTTAATTTATGATAGATTTTAGTTTTTATATATTTTAAATCATTGATATATATTTTTATTTTTATATAATTTTAAACTTTTAACACAAATTAAAAATAATAGTTTATTAATTGTTTTAAAGTAAATATATATGTATAAATAATTATATTTGTGTTTTTATCTTTTTCTAGTAAGTTTATTTGTTATATTTTATGAAAATGTATATTATATTTATCTTATTTTGTTAAAATAAAATTTAATATTTAATATATATTATTTTATTTTATATTTATATAAAAGTCGATATTTGATACATCTATATTTTTTTACATCAATATTTTTTAGTCCATAACTTTTGTACTTACCTGTCTAAGTATAGGAGTCGATATTTTTGTTGTCTATATTTTTTACTCGCTATTTTTTACATCAATATTTATTACTTTGATGTTGTGTCAGTGAACCGGGCTGTAGTAGTCCTAAGGGGAATGGCTTCAGGATACCTAGTGGCATGATCCACTACTACTAGTATAAATTTGTTTCCTGAGGTTGTGGGAGGTTCAAGTGGACCCACTATGTCCACACCTACCCTCTCAAAGGGAACCCCAACCACATTTAGTGGGATTAAAGGGGCCCTTGGGTGCCCTCCTGTCTTGTCACTGGCTTGTCAGGTGACAGAGGAGCTTACAAACTCCTTCACCTTTTGGGACATCTGGGTCCAATAAAAGTGGGTAACCAATCTTTCCCAAGTTTTGGTCTGGCCCAGATGCCCAGCTGGGGGGATGTCATGAGCTAAAGCGAGTAGAAACTCCCTATACAACTGAGGCACTACCACTCTCCTAGTGGCTCCAGGGTTGGGGTCTCTGGCCTCAGTGTAAAGAAGTCCTTCGTCCCAATAGACCTTGTGGGAGCCAATGCCATCTCCCTTTTCCTGTGCAGCAGCTTGCTGCCACAGGCTTTCAAGAGTTTTTTCACCCTGTGCTAGGGACTGTGCTCTAGTTTTCACACACACTATCTCAGGTATTTGCAGCATGGCTGCATGTGTCTTCTTTCTACCTCAGCCCATGCTGAGGTCTCCAAATCATTCCCTATCAGACAGGCAGCTGTGAGTTTTGGAGGGACCACTACCTGTTTCAGGCCAGCAGCCGCCCCCCCTTACCCCCCCCAAGCTAATATCACCATAGCCATGGCATGGTTAGTGGTGACACTGTCAGCATTGGTAACTGGATAGGTTTTTCCAGTTAGGTATTGCTCTGGGGAAACCAGTGTATCTCTCACCACAGTGACACTGGCACCTGTATCCTCAGGGCTTCTATCCTAGTCCCATTCACTAAGGGGTACTGCAGGTATTTCTTTAAATTAGGGGGGCATACAGCCAAAGTGGCTAACCCTCCCTCCTCTTCAGAGACTAAAACAACCTCAGTGTGATCCCTGATTTGCTCTGGGCACACTATTGATCCCATTTGGAGATTTGCCATACCAGTAGCAACTGGTGGGGGACTACGGGCTTGTTTCTTGGGACAGGCAGAATCTCCAGTTCGATGTCCCTTCTTGTTACAGTGAAAACACCAGGCCTTTGCAGGATCAACATTTTCCCCCTTGTACCCACTAGTGGGCTGGGAAGAGTTCTTGGGTCCACCCCTCTGACCTGGATTTTGGGGGCCTTTAGAAGACTCTTGTATTTTATCTTTGGGTTTCTCACCATCTTTCCCCTTGGGAGGCTTTGTGACCCCTTTCTTTTGGTCACCCTCAGTGGTTGTCTTGGTTACCCTTGTCTTGACCTAATTGTCCACCTTTTTTAGGTCTCGGCCTGCACCAGCGCTTGCGCTGGTCTGGCCGAGAGTTTTAGTAAGCGGGTTTTGGAAGTGCAAACCCACTGGCTTTCGGCTGGCGACCAGCTTGCGTTCACGATGGCGTGCACGCGCAGCTGCCATCTGGGTTTCCTATCTCTTCCTCATTTCCTCATCATGGCTCATTAACTCTCTGGACTCTGATGTTTCAATCGCAGCAGCAGCTCACATTACAAACTGAGGGCCCTGGACTACAGTCACATGAAAAACAACAGCGATTAGCATTGAAATGCAAGCTTTTTTTGTCTAGTTGGAAATATTGCTTCGGTGGGTTGATTTCACCTTATATCGCTATTTGTTTTATATTGGGAGTCACAGCCTAATTACCAGTATTTTTGTCTCACTCTGTTTTTTTAAAAATATTTAATCTCGCAAAGCACAAAGCTATATTTAAGGTTACTTTTTCCGCGTCACTTCTTCACTCTATTTAAACTCCACACCCCCCACTCTTATTGTCTCTCTCCTTCTCTCTCTCTCCCCTCTCTAATTCTCTCTCTACTTAATTAACTCTCCCCTCTCTATCTTTTTTAGCCTTTCATTCTCTCTCACCGCTTTATCTGTTTCTCTTTCAAACTCCTTCATTCATTCTCGCTCCCCTTCTTTCTCTCTCTCTATCCCGCTCCACTCTTTATTCTATGTACACCCTTTCTCTCTCACCAACCTCTCTAATTGGGCATTATATCTTCACTCTATCTCTCACTCGGCAACACCACAGCATCACTCAGCATCACCACAGCATCACTCAGCGCAACCACAGCATCAATCAGAGCCAGCACAGCATCAATCAGAGCCAGCACAGCATCACTCAGCACCAACACAACATCTCTCAACGCCATCACAGCATCACTCAGTGCAACCACAGCATCACTCAGCCCAACCACAGCATTACTCAGCACAACCACAGCATCACTTAGCGCCACAACAGCATCACTCAGCGCCACCACAGCATCACTCAGCACCACCATAGCTTCACTCAGCGACACCACATCATCACTCAGGGCCAACACTGCATCACTCAGCACCACCACAGGATCACTCAGCACCACCACAGGATGACTCAGCACCACCACAGGATGACTCAGCACCACCACAGGATGACTCAGCACCACCACAGCATCGCTCAGCACCACCACAGCATCGCTCAGCACCACCACAGCATCGCTCAGCACCACCACAGCATCGCTCAGCACCACCACAGCATCGCTCAGCACCACCACAGCATCGCTCAGCACCACCACAGCATCGCTCAGCGCCACCACAGCATCACTCAGCGCCACGACAGCATCACTCAGCGCCACCACAGCATCACTCAGGGCCACCACAGCATCACTCAGGGCCACCACAGCATCACTCAGGCCACCACAGCATCACTCAGGGCCACCACAGCATCACTCAGGGCCACCAGAGCATCACTCAGCACCACCACAGCATCACTCAGCACCACCACAGCATCACTCAGGGTCACCACAGCATCACTCAGGGCCACCACAGCATCACTAGGCGCCACAACAATATCACTCGGCGCCACCACAGCATCACTCGGCACCACCACAGCATCACTTGGCGCTACCACAGCATCACTCGGCGCCACCACAACATCACTCGGCGCCACCACAGCATCACTCGGCGCCACCACAGCATTACTCAGCACAACCACAGCATCACTTAGCGCCACAACAGCATCACTCAGCGCCACCACAGCATTACTCAGCAGCACCACAACATTACTCCGCGCCACCACAGCATCACTCAGCACCACCATAGCTTCACTCAGCGACACCACATCATCACACAGGGCCAACACTGCATCACTCAGCACCACCACAGGATCACTCAGCACCACCACAGGATCACTCAGCACCACCACAGGATGACTCAGCACCACCACAGCATCGCTCAGCACCACCACAGCATCGCTCAGCACCACCACAGCATCGCTCAGCACCACCACAGCATCACTCAGCACCACCACAGCATCGCTCAGCACCACTACAGCATCGCTCAGCACCACCACAGCATCGCTCAGCGCCACCACAGCATCACTCAGCGCTACCACAGCATCACTCAGTGCCACCACAGCATCACTCAGCGTCACCACAGCATCACTCAGAACTACCACAGAATCACCACAGCATCACTCAGTGCCACAACAATATCACTCAGCACCACCACAGCATCACTCAGCATCACCACAGCATCACTCAGCGCCACTACAGCATCACTCAGCGCCGCCACAGCATTACTCAGCGCCACCACAGCATCACTCAGCGCCACAACAGCATCACTGAGCGCCACCACAGCATCACTCAGCGCCGCCACAGCATCACTCAGCGCCACCACAGCATCACTCAGCGACACCACAGCATCACTCAGCGTCGCCACAGCATCACTCAGGGCCGCCACAGCATCGCTCATCACCACCACAGCATCGCTCAGCACTACCACAGCATCGCTCAGCACCACCACAGCATCATTCAGCATCACCACAGCATCACTCAGGGCCACCACAGCATCACTCAGGGCCACCACAGCATCACTCAGGGCCAGCACAGCATCACTCAGCACCACCACAATATCACTCAGCACCACCACAGCATCACTCAGCGCCAAGACAATATCACTCAGCACCACCACAGCATCACTCAGCACCACAGCAGTATCACTCAGCAAGACCTGAGTATCATTCAGCATCACCTCAGCATCGTCTCCGCAACAGTCACCACCACCACCACTACCACCTCAGCATCACTCAGCACCACCTCAGCCTGCTCTCAGAATCTGGCATCTGTTAATTCTCCCCTAGCGTCTGGCCGCTGCTAGTGTTATAATACAGGTACTAGTTCCCAACCTTCACCCTCCGATTGTTTATGCCCCCTCAAAAAAAAAGCTTTAACAAACAACCATTGCAATAGGCAGAAACAAGTTGCCAGCATTGCAAGAAAAAAAAAGAAAACAGGAAATTTTTTATTGTAAATACTTTTTAATATGGTCGTTCAGTTTTACATAATGCCTTCTTGGTCATATATAAAGTAACAAAAATGCTTCTGACACTTTTTTATTATAACTTTTCAGCATGCTGCACAGCAGCCACACTTCTCTACAGCACAGCTTGAAGACATTGGCAAAGTCAATAGCTCTGGCTAAACACTTATAAGGCCCCAAAGGCGAGACCTATTGGCTATGCCAATGCTTGTTCCTAATTCTTGGGGAGAAATTGGACCTATGTCTACCAGATACTGATGCAACTTTTCATTGATGCAGTTTCTTAAAATGTGTTCCTACATAAACAAATTATAAAGTCCTTCATAATGCTGCACTTTACTTCCAGTCAACAAACCATCTAGTGTTTTTACTGAGTAGCCTACAAATTCCACCCAGGACTGACTCTGGGTTTTCTGACCCCCCCTTGAATTTAATTCTTTACTCCTCAGTAGGAAGTCCAAATCCCTCAATCAGGGTGCCATTCATGAGTTCATAAGACTCTGCTTCTGCCCCACTAGGGGTCAGAAGTCTGTCTCTGCACTTATCAGAGAACAGTTCCCACAGGAGTGCCCCCCAGTGAGTTTTCTTCACTTTTCACATTGGTCTGAGTCCTTCCTCTACTGGTAGAGAGTGGAGAGCTCAGAACCAGCTTGAGGTGGTCCTGCATACGGAGGGTAAGGCACAATCGGCCGCCTGGTCTGAGTCCTTCCTCTACTGGTAGAGAGTGGAGAGCTCAGAGCCGGCTTGAGGTGGTCCTGCATACGGAGGGTAAGGCACATTCGACCGCCTGGTCTGAGTCCTTCCTCTACTGGTAGAGAGTGGAGCGCTCAGAGCCGGCTTGAGGTGGTCAATGCTTACGGAGGGTAAGGCACATTCAACTGCCTGGTCTGAGTCCTTCCTCTACTGGAAGAGAGTGGAGAGCTCAGAGCCGGCTTGAGGCTATACTGCTTATGGAGGGTAAGGCACATTCTGACCGCCTGGTCTGAGTCCGTCCTCTACTGGTAGAGAGTGGAGAGCTCAGAGCCGGCTTGAGGTGGTCCTGCATACGGAGGGTAAGGCACATTCGACCGCCTGGTCTGAGTCCTTCCTCTACTGGTAGAGAGTGGAGAGCTCAGAGCCGGCTTGAGGTGGTCCTGCATACGGAGGGTAAGGCTCATTCGACCGCCTGGTCTGAGTCCTTCCTCTACTGGTAGAGAGTGGAGAGCTCAGAGCCGGCTTGAGGTGGTCCTGCATACGGAGGGTAAGGCACATTCGACCGCCTGGTCTGAGTCCTTCCTCTACTGGTAGAGAGTGTAGAGCTCAGAGCTGGCTTGAGGCTATACTGCTTACGGAGGGTAAGGCACATTCGACCGCCTGGTCTGAGTCCTTCCTCTACTGGTAGAGAGTGGAGAGCTCAGAGCCGGCTTGAGGTGGTCCTGCATACGGAGGGTAAGGCACATTCGACCGCCTGGTCTGAGTCCTTCCTCTACTGGTAGAGAGTGGAGAGCTCAGAACCGGCTTGAGGTGGTCCTGCATACGGAGGGTAAGGCACATTCGACCGCCTGGTCTGAGTCCTTCCTCTACTGGTAGAGAGTGGAGGGCTCAGAGCCGGCTTGAGGTGGTCCTGCATACGGAGGGTAAGGCACATTCGACCGCCTGGTCTGAGTCCTTCCTCTACTGGTAGAGAGTGAAGAGCTCAGAGCCGGCTTGAGGTGGTCCTGCATACGGAGGGTAAGGCACATTCGACCGCCTGGTCTGAGTCCTTCCTCTACCGGTAGAGAGTGGAGAGCTCAGAGCCGGCTTGAGGTGGTCATGCTTACGGAGGGTAAGGCACATTCGACCACCTGGTCTGAGTCCTTCCTCTACTGGTAGAGCGTGGAGAGCTGAGAGCCGGCTTGAGGTGGTCATGCATACGGAGGGTAAGGCACACTCGACCGCCTGGTCTGAGTCCTTCCTCTACTGGTAGAGAGTGGAGAGCTCAGAACCGGCTTGAGGTGGTCCTGCATACGGAGGGTAAGGCACATTCGACCGCCTGGTCTGAGTCCTTCCTCTACTGGTAGAGAGTGGAGAGCTCAGAACCAGCTTGAGGTGGTCCTGCATACGGAGGGTAAGGCACAATCGGCCGCCTGGTCTGAGTCCTTCCTCTACTGGTAGAGAGTGGAGAGCTCAGAGCCGGCTTGAGGTGGTCCTGCATACGGAGGGTAAGGCACATTCGACCGCCTGGTCTGAGTCCTTCCTCTACTGGTAGAGAGTGGAGCGCTCAGAGCCGGCTTGAGGTGGTCAATGCTTACGGAGGGTAAGGCACATTCAACTGCCTGGTCTGAGTCCTTCCTCTACTGGAAGAGAGTGGAGAGCTCAGAGCCGGCTTGAGGCTATACTGCTTATGGAGGGTAAGGCACATTCTGACCGCCTGGTCTGAGTCCGTCCTCTACTGGTAGAGAGTGGAGAGCTCAGAGCCGGCTTGAGGTGGTCCTGCATACGGAGGGTAAGGCACATTCGACCGCCTGGTCTGAGTCCTTCCTCTACTGGTAGAGAGTGGAGAGCTCAGAGCCGGCTTGAGGTGGTCCTGCATACGGAGGGTAAGGCACATTCGACCGCCTGGTCTGAGTCCTTCCTCTACTGGTAGAGAGTGGAGAGCTCAGAGCCGGCTTGAGGTGGTCCTGCATAAGGAGGGTAAGGCACATTCGACCGCCTGGTCTGAGTCCTTCCTCTACTGGTAGAGAGTGTAGAGCTCAGAGCTGGCTTGAGGCTATACTGCTTACGGAGGGTAAGGCACATTCGACCGCCTGGTCTGAGTCCTTCCTCTACTGGTAGAGAGTGGAGAGCTCAGAGCCGGCTTGAGGTGGTCCTGCATACGGAGGGTAAGGCACATTCGACCGCCTGGTCTGAGTCCTTCCTCTACTGGTAGAGAGTGGAGAGCTCAGAACCGGCTTGAGGTGGTCCTGCATACGGAGGGTAAGGCACATTCGACCGCCTGGTCTGAGTCCTTCCTCTACTGGTAGAGAGTGGAGGGCTCAGAGCCGGCTTGAGGTGGTCCTGCATACGGAGGGTAAGGCACATTCGACCGCCTGGTCTGAGTCCTATCCTCTACTGGTAGAGAGTGAAGAGCTCAGAGCCGGCTTGAGGTGGTCCTGCATACGGAGGGTAAGGCACATTCGACCGCCTGGTCTGAGTCCTTCCTCTACCGGTAGAGAGTGGAGCGCTCAGAGCCGGCTTGAGGTGGTCAATGCTTACGGAGGGTAAGGCACATTCAACTGCCTGGTCTGAGTCCTTCCTCTACTGGAAGAGAGTGGAGAGCTCAGAGCCGGCTTGAGGCTATACTGCTTATGGAGGGTAAGGCACATTCTGACCGCCTGGTCTGAGTCCGTCCTCTACTGGTAGAGAGTGGAGAGCTCAGAGCCGGCTTGAGGTGGTCCTGCATACGGAGGGTAAGGCACATTCGACCGCCTGGTCTGAGTCCTTCCTCTACTGGTAGAGAGTGGAGAGCTCAGAGCCGGCTTGAGGTGGTCCTGCATACGGAGGGTAAGGCACATTCGACCGCCTGGTCTGAGTCCTTCCTCTACTGGTAGAGAGTGGAGAGCTCAGAGCCGGCTTGAGGTGGTCCTGCATACGGAGGGTAAGGCACATTCGACCGCCTGGTCTGAGTCCTTCCTCTACTGGTAGAGAGTGTAGAGCTCAGAGCTGGCTTGAGGCTATACTGCTTACGGAGGGTAAGGCACATTCGACCGCCTGGTCTGAGTCCTTCCTCTACTGGTAGAGAGTGGAGAGCTCAGAGCCGGCTTGAGGTGGTCCTGCATACGGAGGGTAAGGCACATTCGACCGCCTGGTCTGAGTCCTTCCTCTACTGGTAGAGAGTGGAGAGCTCAGAACCGGCTTGAGGTGGTCCTGCATACGGAGGGTAAGGCACATTCGACCGCCTGGTCTGAGTCCTTCCTCTACTGGTAGAGAGTGGAGGGCTCAGAGCCGGCTTGAGGTGGTCCTGCATACGGAGGGTAAGGCACATTCGACCGCCTGGTCTGAGTCCTTCCTCTACTGGTAGAGAGTGAAGAGCTCAGAGCCGGCTTGAGGTGGTCCTGCATACGGAGGGTAAGGCACATTCGACCGCCTGGTCTGAGTCCTTCCTCTACCGGTAGAGAGTGGAGAGCTCAGAGCCGGCTTGAGGTGGTCATGCTTACGGAGGGTAAGGCACATTCGACCACCTGGTCTGAGTCCTTCCTCTACTGGTAGAGAGTGGAGAGCTCAGAACCGGCTTGAGGTGGTCCTGCATACGGAGGGTAAGGCACATTCGACCGCCTGGTCTGAGTCCTTCCTCTACTGGTAGAGAGTGGCGAGCTCAGAGCCGGCTTGAGGTGGTCCTGCATACGGAGGGTAAGGCACATTCGACCGCCTGGTCTGAGTCCTTCCTCTACTGGTAGAGAGTGGAGAGCTCAGAGCCGGCTTGAGGTGGTCCTGCATACGGAGGGTAAGGCACATTCGACCGCCTGGTCTGAGTCCTTCCTCTACTGGTAGAGAGTGTAGAGCTCAGAGCTGGCTTGAGGCTATACTGCTTACGGAGGGTAAGGCACATTCGACCGCCTGGTCTGAGTCCTTCCTCTACTGGTAGAGAGTGGAGAGCTCAGAGCCGGCTTGAGGTGGTCCTGCATACGGAGGGTAAGGCACATTCGACCGCCTGGTCTGAGTCCTTCCTCTACTGGTAGAGAGTGGAGAGCTCAGAACCGGCTTGAGGTGGTCCTGCATACGGAGGGTAAGGCACATTCGACCGCCTGGTCTGAGTCCTTCCTCTACTGGTAGAGAGTGGAGGGCTCAGAGCCGGCTTGAGGTGGTCCTGCATACGGAGGGTAAGGCACATTCGACCGCCTGGTCTGAGTCCTTCCTCTACCGGTAGAGAGTGGAGAGCTCAGAGCCGGCTTGAGGTGGTCATGCTTATGGAGGGTAAGGCACATTCGACCGCCTGGTCTGAGTCCTTCCTCTACTGGTAGAGCGTGGAGAGCTGAGAGCCGGCTTGAGGTGGTCATGCATACGGAGGGTAAGGCACACTCGACCGCCTGGTCTGAGTCCTTCCTCTACTGGTAGAGAGTGGAGAGCTCAGAACCGGCTTGAGGTGGTCCTGCATACGGAGGGTAAGGCACATTCGACCGCCTGGTCTGAGTCCTTCCTCTACTGGTAGAGAGTGGCGAGCTCAGAGCCGGCTTGAGGTGGTCCTGCATACGGAGGGTAAGGCACATTCGACCGCCTGGTCTGAGTCCTTCCTCTACTGGTAGAGAGTGGAGAGCTCAGAGCCGGCTTGAGGTGGTCCTGCATACGGAGGGTAAGGCACATTCGACCGCCTGGTCTGAGTCCTTCCTCTACTGGTAGAGAGTGGAGAGCTCAGAGCCGGCTTGAGGTGGTCATGCTTACGGAGGGTAAGGCACATTCGACCGCCTGGTCTGAGTCCTTCCTCTACTGGTAGAGAGTGGAGAGCTCAGAGCCGGCTTGAGGTGGTCATGCTTACGGAGGGTAAGGCACATTCGACCGCCTGGTCTGAGTCCTTCCACTACTGGTAGAGAGTGGAGAGCTCAGAGCCGGCTTGAGGTGGTCCTGCATACGGAGGGTAAGGCACATTCGACCGGCTGATCTTGTAGTGTCTGCAGCTGAACAGATACTCATGACACTACAATAGTCAGACGGACAAGACAGGCGCTGGTCGGCTCCACCGGGTGGTCGGCTCCACCGGGTGGTCAGTTTGGAGTAATGAGAGTACTCTGCGGAGTAGGGGCGGCTGGTGATTGACCCCTTTGTCCCCAGGATTGACTTGTGGCATGAAGGCCAGCGCAGGCTCAGTGTACCTCAGGTTCTAGCTTGAGGGGTACGGTGGGGGAGGGTCCTGAGACCTGGAGACCAGTATCAGAGTAGTGAGGGAGGTGTACTATGTGTTGGTCTCTGAAAACCAAGGACCTCATTTATGGGTTTTGGCATAGGGCAGCACCGCAGGTCAGCTTTCTGCGCTGCCCTATGCCAAGTGAAAGGGCAGGAATGCGCCGTATTTATGCAATACGATGCATTCCTGTCCTTCTCCCCGGTGCTGGCGCTGTTTCAGCTGCCTAGTGTCAATGTAGGTGCCGTGCCTGTGTTGTAGTCACAATTGTTTCTGTGCAGGAAGGAGCACCTTCTTGCACACAAACAATCCTGAGAGGCGTTTTCCTCTTCAGCACACATAGAAAGAGGAAAAAACGAGGCGAAATAAAGATACTTTTCCTCGTTACGCCTCACCTCGGGAGGCGTAAGGATTTGGTGTTTCCCTGGTAAATTTGGGGAAGTGTTAAAATCCATAGCGGTTGCGTGGGAAAACCCACTGCCACGCCCATGTAATGCCTCCCAAGCGCAGCGTAAGGCAATGCAGTGCTTTGCGCTGCCTTGTCTTACTCCATATCTATGAGCCCAGGCAAAGCCACACATAGTGGCTTTGCGTGGCCTCATAGATGTGAGTTTGTGATTGCGTCACAAAAAGTGAAGCGTTCCATGGGCGTTGCGGTGGGATTTGCCACGCAACACCCATGGGTTTTGACACAGTCCCAGATTTACAAGGATCTGTAAACCTAGGAATGCATCAGAACTGTGCACCTCCCCAGGGCAGGCGCAACGAGGAGAAATATATGTATTTCTCCTCGTTTATTCCTATTTCCATGTGGGAAACGCCTCCGTGGATTATTTCTGTGTAGGAAGGTGTCCCTACCTGCACAAAAACAATCCTGCCAACAATGCAGACACCCTTGTAGCATGGTGCAAGGGTGCCTGCACTGGCGCTAGGCACCAAATTGTGTGCCGGCGCTGACTGAAAGGACAGGAATGCACCGTATCTTGTAAATACAACGCATTCCTGCGTATCGTTTTGCCGCACGGAAGCGCAGCAAAAAACTTGCAGCGCTGCCCTACGCCAATTTATTGTAAAAGAGGCCCAACGTTTACTGAAACTTTGGTAACAGAAAACA
Source organism: Calotriton arnoldi (assembly GCA_963921515.1). Lineage (NCBI taxonomy): Eukaryota > Metazoa > Chordata > Amphibia > Caudata > Salamandridae > Calotriton > Calotriton arnoldi. The sequence goes on from CAWUFW010000725.1 coordinate 2,837,787, forward strand.
TGCAGTACATTTTACAATATAAACAAGTGAGTGGCAGAGCAAGAGAGAAGATTGGAGCAGAGTATCCTGACATAAGTATTACTCTTCCCACCTGTGTTAAACACCACGCATCCCCCACGTTTGTTCGATCTCTTTTGTAGGTACATTTTCGATTGAAATGTTGTTCCTTCCAAACAAATACAAACAGAAATAAATAAACGGACTGGGGGTTTGCTTTCACCTTGGTGGAGTGCGCTGCCTGGCGGTGCTTCTATCATACCCAGGCCTGTCAGATAATCGGATGCGCCCAGAATCACATGGTTTTCACTCACTGCCATAGCCGGGATTTGTGCCTAGAGTGGGTGCCATGAAATTGGGTAATAGTAACATGTTATTTCCAGCCCTTAGAAACTGCAGGAGTGCGGTATGAAGCACTATACACAAAAGCATTGTTTATGTGAACAGAGAAGCACACCCCTGTGTGTGGATGTGGGGGGGCCACAGGAAGTACAATGATGCACTGCCCAGTCCTTGATGACGTCACTGTCAATGGAGTCAGAGGCCAGGCTCGACACAGGGAACACATGATTTCACAAAGAAAGACACACATCTCTGGCAGAAGCCATCAGGGGCATTGTCGATCTGGGTACGTTATTTACAAACAACACAATTCGTCGAGTTCAGCTCCTCCTTTCAACAGAAGAGGCAGATTGCTTCCCTCGACAACAATGTTGCCATGGCACTGCTTGACCCTGGGGGTGAGGTTATCACCCCCTCCCCCTGGAGTTCGATTGTTATTTTATGTATTGCATTAAACCCCCCCTCCTCTGTTTGCACCTCTGCAGATGATAGACTGGTCTGAATGAAAGTTAGATGTGACTGGCCCCATGACAGGGGGGTGGGGGGAGGGATTATGTTGGGCCTCGGGGGAGATTCGGTAACTGAGTTACGAAGAAAGTGAACATCTCACACAAAGGGCTCTATACAGGGACAGACTTGCGCCCACGCTGAACGTGCACTGTGTCATCACACACACTATGGTTAGACACTTCAGGGCTTATTTACAAACCCCTTGCGTCGCCGGTGCGTCACTTTTAATATGGGAGAAAGTGACGTACCGGCGGCAAGGGGCTTGTAAATAAGCCCCTTTGGGCCTCATTTCCAAGAAAGTGGCGCAGCGCGGCACCGCAAGCCCTTTGGCTGCGCCACGCTGCAGCACTTTTCAGAGCACAGGAATGAGGCACATTTACAATGATATGTCGCATCCCTGTGCCTTTCCCTGAGCTGGTGCACAATTGGCGGCCATGTGACGACTCAGGCACCCTTGCACCATGGTGCAAGGGTGCCTGCGTCATGGGGATGATCGTTTATGTGCAGGAAGGGTTCCCTTCCTGCACATAAACAAACTGAAATGGCGATTTTCAACTTCTATGTGTGCTGGATTAGCACACATAGAACTTGTAAAATGTAATTTTTTTAAATGATTGTTTATGTGCAGGGAGGAACACCTTCCTGTACATAAACAATCACCAGATGTGATTTCCTCGTTCTACGTGTGCTGCAGAATGCAGCACACATAGAAAGAGGTAGAAACGAGGAGAAATGAATACATTTTTCCTCGTTGCACCTCCCTATGCCTCCCCTGGGGAGGCGTAGCATTCAGACACATTTCCAGATTTACGATTTGTTGTAAATCTGGAAATGTGTCAGGTTCCCTGGGTGTTGCGTGGGAACACCCACAGCAACACCCATGGAACGCCCCTTTCACGCAAAGTGCTGCGTGCAATAGGGCCATATTTTGGGGGCGTGACCAGCAGCCGGAGAAGATGGCCGCATACTAACGCGGCTCCGGCCTCCTTCGCTCCTTTAATATAAATATCCGTCACAGATCTGTGCTAACTGGGCAACACTGAAGCACCGAAACGAGAGCGAGCGGCACACAGACGATCCGGACGACGATCAGCTGCAGACGGGGCTATCTGATGCCCGCGCAGAGAAAGGCCTGTGAACACCTGCAAGCCTCAGAGAGCCGTGGGCACGCGCTCGACGAGGAGGAGCGGGTCCGGCGGCACAGGTATAGAAAACGCGGCAAAAGTGAACCGGGGGACAGCCGCACCTCAAAGACACTGTGGGCCCCGCAGCGACCAGGGCGAGAGGCCAGAAGCGGCTTAATAGGCCTACCGAGAGCTAAAAGAGGCAAAGGGGAAGAAGGGGTGGGACCACCGGCTGGGCCTGCGCTGACGCCAGCGATCGGTGAGGAGCATGGGGGCCCCTGGACCGGGTGGTGCTGTTTCATGCCTACGGACCGGGGCGGGAGGCAAACTACTGAGGCGGCCGGAAAAAGGGAGGTGTGTTGCGGCGCCATTGTGGACCAGTGCCATGGAGGGCGCGTGAGGCCTATATAGACCTGCAGTACTGTTCCGCGTGGAGCGGCCCTATAAACAAGCACCAGAGACCAAAAGGGCAATATCAAGTAGGACAGAGGCCAACACGCAGGGGAAGGTATATCCGGCTGCACCGATTAGTAGAGCGTGGTACCTCCTGTGCAAGAAACTGTGAACCTGCCTGTTAGAGAAGGGTACCACGGGCTTGGTGCATTATAGAAGGGTGCAAGAGACAAGACAGCGGGGGCAGACGGTGGAACCCGACTGTGGCATAGATACGTAGTGAACCCCTGGTGCCATTGGGCCGTAGTCGTGTGGCAAGTCTGGGCCTCGAAGGCGTAATTGATATAGGCACTAACTGGCAAGACTTATAAGTGGATAAGGGGGGAAATCGACAGGCCGCGGGGGTGAACCCTGGCAGGCGGCGGTGAGTACCCTGAGCACTTTCACGCAACTTTATTGAGGTGCCTCGGTCCAGCGCAACCATGTCGACCAGCAAGGGCGGGCGTGGCGCGCACCAATCCAAACATGATCAATTCTCATGGCAAAAGGCGCAAGAAGGGGCAGCGGGGCCGGTAGACCCAGTGCAGGAGGAACCGCCGAAACAGACCGACAAGGAATCCCCTACTCTGCAGGACATAATGGCAGCCATTAATAGTGTACGCACATCTCTAGAGGGGCGGTTGGACTCTGTGTCCACGGATATCTCCCTGCTAAGGGCGGACCTGAGGAAAATGGATACATGGGTTAAAGAGTTGGAGGACGTGGCCCGGGTCTGGCCTCCGACACGACAAACTTGAAGAAGCAAGTCTCTGACTTGCAAGCTATCAGTGAGGGGTTGGCTTCGCAACTCGACGATTATGAGGGCAGATCAAGGAGGAACAACCTTAGGATTTTGGGAGTACCGGAACGAGCGGAGGGTCCAGCTGCCGACCTTTTTGTGGAGGAGCTCATCACAAAGCCTCTGAAACCCCTCAGCCTCTCTAATAACTTCTCAATAGAGCGGGCTCATCGGATACCGGGAGGCAGACCTAAGCCGGAAGCCCCCCTAGACCAATCCTGGCTCAAGTGTTTTATTTCAGAGATAGTGACATTATCCTCCAAACTACCCACAAGGCACCACCTCTCAAGTACGAGAACAGCACAATAACTTTCTTCCCAGGCTTCACAGTTAAGGTTCAGTAAATGAGGCGCAGTTTTCTGGAAGTCAAAAAAGCCCTTAGGGAAAAGGAGCTAAAATACGCAATACTGTTTCCAGCAAAGCTCAGAGTCGAGGCAGAAGGCAAGAGCTGGTTCCTTACCGAGCCGGGAGAGGCATGGGACTGGCTAGAAGGATGGCGAAGAGTGGGACGCCGAGACAACCCTGACTGGAGAGAACAGCGACAAGGGAAAATCCAGCAGAGAAAGGAACCGAATCATGAGGAGGAAAACCTTGATAATGAACAACGCAGCAAGTGAAACGTTATGATGTAGCTATGGCGGGGGCGTGCTACCCTCCCTAAACACCCGGGACCACTCAGAGACCTTCTACTGATGATGCCACACAAACTCTGGGAACGTAGTAACTGCCTCATTGGTGTGACGAATCTGGGTCGGCGATGGGGGAGCAATGCGGCGACACGGGATGAGATGGCACCGGTGAAAATGCTGAGGCCGTGACGCTAAGTATACCACAATCTACATACAGCTCCTTATTGCAACAAACTGCCCAGTTGGTACAAATAAGAGGGCGGAGGGGGGGACTGGCACATTACTCCTCTAAATCAGGGTTGGGTGGGCGACAGGCACTCTGCTAAGTTGGGGAGGCAGGAAATGTATATTCCGTCATGCAGGGAGGGAGGGAGGGGGAGGGAAACTGTTCTCAGGGGGGGGGGGAGTTGTAGCATAGTTTGTTATATTATAGTATTCTTCTTGCAACATTATAATTCACACACGACACGTCAGGGATCTCACTAGGTACCGAAGACTATTGATTTGCACATGCAGCACAAGGCACAAACCAATCGACCCCTTACGCCCGGTGGGGCCACCGCAAGTACTTCACGCAATGGCCGCACAGGAGACCCTTAGCGAAACACTGGGTACTCATTTGCCAGTGGCCGGGGAGGGGACAGAAACATCGTTCCACATATTGTCATGGAACGTCAATGGTCTGGGGGACAAACTCAAAAGAGCGATAGTGCTCCAATATATCAAAAGGCTAACCCCAGACGTAATACTGCTTCAGGAAACCCACCTGGTTGGAAACACCTGTGCGGCGCTTAATAGATGGGGGTATAGACTTATCACACACTCAGGGTTCACCTCAGGTTCCAGGGTGGCGGGGATCATGGTACGGGGCTCATTGCCCTTCACCACTGAGAAAAGATACGCACTGACATGGAGGGCCGATTTGCAGGAGTAACGGGCTTCAGGAAAGGTAAAAGGATTAACCTATTATCGGCCTATGTTCCCCCAGCACTTCATAATGTGGCACTGCCAGACTTAAATAAGATGATTTTAGATCTCCCGGAAGGTGCTTTAGTGGTGGGGGCGATCTCAATATGACCCTTGACGACCGAAAAGATAGGCTCCGCCAAGAGCTACTTTGCGCACCCACAATATAATGGCGGAGTTCGTGACCACGCTTGGCCTCGTGTACGTGTGGCGAGAAACTCATCCAGAGGCGAAACAGTTTACGTTCCACTCAGGGGCACATAACTGCCTGTCGCAAATAGACCATATCTTGACCGTCACACAGGATAAACAGTATTTCACATACGTCAAACATTTAGCCAGGGGAATCTTGGATCACGCACCATTGTGGGCAAAATTCAGCCTTGGTAAGAGATCTTACGCGTAGATCCCTATCAATTAGCCCTTGGTCCTTCAATATACCAACCATTAAGGATGGCATTATTAAAGCGACAGACTACTATTTAAAAGAAAATGTAGGGTCGGTCAGGTCTTCTCAGACTATTTGGGAGGCATATAAGGTAGTGCTTAAAGGGCAAGCACTCTCCCTAATGGCCGTACATGGGAAAGAGAAAAGGGCTCAGCTAGAGACCCTGGAGCGACATATATTGGCGCTGGAGCAGTCCCCCACTCCCCTGCAGGAAGAAACCAGGCATGCCCTAGAGATAAAACGACGGGAATATAAGAATCTGGTGACAGAGACGGCCAGAGGGAAACTTCGCGCGACACAACACAGAATCTACGAACTAGGAGACAGAGCGGGCAAGCTATTGGTATGGCTTGACAAAAAAGAGAAGGCAGACAGATGGGTTATGACAATTCGGGGAGCGGAGGGGAATTGACTTCGAGACCCACAAGAAATCGCAGAGGCGTTTGCAGCCCATTATGCGCAGCTTTATGACCCAGAAGCAACAGGGACAATTGAAGACACCAGGGAACTGTTGGCAGACGTCGAAATTCGGGCCCTTTCAATTGCAGACAGGGACTCGCTTGAAGAAGATCTCACAGCAGAGGTAACAGATGCAGCCATTAGTCGTATACAGTCAGGTAAGTCTATGGGGCCCAACGGCATTCCAATTGAACTCTTCAAGGTGACGGCCACTAAGGTGGCGCCGCACCTCCTCAGTATGTACGAAGAAAGCCGGCAGGGAGGTTTACTTCAGCGGGATCAAAGACTAGCATCGATTGTTGTAATACATAAGAAGGGCAAGCCAGTAGAGGATTGCTCCTCGTACAGACCAATCTCCCTCCTCAACGTAGAAGTCAAAATCACGGCAAAGGTCCTGGCCCGGCGGTTGATCCCGGCAGTTGATCCCGGCGGTGACCAAACTTGTGCATCCGGATCAGTCCGGTTTTATGCTTGGACGTAACACAGCACTTAATCTGCGGCGGCTAAACGCAGTCCTGGGGCGTAGGGAATCTATCCAGGAAGAAGCGGCTATACTGTCGCTAAATGCATGAATGGCCTTCGATACAGTCGAGTGGCCATACATGTTTGCAGTCCTAGAGCGAATGGGTCTGGGGGAAGTTCATTGATTGGCTCCGGCTGTTATATACTGCACCCCTGGCCCAAGTGATAGTGAATGGGTGAGTTTCATATAGTTTTCCATTGAACCGGGGTACGAGACAGGCCTGCCCACTGTCTCCGTTTTTCTTCGCCATGATTCTGGAGCCATTGGCAAGTTGGATATGGGGCGACCCAATTATTCGTGGACTACGTTGGACAGAAGGGCACGAGGACAGAATTTCGCTCTATGCAGACGTGCTGCTGTATGTGGCGTCGCCACGGTCCTCTATAGACAGGATACTCCAGATATGCTCCACATTTGGGCGAACGTCAGGGTACACCATCAACTGGTCCAAGTCGGTGGTGTTCCTCTTGCGGGGGCCTGCCCCTGTCCTGCCGACTGACTGCGAGGCAAAGATTGAAGAGGAAGGATTTACATATTTAGGAATCTATGTCACTACCCAAGAGGACTTTTTTTACGAGCGCAATCTCCTGGCCCCGTTGACTCGGCTTAGGGGAGACGTGCGACACTGGCGTGCTTTGCCGCTGTCCCTAATGTGTAGAGCGGCATTATTCAAAATGATGGCACTGCCGCGATTCCTATATGCTCTGCAGAATACGCCCTATGCAGTCCCTGAGGCGTACTTCGGAGCCATAGATGGGGAAATTTGGGGCCTGCTCTGGGACGGGAAGCCACCTCGAATATCAACACATAAACTCTTCAGGGGCTAGTATGATGGAGGAATAGCGCTGCCCAATGTCCGAGCATATTAGTGGGCCTCTCAACTGAATGTCACAAATAAATGGGTACACCGAGAGCAGAGTAATCCGTTGTATCACATAGACGAGTGGCTGATGGGGGTCAGGGGTTACAGGGAAGCCCTAAATGCAAACCCCAAAAAGCAGACACTAACAGGGCCTACGGCACAAATGGTCGCCATTTGGCATAAGGCCACCAAATACCTTGGATGGGGGGACAGGGTGCCGCTTGCCACGCCCCTTTGGTGGGCAGAGAGTCTGGGTAAGTTGGGCCTCTATCAGGGGTTTGACAAATGGGACACTATTGGCATATCACAGGTTGGGGATCTGTGGGTTAAGGGGAAACTGATAACATTCTCGGAACTACAGAAAGAGTACGAACTCTCTGACAAATAACTTTTTAGATATTCCCAAATACAGCATGCCCTCATGGGAGCGTGTCCCGAGAGAGTGGGGGATGTACCAGAGGCATCACCACTAGAGGACAGACTCCTTACCGACCGCCTACAGTCTAAAGCTATATCCCTAACATACAATAAAATCATCAATAAACTGCCTGACCCGCTTCTCACCCTTCATGGGCGTTGGCGGGCGGATCTAGGTCTTTTGGAAGACTGGAGGGAGGCGCTTGCATCGACCCGGGAAGTGGCAAACTCATCACGACTGTGCCTCATACAGTTAAAGATATTACACAGATCATATATCACGTGCACCACACTGGTCAAAATGGGTAAGACAGATGATGCCGGGAGTAAAAGGGGCTGTGGTCAGGTAGGCACGTTCTTTCACACGATCTGGGAGTGTCACCTGATCCAGTCATATTGGGGAAAAATAATCAAGTGTATGTCAGATGCCGGGGGTGGAGTCATCTCGGTATCCCCGAAACTGTGCTTATTGAATATTTGGGAGGCAACCGACATGAATCAAACTGAACAACTTTGGACTACTATGGGCCTCATGACTGCTAAACGTAATATCGCCCAGAGATGGGGGGTGGCAGAGACGCCTACCCTAAAAGCCAGGGAGCGAGATATGGACTGGTGCATGGTCGGGGAAGTAGAAGTCTATAAGAATAGAGGGTGCCCTCGGAAATGTGACAAGTTGTGGGGCAAGTGAAATTCATTCAGGGGGAATATTTGCAATCCGCCCAATGTGGGAGGTGCCAACACTCAGGCAACGAACGGTGGGAGGAGGAGTCAAGACGAGATGGACAGTGAGACTCCTAATGTATGAGTGTACAAGATGTCTTGGTGGCTGTAACCATTTGCTTTATACTGTAAGTCGTGTCTACGCATTATTGATGTCATGTTGTGATGTTATGTTCAATAAACAGAATATTAAAAAAATTAAAGGGGCCATATTTACCAGGACAGCTAAAGCCATGCAGGGTGACGCACTCGCAGCGCAAGGGGCTTGTAAATAAGCCCCTTTGTCCTTGTATTTATAGTTGCTCGATGAAGGGCAGATGAGCCCCCTGTCTTCCATTTGTCTAAATCAAAATAGAAGTTACATATGGAGAAGGGACTAATAAACGGATCGGGGAATCTGATTCTGATACATTTTGGTGGGTTCTACTTGAAACTCTCAACTTCTTAGTTATGATATATGCCTCTTCTGCAACCCCCCTTTTCTAAGTGAGGTATGGACATGGTTAGGATGTTTGACTCAGTGTTGTCGTTTATCTCTGATACTAGACTGAAGGTTCAAGGAAGAACTTAGTCAAAAAAATCCAAAAGATTACGTGCACCATAGAACGCAAGGGCATCATTGTCATCATGAAAAAAGAGGGATGCCATCCAATCGAGCAAAGCGAATGAACATTCATTCTCTTCGTAATCCAATGCAAACAGCAGCAGAATAGGGCAACTTGCGTGATATTCGATGAAACTTTCCTGCAAGAGGCGCTCCAACACTCCAAGTGCAGCCGCTAGCATCATTCGGGCATCACCAGAACAGTCCTGGTCATGGGCCTGCAAGGGACCCACCAACAGATCATAATCTGGGTCAGTGCCTGATGTAGTGGAGAGGCAGATATCCAAGGCCCAGTAGAACGGGCACCGTCGACAGTAGAACACAGGTTGCACGCAAGTAAAGTAAGCGAAACGAAAGGTAAGCCTATAGCTCACACTTAGCGTGGCCAATGGCAAGCATCCAAAAAGTTGATGTAGTCGTTCACGGTAAAGTCGCAATATGCCTGGTCTGAGCAGAACCACAGGATGGACATCCATTGCGTAACAGGAGCAGAAGTACCAACATTCCACATGTCAATAATAGGATAAGTGGAAAACCACAGAAGACGCTGGAAAAAATAGAATGTATAAAGGCCGGTATTACTCCAAAAATAGTCTGGAAAGATGTAACAAGGCCAGAGCCTACGAGTTTAAAAAAATGTGCAAGGCCTTTAGTATCAGACGCATTAAAGATTTGGTGAATCAGTTCCCCAAAATGTAGTGGGAGATTCGTAGTCAGCAGTGACTGAATTTCACTAGACGTTCTAGCCACCTGCAATTCGTAAGGTCTCTCGAGCCGAAGTGAGAGCGACCTCTTGTTGAAACAATAGCGCTTTGAGTCTGCTTAGTTTATTGAAGTCTGTTTTCAAAGTGGGAATGGAAGGCCACAGCGAGCTATCTACAATCCCATGCGGGGGAGGAAAAAGAATATTGCTGCAACAAGTAACTCTTTCGGAAACCGTAACTATATACAGATTCCCTGCCCGTAACCCGCAGCAGTTGTGGTTATTTAGGATAAGATAACTACCGTTAGAAAGCAATGTGAGTGTGGGAATTATTGAGGGAACTGGTGTTCCTTTTAGAAAACAGGCTAAATTAGGCGCTGATACATTGCAAGCGCCGTGCAGCTGAACTTGTGTACAAACTAAAGCGTGTCCCACTGTAGAATCACAGTCCTCCCCTGTCAGGAAAACCTCTTTATTGTCACGCAAACAGTGAAACGTAAACAGTAAGACCACATTTCATGCAGAAAAGTACTACCCAGGGGTTCAAACCTCCCGATAGGAAAATGTCTCATACATGCACTAAATTGAAAGAGGGAAATGGGTAAAGAAATAACCCATGTATTAACCATACTGAGGAATCAGTCTCCGCTATAGAAAATGGTAGTTGTTCTAACTTCTCAATATGTAACAAGGTGTATGTGGAATCTTTCATTGACATAAGCTTTTGTTTATCGGTCAAGTTAAACGGTAAAAACAGGGCAGTTGTGTTCAAATAATCCCAAGGCACTTTCCCATTTTTCAATGTTTGCAAAGTCCAGCCAAATTGCATTACAGAACGCAACTGATTTTGACCAGGATACAAAACAGATGCATCATTCTGTACAATGTCAATAACAGACGAAACAATATTGTCCAAAGTGTAAATACGAGAAGACAGAGTATTTATGCTGTTGTCTACTACATCCCAAACTTTACACAGGTTATCCTGATCAATTTGGCGCAATCTGAAAGCAGCCTCCGCTTGAGACAGCTTCCAGATTTTGTTATATGCTGCATATGCAAATCGCCTTGGACGAGGAGACCGTGTCCGAAAAGGAAATCTGATAAATCAATGTCACCATTGAAACGTGAGAGATGTTGTTTCACAGATGATAACGATGACTGTCCCAACCACTGTTGACACAATTTACCCACAGAATATGTAGTAACTGTATGTGATTGTGGAAAGCAAGGGTCGGGTCTACTGAGCATAAACACCCCCTCGTTGAATTTGAAAAACGCAGCTGGCAAGCATTAGTACTGAGCGGCCAAATTAACCATCCCAAGGGTGCGAAAGTGGTTGAATTGAGGGTACCATTGTGGACCATATTTTGTGAGTCCTCCAGAGAACAATTTGTATATTGTTGCAAGTCGTCATAAGCTGCTAATGAAGGAAACAAGGGAAAATGTTCATTCTTAGCAGTAGCTAAACCAAAACATGTAGTTTGTTGCACTGTCTGATTCAAAAATAACATTTGTGACGGTATCAAACACGCACGATGCAATGATTCAGTTCCCTGCACCCGCCAATTTTTGGTACCCCAAATTGATTTCAAATCAATCGTCTCTTTCCAATAATCATAACCTTTCAAGGATAAATCGGTTATGAAAGTTGAAGAATATACCAATTTAGTATGGGTGAGCATGAATTTCGTGTGTGGTTGCGCACTCAATTTATAATAATATGATCTTGGGTCCGATATATTATATCCCGAAAAGTAGACAAACTTATTTTTCTGTGTCTGTGAGCTACCTTGAAATGGGGCAGAACAATGTTCTCATTGTGTATAATTAACCTGACTACGTACTGTGTTAGATTTATGCAAAAAATGATGACCATAATGTTGAAAACAGAATAAATCAGCATAATTGGCAGAATTCAAATACAAATCCTCAGTTTCAAAAGCAGTGTAATATTTTAAATCTGAAAATAACGAATGTACGGCATTAACATCCCAGTCGTCGGAATACAGTCCAGGTGTGATGATATCACTTAATGAAACACGAAAGACGTATGCATTCTAATCGTCTCTGTCGGGCCGTATATATTTCTTATTGAACCTTATCACAAACAATGCCATCCACTACTGGCACCGCCAAAATGTTAACATGGGATTGATCCCTTTTCATCATATGAGATGAGGTGTGTGGAGCCAAAACACCATCAACCAAATGTACATTAGAATGGTCAGGTAAATAATGACCATTAATCAAAAGGAAAAAGACAGTTACAAACCCAATCCACATAAATAGAAACACCGTTGTAAGAACCATCCAAATGTAGGTCCAAGGATGACCCAGATAAACTCTGTGAAACCAGCAAAAGAAAATGGAAAATCGACTGGGGGGATCCTCCGTAGTTGAATTTGATGAAGAAGACGAGGAAGGCAAAGAAAAGTTGTCTCTGTCCATGTAATAACCCACAGTTCCTAGTCGATACAAAGGTGGACGTTAAAAGATGATTGGAGCGCACATGTAGGAATGTCCACAGTGAGCTCCATTGACGGCGAGTCATTATTTCGAGGTGTAGCCGTCGATGTTGAGGACAAAACAGGCAGCACATCAATTGAGGTTTCCACTTCACGCTTCTGGTGTACAGTAGTTGTCGTCAAAGACCTCACAGGAAGTGAGACATCTCTCCGTGGGACGGGTTTGGGCATACTATTCAGTATCGGCCAAATGGTGCAACTTGACATGTTCAATGGAAATGTAGCGATTCTCCTTGCGTCCAGGCAGTGGAGGCAAAATCACAGTTCGAGTGCCCTTCAATCCAAGAATTGGGACTGGTGCACGGTACGAGGGACCAAATTCTTTTTTGTTCTCTATCGTCTCCCGGACCAGATCTCCAATTTGGGGAAGCCACCCAGTGACTGGGATCAGCACCGCTGTGTCTTCGGACGAGTGCAACACAGCTCTAGCAAGAGTGCCTCAAGTTTTTTGTAGATCCTGTAACATAGTATAATGGTTATCTACGTCAAATGTTGTGGCAGCCACAATGTCTAGACCGTCAAGGTCTGGCAAAAACATTTTGATGCCAAAGATCATATTCTATGGGGTCCGCCCACCCAGAGATCTTCTTGGGAGAATATTTAGAGCACGTTGAACCCCATACAAATGAGTAAGCCAACCCCTGCCAGTACCTATGACTCTAGCTGTCAAAGATTGCTTTAAGTCACGGCTCATTCGTTCCACTATAGAATTGCCCGCAGGCCTGTATGGAGACGAAAACTGCAATACCACCCCCAGCAACCTCATTGCATCCTTGTAAGCCTTAGAGGCAAATCCAGGACCTTAGTCAGAGTGGAAGGTGCCACAGGCAAATGTTCCGATAAAGACACGCAAATCTCTAATGACATTTCGAGCGTCAGCACTACATTACGGCCAAACCCAAAGAAATCTAGTGCACGAATCCACTGCAACTAGAATATGTTTATAGGCAGTGTCTGATGTCAAAGGACCGCAGTGATCAAGTTAAATACATCCAAATGGTTGGTTTGAAATGTATAGCTGCGTGTGTGGTGGACCTGTAACCGTGGAAGGTTTAATCTGTTGACAAATGTCACAAGAAAGAACATAATGACGAGTTTGTCGATATAGACCACGCCACCAATAACGTTGCTGCAAAAGAGACACTGTCGCTGAAACTCCAGCATGAGCAGAAGCCATGCCTTCATGCGCGGCCATTATCAAAGGAAGCCTGCGGTCCTCGTTGGGAATCAGCCGATCCCCAACGGACGGAATAGAAGCAAAAGGAACCTGTTCCGGTGATAAATGATAAGAATATTTAGACGGGAAACCTTGTGGGAACGCCGTCCCATCCCTTGTAGCAGCTATAGCTGCCAGGATTTCATTATCAATTTTAGTCATGGACCTTGTAAATGCCGCTACTGAACACATGGCTACCGCAGATTTGGCTGCTTTGTCAGCCAAAGAATTACCGACAGCATGTGTTCCCACATGCTGATGGCCAAGAGTATATATAACATGTGGGAGCGGCAAGCTTTCCTTAAGAGCTGCCACCCAAACCCAAAGCGTTTTATGCTTGATTGCGCTACCTTTAGAGTCTTGATAATTGTTTTGAGACCAAAAGAATAGATTGTCATTAAAGGACTGTACACAATAGAAAGAATTGCACACTATAAGTGTAGGTACATCTGGATCCGCGAATTCGAGGGCCAATACTAAAGCCCGCAGCTTGGCCAACTGAGCTGTGCAGTCACCAAGGGACTGTGTGTTGACCAAGGAAGACTTAAACACACCGTCAACCATAGAGCCCGCCACAATAGCACAGGTGGCCGAGTAAGCGTGTTTGGAACCAACGGCCGGCTGCGCAGATCCGTCGGTGTAAACTATACATTTGTATTGGTCAAGAGGAAGCAAAAACTGCAGCTCAGGATGAACCTGTTCGTACTGTAAATACTCCTGTGTCTGCAAGGATGGGTCAAAGATGAAAGTGACATCAGCCGATGTCAAAGAACTTGCCCATTGAATCCAACGCGGGTGTAAGGCTTTAGAATTCGGTACGCTCGCCTTTGTGACCGCTTCCAGAGTAGGCACAAGCAATACCATAAGAATGCGGTTTCCCTGTGCCAAAGAGCGATCCTTCAGGATTGCCATCTGTACTGCTGTAAGAATTTTCTCAACAGGTGGAAAACGCATCTTGGCTGAGGTGTACAAATGTGATTTGTAGGCATTGGGGACCGTATCTCCCTCATTGAACGTCAGGTAAGTGAAACCCACTGTACCCGGTACAATCCGTATGACTAAGTTAGTTGTGTTGTCACGAGTTAACAAGAAGTTGGTCGCAAGCAGATCAGACTGCTAGGACCGAAGAATTTCTGTATGTTCCGGAAGCCAGCTGGAAGATGAAAAAGAGGGTTGTATCAATGCGTAAAGCGGTTTAATATGCTGAGCATAATCAGGAATGTATGTCCTCCTGAAATTCAAAAAACCCAGCAAAGATTGTAACTTCTTAAGAGTGGAAGGAGGGTGTAATTGAGCACATTTTTCCAGAAAGTGGGGGGCTAACCCCCTCCCTTCATTGTTGAGTTCGTAACCCAAAAAGAGAACCGCCAAATAGGCGATAGGCGACTTAGCAAAATTAAACTTGTACCCTAAGTCTGCAAAGGACAAGATGATGTGGTCAACACGCACCAGATGCGGTATCAATTCGTCATCAGTCAAATAAATGTCGTCGACGTAAGAGAAAGCATCAGGATCTATGTCGTGTAAAAGTGACACAACATGCGCAGCAAACACACCAGGGCTATTCTTATAGCCCATAGGCAATCTTTTCAATCTTTTCTGATTGCCAACTGCAGTAAATGCGGTCCAGTCACGGCTCTCAGGAGCCAAATTGTGACTGTAAAATCCATTGGAAATGTCCAAAGTGGTTTTATACTTTTTACGGACAATATTGTTTATTAACGCAGAGCTGTGGGGGTTTTGTACAGCAAACGTGCAAACATGACTGTTCAAATTTCTATAATCCAAAACTATGCTATATGAACCGTCCGGTTTCGATATCGGAAACAGAGGATTATTCATTGATGAAACACAGGGTTCAATTACACCCTGATATTCCAACTGGGCCAAAATGTCACTAACGGACGCTTTCGCCTCGCGTTTAACCGGATACTGCGCCTGAGACTGCGGCATTGAACGCAATGGAGTCTCATGTGCCGGAGAATCTCTATCCCAGCACACCTGATTGCGATACACTGCCGGCGCTAGGGCTAAAGCCCATTCCGATGCATAAGCTTGTTTAGTCTCATCAGAGACGTAACTCGAAAAACTGGGAAGTATCACGTCCTCACCTCGTGAAGACGCTAAAACAAATGGGGGAGGCCAGTCCGCCTCCGCCAACAAAATGTCATAAGACGAGGTAAGGTTATCCCAAAAGATACCCTTAATTGTACGTTGTATATCACCTTCAATTTGGAGGACTATCTCATAAAGTCTATCAGGGGGTGCAACTCATGTATCAGTTGTTTCCACTGTAATAAACGTGTCAGTTGCTCTCGCCTCCAGACAAGGACGGAGAACCTCTCGTGCTATGGTAACTTCCGCTGCGCTGTCGAGGAGGGTCACAGCCCATCTCCAATCCAGGAGCAGGGTTCTCACCGTCTGAGGCATACATCGCTGTTAAAGCGGCAACTTTTTTCTTCTGAAACGGGGCACGATATGGCAGTTGTCCCTCCGGTTTGGGTTTTACGTCAAACTGGCTCGGTGGATCACGTCGTTGTTGCGTGGTCTCGCCTTCTCTACGATCATGACGTTCCCCTCCACCGGACGGTTGATCCGACGAGTCCTGCAAGGAACGAGGAGAACGGGGAACAGGAACCTGAAACATCTCTGGCGTCTTAAGCTTAGAGCGGCCACGCAAATCATACCTACGCTCTGAAGTATCCGGTGTTGGTGAACCAGCACGCGAACCTGGCTTCTGTTGTTGTGGTTGTTGCTGTTGTTTATTCTTGTTCCAATTCTTTTTAGGAAAGGATGGACGCCCCTCCTTTTCAGGAGGGGGTTTATTTTGCGGCTGATTAAAAGATTTATTCCCCAAATTATTACGCCCTAATGGTTTATACACCTTAGCAATAAACTTAGGCAATTTGCGTTGTTTATCAACATCTGCTAGTGCCTCAAGGCGCTGACTCACCTGCAAACTAACCGCATCTCCTTTTATATTGGCAAGGATCATGTCAGAGACTATAGGGAATACCCCAACCAGTCTCATCCCCAACTCCAGGGCGGCCTCCGCCCCGTGCTCCTCTTGAACTTTCTTAAGAACTGTCAGTAGCCCTGTCATGGAGGGGGTGCCAAAGCATAGAGAATACAGCGCCGCAAACACCTTCCCCCAGGTGGTGGAATCAGCCAAATTGGGAATAAGACCTTTTGGTAAACTCATTGTAAGGATTCTGTGTTTATCCAAAGGAGAAGTATTGGGAAATACAGCTTCGAGTTGCGCAAATCGTTCAGCTAACCAGAACGGCAATTCATCTCTATTTTGAGGACGCTTCCCCATCACTGAATTAATCATGATCGGGCTTATTACCATTCCTCCATGTCCTGGTTGCTGAGGAGGGGCCCCAGCCGGAGCCGCCTGGACCATGCGAGACACATATTTTTTCACGCTTCTGTGTATATGAACTAATGATTCATGCAATTGACGCAGCGCTGCGTGTGTAACACCACGATAATTTGGGTGTGGTGTAAAACCCGCCAAAACGGCCATGTGGCTCCGCCGACCGATAAAGGGCCTAAATAGACCATTGTAACAGGGTGAGGTAGGGTGCCATTAAACCAGATGGTGTGCTCCCAAACCGACAAAGGAACTTCAAGTGACCGATAAGGTCTATAATCCCGGGGAACCGCGGCATGTTCATATTCATGAAAGAAATTATCATTCCCATCCACCGCCGGGAAATTAACCCGAGAATAAAAAACCTTGAAGCAAAAAGCAGCGTTCGTTTCAACCACAAAGATAATGTCTGGCCCCGTAGCCGGGACTCCATGTTGAGTTAAATGAGCAGTCAATACCGCGTGATTATGAGCAGCGACAGCAATAGCCATTATCTATTACAGAGGAAAAGAATAAAAACGGTAGCACAACCCTGGGGTGTTAAAGACGAAAAATAAAACCTTTTTAAAATCCAAGCTTGAAAAACCTATATTCTCGAATACAGGAGGCAAATCCCTCGCACCGCGGACGTCTCCGGTAATTGGTGAGAGGGTATTGCGGACAAGCACAAGTGCTACTCAGGGGTCTCGCGAATAAGTACCAGACCAAACGTTGGTGGCGCCATGTTGCAGGGATTCTGCACATACACAGAACTATGCGCAGGATTATGGGACCTCGGTGTATAGGGGCTAAGCCTTCCTACCGCCTTAGTACCCACGAGCCCAGGACTGACTAGCTATAGTGTCTCACTTGCTCTCCTACTCACAAATAGAGAAACCAATGATTAGACACCCCAGAACACAACACTCCCAGATCTCTCAGGAATCGCGGTAACAAGACACACCTTTTCACTCACATTCTCGTACTTGTCCACAGTAAGATCTGACAGCAACATGAAAACACGTGCTCTAAAATGCAGTATACGAGCCACCACCAGCAGCAAAATGCATAATATCAGTTCAGTTAGCATTGCAGCAAGGCCATATATCATAAAGGGAGATATAATTTTATAAAGACAGTGGATAAAGGACTATAAGGCCTAACCACCCTCCCCTTGGTAAGCAGAAGTATTATTGTATGATAGAAGATCTCTGGGCTTTGTCAGCAGACCCCATACCTTAGACCATAGATGGTATTTCTACACCGTAGGTGTTGTTGCTCTTCTCCTGGAAAGGTCCCTCTCCAAGTGTGTGTTACCTAAACATGCATCCTCATATTATCAAAGTACGAGTCTCCAGCAAAAACAGTTGCATTGGTATGTTTTGTCTAAGTGCTAGGGCCTGACCAGAACAGAATAACAAGAGTCAGTGTTTATCGACCTTGCTCACTGTGTTCAGACTAAACTCCAGGAACAGGCAGAGAACGAGCACCGCAGAGAGTTCTCATGTGAAAGGCAAAAGCAGAGTCTTGCAAAATAAAGACATGTAGTGTCGGGCGCAAAAGCAGCATCATGGCTACCGAGTCAGGCTAACTTAAAGATGTCGATAATGTCTCTAGTAACCACGTGACAATGGCTGTGGGGTCATGTCCACAGCTAGGGCTGTGGGGCCATGTCCATGATTATGGCTGTGAAGTCATGTGCACAGATATGGCTGTGGGGTCACGTCCATGGTTATGGCTGTGGGGTCATGTCCATGGTTATGGCTGTGGGGTCATGTCCTCACTTATGGCTGTGGGGTTACTTATGTCCCTGGTTATGGCTGTGGGGTCGTGTGCACAGTTATGGCTGTGGGGTTATGTCCATGGCTATGGCTGTGTGGTCATGACCAAGGTGGTCCCTGGTTATAATCTGTGGGGTTAGGTTCACAGTTATTATCCGTGGGGTCATGTCCACGGTGGTCGCTAGTTAGGGCTGTGGGGTTATGTCCACAGCTAGGGCTCTGGGATCATGTCCACAGTTATGGCTGTGGGGTCATGTCACATTTATGCCTGTGGGGTCATGTCACACTTATGGCTGTGGGGTCATGTCCACAGTTATTATCCGTGGGGTTATGTCCCTGGTTATGGCTGTGGGGTCATGTCCACAGTTATTATCCGTGGGGTCATGTCCACAGTTATTATCCGTGGCGTCAAGTCCATGGTTATTATCCGTGGGGTCATGTCCACGGTTATTATCCGTGGGGTCATGTCCTCGGTTATTATCCGAGGGGTCATGTCCACGGTTATTATCTGTGGGGTCATGTCCACGGTTATTATCCGTGGGGTCATGTCCATGGTTATTATCCGTGGGGTCATGTCCACGGTTATTATCCGTGGGGTCATGTCCACGGTTATTATCCGTGGGGTCATGTCCACGGTTATTATCTGTGGGGTCATGTCCACAGTTATTATCCGTGGGGTCATGTCCACAGTGTAGGAGAGTAGGATCTGCTTCACATGCGTACCCCCACTTTTTGCTGATGCTTCACTGTTTTTCGACCTTAGTCTGGCTGGGGCCCTGCTAATCAGAACCCCAGCCTAGCTGCTTCCTCTCTAAAATGGTTTCCATGTGCCTTAGGCACATCTCTGATTGGAATCTGGAGTGCCCTTATAAGTCCCTAGTATATGGTATACTATGTACCCAGGGCATAGGTACCTCATAGGCCTACCAGGGGCTGCAGCATGTATTGTGTCACCCCTGGAAGGCCATCCAAACTGACACCACAGGCCTGCTACTGCAGCCTGGGTAAGGTGGTGCATGCACCCCTTACTGTGATATAGGCTACCTATATCACTATATACATACACACATATAAACCTATAAGTCACTCCTATGGCAGGCCTTATCAATCCTGAAGGCAGAGTGCGTGGTTCCTATGTGAGAGGGTGGCCCTGCATGAGCAGGGCCCCTCTGCAGCGTTCGGAGACCCTTCTCTGATGCTGTTTGTAGTGCAGCCTGACCATATACTCTTAAGCGCATTATAACCTCGCGTTAAATGCTAACTTTGGGATGGCTGCACGGAAACATGTCGTGTTTGGTGTCAAACATCTTGGAATACTACCCCCGCCAGTTCTGGCAGCGGGGGTAGCATTCCACCCTCCTAGAGGGAAAGGCATGTACACACCGGTATGCCCGGTACTGACTTTCCAAGCCCTGGCATCACAAAATGGATGCTGCTGCCACAGACACGAGTCTGGCCTCCTGCTGCTGACCGAAACTCCGGCAGGGGAGGCCTGGACAACAGGTTTCCTGTCCCAGGGAGGTGTGACCACCTCCCAGACAGGATAGTGTGTATTGGGGCTGGGCGGGAGCACTCGGGTGCTTTGAAGTCCTGCACAGGGGGCACATTTGGTGTCCCTGTGCATACCCCAGTTCAAACCGGATCAGGGGCTTGCAGCCCCTGCTTTGGCATGAACTGGACAAAGGGAAAGGGGTGTAGCCACCCCTCTGCCCTGACCCACCCATAGGTGGGACCACAGAGTAAGTCCAACCCCTAAACTTAGTATAAGTATAGGAACCCAGTCCTTAGGACTTTAGATTATCCCTGGATGAAACTCTGACACAGAATCCTGGACCTTCGACGCTCTACTTAAAGATTAGAGGACAGAAGAATCTCCCTTGGGGTCAAGGAGTGACTCCCTGCTTGGCAGGCACCAAAGAAGCAATTGTCCGGTCTGCATCACTGAAGCTCCCGCCGGACGCCGAAGTCTTTGCATCACCAGAGGTGGATTTCCAGACTTCCCGAGGCTGCCCTGAGTCCCCAGCAAAGCTGAGGCCCGTAGCTGTCGTGGGTAACGTGGAACCGTGACCCCTGGACACCGCACGCATTTGCAAGTGCATCCTCT
The DNA here is from genome assembly GCA_963921515.1 of Calotriton arnoldi. Classification (NCBI taxonomy): domain Eukaryota; kingdom Metazoa; phylum Chordata; class Amphibia; order Caudata; family Salamandridae; genus Calotriton; species Calotriton arnoldi. The sequence goes on from CAWUFW010000725.1 coordinate 2,858,309, forward strand.
TCTGGGTCTCCCACGAAGTCGTGCTTTGGGCTCTGAGTAGCCCTAGCCTCCAGCACCAACTGCACCGAAGATCACTGGCCTCCACTCCACGAGTGTCCTGTGAGCCAGCTCCACGTGCACCATCTCGAGGCTCCTTCGCGGTTGCTAGCCCGTTGGCTAGTAGCCCTTCACGAAGGCCAATATTTTTCTACTTGGGCTCCCTAGTTGCTCCAGGCTTGCCCTCACTTACCCTTGCTGGGTGAGTTCCTCAGACCTTGCTGGTCTGCACAATCGTCAATCTTCATCTTCATCAAGACTTGCCGTTGCCAAGTCTTGTTGGGTCCAATCCGGTCGCCGACACCTCAGCACTCGACAGACATTGTGTACCAGCCGGAATCCTGCTCCTGGTCACCGACAACGCCTCCTGGACCTCGTGGCTGAAGAGTCAAGATGACCGTCAACCTACCTGAAGCACTCGACATCGGTGGGCATCTGCTCATCGCCTTCCTGGTCACTGGCTAGTGACCCAGACTCTGTCCCCTCTGCTTTCAGGTTCTTCAGATCTCCGATCCACCCTTGGATCCACCCGGACACTTTCCACTTGGTCGCCAGCAGCACTTTGCAGCAGATCGCCATTCAAATCGACGACGAAACCCGACCCCGAAAGGCACCTATGCACCCGGCTTCCCTGGGTGAGGTAACAAGAGTACTCCGGTGCGCCCGTGGGTAGAGACTCTAGAACCACCTAGTTCTCAAAGGGTTTGCTCTAAGTCCTTCCTTAAGTGTCCCTTTTCTTTAAATTCCCGCCCGCGACTTTCTCCATAGAAGTTAACGGCGATTCGCGGCTGTGTTACTACACTGCACGCGTCCCCCGTGGGTCCCCTGTGTCACTACCTTGGGTGGTTCCTTGTGGTCCAAGCACTTCTAGAGGCTCTAGGCCTAGTGTCTAGCTCAGTCGTGGTTCTTATACCACTTTATTGGTATATGGTTTGGTACGCCCCTAGGGCCCAAACGTGTATTTGTGCTATTACTGTGTTTAAATAACTTATAACTTATGTATTTCGAACTCTAGCCTCATAAAGAGACTAGAGGGGTGTGTTTAGTAATAAATACATATATTTTGAATATATACCTGGTGTGGTGCTCTTTCATTTGATCACTCAAGAGATTATAGACTGGTAAAACAAGCTGCTTTACATTCCTCCAAGACTTAGCCTGAAGGCTGCTCTCCATAGCTACCACTAGGATAGCTTTCAATAAAGGTTGTCTTTAACCTATCTCCAATAAGGGGTTGTTTGGACTGGTGCAAGGTGCCCACTATAATTAGTGGACAGCATATACCAGGCCAACTTCTCACATTGGTGTGCAGCGTGTGGGATTCCAGCTTGCTATTGTTTTACCAGATAATCTCAATTGAATTGATCAACTGAAAACCACTAAAGGTACCTAAGGTACATATAAATTAAGCTTAGTATACAGTAAGTTCTACTGAACTTAGAGTTGTGTGTTAAGGGATAGCACACCCTTTCTACAACTCAAGAGAGTTTAGTAGGCCACACTAGAGTAGGTAGTGCATACACCACACCTCACTAGTGATGTCTTCAAAGCCAGGACCCAGAGAGTCCTTGCCAGAAGCCACTGGGCTTCTTCCCTCCAAGTATGATACACTCCCATTCTTGGAATTGAGAGCAATATGCAATGTGAGGAAACTGAAGACAGGCCAAAGTCCCACCACCCAACATCTGAGAGAGATGTTAATGGCTGATGACCTCAACAGGCCCTTAGGGACTGAAGGGGCAGGTGCAGAGGGTGGGGCAGAAGATGAGGATGGGGCCAGGGGTAGCAACACCCCCAACCCCCTCTGGAACTGACCAGGAGGGTGACAATGACCCTGACCTGGAAAACCCAATCCCTCCTGTGGAAGAGGAAGAGGAGGATCAGAATGACCCCCACTTCGTCCCCCAGGAAGGATTATGAGTGTGCCTAGAAGGTCTAGATCTCCTTCTCAGGAGTCTAACCACTCTGACACCTCAATAGGGACCTCTGTCTCCTCTCATAGGAGGGAATCCTCTCATGAGAGGAGAAAGAGGCTGATTCAGTATGAGCAAGCCCAGCTTGAACTCAGAAAGCAGCAATTGGCTCTAGACAGGGAGTCCCTAGATCTCTACAGAGAGAGAAAAAGTTGGGACTAGAGTCCCATGGTGGCAGCAATATCCCTAGAGATAGGGAAAGGTCTTATGACCATAGAAACCTGAGCAAGATTGTCCCTCCCTACCAGAGTGGGGATGACATCCACAAATGGATAACTGCTCTAGAGAGGGCCTGTAAAGTACAGAAGGTCCCTCAGGAGCAGTGGGCAGCAATCTTGTGGCTCTCCTTTGCAGACAAAGGTAGAGACAAGCTCCTCACTGTAAGAGAAGAGGATGCTGATAATTACAAGGTCTTGAAGAGTGCTCTTATTGATGGGTTTGGCCTAGCAACTGAACAATACAGGTTAAAGTTCAGAGATGCCCAAAAAGCACAGACTCAAGACTGGGTAGACTATGTGGATTGTTCTGCTAAGGCTCTGGAAGGCTGGTTGATGGGCAGTAAGGTGTGTGACTTCACAGGATTGTACAATCTGATAATGAGGGAGCAGATTCTTAATAACTGTCAAAATCAGCTGTTGCATCAGTACCTGGTGGACTCTGATCTGACCTCTCCCCAAGAATTGGGAAAGAAGGCAGACAAATGGGTCAGAACCAGGGTGAGGCAGAAGGTACAGAACCAAGGTGGTGACCCTAAGAAGCAAGATTCTAAGAACTCTGATAAGGGTGGGGAGAAGGGTAAAGATCAAAAGTCTTCACAAGGCCCCCAAAAATCTTCTTCATGTGGGGATTCACAGTCTACCAAAGGGAAAGGCCAAAGAAAACCATGGTGCAAGGTCTGTAAGCAAAAGACCCACTGGACCAGTGATTGCACCAAGTCCAAAGACTCGACTCCAGCCCCCACCAATGCCCCTAAGGCACCTGCTCCCCCTAGTGCAGTTACAGTTGGTGGTGGGAGTACTACAACCAAGGGTTTAGTAGGGTTGACCCTGGGTACTGAGATGGGCTCTGACCTAGTCAGAGAACTCACTCAGGCTGTCCTAGTCTGTGATGGAGGCATGGATATGACCTCCTCTATGAGTCCCAGTAATCTGGGCAAGTACAGACAACAGCCTTTAATCAATGGACGAGAGGCTTTGGCATTTAGGGACACAGGGGCAAGTGTCACCATGGTGACACAAGACCTTGTGAATCCTGGGCAAGTTATACTTGGTGAGATGTACCAAGTGACCAATGCTAGCAATGTCAGAACAGACCATACTCTGGCAGTTGTTAACTTCTCCTGGGGAGGGGTAACTGGCCTTAAGAAGGTTGTGGTAAGTGCAGACCTACCAGTTGAATGCTTGCTTGGCAATGACTTAGAAACTTCAGCTTGGGCAGAAGTGGAGCTCAGAACCCATGCAGAAATGCTGGGGATCCCTGCAGATGTGTTTGCTGTGACCAAGTCACAAGCCAAAATGTCTAGCACTGAACAGACCTTGGATTCTGGAATAATGGACCAAGTGCCTTCCAAGAGGAGGAGTAGTAGGGTAAAGGCAGTGCCTCCCCCCTTGGCTCAGAAGGAAGATCAGTCCCTTGAGGGGGATGATCTCAGTCCTGAGGAAGGAACTGTCCCAGAGGAGCTTGAACCTGAACAGGTTGAGTTCTTGGGGACAGGGGGACCTTCCAGGGCAGATCTGAGCCAAGAGCAGCAGAGCTGCCCCTCTCTTGAACCCCTCAGACAGCAAGCTGCTGCTGAGGCTGCTGGGAAAGCTAGTGGTCCCCATACTGTGTATTGGGATGATGGACTCTTGTACTCAGAGTGTAGAGACCCCAAGCCTGGTGCTACCAGGAGGTTGGTTATACCTCTGAAGTTCAGGGGCTTCCTATTGACCCTAGCCCATGATATTCCCTTAGCAGGTCACCTGGGCCAGAACAAGACTTGGGACAGAATTGTCCCTCACTTTCACTGGCCCCACATGTCTGAAGACACCAAGGAGTTTTGTCGCTCCTGTGTAACCTGCCAGGCCAGTGGCAAGGCAGGTGGCACTACAAAGGCCCCCCTGATACCACTACTGTGGTGGGGGTTCCCTTTGAAAGGGTGGGGATTGACATTGTTGGTCCCATGGATCCCCAAACATCATCTGGGCACAGGTTTATCCTGGTGGTAGTGGATCATGCCACCAGGTAGCCAGAGGCTATTCCCCTTAGGACCACTACAGCACCTGTGGTGGCAAGGGCCCTCCTGGGAATTTTCTCAAGAGTGGGCTTTCCTAAGGAGGTTGTATCAGACAGGGGTGCTAACTTTATGTCTGGATACTTAAAAGCAATGTGGAAGGAGTGTGGAGTGACTTACAAGTTCACCACACCCTATCACCCACAATGCAATGGTTTAGTTGAGAGATTCAACAAAACCTTGAAGGGCATGATTAAAGGGCTCCCAGAAAAGCTTAGGCGAAGATGGGACATACTCTTGCCCTGCCTTTTATTTGCATACAGGGAGGTGCCTCAAAGGGGTTGGCTACAGCCCTTTTGAACTTTTGTTTGGTCACCCTGTCAGGGGTCCACTGTGCTTGGTGAAGGAAGGATGGGAGTTACCTCTCAAGCCCCCAAAGCAAGACATAGTGGACTACGTACTTGGTCTCCGCTCCCGGATGGCTGAGTATATGAAAAAGGCAACTAAAAACCTTGAGGCTAGCCAGGAACTTCAAAAGGCCTGGCATGACCAAAGGCTGTGCTGACTGTTTATCAGCCAGGACAGAAGGTGTGGGTGTTGGAGCCAGTGGCCCCAGCAGCTCTCCAAGACAAATGGAGTGGACCCCACACCATTGTTGAGCAGAAGGGTGAGGTTACCTACTTAGTAGACCTAGGAACACCCAGGAGTCCCCACAGGGTTCTCCATGTCAACAGGTTAAAACCATATGTGGACAGGGCAGACATGGGCTTGCTCATGGCTACTGATGAGGGACAGGAGGAAGAGAGTGACCCACTCCCTGACCTGCTCTCACAGAACCCTGATGATGGGTCAGTGGATGGTGTAGCCTTGGCAGGCAGCCTCACTACCCAGCAGCAAACTGATTGTAGACAGGTGCTCAATCAGTTCAGACACATGTTCTCACTGACTCCAAGTCAGACCACCTGGTGCACTCATGAAGTGGACACTGGGGACAGTCTGCCTATTAAAAATAAGATTTATAGGCAACCTGACCATGTCAGGGACTGTATCAGGACAGAAGTCCAGAAAATGTTGGATTTGGGAGTTATTGAACCTCAGATAGCCCTTGGGCTAGTCCAGTGGTCCTTGTGCCAAAACCTCACACCAGTGGTGGGAAAAGAGAGATGAGGTTTTGTGTGGACTACAGGGGTCTCAATGCAGTCACTAGGACTGATGCCCATCCAATACCAAGGGCAGATGAGCTAATAGACACTTTGGCCTCAGCCAAGTATCTAAGCACATTTGACTTGACAGCTGGCTACTGGCAGATCAGACTAGCTGATGATGCAAAGCCAAAAACAGCATTCTCAACCCCTAGTGGGCATTATCAATTTGTGGTGATGCCCTTTGGTCTGAAGAATGCACCTGCCACTTTTCAGAGGTTGGTGAATACAGTCCTTACAGGTTTGGAAGCCTATAGTGCAGCATATCTAGATGATATTGCTGTCTTTAGCTCCACCTGGGAGGATCACCTGGTCCACCTCAGAAATGTTTTACAGGCCCTGCAAAAGGCAGGCCTGACTATCAAGGCCACCAAGTGCCAGATAGGGCAGAGTCAGGTTGTGTACCTGGGCCACCTTGTGGGTGGAGGCCAGGTTCAACCCTTGCAGAGCAAGATCCAGACCATCATGGACTGGACTGCTCCAACTACCCAGACTCAGGTGAGAGCCTTCTTAGGCCTGACTGGGTACTATAGGAGATTTGTCAAGGGGTATGGATCAATAGTGACACCCCTGAATGACTTAACTTCCAAGAAAATGCCCAAAAGGTTCAGTGGACAGTTAGCTGTCAAAAGGCATTTGATGACCTGAAGCAGGCCATGTGCACTGCTCCCATTCTACAGAGTCCTGATTACTCCAAGAAGTTCATTGTTCAAACTGATGCATCTGAATTGGGGGTAGGGGCTGTACTGTCACAATTGAATGAAGAAGGTCAGGATCAGCCAGTAGCTTTCATTAGCAGAAGGCTGACCCCTAGAGAGAAACGTTGGTCAGCCATTGAGAGGGAGGCCTTTGCTGTGGTCTGGGCTCTGAAGAAGTTGAGGCCATACTTGTTTGGTACTCACTTCCTTGTTCAAACAGACCATAAGCCCCTCTTATGGCTAAAACAAATGAAGGGTGAAAACCCCAAACTGCTTAGGTGGTCCATTTCCCTACAGGGGATGGACTTCACAGTGGAACATAGACCTGGGAGTAACCATGCCAATGCAGATGGACTCTCTAGGTACTTCCACTTAGAACATGAAGACTTAACTGGGCAAGGTTAGTTTAATGTCCCTACGTTGGGGGGGGGGGGGGGTTGTGTAGGAGAGTAGGATCTGCTTCACATGGGTACACCCACTTTTTGCTGATGCTTCACTGTTTTTCGACCTTAGTCTGGCTGGGGCCCTGCTAATCAGAACCCCAGCCTAGCTGCTTCCTCTCTAAAATGGTTTCCATGTGCCTTAGGCACATCTCTGATTGGAATCTGGAGTGCCCTTATAAGTCCCTAGTATATGGTATACTATGTACCCAGGGCATAGGTACCTCAGAGGCCTACCAGGGGCTGCAGCATGTATTGTGCCACCCCTGGAAGGCCATCCAAACTGACACCACAGGCCTGCTACTGCAGCCTGGGTAAGGTGGTGCATGCACTCCTTACTGTGATATAGGCTACCTATATCACTATATACATACACACATATAAACCTATAAGTCACTCCTATGGCAGGCCTTATCAATCCTGAAGGCAGAGTGCGTGGTTCCTATGTGAGAGGGTGCCCCTGCATGAGCAGGGCCCCTCTGCAGCGTTCGGAGACCCTTCTCTGATGCTGTTTGTAGTGCAGCCTGACCATATACTCTTAAGCGCATTATAACCTTGCGTTAAATGCTAACTTTGGGATGGCTGCACGGAAACATGTCGTGTTTGGTGTCAAACATCTTGAATACTACCCCCGCCAGTTCTGGCGGCGGGGTAGCATTCCACCCTTCTAGAGGGAAAGGCATGTACACACCGGTATGCCCGGTACTGACTTTCCAAGCCCTGGCATCACAAAATGGATGCTGCTGCCACAGACACGAGTCTGGCCTCCTGCTGCTGACCGAAACTCCGGCAGGGGAGGCCTGGACAATAGGTTTCCTGTCCCAGGGAGGTGTGACCACCTCCCCAGACAGGATTTGTATTGGGGCTGGGCGGGAGCACTCGGGTGCTTTGAAGTCCTGCACTGGGGGCACATTTGGTGTCCCTGTGCATACCCCAGTTCAAACCGGATCAGGGGCTTGCAGCCCCTGCTTTGGCGCGAACTGGACAAAGGGAAAGGGGTGTAGCCACCCCTCTGCCCTGACCCACCCATAGGTGGGACCACAGAGTAAGTCCAACCCCTAAACTTAGTATAAGTATAGGAACCCAGTCCTTAGGACTTTAGATTATCCCTGGATGAAACTCTGACACAGAATCCTGGACCTTCGACGCTCTACTTAAAGATTAGAGGACAGAAGAATCTCCCTTGGGGTCAAGGAGTGACTCCCCTGCTTGGCAGGCACCAAAGAAGCAATTGTCCGGTCTGCATCGCTGAAGCTCCCGCTGGACGCCGAAGTCTTTGCATCACCAGAGGTGGATTTCCAGACTTCCCCGAGGCTGCCCTGAGTCCCCAGCAAAGCTGAGACCCGTAGCTATCGTGGGTAATGTGGAACCATGACCCCTGGACACCGCACGCATTTGCAAGTGAATCCTCTTCTGGGTCTCCCACGAAGTCGTGCTTTGGGCTCCGAGTAGCCCTAGCCTCCAGCACCAACTGCACCGAAGATCACTGGCCTCCACTCCACGAGTGTCCTGTGAGCCAGCTCCACGTGCACCGTCTCGAGGCTCCTTCACGGTCACTAGCCCGTTGGCTAGTAGCCCTTCACGAAGGCCAATCTTTTTCTACTTGGGCTCCCTGGTTGCTCCAGGCTTGCCCTCACTTACCCTTGCTGGGTGAGTTCCTCAGACCTTGCTGGTCTGCACAATCATCAATCTTCATCTTCATCGAGACTTGCCGTTGCCAAGGCTTGTTGGGTCCAATCCGGTCGCCGACACCTCAGCACTCGACAGACATCGTGTACCAGCCGGAATCCTGCTCCTGGTTGCCAACAACGCCTCCTGGACCTCGTGACTGAAGAGTCAAGACGACCGTCAACCTACCTGAAGCACTCGACATCGGTGGGCATCTGCTCATCGCCTTCCTGGTCACTGGCTAGTGACCCAGACTCTGTCCCCTCTGCTTTCAGGTTCTTCAGATCTCCGATCCACCCTTGGATCCACCCGGACACTTTCCACTTGGTCGCCAGCAGCACTTTGCAGCAGATCGCCATTCAAATCGACGACGAAACCCGACCCCGAAAGGCACCTATGCACCCGGCTTCCCTGGATGAGGTAATAAGAGTACTCCGGTGCTCCCGTGGGTAGAGACTCTAGAACGACCTAGTTCTCAAAGGGTTTGCTCCAAGTCCTTCCTTAAGTGTCCCTTTTCTTTAAATTCCCAACCGCGACTTTCTCCATAGAAGTTAACGGCGATTCGCAGCTGTGTTACTACACTGCACGCGTCCCCGTGGGTCCCCTGTGTCACTACCTTGGGTGGTTCCTTGTGGTCCAAGCACTTCTAGAGGCTCTAGGCCTAGTGTCTAGCTCAGTCGTGGTTCTTATACCACTTTATTGGTATATGGTTTGGTACTTCCCTAGGGCCCAAACGTGTATTTGTGCTATTACTGTGTTTAAATAACTTATAACTTATGTATTTCGAACTCTAGCCTCATAAAGAGACTAGAGGGGTGTGTTTAGTAATAAATACATATATTTTGAAAATATACCTGGTGTGGTGCTCTTTCATTTGATCACTCAAGAGATTATAGACTGGTAAAACAAGCTGCTTTACATTCCTTCAAGACTTAGCCTGAAGGCTGCTCTCCATAGCTACCACTAGGATAGCTTTCAATAAGGTTGTCTTTAACCTATCTCCAATAAGGGGTTGTTTGGACTGGTGCAAGGTGCCCACTATAATTAGTGGACAGCATATACCAGGCTAACTTCTCACACACAGTTATTATCCATGGGGTCATGTCCACAGTTAATATCCGTGGGGTTATGTCCCTGGTTATGGCTGTGGGGTCATGTCCACAGTTATTATCCGTGGGGTCATGTCCACAGTTATTATCTGTGTGGTCACGTCCACAGTTATTATCCGTGGGGTCATGTACACCATTATTATCCGTGGGGTTATGTCCCGGGTTATGGCTGTGGGGTCATGTCCACAGTTATTATCCGTGTGGTCACGTCCACAGTTATTATCCGTGTGGTCATGTCCACAGTTATTATCCGTGTGGTCACGTCCACAGTTATTATCCGTGGGGTCATGTACACCATTATTATCCGTGGGGTTATGTCCCGGGTTATGGCTGTGGGGTCATGTCCACAGTTATTATCCGTGGGGTCACGTCCACAGTTATTATCCGTGGGGTCATGTACACCATTATTATCCGTGGGGTTATGTCCCGGGTTATGGCTGTGGGGTCATGTCCACAGTTATTATCCGTGGGGTCACTTCCACAGTTATTATCCGTGGGGTTATGTCCCTAGTTAGGGCTGTGGGGTCATGTCCACAGTTATTATCCGTGGGGTCATGTCCACAGTTATTATCCGTGGGGTTATGTCCCTGGTTATGGCTGTGGGGTCATGTCCACAGTTATTATCCGTGGGGTCACGTCCACAGTTATTATCACTGGGGTCACGTCCACAGTTATTATCCGTGGGGTCATGCCCACAGTTATTATCCGTGGGGTTATGTCCTTGGTTATGGCTGTGGGGTCATGTCTACAGTTATTATTTGTGGGGTCATGTCCACAGTTACTTCATTCATAAGGACCGCAGAGACCTTGTTTACATCTCTACAGATGACTTTTTGCAGCTTTCACGGACGTTTTCGACCACTCTTGCCTTGAAAAAGCCCTCGGCCTATTGGCCACCGGGCGAAACACGTGTCGGCTGGGTTTTTTTTTTTTCGTTTTTTTTTTTCCGTTCCTTTTTTCCTTCTCTCAATGTTACAAGGTGTAACAAAGAAAATAAAACCAAGAAACTAAACAATAAGGATCTTACCTTTTTCAAATATTTCAGAACTAAGGGGGTACAAACCTCCACCCTCTACCTAAAACTTACTCTTTACAATGGCTTTTGGGTGTAGCCATTTGTGAGGCACGTACCGGCATCATATTGGGTCACTATAAGGATAGCGTGTATCCCAGACATACCAACACCCTGGCCTTCCTACATGTCCACAGATATGCCTGAGGAGGTTATGGAACAGGTATCGATACTGCCCACCTATGAGGTCATGTCCATGGTGATCCCTGGTTATGGCTGTGGGGTCACGTCCACAGTTATTATCCGTGGGGTCATGTCCACAGTTATTATCCGTGGGGTCATGTCCACAGTTATTATCCGTGGGGTCATGTCCACAGTTATTATCCGTGGGGTCACGTCCACAGTTATTATCCGTGGGGTCATGTCCACAGTTATTATCCGTGGGGTTAAGTCCCTGGTTATGGCTGTGGTGTCATGTCCACAGTTATTATCCGTGGGGTCATGTCCACAGTTATTATCCGTGGGGTTATGTCCGTAGTTATGGCTGTGGGGTCATGTCCACAGTTATTATCCGTGGGGTCATGTCCACAGTTATTATCCATGGGGTTATGTCCCTGGTTATGGCTGTGGGGTCATGTCCACAGTTATTATCCGTGGCATCATGTCCACGGTTATTATCCTTGGGGTCATGTCCACAGTTATTATCCGTGGGGTCATGTCCACAGTTATTGTCCGTGGGGTCATGTCCACAGTTATTATCCGTAGGGTCATGTCCACAGTTATTTTCCGTGGGGTCATGTTATGTTATGTTATTTTATTTGATAACGCGCACAGATACTCAGGAGTGTCCCGGCGCGGAACCAAGAGGGGAGGGAGACTGAACTAAACAAAGAGATACGTTTTCAGGTTCTTTTTAAAAACCAATGGATCCTTGATGTTCCGAAGAGCAAAGGGAAGGGCGTTCCACGCCACGGCAGCTTTCCGGGCGAGAGAGCTGCCCCCTAACCTCTGGCATTTAAAGCGGGGAACCTGGGCCAGAAGTTGAGACGAAGAGCGCAGTTGTCTCAGAGGGGCATAGAAGGAGAAGCGTTTTTGCAGGTAAGTAGGGCCGTGGCCGTAGAGAGCGCGATGGGCAATGACTAATGATTTAAACTTAACCCTTACTGCCATGGGCAGCCAGTACAATGAGCGAAGGTGTTGTCTCACACTACTTCTGGAGGGAATGTCAAGGAGAAGTCTGGCTGCCGCATTTTGGACTACCTGAAGCTTCTTCAACAGATAACCAGGGATGCCCACATAGAGAGCATTGGCGTAGTCCAGTCGGGATAAAATAAGGGCGCGAATTACTGTCTCCTTCGCATCCCTAGGCAGGAGAGGGAGAAACTTCCTTAAGGTTTTAAGAAGACCGAAACAGTTTCCGGCTAACTTCTTAATCTGGGTAAGGAAGGAAAGATTTTCTTCAAACCACACCCCCAAGTTCTTAACAGGCTTCCCAAGTGAGGTTGGCAAGGGGAACCTGGGTGGCCAGAGAGTATCCCTAAACTTAGGTGGAAATTGCCCGAAGAGGAGAATCTCGGACTTCTCTTCGTTACATTTAAGCTGCGCGGAAGCAAGCCATTTAAAAACAGAAGACAAACAGTGGTTCGCAGAAGAGACTGTGTCCGTATTTTTCTCCCATGTAAAGAGGAGCTGAGTATCGTCAGCGTAGGCGATAATCTTCGCCCCTAAATCTTCTGCCAGATAGACCAAAGGAGTCACGTAAATGTTGAAGAGAAGGGGGCTAAGAGAAGACCCCTGGGGGACACCTGTGGTCACTGTCTGGGGAGCGGAAGAGGACGGCGGAAGCCAGACCTGCTGGACCCGTCCTTCCAAGAAGGACCTAAGCCAGCCCCAAGCAGTGCCAGAGACCCCTATCTCGGCAAGTCGCGTGAGAAGCCGTTAGTGCGGGACCGTGTCCAACGCTGCCGAAAGATCGAGCAAAATCAATGCCACCCTTCCGCCGGCGTCCAAACACTCCCGAATGACTTCCGAGACCTCAACCAGGGCAGACTCCGTACTGTGGGAGGCCCTAAACCCTGACTGGGCCGGGTGCAGGAGGCCCGCGCTTTCACTAAACTCGGTGAGTTGTTTAGTCACCACCTTCTCACAGACCTTAGCTAGACTAGGTAAGAGGGAGATGGGGCGGTAATTCCCAGGGCTAAGGGGGTCCAAAGAAGGCTTTTTTAAGAGGGGAAGAATCTTGGCCTGCATCCAAACCTCTGGAACGCAAGCCTTCTGCAGGGACAGATTAATAATGCCATTCACTTCAGCATTGATAGTCTCTGCAGCGGCAGCCAACAGTCTGGCTGAGCAAGGGCCCGAAGGTGAGCCCGACTTTAGGCCCTTAAGGATTTTAAGAGAGTCAAGCAGGTCCACGAGTCTGAATGCCTGCAAGGAGTGAATAGGGTTAGCCGATGAAGACACCGACGACACCCCTGTGTCACTGCCGCAAGAAGAAAAAGTCGCCTGGATGTTACAGATCTTATCCCTGAAAAAACAAGCAAGATTGTTACACCAGGCGTCAGTAGATAGAGACGTACTCGATTGGGCGGTGGGGGACATAAAACTCTGGACAATAGCAAAGATTTCCTTGGCATTATTATTAGCCGAATCAATGCGGGCTGAATAGAAACGCCTTTTGGCTAGAGATATGGCCTCATAGTAGGTTTTTTGTTTACGCCTAAGTTTCAGCTTAGCCGCCGGACAAAAGTCGCTGCGGCGCCACATCCGCTCAAGTACTTTACATTCATGTTTGAGTGCTTTAAGTTCCGGGGTGAACCATGGTTTGGAAGGTGACTCCCTAGAAAACCTAGAAGGAGAGGACAGGGCTAACGTAGCCACAGCATTAGAGACCCAGTCTGTGAATCCAACAAGGCTGCCCTCAAGATCCCCAAGGAGGGCAGGCCTGGAGGCATCCAGGGTCTGATTGAATGCAAGCGGATCAATTTTACTAAACGCTGGTTTACGGCAGCTACGAGCAGGGGGGTCGGCGTTAGAGACAGCCCACGAAAAATAGGTTAAAAAGTGGTCCGACCAAGGAACCGGACACGGGTCATCTACCAAGATGGGGAAATTGGTGCATATTGGGTCCAGAATGTGTCCCGCTTGGTGAGTGGGACAGCTAATCCACTGGGAGAGTTGGGCAAGATGTAAAATATCCAGAAAGTCAGTCGAGTCCCTGGCCTCTGCCTGATCAAGGTGAATATTAAGGTCTCCTAGAACAATATAGTGGGAGAATCGAAGAGCCCGAGGAACCACGGCGTCACCAAATGATTGAATAAAGGTCCCAGCGGGGCCAGGAGGCCTGTAAATCAAAGAGCCTCCCAAAGTAAAATGGGCCGAGAAGCGGATACTGAAGTCAAGTGCTTCACAGTCCCCCCATGAAGTGACATCGCCCCTAAGAAGGTCCCAGTAGTTTTTATAGATGATAGCCACTCCGCCGCCTCTACCATCAGGGCGGTCCGCTCTAGAGATCTTATACCCCTCGGGAGTGGCCAGAGTGACAATGGGATCGGACAATGGATTCGGACATGTCCACAGTTATTATCCGTGGGGTTATGTCCTTGGTTATGGCTGTGGGGTCATGTCCACAGTTATTATCCGTGGGGTCATGTCCACAGTTATTATCCGTGGGGTCATGTCCACAGTTATTATCCGTGGGGTTATGTCCTTGGTTATGGCTGTGGGTCATGTCCACAGTTATTATCCGTGGGGTCATGTCCACAGTTATTATCCGTGGGGTTATGTCCTTGGTTATGGCTGTGGGTCATGTCCACAGTTATTATCTGGGGGGTCATGTCCACAGTTATTATCTGTGGGGTTATGTCCTTGGTTATGGCTGTGGGTCATGTCCACAGTTATTATCCGTGGGGTCATGTCCACAGTTATTATCCGTGGGGTCATGTCCACAGTTATTATCCGTGAGTTTATGTCCTTGAATATGGCTGTGGGTCTTGTCCACAGTTATTATCTGTGGGGTCATGTCCACAGTTATTATCTGTGGGGTTATGTCCTTGGTTATGGCTGTGGGGTCATGTCCACAGTTATTATCCGTGGGATCATGTCCACAGTTATTATCCGTGGGGTCATGTCCACAGTTATTATCCGTGGGGTCATCTCCACAGTTATTATCCATGGGGTCATGTCCACAGTTATTATCCGTGGGGTTATGTCCCTGGTTATGGCTGTGGGGTCATGTCCACAGTTATTATCCGTGGGGTCATGTCCACAGTTATTATTCGTGGGGTCATGTCCACAGTTATTATCCGTGGGGTTATGTCCCTGGTTATGGCTGTGGGGTTATGTCCCTGGTTATGGCTGTGGGGTCACGTCCACAGTTATTATTCGTGGGGTCATGTCCACAGTTATTATCCGTGGGGTCATGTCCACAGTTATTATCCGTGGGGTCATGTCCACAGTTATTATCCGTGGGGTTATGTCCCTGGTTATGGCTGTGGGGTTATGTCCCTGGTTATGGCTGTGGGGTCATGTCCACAGTTATTATCCGTGGGGTCATGTCCACAGTTATTATCCGTGGGGTTATGTCCCTGGTTATGGCAGTGGGGTCATGTCCACAGTTATTATCCGTGGGGTCATGTCCACAGTTATTATCCATGGGGTCATGTCCACAGTTATTATCCGTGGAGTTATGTCACTTCTTATGGCTGTGGGGTCATGTCCACAGTTATTATCCGTGGGGTCATGTCCACAGTTATTATTCGTGGGGTCATGTTCACAGTTATTATCCGTGGGGTTATGTCCCTGGTTATGGCTGTGGGGTTATGTCCCTGGTTATGGCTGTGGGGTCACGTCCACAGTTATTATTCGTGGGGTCATGTCCACAGTTATTATCCGTGGGGTCATGTCCACAGTTATTATCCGTGGGGTCATGTCCACAGTTATTATCCATGGGGTTATGTCCCTGGTTATGGCTGTGGGGTCATGTCCACAGTTATTATCCGTGGGGTCATGTCCACAGTTATTATCCGTGGGGTTATGTCCCTGGTTATGGCTGTGGGGTCATGTACACAGTTATTATCCGTGGGGTCATGTCCACAGTTATTATCCGTGGGGTTATGTCCCTGGTTATGGCTGTGGGGTCATGTCCACAGTTATTATCCTTGGGGTCATGTCCACAGTTATTATCCGTGGGGTTATGTCCCTGGTTATGGCTGTGGGGTCATGTTCACAGTTATTATCCGTGGGGTCATGTCCACAGTTATTATCCGTGGGGTTATGTCCCTGGTTATGGCTGTGGGGTCATGTCCACAGTTATTATCCGTGGGGTTATGTCCCTGGTTATGGCTGTGGGGTCATGTCCACAGTTATTATCCGTGGGGTCATGTCCACAGTTATTATCCGTGGGGTTATGTCCCTGGTTATGGCTGTGGGGTCACGTCCGCAGTTATTATCCGTGGGGTCATGTCCACAGTTATTATCCGTGGGGTCATGTCCACAGTTATTATCCGTGGGGTTATGTCCCTGGTTATGGCTGTGGGGTCATGTCCACAGTTATTATCCGTGGGGTTATGTCCCTGGTTATGGCTGTGGGGTCATGTCCACAGTTATTATCCGTGGGGTCATGTCCACAGTTATTATCCGTGGGGTTATGTCCCTGGTTATGGCTGTGGGGTCACGTCCGCAGTTATTATCCGTGGGGTCATGTCCACAGTTATTATCCGTGGGGTCATGTCCACAGTTATTATCCGTGGGGTTATGTCCCTGGTAATGGCTGTGGGGTCATGTCCCCAGTTATTATCAATGGGGTCATGTCCGCAGTTATTATCCGTGGGGTCACGTCCACAGTTATTATCCGTGGGGTCATGTCCACAGTTATTATCCGTGGGGTCATGTCCAATGTTATTATCCGTGGGGTCATGTCCACAGTTATTATCCATGGGGTCATGTCCACAGTTATTATCCGTGGGGTCATGTCCACAGTTATTATCCGTGGGGTCATGTCCACAGTTATTATCCGTGGGGTTATGTCCTTGGTTATGGCTGTGGGTCATGTCCACAGTTATTATCTGTGGGGTCATGTCCACAGTTATTATCTGTGGGGTTATGTCCTTGGTTATGACTGTGGGGTCATGTCCACAGTTATTATCTGTGGGGTCATGTCCCTGGTTATGGCTGTGGGTCATGTCCACAGTTATTATCTGTGGGGTCATGTCCACAGTTATTATCCGTGGGGTTATGTCCTTGGTTATGGCTGTGGGTCATGTCCACAGTTATTATCCATGGGGTCATGTCCACAGTTATTATCCGTGGGGTCATGTCCACAGTTATTATCCGTGGGGTCATGTCCACAGTTATTATCCGTGGGGTCATGTCCACAGTTATTATCCGTGGGGTTATGTCCCTGGTTATGGCTGTGGGGTCATGTCCACAGTTATTATCCGTGGGGTCATGTCCACAGTTATTATCCGTGGGGTCATGTCCACAGTTATTATCCGAGGGGTCATGTCCACAGTTATTATCCGTGGGGTTATGTCCCTGGTTATGGCTGTGGGGTCATGTCCACAGTTATTATCCGTGGGGTCATGTCCACAGTTATTATCCGTGGGGTCATGTCCACAGTTATTATCCGTGGGGTCATGTCCATAGTTATTATCCGTGGGGTCATGTCCCTGGTTATGGCTGTGGGGTCATGTCCACAGTTATTATCCTTGGGGTCATGTCCACAGTTATTATCCGTGGGGTCATGTCCACAGTTATTATCCGTGGGGTTATGTCCCTGGTTATGGCTGTGGGGTTATGTCCCTGGTTATGGCTGTGGGGTCATGTCCACAGTTATTATCCGTGGGGTCATTTCCACAGTTATTATCCGTGGGGTCATGTCCACAGTTATTATCCATGGGGTCATGTCCACAGTTATTATCCGTGGGGTCATGTCCACAGTTATTATCCGTGGGGTCATGTCCACAGTTATTATCCGTGGGGTTATGTCCTTGGTTATGGCTGTGGGTCATGTCCACAGTTATTATCTGTGGGGTCACGTCCACAGTTATTATCCGTGGGGTTATGTCCTTGGTTATGGCTGTGGGTCATGTCCACAGTTATTATCCGTGGGGTTATGTCCTTGGTTATGGCTGTGGGTCATGTCCACAGTTATTATCTGTGGGGTCACGTCCACAGTTATTATCCGTGGGGTTATGTCCTTGGTTATGGCTGTGGGGTCATGTCCACAGTTATTATCCGTGGGGTCATGTACACCATTATTATCCGGGGGGTTATGTCCCTGGTTATGGCTGTGGGGTCATGTCCACGGTTATTATCCGTGGGGTCATGTCCACAGTTATTATCCGTGGGGTCATGTCCACAGTTATTATCCGTGGGGTCATGTCCACGGTTATTATCCGCGGGGTCATGTCCACAGTTATTATCCGTGGGGTCACGTCCACAGTTATTATCCGTGGGTTTATGTCCCTGGTTATGGCTGTGGGGTCACGTCCACAGTTATTATCCGTGGGGTCACGTCCGCAGTTATTATCCGAGGGGTCATGTCCACAGTTATTATTCGTGGGGTTATGTCCCTGGTTATGGCTGTGGGGTTATGTCCCTGGTTATGGCTGTGGGGTTATGTCCACAGTTATTATCCGTGGGGTCATGTCCACAGTTATTATCCGTGGGGTCATGTCCACGGTTATTATCCGTGGGGTCATGTCCCTGGTTATGGCTGTGGGGTCATGTCCACAGTTATTATCAGTGGGGTCATGTCCACAGTTATTATCCGTGGGGTCATGTCCACAGTTATTATCCGTGGGGTTAAGTCCCTGGTTATGGCTGTGGTGTCATGTCCACAGTTATTATCTGAGGGGTCATGTCCACAGTCATTATCTGTGGGGTTATGTCCTTGGTTATGGCTGTGGGGTCATGTCCACAGTTATTATCCGTGGGGTCATGTCCACAGTTATTATCCGTGGGGTTATGTCTCTGGTTATGGCTGTGGGGTCATGTCCACATTTATTATCCGTGGGGTTATGTCCCTGGTTATGGCTGTGGGTTCATGTCCACAGTTATTATCTGTGGGGTCATGTCCACAGTTATTATCTGTGGAGTCATGTCCACAGTTATTATCCGAGGGGTCATGTCCACAGTTATTATCCGTGGGGTTATGTCCCTGGTTATGGCTGTGGGGTTATGTCCCTGGTTATGGCTGTGGGGTTATGTCCACAGTTATTATCCGTGGGGTCATGTCCACAGTTATCATCCGTGGGGTCATGTCCACGGTTATTATCCGTGGGGTCATGTCCACAGTTATTATCCGTGGGGTCATGTCCACAGTTATTATCCGTGGGGTCATGTCCACAGTTATTATCCGTGGGGTCATGTCCACAGTTATTATCCGTGGGGTCACGTCCACAGTTATTATCCGTGGGGTCATGTCCACAGTTATTATTCGTGGGGTTATGTCCCTGGTTATGGCTGTGGGGTCACGTCCACAGTTATTATCCGTGGGGTCATGTCCACAGTTATTATCCGTGGGGTTATGTCCCTGGTTATGGCTGTGGGGTCATGTCCACAGTTATTATCCGTGGGGTCATGTCCACAGTTATTATCCGTGGGGTTATGTCCCTGGTTATGGCTGTGGGGTTATGTCCCTGGTTATGGCTGTGGGGTCACGTCCACAGTTATTATTCGTGGGGTCATGTCCACAGTTATTATCCGTGGGGTCATGTCCACAGTTATTATCCGTGGGGTCACGTCCACAGTTATTATCCGTGGGGTCATGTCCTCAGTTATTATCCGTGGGGTCATGTCCTCAGTTATTATCCGTGGGGTCATGTCCTCAGTTATTATCCGTGGGGTTATGTCCCTGGTTATGGCTGTGGGGTTATGTCCCTGGTTATGGCTGTGGGGTCATGTCCACAGTTATTATCCGTGGGGTCACGTCCACAGTTATTATCCGTGGGGTCATGTCCACAGTTATTATTCATGGGGTTATGTCCCTGGTTATGGCTGTGGGGTCACGTCCACAGTTATTATCCGTGGAGTCATGTCCACAGTTATTATCCGTGGGGTTATGTCCCTGGTTATGGCTGTGGGGTCATGTCCACAGTTATTATCCGTGGGGTCATGTCCACAGTTATTATCCGTGGGGTTATGTCCCTGGTTATGGCTGTGGGGTTATGTCCCTGGTTATGGCTGTGGGGTCACGTCCACAGTTATTATTCGTGGGGTCATGTCCACAGTTATTATCCGTGGGGTCATGTCCTCAGTTATTATCCGTGGGGTCATGTCCTCAGTTATTATCCGTGGGGTCATGTCCCTGGTTATGGCTGTGGGGTCATGTCCACAGTTATTATCAGTGGGGTCATGTCCACAGTTATTATCCGTGGGGTCATGTCCTCAGTTATTATCCGTGGGGTCATGTCCTCAGTTATAACCGTGGGGTTATGTCCCTGGTTATGGCTGTGGGGTTATGTCCCTGGTTATGGCTGTGGGGTCATGTCCCTGGTTATGGCTGTGGGGTCATGTCCACAGTTATTATCCGTGGGGTCATGTCCACAGTTATTATCCGTGGGGTCATGTCCACAGTTATTATCCGTGGGGTCATGTCCTCAGTTATTATCCGTGGGGTTATGTCCCTGGTTATGGCTGTGGGGTCATGTCCCTGGTTATGGCTGTGGGGTCATGTCCACAGTTACTATCCGTGGGGTCATGTCCTCAGTTATTATCCGTGGGGTCATGTCCTCAGTTATTATGCGAGGCGTCATGCCCACAGATATGCCTGGGAGGTTATGGACCAGGTATAGATACTGCTCACCTATGAGGTCTTGTCCACGGTTACACCTGTTAGTCACTTGTAGGGTCATGTCCATAATGTATTGTGTCAGACACCTTAATACAAAACCCGTGAAATTCAGATGGGTAAACATCTCGCACTCCAGACTCCAGGCTGTCTGGTGAAATACCTCATCTTATACAACATACAAGGCCACCATTTCAGGTTAGCGCCTCCACCTTAACTCCCCCGTTTCAATGCACTGCTCGTGACATTGCACGTCACCAGTGAGCTCACTGATGACATCACACAGCAACAAGCTCTAGGACTCACGGCGATGGGCAGTTCCTAGGCAGCCCCCGGCTCTACCCCAAAGGTCACAGGTCGTTGATTGACCCCCAGTGTTTGTACCGTTGTCAGAGAGTCCACATTATCTGCAGGGGCCGTGATACCGGGGCTGGGGGGGCGGGGCGGGGGTGGTCGTGCACGTCCAAGCATTGTCGATACGGTTTGTAACTAAGTTATAGAGAAAGTCAACACCGCACACAAAGCACAATAAACTAACTGGAAGCCGGGGCATGTTTGTGATGTCCGAGGGTCACGGGGGTCACCTGTCACCAGGGCCATAACTGAGATAACGGACTGGAGCCTTAACCGTCGAAACACTTGCCATTGTTCAGCCATGAGTGGGTCACGGCCGCAGGAGCAGGGTGTAGGGTCCGGAGGGGGTGGAAGGGTGACTACCATCAGGGGCGCAACGAGACCCGTACTTCGTGGAGGGGGGGCGGGGAGGGGTTGGAGGGCGTGGGGGGAGGGCTAACACTCCCAGCCAGGGCTGGCCCTAGCACTGGTCGCACACGGTGTAACAGTCTTTTTTGGCGCCCCTCCCCCATTTCCTTCTTCTCCATGAACTCCCTCACTAGCACTCACCAACAAGGCACCTCATCTCTCCATAGCACCTTTCTGACAAACATTTCATTTTTTTCTAGTGCTACTCATAGTTTACTCACTCATTTCTGTGATCTGCATGGTACACGTTCTTTGTAGCAGGCACATTAACCCTCTGCGCTGTGTGGGTGGCATGAGTGCTCATGTGAGTGCGCGGTGAGCGGTGCGACAGTGTGAGAGTAGGGTAAGAGGAGTGACTGCAGGGTGAGTGAGGTGACCATATGAATTTGGGTGCTGATCTAAGTGCGGAGTGGGACGAAAGAATGCATGGTTAGTGATGGGCTTGCCTGAGTGAGATTGCAGATTGAGCAGTGAGGGGGACAGGTGAGTGAAGTGTCACATGAGTGCAGGGTGAGTAGTGTGCTTGTGTGACTGTAGGGTGAGGTACAGGGTCAACAGTGCAAATGCATTGTGAGTGCAGAGTGATCACTGTGAGTGCAGGGTGAGCGGGTGAATGGTGTGAGTGCATGGTGATCAGTGTGAGTGCAGTGTGATCACTGTGAGTGCAGGGTGAGCGGGGGAATGGTGTGAGGGCATGGTGATCAGTGTGAGTGCATTGTGATTGCTGTGAGTGCAGAGTGAGCGGTGTGCTCATGTGACCGCAGGGTAAGTGGAGGGAGAACGGTGTGAGTTCATGGCCAGTGGCATAAGTGCAGTGTGGTCACTGTGAGTGCAGGGTGAGCGTGTGAATGGTGTGAGTGCATGGTGATCAGTGTGAGTGCATTGTGATCGCTGTGAGTGCAGGGTGAGCGGGTGAATGGTGTGAGTGCATGGTGATCAGTGTGAGTGCATTGTGATCGCTGTGAGTGCAGGGTGAGCGGGTGAATGGTGTGAGTGCATGGTGATTAGTGTGAGGGCATTGTGATCGCTGTGAGTGCAGGGTGAGTGTGAAAGTGAAGGGCGAGAATGAGGAGTGAGTTGTCTGAATGCAGGGTGCATTCCCAGACACTTGAAGTAACTCAGCTTGTCATTGACGGCGGCGTAAGTTTTCAGATATAAGTTATACTATTGCTATTATGGCATTAATCAGGGATCGAGGGTGGAGGAAATAAATAATGTGCTGATCCTGCCACAAACTCCCAGTCTTATGATTAGGGCTGCCAGCTCATTACTTCGATGTGCCAGAAGGTACAAAAATAAACAGTCACCTAAAGCTGTGTTTTCAGCACTTATCTGTGCATACTTAGAACAGCAAATATAAATAGAAAGCACTTTTAATTGTGTTCTAGGGCGGCCTGATTGATATCACCGTGACTGATAATTAAAGGGAACAAAGACAGAGAAGTCACATTACAAATTAATACATACTTTTTTATTTATAATCCTATTTAGTGTCAAGACGAGGTCTTTGCAGGCTCTTTAGACAACACAGGGCTGGCATTTTTCTTTTGGCAACCCTACTTTACATTCCTTTTCATGAAATGCATTCTCACACTACGGCAGTAAATGTAAAATACAAATGTAAGGAATAGGCAGAGTGGGGCCCCAGGGGGTACCGGAAACAGAAAAAAAACGAAGCCTCGGTAACCAGTTTACAAAGGTATGTAAATATGCAAATGGTCTTTAAAGACCTGTGAAAAACTCGGGTGTGCCGGAGAGATAAGACTGCAGACACTGCCCAGCCGAGCCATAGCAGCTCTAGCTGAGACACACGACGGAGGGAGGGGGGGGGGGGTAAAGCCCTTTTAGCCCTATGGGCGTTGCGCGCCTGACTCCCATCAGGCGCTGGGTGTACGGTCCGGTGGGGATGGAAGGGTGAGTGACTTCCATCAAGCGTTGGGTGTAGGGTCCGGTGAGGATTGAAGGGTGACTTCCATGAGGCGCTGGGTGTAGAGTCCGGTGGCGGTGGAAGGGTAACATCCGCCAGGCACTCGGTGCAGGGTCCGGTGTGGAAGGAAGGGTGATGTCCACCAAACGCTGGGTGTAGAGTCCGGTGGGGGGTGGAAGGGTAATGTCCGCCAGGTGCTGGGTGTAGGGTCTGGTGAGGGTGGAAGGGTAACGTCTGCCAGGCGTTGGGTGTAGGGTCCGGTGGGGGTGGAAGGGTGACGTCCGCCAAACTCTGGGCGTAGGATCCGGTGGGGTTGGAAGAGTAACGCCTGCCAGGTGCTGGGTGTTGTGTCCTGTGTGGGTGGAAAGGTAACGTCCTCCAGGAGTTATATGTAGGGTCCCCGGTGGGCAGGGGATGTTTGGAGTGTTACACCCCCCTATTAAATGTATTTTCTGGTAAATAATTGTGTACTAATGCATTCAGTCGGGTATGGTGAGGTATCTGTTGGATTTCACCAGGAATTTTTACATACACACAGACAAAAATGCACATACGCGCTAGTCTTTTAAAGTCTTAAAAAATGTTCGTTATTTTACAAAATATTGCGTGTTCTCTCACATAGTGCCTCTACCAATCCGCATTTGTCTTCCTTTCCACTGCCCCTTAAGCCCCGCTCTTGCGCCCTGCTTGTCGTATAATGTATTTTAACATTGTACGCCAGCGTGATTGTTGCGAAATATGAAGCTGACACCCCCCCCAATCTTACTGACCAAGCTACTCCCCTACCGGTGGGGGTGGAAGGGTAACGTCCACCAGGCGTTGGGTGTAGGGCTGGTGGGGGTGGAAGGGTAACGTCCACCAGGCGTTGGGTGTAGGGCTGGTGGGGGTGGAAGGGTAACGTCTGCCAGGCGCTGGGTGTAGGGCCGGTGGGGGTGGAAGGGTAACGTCTGCCAGGTGCTGGGTGTAGGGCCGATGGGGGTGGAAGGGTAATGTTCGCCAGGCATTAGGTTAGGGTGGAAGGGTAATTCCCACCAGGCTCGGAGTGTATGGTCCAGTCGTGGTGGAAGGGTGACATCCTATACTAAGAAAACAGGGTAATTTCAACCATGAAATGTTGTTGTATTTGTCTGCTTACATTGTCTGATGGAATATTAAAGCATGTGTGTAGGAAAGTGGCTCTGTATATACTGCACCAAAGTAAGGTTCAGTGTGCACAGAGTCCCCAGTCCCCAGAGGTTTGGCAGAGGCTAAAGTTAGATATAACCTTACTCTCTAAAGTGGTAGCTTGGTCGAGCAGTAAGGCAGTATCAGAGGACAGTGTAAAGCATTTGTTGTACACACTCAGTCAGCAAATGAAGCCACACACTCAAGAACTGAACCCTAGGCCAATGGTTTGTATATAAAAAAATATATGCTTGTTTTATTTTAGAACCAACAATAGGGTCAAAATATACTTTCTCAGTATGAGATGTTCTGGTTAGCCACCTTACAAAATAGGCAATAGACTTGTTGGTGGTAATAATCACAGTTGGTGCAAGAGGCAACGCAGGGTCAAATACAATGCAACATTGAGCTTAATGGAAAATTGTGATTAATTACAATTAATGACTTTGTAGGTTACGTTTCTAACCACAGGACTGGATCCTGGATTCAGTCCTGGGACACTTCCTGGAAACAGGTAAGAAAAAGCGTTTTGGTTATTGTAGTGATTTTTGAGGAATATTACTGTATTTCAAAAGTCGACACTTAGAAACTTTTCTGGGTAAAATTACCAATGTTATACTATGGAAGGAAATGCAGTTTGCAAGCAAAGCAGGTTTACGTTACTTTTGTAATCCAGTGCTGGGTTCTCGGGTTCAGCACTGGGGTATCTAGCTAAAACAGGTAAGTAATTACGTTTGTATCATGGGCACGATTTTTAAAGAATATTTGTAAAATGCAGAAATCGACACTTAGAAACTTTTTCAACAAAAGCAGGCAATGATATCCTATGAGAGGAATTTCGAGTTACTGGTAAGTACGGTAAAAATTACTTTTCATGGTTGGTACTAGCCTAAAAGAGGCAGTACTGTCATCTCTCCTGATAGCAGGTGAGTAGTTCGGAATTCGTTACTGTTGTGATTTTTAAACAATATTTTAGTATTTCAAAAGTAGACAGAAGAAATTTCACAGAAAACCAGTCAATGGATCCCTATAGAAGAAAATGGAGTTAGCGGTAAGTAACGTTGGGATTACTTTTTAGGGCCAGTGTTGGGCACCCCGGTCCAGCACTGGGGCCTCTTCTAATGCCAGGTGAGTATTTTCGTTTTCGTGACTCGGTTGATTTTAGGTGAATATTTTAAAGTTCCAAAACTCCACACTTAGAAGAAATTCCAGGTGCGAGCCAGTCAGTGTTACCCTATGGAAGGAAAGTGAGTTATCGGTCTTTGGGTAAGTACTCGACTGGCAGAGTTAAGGTTCTGGGCATAGACTCAGGGGTCCCCCAGTATCAGGTAAGTACAGTTGTTACACCCTCAGCGGCACAGGGGCGGCCGGGTGCAGAGTGAGTAGGCCCAATGTTATCCTATGGCAGGCAGGGGGCCTCGGGTTGGTGGCTGCTGGCAAGCAGGCCACGCGGCTGCGGGAGCTGGGCTCCTGGTCACTTGCCCAGGGAAAATGGGGAAGTAGGTTAGGGTAGAGGTTGCACTTCCAGGGGCACTCGGGCGGCTGGGTGCAGGGTGCTTTGAGCCGTCGGGCGCTCAATGTTAACCAATGGAGATCTTGGACGGTGAAAAAAGGCTGCAGGCTCGGGGACGGTGATTCTTCAGGGGCGACCAACACTTTGGGAGGTAAGTTGGGATCTTGGAGGATAGGTAGACACCCAGGAGATGGGCACAGGGGGCCGTGGGGCGCCGGGTGCAGGGGTGTCTTTTGAGGTCGGGAAATCTTACCCCCTGCTGGTCGCGGTTGGAGGGGTCCTTTGTCCTGAGGCTGCAGGCGTCGTCTGGGTCGTCGAGGAGGGTCCTTGGGCACTGGATTCCAGGTCAGAATCGCCGGGGGGACGTCCTCAAAGTCTTGATTCACTCAGGCACAGGCCGGGCTCGGTGGGTGCAGAGGGTGCAGGTTTCGCGGTTCCGTGCCAGGGCTGGGTCTTTTGGAGTTTGTTCTTTTGAGCAGTACCACTGCTCGTGGGAGTCCCTGGGTTGAAGGCTGTGGCACAGAAGTCAGGTCCTCCGGGGTTTTTGAGGTTGCTGAGGCCGGGGTTCCGCAGGAGCAGGTTCAGAGGTCGACAGGCCGGTAGGGCTGGGGCCAAGTCAGTTGTCGTCGCCTCCTTGTTAGCAGCTGCCCGGCTGGTCTTCTTGCTTCGTCTTCTCTTCTTATTTTTGGATTCGGGAACTGAGGAAGGAAGGTTCAGGGAGCCCCTAAATACTAAATTTAGGGGTGGTTACAGGTAGGTAAGGGCAGGGGCCAATGGGTCCCTTCCCTGGGGTGGGTACACCCCTATTCTGCTCCTCTCTAGTGGGAGGGGGCAGGAGCCTGTCCCTGGTTGGCTGGGTCCCCCATCCTCAAGATGGCGGGGACTCGAGTTTGGGCTTCACCTCGTCTCCCCCACCTTAGGGGTGGAGTTGGCAGAGGTGGGCACAACCCATTTCCTGCCTCTGGTTTTCCCGCCGGTTCTCCCGCCAGAAGTGGGGGTAGAACCAGTGGGGACCAGTTTGCTGGAAGCAGCAAGTGGTCTGGGGAAGCTCAAAAGGCGGCAGGCCTTTGAAGCTCCCCCTGCCCATCCTGGGGAGGAGGCTTTGGCACCTCGCCCCAGGATGCACATTCTTTCAGGCCCCTGAGAGCAGAGGCTCTTGACCCAGGGGTCAGAAACATGTCTGGTGGTGGCAGCCTGGGCAGCCACTCAGTCCGGACACTGGAGGTCGGGTTGGTTTCAGGCGGCATCTCTAAGATGCCCTCTGGAGTGCGTTTTACATTAAATCCCACACTGGCATCAGTGGGGGTTAATGGGCTAAGAAGTTTGATACTAAACTTCTTAGTTTTCAGTGGGGCCATTATGGTGCTGTGGAGTTCGTAATGACAGACTCCCAGCACCATATACTCTTAATGGCAGCACTGCACTTACAAGGCCCAAGAATGGACTTGGGCACTGTAGGGGCACAGGGCTCATGCCTCTATGCCCTCACCACTGGCATAGTGCACCCAGCTAGAGGGGTGGCTGACTTAGGCCAGGGCAGTGGCTTGTAGGCATGGCACACAGGGATGTGTGCCATGTCGACTCTTCGCTTTTGTTCTGCACCAAGACACGCAGCCTGCAAAGGCAGTGTGTGTGTGTAAAGGTACAGGGTCCCTAAGGGTGGCACCACAAGTGCTGCAGCCCTTAGGGGCCTTCCCTGGTCACAGTGCCCTGGGTACCCATGGTACCATTTACCAGGGGCTGACCTGTGGCCAGGGATGCCAATTGGGTGTAGGTATCAATGCAGTTTTAGGGAAGGAACACAGGCCCTGGGTACCTGGTTGGCAGGAGCCCAGGGCACACTCAGTCAAAGCACATCAGCATCTCAGCAAAAAGTGGGGGCATACCATGCAAGAAAGATGGCACTTTCTCACACAACCCCCCCCAAATGAAAGATGATGAGACTAACCTTGCCCTAGGGAGTCTTCATTGTCTAAGTGGAAGAACCTGGAAAGGCCATCTGCATTGGCATGGGCAGTGCCAGGTCTGTGTTCCACTTCAAAGTCCATTCCCTGTAGGGAGATGGACCACCTCAACAGTTTTGGATTTTCTCCTTTCATTTGCATTAGCCACCTGAGAGGTCTGTGGTCAGTTTGAACAAGGAAGTGAGTCCCAAACAGGTAGGGCCTCAGCTTCTTCAGGGACCAAACCACAGCAAAGGCCTCCCTCTCAATGGCACTCCAACGCTGCTCCCTGGGGAGAAGCCTTCTGCTTATAAAAGCAACAGGTTGGTCTTGGCCTTCATCATTGGTCTGGGATAGGACCGCTCCTATCCCCAGCTCAGAGGCATCAGTTTGCACAATGAACTGCTTGGCATAATCTGGTGCTTTTAGAATTGGTGCTGAGCACATTGCTTCTTTTAGAGTGTCAAAAGCCTTTTGGCAACAGGCAGTCCAGTTTACTTTCTTTGGCATCTTCTTGGAGGTGAGTTCTGTGAGGGGAGTCACAATGGACCCATATCCCTTCACAAACCTCCTGTAGTACCCAGTCAAGCCAAGGAATGCCCTGACTTGGGTCTGAGTTGTTGGAGCTGCCCAGTCCAGGATGGCCTGGATCTTGGGCTGTAAGGGTTGTACCTGGCCTCCACCAACCAGGTGGCCCAAGTACACCACAGTGCCCTGCCCTATCTGGCATTTGGATGCCTTGATAGATAGGCCTGCAGTTTGCAGAGCCTTTAACACCTTCCCAAGGTGGATCAGGTGATCCTGCCAGGTGGAACTGAAGACAGCAATATCATCAAGATAGGCTGCACTGAAGGACTCCAATCCAGCAAGGACTTGATTCACCAACCTCTGGAAGGTGGCGGGGGCATTCTTTAAACCAAAGGGCATAACAGTGAACTGAAAATGCCCATCAGGTGTAGAGAATGCTGTTTTCTCTTTGGCTCCTGGGGCCATGCCAATCTGCCAGTACCCTGCAGTTAAGTCAAAGGTACTCAGGTATTTGGCTGCACCCAATCTGTCTATCAGTTCATCAGCTCTTGGGATAGGGTGTGCATCTGTCTTGGTGACAGAGTTGAGACCTCTATAGTCCACACAAAACCTCATCTCTCTCTTTTCACCCTGTTGATGGGGTTTGGGGACCAGAACCACTGGGCTAGCCCAAGGGCTCTCAGAGGGCTCAATAACCCCCAGCTCCAGCATCTTGCTGACTTCAGCTCTGATGCTTTCCTTAACTTGGTCTGACTGACGATAGATCTTGTTTTTGACAGGTGCACTGTCACCAGTGTCCACATCATGGGTACACCAGTTTGTCAGACCAGGGGTCAAGGAAAAGAGCCCAGCATACTGCTGCAAGACTTGCTTGCAGTCAGTCTGCTGTTGGGCAGTGAGGGTGTCTGAAAAGACAACTCCATCTGCTGACCCATCTTTTGGGCTGTGGGAGAGGAGATCAGGGAGAGGTTCACTTTCAGCTTCCTGTTCCTCATCTGTCACCATCAGCATGGTGATGTCAGCCCTGTCATTGTAGAGTTTTAGGCGGTTCACATGGATAACCCTTTTGGGTGTCCTGCTTGTGCCCAGGTCAACCAAGTAGGTGACCTCACTCTTTTTCTCTAGGATAGGGTAAGGGCCACTCCATCTGTCCTGGAGTGCCCTTGGTGCCACTGGCTCCAAAACCCATACCTGTTGCCCAGGTTGAAATTCAACCAGTGCAGCTTTTTGGTCATACCAGTGCTTCTGAAGCTCCTGGCTGGCCTCAAGATTCTTGGATGCCTTTTCCATGTACTCAGCCATTCTGGACCTTAGGCCAAGCACATAGTCCACAATGTCTTGTTTGGGTTCTTGGAGAGGTCTCTCCCAGCCCTCCTTCACAAGACAGAGTGGTCCCCTCACAGGATGGCCAAACAGAAGTTCAAAGGGTGAGAAACCTACTCCCTTCTGTGGCACTTCTCTGTAAGCGAAAAGCAGGCATGGTAGTAGGACATCCCATCTCCTTTTGAGTTTTTCAGGGAGTCCCATGATCATGCCTTTCAATGTCTTGTTGAATCTCTCAACAAGGCCATTGGTTTGTGGATGGTAGGGTGTAGTAAACTTGTACTGCACCCCGCACTCCTTCCACATGTGGGTCCGGTAAGCAGACATGAAGTTAGAACCTCTGTCTGAAACCACCTCCTTAGGAAACCCTACCCTGGTGAAGACACCAATGAGGGCCTTGGCTACTGCAGGAGCTGTAGTAGTCCTAAGGGGAATAGCCTCAGGATACCTAGTGGCATGATCCACTACCACCAGTATGAACTTGTTCCCTGAGGCTGTGGGAGGTTCCAGTGGACCCACTATGTCCACACCTACCCTTTCAAAGGGAACCCCCACCACAGGTAGTGGTATCAGGGGGCCTTTGGATGGCCACCTGTCTTGCCACTGGCTTGACAGGTAACACAGGAGCTGACAAACTCCTTCACCTTTTGGTGCATCTGGGGCCAGTAAAAGTGGCTAACTAGCCTTTCCCAAGTTTTGGTTTGGCCCAGATGTCCAGCTAGGGGGATGTCATGAGCCAAAGTTAGGAGGAACTCCCTGTACTTCTGGGGCACTACCACTCTCCTGGTGGCTCCAGGATTGGGGTCTTTTGCCTCAGTGTACAGTAGTCCCTCTTCCCAATAGACTCTGTGGGTACTACTGACATCTCCCTTGGCTTCTGAAACAGCTTGCTGCCTCAGGCTGTCAAGAGTGGGACAGTCTTGCTGTCCTTGGCACAGCTCTTCCCTAGAGGGTCCCCCTGGGCCCAAGAGTTAAACCTGGTAAGGGTCAAGCTCCAGGGGCTCAGTTCCCTCGGGGTGTCCAGGTTCTCTCCCTGAGGAGAGGGGTCCTGCTCTTGTGGCTGTGTAGAAGCTGGTCCCCCAGTCTTCTTTCCTTTTCTCTTGGTAGGTTGGGCCATCATTTCAGGCTCCAACACTATTTCTTCACCCTGCCTTTTGCTCTGTGCTCTTGTTTTTACACACACCAATTCAGGGATGTCCAGCATGGCTGCATGGGCCTTTAGCTCAACCTCTGCCCAGGCTGAGGTTTCCAGATCATTGCCTAGCAGACATGCAGCTGGTAACTTCTGAGAGACCACTACCTGCTTCAGGCCAGTAACCCCCCAGCCTAATGTCACCATGGCCATGGGATGACTAGTGGTGACACTGTCAGCATTGGTGACCGGGTAGGTTTTCCCAATCAAGTATTGCTCAGGGGAAACCAGTGTGTCCCTCACCATAGTGACACTGGCACCTGTATCCCTCAGAGCTTCTACCCTAGTTCCATTCACCCAGGGGTATTGTAAATATTTCTTCAAGTTGGGTGGACACACAGCTACAGTGGCAAACTCCACTTCCCCTAGTGAGACGAGACTCGCCTGAGTGTGTCCCCAGATTTGCTCAGGGCACTCTTCTGATCCCATCTGTAGACTGGCTGCCCCAGGAGCAGCTGTACTGGGTGCCTTAGGGGCTTTGTTGTGGGGGCAAGATTTATCTATAGTTAGGTGTCCTAACTTCTTACAGTTATTACACCAGGCCTTTAAGGGATCAAAGTTCTTCCCCCTATAGGGTTGAGGCACATAGGGAGTAGTTTGGGACCCACCCCCCAGAACAGGTTTTTGGGGCCCTTTGGAAGACTCAGACTTCTTATCTTGGGGATTCTCACCACCTTTCCCTGGGGAGGTTTGGTGACCACCTTCTTTTGGTCACCCCCAGTGGTTGTCCTTGTCACCCTAGTCTTGACCCAGTGGTCTGCCTTCTTTCCCAATTCTTGGGGAGAAATTAAACCTAGGTCTACCAAATGCTGATGCAGCTTTTCATTTGTGCAGTTACTTAATATATGTTCCTTCATGAACAAATTGTACAATCCAGTAAAATCCTGCACACCATGTCCAGCTAACCACCCATCCAGTGTCTTTACTGAGAAGTCCACGAAGTCAATCCAGGACTGGGTCTGGGTTTTTGAGCCCCCTGAATCTAATTCTATACTCCTCAGTAGTGAATCCAAATCCCTCAATCAGAGTCTTCCTCATGAGGTCATAGGACCCTGCATCTGGCCCAGAGAGGGTCAGAAGCCTGTCTCTGCAGTTACCAGAGAACAGTTCCCACAGGAGTGCCCCCAGAGAGGTTTCTTCACCCTTCTTATTTCACAAGCCCTCTCAAAGGCTGTGAACCATTTGGTGATGTCATCACCCTCCTCATATTTAGGGACAATCCCTTTGGGGATTTTAGGATCATAGGATTCCTCCTTATCCTTATTATTGGTATTGCTGCCACCATTGATGGGTGCTAAACCCATCTCTTTTCTTTCCTTCTCTAGAGCCAGGAGTCTGGTCTCTAGGTCCAGTCTTTTGGCCAACTTTGCTAAAAAGTTGTCCTCTTCCCTGAGGCTGTCCTCAGGGTCCTCTCTGAGACCTGAACCACCTAGGTGGCCTCCAGGTCCCCAGAGGTCTATTCTTGGAGTTAAGGGTGCAGAGACCCTATCTTCCCTAGGCAGTGATGGAGGTGGGTTACCATCCCCATCCTCCTCATTCCTTTCCTCCTCTGGTTGGTCATCATCATGCTCAGAGGGGTGGGCTTTAGCATACTCAGCCAGGAGCTCCTGGAGCCCTTGTTTGGTTGGATGCTGGCCCATTGGTATATCTTTAAGTTTGCATAAGGACCTTATCTCTTTGAAAGACAAATGAAGATAAGGGGTGAGGTCGAGCTCCTCAACCAGTTCCTGTAGGTCATTATTATCTTCACTAATAGCTGGGTTCTTGTCTTGAGACATTTTAACAAAAAGTTCTAACCCCTCTACCCTTGACTATAGTGACTTTTTATTTTCTAAGATGCTAAAGGGGCTTAAGCAAGGCCCTAACAAGACTTTTAGTAATTTGGTAAAAAAATGCCAATTAAAAAAAAAATCAGAATTCTAAAGGGAATTTAAGAGTTCTGTCATGTGATCAGGTGGTACCCAAGTAGTCCAACAAATGCAAGTTTGTATCCCACCGCTGATCCACCAATATAGGAAAGTGGCTCTGTATATACTGCACCAAAGTAAGGTTCAGTGTGCACAGAGTCCCCAGTCCCCAGAGGTTTGGCAGAGGCTAAAGTTAGATATAACCTTACTCTCTAAAGTGGTAGCTTGGTCGAGCAGTAAGGCAGTATCAGAGGACAGTGTAAAGAATTTGTTGTACACACTCAGTCAGCAAATGAAGCCACACACTCAAGAACTGAACTCTAGGCCAATGGTTTGTATATAAAAAAATATATGCTTGTTTTATTTTAGAACCAACAATAGGGTCAAAATATACTTTCTCAGTATGAGATGTTCTGGTTAGCCACCTTACAAAATAGGCAATAGACTTGTTGGTGGTAATAATCACAGTTGGTGCAAGAGGCAACGCAGGGTCAAATACCATGCAACATTGAGCTTAATGGAAAATTGTGATTAATTACAATTAATGACTTTGTAGGTTACGTTTCTAACCACAGGACTGGATCCTGGATTCAGTCCTGGGACACTTCCTGGAAACAGGTAAGAAAAAGCGTTTTGGTTATTGTAGTGATTTTTGAGGAATATTACTGTATTTCAAAAGTCGACACTTAGAAACTTTTCTGGGTAAAATTACCAATGTTATACTATGGAAGGAAATGCAGTTTGCAAGCAAAGCAGGTTTACGTTACTTTTGTAATCCAGTGCTGGGTTCTCGGGTTCAGCACTGGGGTATCTAGCTAAAACAGGTAAGTAATTACGTTTGTATCATGGGCACGATTTTTAAAGAATATTTGTAAAATGCAGAAATCGACACTTAGAAACTTTTTCAACAAAAGCAGGCAATGATATCCTATGAGAGGAATTTCGAGTTACTGGTAAGTACGGTAAAAATTACTTTTCATGGTTGGTACTAGCCTAAAAGAGGCAGTACTGACGTCTCTCCTGATAGCAGGTGAGTAGTTCGGAATTCGTTACTGTTGTGATTTTTAAACAATATTTTAGTATTTCAAAAGTAGACACTTAGAAGAAATTTCACAGAAAACCAGTCAATGGATCCCTATAGAAGAAAATGGAGTTAGCGGTAAGTAACGTTGGGATTACTTTTTAGGGCCAGTGTTGGGCACCCCGGTCCAGCACTGGGGCCTCTTCTAATGCCAGGTGAGTATTTTCGTTTTCGTGACTCGGTTGATTTTAGGTGAATATTTTAAAGTTCCAAAACTCCACACTTAGAAGAAATTCCAAGTGCGAGCCAGTCAGTGTTACCCTATGGAAGGAAAGTGAGTTATCGGTCTTTGGGTAAGTACTCGACTGGCAGAGTTAAGGTTCTGGGCATAGACTCAGGGGTCCCCCAGTATCAGGTAAGTACAGTTGTTACACCCTCAGCGGCACAGGGGCGGCCGGGTGCAGAGTGAGTAGGCCCAATGTTATCCTATGGCAGGCAGGGGGCCTCGGGTTGGTGGCTGCTGGCAAGCAGGCCACGCGGCTGCGGGAGCTGGGCTCCTGGTCACTTGCCCAGGGCAAATGGGGAAGTAGGTTAGGGTAGAGGTTGCACTTCCAGGGGCACTCGGGCGGCTGGGTGCAGGGTGCTTTTGAGCCGTCGGGCGCTCAATGTTAACCAATGGAGATCTTGGACGGTGAAAAAGGCTGCAGGCTCGGGGACGGTGATTCTTCAGGGGCGACCAACACTTTGGGAGGTAAGTTGGGATCTTGGAGGATAGGTAGACACCCAGGAGTTGGGCACAGGGGGCCGTGGGGCGCCGGGTGCAGGGGTGTCTTTTGAGGTCGGGAAATCTTACCCCCTGCTGGTCGCGGTTGGAGGGGTCCCTTGTCCTGAGGCTGCAGGCGTCGTCTGGGTCGTCGAGGAGGGTCCTTGGGCACTGGATTCCAGGTCAGAATCACCGGGGGGACGTCCTCAAAGTCTTGGTTCACTCAGGCACAGGCCGGGCTCGGCGGGTGCAGAGGGTGCAGGTTTCGCGGTTCGGTGCCAGGGCTGGGTCTTTTGGAGTTTGTTCTTTTGAGCAGTACCACTGCTCGTGGGAGTCCCTGGGTTGAAGGCTGTGGCACAGAAGTCAGGTCCTCCGGGGTTTTTGAGGTTGCTGAGGCCGGGGTTCCGCAGGAGCAGGTTCAGAGGTCGACAGGCCGGTAGGGCTGGGGCCAAGTCAGTTGTCGTCGCCTCCTTGTTAGCAGCTGCCCGGCTGGTCTTCTTGCTTCGTCTTCTCTTCTTATTTTTGGATTCGGGAACTGAGGAAGGAAGGTTTAGGGAGCCCCTAAATACTAAATTTAGGGGTGGTTACAGACAGGTAAGGGCAGGGGCCAATGGGTCCCTTCCCTGGGGTGGGTACACCCCCTATTCTGCTCCTCTCTAGTGGGAGGGGGCAGGAGCCTGTCCCTGGTTGGCTGGGTCCCCCCATCCTCAAGATGGCGGGGACTCGAGTTTGGGCTTCACCTCGTCTCCCCCACCTTAGGGGTGGAGTTGGCAGAGGTGGGCACAACCCATTTCCTGCCTCTGGTTTTCCCGCCGGTTCTCCCGCCAGAAGTGGGGGTAGAACCAGTGGGGACCAGTTTGCTGGAAGCAGCAAGTGGTCTGGGGAAGCTCAAAAGGCGGCAGGCCTTTGAAGCTCCCCTGCCCATCCTGGGGGAGGAGGCTTTGGCACCTCGCCCCAGGATGCGCATTCTTTCAGGCCCCTGAGAGCAGAGGCTCTCGACCCAGGGGTCAGAAACATGTCTGGTGGTGGCAGCCTGGGCAGCCACTCAGTCCGGACACTGGAGGTCGGGTTGGTTTCAGGGGGCATCTCTAAGATGCCCTCTGGAGTGCGTTTTACATTAAATCCCACACTGGCATCAGTGGGGGTTTAATGGGCTAGAAGTTTGATACTAAACTTCTTAGTTTTCAGTGGGGCCATTATGGTGCTGTGGAGTTCGTAATGACAGACTCCCAGCACCATATACTCTTAATGGCAGCACTGCACTTACAAGGCCCAAGAATGGACTTGGGCACTGTAGGGGCACAGGGCTCATGCCTCTATGCCCTCACCACTGGCATAGTGCACCCAGCTAGAGGGGTGGCTGACCTAGGCCAGGGCAGTGGCTTGTAGGCATGGCACACAGGGATGTGTGCCATGTCGACTCTTCGCTTTTGTTCTGCACCAAGACACGCAGCCTGCAAAGGCAGTGTGTGTTATGTTATGTTATGTTATTTTATTTTTGTATAGCGCATATACACCGACAGGTCTCTTAGCGCTTTGGAAGAAGCGGGACAGCGTCAAGGCGGGGAGGTCTTCATGGTGTTGAGAGATCATATGTTGTATCTAATGCTTCCCTAAAGAGGATAGTTTTTAGCTGCTTCCGGAAGAGAAGCAGACCAGATTCTTTCCGAAGGGTATCGGGCAGCTGGTTCCAGAGTTGTGGCAGGAGGACCGAGAAAGCTCGACCCCCTTTGGAAACCAGGTTACTCCGAGGGCAGACCAGCTGGACGGCTTCTGCTGACCGAAGGGCCCGTCCTGGGACGTATTTGATTAGGCGTTCCTTTATGTACCCTGGGGCATGTCCATATAGAGCTTTGTGGACAATACAAAGTCCCTTGAATTTCGCTCTCTGCTTAACAGGCAGCCAATGCAGTTTTCGCAGCAGTGGAGTGGCATGAGTTCTTCTAGGCAACCTAAAGATCAGCCTAGCTGCGTCATTTTGTACCACCTGAAGTTTCTTCATGAGTTTCTCAGGGAGCCCGACATATAGCGCATTGCCATAGTCGAGTCGTGAAACAATGGTTGCTGATATTATAGTTTTCATAGATGACACTGAGAGCAGAGGAACCAATTTCCTCAGCTGTCTTAGGAGACCAGTGCATGTGCCCACCACTGAGTTGACTTGATGGATCATAGAGAGCTCAGAGTCGATCCTAATTCCCAGGCTTTTTACAACTGGCGATGGGCTAGGGGGGGCCCCTAACTCTCTAGGCCAAAACAGGCTACTCCAGGGATTGTTTTTTGATGGAAAGGCTAGTACTTCGGTTTTGTCTGGATTGATTTTTAGAGAGTTTGTAGTCATCCAGTTGACTGTAAACCTAAGGATGTTCTGAACTGATACTTGGGCACAAGCCGAGTTATCGATCCTCAGGATGAGCTGGGTATCATCCGCGTAATTAAAAACCCGGCAGTCCATATTGGTTAGTGCAGCTACCAGGGGCTGCAGGTATATGTTGAAAAGGAGCGGGGACAATGCAGAGCCCTGAGGGACTCTGCAGAAAATATTGCCCTTTTCCGATACCTGGGCACCAAGTTGGACCCTCTGTGAACGACCTGATAGAAAAGATTCTAGCCAATTATAGGCGTGCCCTCGAAAGCCCAGGGCCGACAACCGGGTCAATAGCGTAGTGTGGCTGACCGTGTCGAACGCCGCAGAAAGATCTAAAAGAATCAGGGCACTCGGCTCTTTGTTATCGGCCTTCATCCTGAGATCATCAAGTACAGATAGCATGACTAGCTCCGTGCTATGGTGGGCTCTGAACCCAGCCTGGCGAGGTTGGAGCAACTCATGTTCCTCCAGGAACGCTGAGGTTGTCTTCAGGACATGTTGCTCCACAACCTTCACCAGGAACGGGAGTTGAGAGATGGGTCTATAGTTTTTGAGCTCGGCCTTGTCTGCTCCCAGTTTCTTTAATAAGGGCATAACTCTTGCCTCCTTGAAATTAAGGGGGACTTGACCACTCGCTAAAGAGTTATTCAGGAGAGTGAGGATCTGACTCTCCAAGGCCGGCAAAGCCAACCGAAAGATCTTGGGCGGGCATGGGTCAGCCGGGGAGCCTGATTTGGTTCTGTTAATCAGAAGCATCAAAAATTCTGGGTCCAGTGGAGGGAAACTGGTGAGGAGCTGGCTGTGTGTGGCTGTGTGTGTAAAGGTACAGGGTCCCTAAGGGTGGCACCACAAGTGCTGCAGCCCTTAGGGGCCTTCCCTGGTCACAGTGCCCTGGGTACCCATGGTACCATTTACCAGGGGCCGACCTGTGGCCAGGGATGCCAATTGGGTGTAGGTATCAATGCAGTTTTAGGGAAGGAACACAGGCCCTGGGTACCTGGTTGGCAGGAGCCCAGGGCACACTCAGTCAAAGCACATCAGCATCTCAGCAAAAAGTGGGGGCATATCATGCAAGAAAGATGGCACTTTCTCACAATGTGTAATTGTTATTTTCAGTTTTCCCTGACGAAGGGCCTTAGAGGCCCGAAATGCATTGGATTGTAATAAACTGCTATGGACGAATTTGGCTTTAGTTGTGTTCTTGAAGTGAGGTTCGGATGGCCCGGCAGGAGCATAAGAAATTTGGGAAATGGCTTTTCCTTGCATGAAGACTAGAATTATTTCAAAAGGAAAACATGGATAATTGATGGAATGATGCAACGTTTTTCGAAAAATGGAAAACAGTAATATGAGAAGAAAAACACATTGCAAATGCAATTTTGGCTGTGCCAGTGGTTAGGGGCAGAATGTGGCCCCAAATATGTTGTTGGAAGGGTGACAATCACCACGCGTTGGGTGTTGGGTTCGGTGGGGATGGAAGGGTGACGTCCACTAGGCGCTGGGTGTAGGGTCCTCCGGTGGGGTGGAGGGGTAACGTCCACCAGGTGCAGGGTGTAGGGTCCGTTGGTGGTGGAAGAGTGACATCTGACAGGCATTGGGTGTAGGGTCCGGTGGGGGTGGAAGAGTGACGTCTGCCAGGCATTGGGTGTAGGGTCCGGTGGGGGTGGAAGAATGATAAATAATCAATCATGGCAATTTGCTCTTTCTATGTGTGCTGCAATGTGCAGCACCATGGAAACAGCAAAAATGAGGAGAAACAAAGCATTTCTCCTCGTTTTGTGAAGTTTAGACCAGGTTTTCCCTGGTCTTAATTGTGGCGCTGCCTCCTATTTACACCACCGTTGTAAATAGAGGGCAGCCTCAAAATCAATAGGTGTTGCAGCGGATCGCCCACCACAACACCCATTGCATGCCCCTTTCACGCTAAGTGTAGCGTGAAAGGGGGCCTTATTTACAAGGCGGCGTTAAGCCACGACGCTTTCTAAATAAGGCAAAGGGTTTATCACTAAAAGTGACGTTCTTGTGGTGATAGGGGCTTGTAAATATGTCCCCCATATTCTGGGCCAAACATCTGGCTCTTTTGCGCTCCTTTGCAACACTTTGCTGTGAGTAGGTGGGGGTGCAGTGGGGTTTGAGGATCCTGCTGGTCAGGAGGGGCAGTGGAGGAGGTGGTTCCTGGGGTAAGGGGGACACTTTTAGTAGTCACCTGCGCAGCACTGTAGTCGAATGAGGAGGCCACCTCTGTATTGTCATGTTCAGTTTTGAAGGCCACATCTGCAGCATTGTGTCCAGCTCTAGGGGTGGGGGGCAATTCTGCAGTATTGTGTCCAATTCTGGAGTCCACATCTGCAGTATTTTGTCCAGTTCTGCGGGTCACATCTGCAGTATTTTCTCAAGTTCTGAGGGTCACATCTGCAGTATTGTGTCCAGTTCTGAGGGTCACATCTGCAGTATTGTGCCCAGTTCTGCGGGTCACATCTGCAGTATTGTGTCCAGTTCTGAAGGTCACATCTGCAGTACTGTGTCCAGTACTGCAGTCCACATCTGCAATATTGTGTCCAGTTCTGAAGGTCACATCTGCAGTATTTTGTCCAGTTCTAAGGGTCACATCTGCAGTATTGTGTCCAGTTCTGAAGGTCACATCTGCAGTATTGTGTTCAGTTCTGAGGGCCACGTCTGCAGTATTGTATCCCGTTCTGAAGGACACATCTGAAGTATTGTGTCCAGTTCTGAGGGTCACATCTGCAGTATTGTGTCCAGTTCTGAAGGTCACATCTGCATATTGTGTCCAGTTCTGAAGGTCACATCTGCAGTATTGTGTCCAGTTCTGAAGGCCACATCTGCAGTATTGTGTCCAGTTCTGGAATCCACATCTGCAGTATTGTGTCCAGTTCTGAGGGTCACATCTGCAGTATTGTGTCCAGTTCTGAAGGTCACATCTGCAGTATTGTGTCCAGTTCTGAAGGTCACATCTGCAGTATTTTCTCCAGTTCTGAGGGTCAAATGTGCAGTATTGTGTCCAGTTCTGAAGGTCACATCTTCAGTATTGTGTCCAGTTCTGAAGGTCACATCTACAGTATTGTGTCCAGTTGTGGGGGTGACATCTGCAGTATTGTGTCCAGTTCTGAAGGTCACTTCTGCAGTATTGTGTCCAGCTCTGAAGGTCACATCTGCAGTATTGTGTCCAGTTCTGAAGGTCACATCTGCAGTATTGTGTACAGTTCTGAAGGTTACATCTGAAGTATTTTGTCCAGTTCTGAGGGTGACATCTGCAATATTGTGTCCAGTTCTGAGGGTCACATGTGCAGTATTGTGTCCAGTTCTGAGGGTCACATGTGCAGTATTGTGTCCAGTTCTGAAGGGCACATCTGCAGTATTTTATCCAGTTCTGAAGGTTACATCTGCAGTATTGTGTCCAGTTCTGAAGGGCACATCTGCAGTATTTTGTCTAGTTCTGAGGGTCACATCTGCAGTATACTGTCCAGTTCTGAAGGTCACATCTGCAGTATTGTGTCCAGTTCTTAAGGTCACATGGGCTGCATTTTGTCCAGTTCTGAAGGTCACATCTGCAGTTTTGTGTCCATTTCTGGGGGTGACATCTGCAGTATTGTGTCCAGTTCTGAGGGTCACATCTGCAGTATTGTGTCCAGTTCTGATAGTCACATCTGCAGTAGTTTGTCCAGTTCTGAAGATCACTTCTGCAGTATTGTGTCCAGTTCTGGAGGTCACATCTGCAGTATTGTGTCCAGTTCTGAAGGTCACATCTGCAGTATTGTGTCCAGTTCTGAAGGTCACATCTGCAGTATTGTGCCCAGTTCTGAAGGTCACATCTGCAGTACTGTATCCAGTTCTGAAGGTCACATCTGCAGTATTGTGTCCAGTTCTGAAGGTCACATCTGCAGTATTGTGTCCAGTTCTGAAGGTAACATCCGCAGTATTGTGTCCAGCTCTGAAGGTCACATCCACAGAATAGTGTCCAGTTCTGAAGGTCACATCTTCAATATTTTGTCCTGTTCTGAAGGTTACATCCTCAGTATTGTGTCCAGTTCTGAAGGTCACATTTCAGTATAGTGTCCATTTCTGAGGGTCACATCCGCTGCATTGTGTCACGTTCTGAAGGTCACATCTGCAGTATTGTTTACTGTTCTGAGGGTCACATCTGCAGTGTTGATTCCATTTCTGGGGGTGACATCTGCAGTATTGTGTCCAGTTCTGAGGGTCACATGTGCAGTATTGTGTCCAGTTCTGGTAGTCACATCTGCAGTAGTTTGTCCAGTTCTGAAGGTCACATCTGCAGTATTTTGTCCAGTACTGAGGGTCACATCTGCAGTATTGTGTCCAGTTCTGAAGGTCACATCTGCAGTGTTGTGTCCAGTTCTGAAGGTCACATCTGCAGTATTGTGTCCAGTCCTCGAGGCCACATCTACAGTATTGTGTCCAGTTCTGGAGTCCACATCTGGATTATTGTGTCCAGATCTGGGGGCCACATCTGCAGTATTGTGTCCAGTTCTGAGGGTCACATCTGCAGTATTGTGTCCAGTTCTGAAGGTCACATCTGCAGTATTGTGTTCAGTTCTGGGGGCCACATCTACAGTATTGTGTCCAGTTCTGGGGGCCACGTCTGCAGTATTGTGTACAGCTCTGGGGGCCAAACCCAGAGTATTGTGTCCAGTTCTTGGGGCCACATTTGCAGTATTGTGTCCAGTTCTGGGGGGGCCACACCTGGAGTATTGTGTCCAGCTTTGTGGAGCACACCTACAGTGTTGTGTCCAGTCCTGCAGTCCACATCTAAAGTACTATTTCTAGCTGTATGATATTGTGTCTTCTTCAGAAGGCCTCGTCTCCAGTGCTGTGCCCAATTCTTGCAGCCATACCTCGCGTATTGTTTCAAATACATGAGACCACAAGTGGTTTTGAGAAGTTCAGGTCATATTACGTTGCGTGTTATATTAACACCAGAAGTTTCATACTGAAGTTAATAAAACAGTGTTGAGGAGCAGGAAGATCCAGGGACCCTACATCTGGTGCTTCCCAAAAGCCTGTTGGCTGTTGTGCCCTGGAGGGGAGCATGGACTGGTGAACATGGTGATCAAGAAATGCATGTTTATTCGACACAAGTGTAGACCACACTAAGCCTTGGCGGAGTTCGCTGCGTTCCACTATGCGGAACTCCGCGAAGTGACCAAAAAACTGCGCCAAGCTACGCAGAGTTCCACGAGAGGCGGAGTGGGTTACCTCGCACTGTTCGCACCGATTTTTAGTGCCGGGTGTTGTCCTGCGCTGTAACATCAGTCCGAACGGCACCTCACACACTGAAAGAGGGCGCTGCTTCTTTCTGCCGCCCGAGTAGAAGTTCCATTCGAGCGGCAACTTCCGCAACGCGAATGGAAGGATTCTCAGCACGAACGGTAGCGACCATCTGCGACCGCCCGCATTGAGAAATCTCGCTGGGAAGTGGTCCAGCCGTGGATTTTTCTCGCTCGCACCCACCAACTTACTGTTGGCGAGCGCGAGTGGGGAAAAAACTTCACTACACTACGCACAGTTTTTCGGAACTCTGCGTGCTCTTCAGAGCGCGGAGTGCAAAAAACTCCGCAAACTACGCGAACGGAGTGGAGTTCACCGCCCAGGCTTAGACCGAGTGAGGCGGGAACTACTGGTAACTGACTCGTACTGAACACCTGCTGCAGCCAATGATGTGACTCTTTTGACAGCAAACTTAGATAGCAGAAGAACACAGTTCCTACTCCGTGCACCCACAAACACTAAAGACTAAGAGCCGAATGGGGTGTAAATGTGAGCTTGACAATGTAACACGGCAGTGCAATAATTGATTCTATTCTATTTATGAACACCAAATGTCTCATTCATTTGCAGTTTTATAAAGATTGACATAAAGTTGGTCTTCCCTCTTCCCTGCTCCTTTCATTCTAAACAACCTCCTCTTTATCATAACTCTGGCCGTTGCAGTGAGGTGTTTTCATGTACATGTGCACTGGGTTTTGTTTCCAACATCTTACTGTCGAGATACTCCGAGGACGGCGACAGTGCATGACTCATGATATGTTACTTGCAGTGTGAAAGGTCTGTGTGAAGTTATGCTCACGTGTAAAAGTTAGTCACTGCAAGCCGGGTTCTTCCTGTGTCACCCACTGCCCTCACACTGACCTGCCTTCACTGGTGCATTCACTGCAAGCCGGGCTCACCCTGTGTCACCCACTGCCCTCACACTGACCCGCCTTCACTGGTGCATTCACTGCAGGCCGGGCTCACCCTGTGTCACCCACTGCCCTCACACTGACCCGCCTTCACTGGTGCATTCACTGCCGGCCGGGCTCACCCTGTGTCACCTACTGCCCTCACACTGACCCGCCTTCACTGGTGCATTCACTGCAAGTCGGGCTCACCCTGTGTCACCCACTGCCCTCACACTGACCCGCCTTCACTGGTGCGTTCACTGCAAGCCGGGCTCACCCTGTGTCACCCACTGCCCTCACACTGACCCGCCTTCACTGGTGCATTCACTGCAAGCCGGGCTCACCCTGTGTCACCCACTGCCCTCACACTGACCCGCCTTCACTGGTGCATTCACTGCAGGCCGGGCTCACCCTGTGTCACCCACTGCCCTCACACTGACCCGCCTTCACTGGTGCAATCACTGCAAGCCGGGCTCACCCTGTGTCACCCACTGCCCTCACACTGACCCGCCTTCACTGGTGCATTCACTGCAGGCCAGGCTCACCCTGTGTCACCCACTGCCCTCACACTGACCCGCCTTCACTGGTGCATTCACTGCAGGCCGGGCTCACCCTGTGTCACCCACTGCCCTCACACTGACCCGCCCTCACTGGTGCATTCACTGCAAGCCGGGCTCACCCTGTGTCACCCACTGCCCTCACACTGACCTGCCTTCACTGGTGCATTCACTGCAAGCCGGGCTCACCCTGTGTCACCCACGGCCCTCACACTGACCCGCCTTCACTGGTGCATTCACTGCAGGCCGGGCTCACCCTGTGTCACCCACTGCCCTCACACTGACCCGCCTTCACTGGTGCATTCACTGCAAGCCGGGCTCACCCTGTGTCACCCACTGCCCTCACACTGACCCGCCTTCACTGGTGCATTCACTGCAGGCCGGGCTCACCCTGTGTCACCCACTGCCCTCACACTGACCCGCCTTCACTGGTGCATTCACTGCCGGCCGGGCTCACCCTGTGTCACCTACTGCCCTCACACTGACCCGCCCTCACTGGTGCATTCACTGCAAGCCGGGCTCACCCTGTGTCACCCACTGCCCTCACACTGACCCGTCCTCACTGGTGCGTTCACTGCAAGCCGGGCTCACCCTGTGTCACCCACTGCCCTCACACTGACCCGCCTTCACTGGTGCATTCACTGCAAGCCG
The DNA here is from genome assembly GCA_963921515.1 of Calotriton arnoldi. Classification (NCBI taxonomy): domain Eukaryota; kingdom Metazoa; phylum Chordata; class Amphibia; order Caudata; family Salamandridae; genus Calotriton; species Calotriton arnoldi. The sequence goes on from CAWUFW010000725.1 coordinate 2,902,268, forward strand.
GGCTCACCCTGTGTCACCCACTGCCCTCACACTGACCCGCCTTCACTGGTGCATTCACTGCAGGCCGGGCTCACCCTGTGTCACCCACTGCCCTCACACTGACCCGCCTTCACTGGTGCAATCACTGCAAGCCGGGCTCACCCTGTGTCACCCACTGCCCTCACACTGACCCGCCTTCACTGGTGCATTCACTGCAGGCCAGGCTCACCCTGTGTCACCCACTGCCCTCACACTGACCCGCCTTCACTGGTGCATTCACTGCCGGCCGGGCTCACCCTGTGTCACCCACTGCCCTCACACTGACCCGCCCTCACTGGTGCATTCACTGCAAGCCGGGCTCACCCTGTGTCACCCACTGCCCTCACACTGACCCGCCCTCACTGGTGCATTCACTGCCGGCCGGGCTCACCCTGTGTCACCCACTGCCCTCACACTGACCCGCCCTCACTAGTGCATTCACTGCCGGCCGGGCTCACCCTGTGTCACCCACTGCCCTCACACTGACCCGCCTTCACTGGTGCATTCACTGCCGGCCGGGCTCACCCTGTGTCACCCACTGCCCTCACACTGACCTGCCTTCACTGGTGCATTCACAGCAGGCCGGTTCTTCCTGTGTCACCCACTGCCCTCACACTGACCCGCCCTCACTGGTGCATTCACTGCAAGCCGGGCTCACCCTGTGTCACCCACTGCCCTCACACTGACCTGCCTTCATTGGTGCATTCACAGCAGGCCGGTTCTTCCTGTGTCACCCACTGCCCTCACACTGACCCGCCTTCACCTGTACATTCACTGCAGGCCGGTTCTTCCTGTGTCACCCACTGCCCTCACACTGACCCGCCCTCACTGGTGCATTCACTGCCGGCCGGGCTCACCCTGTGTCACCCACTGCCCTCACACTGACCTGCCTTCACTGGTGCATTCACTGCCGGCCGGGCTCACCCTGTGTCACCCACTGCCCTCACACTGACCTGCCTTCACTGGTGCATTCACTGCAGGCCGGGCTCACCCTGTGTCACCCACTGCCCTCACACTGACCCGCCTTCACTGGTGCTATTACTGCCGGCCGGGCTCACCCTGTGTCACCCACTGCCCTCACACTGACCTGCCTTCACTGGTGCATTCACTGCCGGCCGGGCTCACCCTGTGTCACCCACTGCCCTCACACTGACCTGCCTTCACTGGTGCATTCACTGCCAGCCGGGCTCACCCTGTGTCACCCACTGCCCTCACACTGACCTGCCTTCACTGGTGCATTCACTGCAGGCCGGGCTCACCCTGTGTCACCCACTGCCCTCACACTGACCCGCCTTCACTGGTGCATTCACTGCAAGCCGGGCTCACCCTGTGTCACCCACTGCCCTCACACTGACCTGCCTTCACTGGTGCATTCACGGCAGGCCGGGCTCACCCTGTGTCACCCACTGCCCTCACACTGACCCGCCCTCACTGGTGCATTCACTGCAAGCCAGGCTCACCCTGTGTCACCCACTGCCCTCACACTGACCCGCCCTCACTGGTGCATTCACGGCAGGCCGGGCTCACCCTCTGTCACCCACTGCCCTCACACTGACCCGCCCTCACTGGTGCATTCACTGCAAGCCGGGCTCACCCTGTGTCACCCACTGCCCTCACACTGACCCGCCTTCACTGGTGCATTCACTGCCGGCCGGGCTCACCCTGTGTCACCCACTGCCCTCACACTGACCCGCCTTCACTGGTGCATTCACTGCCGGCCGGGCTCACCCTGTGTCACCCACTGCCCTCACACTGACCTGCCTTCACTGGTGCATTCACTGCAGGCCAGGCTCACCCTGTGTCACCCACTGCCCTCACACTGACCTGCCTTCACTGGTGCATTCACTGCCGGCCGGGCTCACCCTGTGTCACCCACTGCCCTCACACTGACCTGCCTTCACTGGTGCATTTACTGCAGGCCGGGCTCACCCTGTGTCACCCACTGCCCTCACACTGACCCGCCCTCACTGGTGCATTCACTGCAAGCCGGGCTCACCCTGTGTCACCCACTGCCCTCACACTGACCTGCCTTCACTGGTGCATTCACAGCAGGCCGGTTCTTCCTGTGTCACCCACTGCCCTCACACTGACCCGCCTTCACCTGTACATTCACTGCAGGCCGGTTCTTCCTGTGTCACCCACTGCCCTCACACTGACCTTGAAGGAAGTGACCTGAATTGGGCCACTGGGGCCACTTGTGACCACCTCTCTGCCTTCCAAGAATTGAAGAGTCGGGAAGACAGTAGAGAATACAAACCGAGCAATTTTATTAGTAATACGCTGCAGCGGAGCCCGGTCTGACCAGTTTCCTGAGATGACGGTCGAGGGACTGACTCCCCCCAACATAACATCAGATATTATACTTTTCAAGATCCCTAAGAACATGCCCAGGCTGGAATATTCCAGTCCGGGCACTGGTGAACAAAGGAGACACAGAGAGATGAGCGACCACCTGCAGAACGGGTACATCTTATCACATTCTCAAGGTTGCCTTGCTTGAGCTCAGCGCTCTCCAACGTGGGAGCAAGGATACGAGAGAGGAAAGGCATGCGAGAGCAGAATAAACCATTCACTGGTACATTAGGGTACAGCGCAATAACTCGAAGCTGCCTTTTTCGCTGAGGCAGGCAAGTAATGTGACAGAGTCTTACTTTCGGTTACAGTACAAAATGGCACCCAGAGACAAAATGGCGTCGCAAATGCTAACTTAACTCTCAAAATGCTTCAAGGAGTCAGCTAGATGCATTTTCAGTCCAACAGACCCTCCTTTTAGCATTTGCTAACAATTTTGTTTATACTAACATGACAGGAAAATAATTAATTGCAATGTGATACACATGCACACTAATATTCAAAAATACCCTCGTCGATATTCATGAAGTCATGGACAGTTTGCATCATCATAACTGAGGGCTTAGTATCCTGCCTTGGGACCTGGGGTGCAGGTGTTAACTTGCTAACACAATATGTGCAGCATGTTGGGAGACAATTAATACACAGGCAACACGCGAAAACAACACCTGCAATGGCTACTAGAAAAAGGAGTATTTTCCAACCCCAGGAGGCTATCATACCCCAGAGCCAACCAGAAAGGGACCAAGTGCCATTCTTTTGATGAATATCAGATGCAAGTCGGTGTAACTTCTGTATTGCTGCATAGACATTCGGAGCATGGTCCGGTACGTACACACAGCAACTACTACCGATGACGCAACATGCCCCACCCCGATCAGCAAGGATGACGTCTAACACCATCCTGTTTTGAAGGGCAACAATTCTCGTAGCCTGAAGCTCAGCTGTGATATTTGGCAGTATTCCTGCCGTTGTGTTAATCACTCCCTCTACAACTCTTGTGAGTCTGCGAATGTTAAGACTATTTGACATAGGACCCCAGAAAGGCAGAATACCTTTCATGGCATCAGTAAACTGCTGCAGAGTGTTGTCTGTCTGATCAATGTCTTCAGTGTTAATAACCCTTCTAACTCTGGACAAGGATAAACTTCTACAGTACAGTCGATGGTCTCTGTGATAAGTGTACAGTGCTAAATATACTGGGGGAAGGAGGAAAGAAACATAACAGATGCCAGACCATCCCCTGGGAAGCCATACATAAGCCTGAGACCCACAAACAAAATAGACATTGTGGGGTGGGAGTAAAGGCGGACTATTGGTCGTGTTCAAGTCGTAAGTATAATTGCAAATACTCTTTCCCACTTTAACATTCCCAAAACCTTGGACACAGAGACTAGCTGTTGTGTTAACTATTGGCACAGGCATCGCTTTGTCCTGAGTAATATTACGCATGTGGAAGGACCTAAAATATTCAGTAACATTGAAGTTGTGGAAATCCATCATCTCATTCTGGAGCCACGTAATATTCTTTTTGACTTCAAATACATTCATACAGGCATCTGGATGCAAGGTATCAGGGGCCCCCTGTTCTCCGGGGGTAAACCCTTGGTTTACAGTAATGTATTTTAACACAGTCTCATAATCATCGTACGTTATGTTCATTGCATCAGCATGGTAATGCATATACACCATGGTAAACAACTGAAACCAGGCCTCACAGCTCCCTAAATAAGAGAAAGGCTGGGACATCAATAAATAATATTGGTGCATTACAGAAGGGAGAAGGTCATAAACCCAGCAGTCAGTAACATTAGTGGTATGATGCGCCTGATGAAGCATCTGCAAGAAAACATTATCAACATACGTTTGTCTATGTCTCTCCTTGTGAGGGGCCAAAGTGACAAATACATGCTCAGGGGGAACAGGAGTAGTACCAATCAAGGAATGCACAGGATGTTTTTCTTCAAGGAACCATATGACCCCAAATGCGACTATCAAAGAGATCAAAACAATCGTTATAAAAACTGCCTTAGTTTTGGTCGACCAACTCAACCAACTGGGACTATGTTGCTCAAAACAGGGGGTTGCTAAGGGCTGTTCTTCATCCATAACGAGGCGGCCAAATGGGTATATTTTTTTATATATATATTTATCAAACTACCAGAGGAAAGTTCGTACTATGGAGCCAAGGATTGTGAACAAGGCACACAGTCCAGTGTTCGTTCGAGCCTCACTGGTAGACTCCTATTGTTCATCAACGATGGTGCTGTTGGGCACTTCTCGGTGAGGCTGTGTGATCACAACCCTTTCTGTCTCTTCGCTCAGGATAGGGCACCCTCCCTCCTGGGAAGACACCCCCGACTTATCCTGTCCAGTGTCTCGAACAATGCACCAATCTTCCTTTCCCTAATCTATCGTTGGTACCGCAAACAAGGTACATACACCCTATTCTTCATCCATGAAGTCCATCCCTACTAATCTGACTTTTCCTTTGGTGCACTGTCCCTCTGCCGGGGACGCAAATTGTACCTAGCCACTCCAGGCACTGTGTCGTCATGGAAAAGAATCTTAAATTCAGAGGGGGCAAGGGATTGAGACTCAAGCTCCCGTGGGGCAGATAGAGAGGGATTCTGGGCAGCCCTTATTTCTGGGGGGACTGCCTTATTCAAAGCATCTTCATTCTCCTCCTCCGTCTGGGCCCATGTCAGTCGAGCGTCAGAAAAAGGAGCAAAACGCGGTACCTTCTCCGTTTCGTGGTCCCCTATTCCATCCAGGACCCACCGGTCGTAGGGGAGAGGCAGCGGGATTCGCCGGCAATGTGATGAGTGGATCTAATGCTTCCGGCCATCCACCTTTACTGCCGTCCAGGTAGCGAGAAGGACCTGCAGGGGTCCCTTCCACCAAGGCTCCAAGCACCCCTTCCTCTGGAAGTTGCGAATCAGGACAAAATCACCGGGTTGAATGCTGTGCCCTGGACCCTCAGGTATTAGCGGCAACGCTTCATGGATCTGTTGATGAATAGAACGCAAATGTTTAGTCAACTCACATAAATAGTCCACAAGCAACGGGTATTCAATTTCTGAAAAATGGCGGGGCCGTGGGACGCCCTAGACATTTGCAGGACGGCCGAAAACAACCTCATATGGGGGCAATCCTGTTCTAGAGTGGACTGTCACTCTTATGGACAACAGGGCTAGGGGTAACGCATCTGGCCATTGTAATCCTGTGCTCTCCTTGATCTTTGCCAACTTCAGCTTGAGAATACCATTGTACTTCTCAACCAAACCTGCCGACTGGGGATGGTTTGCTGCGTGAAACTTTTGCTGGATGTGCAGATTATCGCACACCAGCTGAATAACCTTTGAGTTGAAGTGACTTCCGTTATCACTCCAAATCAAACGGGGCAAGCCGAAGCGCGGGAAGAACTCTTTTAAAAGGGCCTTCGCCATTGCTATGGCTGTGTTCTCTTTAGTGGGATAAGCCTCAATCCATTTGCTGAATGCACAAACAACCACCAATACATATTTCAGGTTGTTGACTCATTCCATTTCGATGAAATCCATCTGGAGAACCTTGAAAGGGAAAGAGGGTGGTGCAAAGTTACCAGAAGGTGTAGGGGTACCTTTTCCAGGGATATGTATCATACAGACCATACAATACTTCACCAGATGAGCAGCTACCCTAGGAATGTTATCATTCTGCCACACAGGGTCCAATAGTCTACATATTCCCTTCACACTAATGTGGGCTGGCCCATGCGCCATAGTGACTACTGGGAGTACATATGCATCTGATAACATCCATCTCTGCTTCTCTGATTTGTCAGTCCAGCACCCCTCATCATCTAGCCGTCCTGTTCTCTCCTGCCACATTGCTAGCTCCTCAATTGTTGCCTCGCTCTGGATTTCCTTCACATTTTCCAATGTATCTTCAAACATTGCATTATCGGGTACCCATCTAGCAGGACCCACCACAAACATTCTTTTAATTTTCGATCGGGCTGTCTCCTTAGCTGTCTGGTCTGCAAACGCATTTCCCCTCCCCACATCATCAGTAATTGTCTTGTGGGCACTACACTTTACCACTGCTAACTTTTTGGGAAGTGTCAGGGCTGACAGAAGCCTGTGAATCAGTGGGCCGTTTTGGATTTTTAACCCGTGTGAAGTCAGGAAGCCTCTCTCTGCCCAGAGCCACCCGAAGTTATGAGCGACTCCAAATGCGTACTGACTGTCGGTGTAAATATTGACAGCCAGTTCCTCACTCAACTCATAGGCGCGAAGGAGGGCAACCAATTCTGCAGCTTGGGCCGAATGATAAGGGACTCGTGATGTCTCGACTACTGTGTGTAAGGTAGTGATGGCGTACGCCGCAGCTGTTGTGCTATCTGGTAGATTGAAACAAGAGCCATCGACATATAGTTCCCCTTGGGGCTCGGACAAGGGAACATCAGTCAGGTCTACCCGTCCCTTCGTCTCTTCTTCAGTGCAGAAAATGCAATCATGCACGTCCGCGTCCTCACTCTCAGAAGGGAGGGGTAGTAACGTGGCTGGGTTCAGAGTGGCACATCTTTTGATGGTGATGTGTGGTGCAAACAGGGTCAATTTGTAGCCAGTCAAACGCGCACTGGTGAGGTGCTGCATCTTTGTTCTGTTCAAAAGTGTGTCCACAGCATGCAGTACCATGACTGTGAGGTCAGTATCAAGAACGAGCCGTGCCGATTGTCGGATTGAGACGGCCACGGCCGAGACCGCTCTTAGACAGGTCGGGAGGGCTCTGGCGACGTTATCCAAAAGCGCAGAGAAATAGGCACTCAGCCTTTGCTTACCTCCAAAGGCTTGTGTTAAAACAGAGAGCGCGCAGCCTGCCGCTTTGCGTACATACAACACAAACGGCTTCTGGTAGTCTGGCGTGCCAAGCACAGGCACAGAGCAAAGCACTATTTTTAGTTGCTCAAAAGCTTGCTGGCATGCATGCGTCCAAGGCAAAGGTTCATGCACATCCTTAGTGGTTAGTTGCAGTAGGGGTTTCGTTAGTAGGGAATAGTTAGGAATCCAGTGGCGACAATACGAGGAAATGCCTATAAAAGCTTGCACATCCCGCTGCGTCTTGGGGATGGGCATTTTAGCAACAGCATTAATATGCTCAGGTGTTAGTCTCCTTCCCTCCTTCGACAGTAGGTGACCTAAGTAGGTGACCTCCTGTCGACAATATTGGAATTTTGAAAGGGACACTTTATGCCTGTGATGTGCCAAATGTAGCAATAATTTAACTGTTGCATCTTTGCAACCTTTTTCAGTGTCAGAAGCTATCAGTAGGTCATCGACGTACTGTAGCAATACATTACCTGAGGGAAGTGTAAGGGAATCCAATTGGCTTTTTAAACCTTGACTATGTATGCTAGGACTTTCAGTATACCCCTGAGGAGCGCGACAGAATCGGAAGGTTCTACCGGCCAGAGTGAACCCAAAAAGATGCCGGCTATCGGGGTGAATAGGGATGCTAAAGAAAGCGTTTTTCAAATCAATCACAGAAAAGAATTTGGCAGTGGAGGGAATCAAGGTCAGGAGGGCAGTGATGTCATGGACCACCGGGAACTGGGGATCCACTATTTTATTAACCTCTCGCAAATCAATCACAAAATGATAGACATCAGGATGGGCATCAGGGGAGTCCGAGGGTGCCTTCTTAAGGATGGGGAGAATAGGGCTATTACACACATTCGCTGCTGTTTCCTCAACAACCCCTGACTTGACCAAATCCTGTATAATCTGCAACAGAGCTCGCTCCCCTGCCTGTGGTATTTTGTACTGGGGAATACGAGGAAACACAGCGTTGTCCTTTACCTTAATAGAAACCGGAGGTATCTGCAACAATCCCACATCTGTATCACCCGTGGCCCACAACGAAATTCTAAGAGATGCACCTGTGTGCCAGGGAGAGGTACAGAGACCTGAGACGATTGTGGCAGCTCGCTCAGCAACCCCAGAATTTCGTTTTTTATCTCTACTGATGAAGGATAATATCCAGAAACACGTGTCTAGAGATTGACAGCACTAACCTGCACCAACTTTGGTGAAACACTTCTACAAAAATTCAAGTAAGCATTTAAAATGAACTGCATTTACCAGGATGCTAAGGGGCGAACTGTGCTGGGAGGTGAAGCAGTGTGCTCCCATCCCCCTTCTGTTCTCTCCTACATCTTGTAACTATACCAGGGCGGTGAGCATTCGTGAAAGGAAAGTGTAAGACTTCTCGCCTACATCTTGTAACGATTCCAGGGTGGTGAGTATTTGTGAAAGGAAAGTGTGAGGAGCCAACTGAAGCGAGCTCAGAGCTCCTCCAAGCACTGATGTACTGCAGTGAAAGGAACACAGATGATTCCGGCAGGTCACCTACTGCCCAGGTAGATTTAAATTTCACCCAGATTTGGAAGTGCAGCCTGGATCCTCGCCTAAATTGCTGTAGAATTTTGAACTTATTTAAACGGGTTCCTTTTTTCACATTTGTAAACTGTAGCGGGCGTTGACTCTAGTGCCTCAGGACATGTGTAGCCCCTTAATCTTACAATCAACATATGTGTGTGAATGTGTAAAACTGACAGAGGGGTCATCTGACATTGATGGACTGTGATGCAACTGATTTCCCACTGTCAAAAGGCGGCCGTTCATTGGTCTGGTTAGCTGCCACTCCTGGAGGCTCTGGAGAACACCTGGGAGGTGGCCGATGACATCTTTGCTGAGTCATTCTATTTCTAAGGAGCAGGGGCTGCTGCAGGAAGGTTTAACGAATCTCAAGCCATTCGAAGAAGGGTTTGCATCCGTGACACGGGCCTTCTTTGCTGTATCATGAGTCGGAAAAAGTTAGTTCGCCAAACCTGCATAGAAACTGAAGATTTACAAATTCCTTATATTGCTACTGCTTTTGACATTTCTTAAATTGTGAATCTCAACTTCGAATTGCAAATTAAATGTGCTAAGCTTTCACAATTTATCAATTGTCACAAAAACAGCAAAATGCTCATGCAATATAAAACCAACTTCAACCAGGTGGTAACCAGTCCCAGTGTAAAAAAAAACTGACCCAGAATGCATTGCAGACTATCCCACTGGCAGCACTGTATGCTGCAGTGGGGAGGTGCATTCTGGGAGCCCAGGGGAGGCGTAGGAGAAGAGGGGAGAAGCTTTTTATGCAGAGGGTCACTTTGTTTGAATAAACAAACGAGAAGGTTATATTAGGTACAGGCTTGGTAAGGAGGTGATTTTAAGTTTAATTAATAATTTGGGGCCTGTTTTTTGAAGGCCCACCCAGCTAGAGTGGTTGCACCTCCACATATTGAGGTTTTATGCAGCCTTCACCCCCTTGCATCTGATTTTATCAGTGCACGTAGCAGTTGCCGAGTCACAGACTGTGCTTCCTAGAATATTCTAGAACTTTATAGATGCAATGTTTGACTAATGAAATGTCCATTTTTGTTTTTCTTACGCCCCAGCTAAATTACAAGCCACAAAGATGGTTCTTCATTCAATTGTAAACTTTCATAATGTACTAATATGTGTAAATGTCACACGTATCCACATTTGTGCACCTTCGGACACCCAGTACATTTATAGCAATAGGAAAAGACACCCCTCTTTGAATATCCAGATGGTCTGCGATGCCCCTTCACACACATTGTAACTGGCTGTCCAGGAAGCACACATGATTGATACATTATTGGAGATTTCGCTTTGCATCATAGGCTGGATTCAGGAGAGTTTGAAGATGGCTGGTACTTGCTAAGGATACAAGTGCAACTAAACTGTGTAATCATATAAATACAAGTGTGTCAGTACAGTTTATTAATGATATGTTATTCTTACAAGTGGCAGTGCACATTGATATTAAGACCTCTAAATCCAAGGCCTGGGGAGAGAGGATTTATAGTCCCGCCCACAAACAGCCCTGATCAGTCATTGAAGGAACATCTGGATTACTGAAAAGAGCTTCAGTGTATGCATTAGAGTGGGGGTGCTTTGGAGCGTGACCCTATAACATGCTCCAAAGAGTAGCCGCTGTGCTATGTTGCACAGTGTAGCAGTAAGAAAAGACATGGCAACCGAAATAATTTCAGACCAATCAGCCCATGAGAACGGAAATATAATTAGACCCCCCTCAAGGACAGGATGCCGCCAGAGCTACTGAAGCCCTACATGCAGGACTGGTGTCACAAATCATTGTTTTTGAAGACAAACGCATATTTTGTAATTTAAATCTTTATTAATTGCAATTTCCTTTAACTAAAGTAAATGTGGAACGTGTGTCCCAGAAAGAAAGAATATGTAATTTCTTGCACTATGCAAACACTATTTGAAAGGAATTTTTTTTAATTTTTTATGTTCAAAATGTTTTATTGAAGAAATTTTCATAGATATGAAACACACTACAAAAATAATACCGAATCATGAAGTATAGAAACATACTACAATATATAAGAAAAAAATAGAATACCTATATCAACATTACAGAATAGTACAAATATGATATAAATAATAAAATAAACATAAAAGGGCTACAGTAAGCAAAGATCAATTAATATAAATTGAAATAAGTTTCCTAAATTGTAGAACATGTACTGATGTAGGAATCTAAACTAGACCACATACTAGACCTAGAGGAAGAGGGGTCTTTATGAGAATGTGGATAAAAACATTGCCCGCGTCTAAGATAAATAATCCATTCCCACCATGTATTAACCGAAAGTGAAGTAGCGTCTTTCCAATTACAGGTAATAGATTTGATTGCAGTAGAGATAAGGAAATCCAACAATTTACAATCCATAGGGGATAAAATGGATTTAAAGAGTGAGGATTTGAGAATTAGAACCTGAAATGATAAAGCTGTTTGGATCTTGAGGATCTGGGTAATAAGATGCCATATTTGTAATAAAAACTGATGTATGATAGAACAATTGAAAAATAAGTGTTGTAGGTCACCAGTTACAGATTGACAGTGCCAACAATTTGGAGTATCTAGAAGTTTAGCTTTAAATAATTTGTCAGGAGTCCAGAAGCATTGATAAAGTAGGTAAATATTAGATTGTATAAGGGTGGCCGGAAGATAATTAGCCGTGTTGGAATTCCAGATGTCCTTCCAGGATATACTAAGTGAATGAAGATGTAAGTGTGGCGACCATTTTTGATTCAACTGTGAAAAAGAGGAATTTGAAGTGGTAAGTTTTTTATATACTTTAGATGCTGTATGTCCTGAACGGCTGAACACAGAAATACAAAATTCAATACCAGAGGACTGAGACATAGAAAGTAGTTGGGGATAAGCATTAAGAATCGTATTACATAACAATGTATATTTAGGCAGCTAAGACAATGGCAGCTTATAAGTGGCTTGAATAACATCAAATGTGTAAAACATATCATATTGACAAATATCTGCAACAAAGAAAATACCAGCAGTAATCCATAATTTCCAACAAGAAATATGTTTATGATATTGGAGTTTAGGATTGAACCAAAGAGAAACTTTTTTAGTGGAAGACCAAGTAATAGAAAAACTACTATCAAATGACAAAAGGGCAACTTTAGAGTTGGCAAGAATAGGGGAACACTTACCAAAAGAGCCATTGGACATGGTGAGAAAAGCAGTTAAAGGGTATGGAGCCAAAATATTTTTTTCCAGGATAAGCCATTTAGGTGAATTAGAGAGGGGGACAGTATGAAACCATAAAGAACATTGTGCCACAAGGAATGCAAAATGATATTTTTGAAATCGGGAAGACCAACCCCACCTTCACATTTGGGCAGTTGTAAAGTCTTAAGACTAATGCGTGTGGGCTTATTATTCCAGAGGAATTTAGTAAATAACATATATTTTAGTATAAAAAGTGGACGGGAAGGCGAAGGGTAACAGACAATAAATATAGAATTTGTGGAGTTATAGACATTTTAATTGCTGCAATGCGTCCCCACCAGTTTAGATGTAGATTAGACCATCGATCAAGTTTCTCTTTGGTATTTGTTAGAATAACAGAGCAATTGGTATCAACTGTATCTTTGATCGAACCAGTAAAAATTATCCCTAAGTATTTGAGTTTTTTTGGAGACCAAATTATATCAGTATTCTCTAACATTGTAGAATTACAAAAGGCATTTAATGGAAAAAATTCTGTCTTATTAGTATTCAGGGAGTACCCAGAAACCTCAGCATATTTATGAATAATATAAAGGATAATAGGTATAGAGGTGGAAGGGTCAGAAACATATAATAACACATCACCAGCATAGGCAGAACGTTTAATGGTAGTATCTTTCAAAACCACACCTGTATAAGTATCACTATTACGAAGGGAGCATAGGAGGGGTTCTATAGCAATAAGAAAAAGTAAAGGAGAGAGAGGTCAACCTTGGCGAGTGCCTCTATACAACCGAAATGGGGAGGAGCACAAACCATTGACTAGAATAGAGGCTGAGGGGGCTGAATACAAAGCCTTAGTCATATTGATAAAAATAGGACCAAAACGGAAAGCTTCTAAAGTTTTAAATAAAAATTTCCAATTAACCTTATCAAATGCTTTTTCTGCATCTAAGGCCATTACACCAATTGGACCACTGGATTCTTTGGCAAGGGATAATGTATGACAGAGAAACCGGGTATTATGAGCGGATAGTCTACCTTTCATAAAGCCAGTTTGATCAGGTTGTATAATATTGGATAGTAGGGGTGATAATCTATTTGCTAAAATGTTTGCATATATTTTACAGTCCTGATTGATTAAAGATATGGGCCGAAAATTTGAGACTAAGGTATGATCTTTATTAGGCTTGGGAAGAACAATTATAGTGGCTTCATTAAAAGATCCCCCCATCATGGAAGTACGCTGAAACTCCGTAAAGAGGGAAAGTAAAAAAGGGGAATGTTGGTCCTGATAGCATTTATAGAATTCGGCAGGAATTCCATCCGGCCCAGGAGTTTTTTTGGAATTTAAAGCATTAATTGCTGCAAAAATTTCTTTAATGTCAATAGGGTTATCTAAGGTTGCTCTATCATTATCAGATATCTGAGGCAATCGACAGGAATTAAGAAAATCATGAATAACCTTGTTGTGAGGGACAAGAGGTTCGTGATATAAAGAAGAGTAGAAGGAAAGGAACTCTTTCAGTATGTCCTCAACCTCCGTCACCAATGCACCATTATTCATTTTGATGGCTGGAATTTGAACTCTGTCACGCTTGAGGCGCAGATAGTTAGCTAGCAGGCGACCAGATTTGTTGGAATTAAAATGAAAATTAGATTTTTCTTTTGAAATAAGTAAACCTGCTTGTTTACAAAGCATACAATTATATTCGTAGCGGGATTTCTGAAGTTGGGATTTATATTGTGGATCTCTAGATGTAATAAAAAGTCATTCCACTGCAGTAATCTGTGTCTCTAATTCATTGCGGTGGGAATAAAAAGATTTGTTTTCGTGTGCCATAATAGAAATTGAAACTCCACGGATATAAGCTTTAAAAGCATCCCAATGTATGATTTTGGAGGTGTCACAAGACTTATTATTCAAAAATAATCAGTAATAGCTGAGGCCATTTTTTTAGAATTGGTGGGGTTAAGAACTATTTCCGAGTTCATTCTCCATCTTTTATTATGAATTTGAGGATCAGAAATAGATAAGGAAAAAGAGATTAAAGCATGGTCTGAAACCGTAATAGGGTGAATAACTGATTCACTAATCATGTGACATAAATTACGTGAGGTTAATAAATAATCAATTCTAGAAAAAGAAGAATGAGCATTAGAATAAAAAGTAAAATCTTTGTCTGTAGGGTGTTCCAATCTCCAAAAATCTACCAATTTGGTAACAGAAAGAAAGGATTTCAAAGCAAAGAATGCCTTGCTAGGCCGGAACTTAAAAACAGAAGACCGGTCCAACAAAGGATCCCTGATAAGATTACATTTCCACCCATTATAAGGGACGCATTGCCAATTTTGAGTGTTTCAGCAGAGACATAGGACCAAAAGACAGGGTCATCAGAGGTAGGTGCATAAATATTAGCCAGATTTAAAGTAAGTTTGTCAATAAGAACTTGGGCAGCAACAAATCTACCATGTGCGTCATGATGATGTGACAAAATTTGTACACGAGCTTTGTGTGAGAAAAAAATAGCTACTCCATTTTTACGTTTTGCAGCAGGAGATGAAACTATAAGCCCTACCCAACCTTTAGACATAGTATGCAATATTTTATCATTAACATGAGTTTCTTGAACAAAACAAATATCAACCTTAGACTTGTGTAAATATTCTAAAATTTTACATCGCTTAACTGGGTGTCTGAGACCCTTCACATTGAATGAAGCAACAATGAACTTTTGGGGCCTAGACATATTTTCTTAAAGGGAAGAAAAGTAACAGGTAAGAAAAAAGAGAGAAAGACAGTAGCCCATATAAAAAAAAGACAAAACAAGACAAACAACATGAAACGAGGTCAGTCACCAAGACCTCAAACCAATAGAACATTGGAGACGGAGGTACGAAGCAAGAAAACCACCATTAATAGGCACCTGCAAAGAAAGTGAATAACAACCTACAGTAAGGGGGTAGAAAAAATATTACTATTATTATCAGCCCGCAGAACCAGAAGGCTGAGAGTCCATGAGAACAGGATGATGTTGATCCAAGAATCTTATTAAATCTGCAGGAGCTGAGAAAGACTTAGAAATGTCATTTTTTCAGATGCGCATGACCGCAGGGTCAAAAAGACCATATTTGTTGCCAGCTTCTCGCAAACGAGGATGTAAATCTGAAAATTGTCGTCGTATTTGAACAGTCTCTTTTGCAAAGTCCTGGTGAATAAAGACTTTGTTTCCTTCAATTAGGAGAGAAGAGATCTCTCGGACAGCCTTGCGTATGAGAAGAAGATGATGATGCCTCAGAACTTTAAAAATTATTTGTCGGGGTTTGACTTGATGGGGTTTACGAATTGAAGGTATTCTGTGGGCTTTATCAATCTCAAAGCGCTCTGGAAAGTTAATATTTAATAGCTTAGGGAGAAGATTTTCCAGGAAAAGACGACAACTCTGGCCTTCGACTCCTTCAGGAACATTAAATATGCGTAGATTATACTATCTATTTCTGTTTTCCAAATCAAGTAGGGAACGTTGAAGAGAAGCAACCTGAGTAGGAATTGGAGCCATAGCTGTAATGGCAGCAGTATTATCACGAATCCTAATCTCATTGTCAGCAACTCTCATGGACATATCTCTGTGAATATTTTTGATATCTGAGGAAATTATGTCCGTGTTGGTATGAATAGCTTGAATTTCCTCTAAAATTTTTGCTAATGAATCCTCTTGGGAGTCAATAGCTTTGGCTTTAGCAGGAGGAGGTGAGACAGCTTGTTTGCGTTTATTTGGACCCATTTTAGACTCCATACTGGTAAACAGGGAGCAAACAATAGGAAAAGAAAAATTAATTACACCACAAATAACAAAAGCCTGCAGTGTAATAAGGAGCCTTGGCAGGGTTTTAAAAACCAAACAGTAGTCAGAAAAAATCAGCTCCAAAATGACTTAATATACAGTAACAATAGGCTGCAGTGCAGAGAAAAAGGATAAAAAATCCCTTTAATCCTTTCCAAGCTGCAAAGTTGTGGCCAACAAGAGGCAGGACGAAAAACCCCTTTAAGAAGGGCTGAGGCTTCTAAAAAGAGGAGGTGTCCAGTGGGTTAAGTCCGCCTCCTCTGTGTGGAAGGCTGGAGAATGCTGAGGAGAGCAGGAGCCCTCTGTGAGGTGAAACGAAAAACGCCTACCGCACTTCCCAGGAAGGCACCAGGCCTCTGAAAATGGACCAGACGCTGCAGGAACCACAACGGAGCAGCTGGGGGCAAAAAACGAAGCTTAATTATGCCCCTATCGTCGGTAGAGACTCGTCGGCGATGCAGGTAATCACGGAGCTCAAGGCGCGGCGGCCATCTTGGATTGCACGCGCTGCCGACTCCTGAAAGGAATTTTTTTAACAAATTTTCCCCCAAAAACATTTTAGGCCAAGATTTGTAACTTATTTGCATTTTTAACTTCTACTAGTAGACTTTTGAATTGCACATGTTGTAACAGTTAACCCTTTCTACGGACTTTGACGTCTAGTTGTTCAAACAGTGCAAGGGCAGTGGGTACCAACAGTAGATCCTTCCTCACTGACTGGATCACCAATATTAGATCTATTCGTGACTTTTGCTGTTGGAATTTTCTCCAGAGTGAGTGTGATTTCAGATAGACTTCGGGCCACATCACTACTTTGAAGCACCATTCGGCCCGCATATTAGCTACGTGTCCGCAAGCTGTAGTAGTAGGAGGTGCTAATCTCTACAGCCTGACCTGAAGCCTGTTCTCTCTTGGTAAGCAGGGGTCAGGTAGCCAGTTCATGCAGAATAACAGGTTGTAGGTTTATTGAAGAAGTTATAGGTTAGGTCACAGGTTACATGTGACATGGTAAGTATTCCACCAGGAGCAGCATCCTCTCTGCTCAGCCCACTCTCGCTAACTGACAAGCAACCTTCCATCACTGACCGACATTCCATGATATCACCCACTGCTGAGCAGAGCAGGGAACAACAGAGGTGTGCACAGAATGCATCACAAGCACAGCAAATGATAACATACCCACCCATCTGTATGTCTATGTCTGCGTCAGTTTGCCTATGAGTCTGCAAGCGTAGCCCGACACAGGTCCTTCACTGCCCGGCTAATATCAGACATGCCAGAACTTGATATATTTTTGGACTCAGATATGGTGTTCCGAACCTCCATTACCCTTCGACTGAGCTCAAAAGTGGCCCTCAGTTTCTTTCTCTGCATGGTTAGTGTGAGAAAGGGCCTCTTTTCGCATGATTAGCCCTCACTTTATACCTGGTTTTGATTTGTTTTCAATTGTAGTGCACATGGTCCCAGCCAACCAGGTCCCCTGTGCCAGTGCTTCTTCCCCAAAACATATCCCCAATTGGTACTTCTGCCCCCTGTAAGTCCCTAGTAAATGGTACTCTGGGTACCTAGGGACTGGGAGTTGAAGACTGTCCCCTGGGCCACCCCCCTCACTGGGACCACGCAGCTGCTCTTGCAGCTTGCATGCCCCTGTGAGGGAGAAAAGAACAAAATCGAAGTGGCATCCTGCCTGGGTGCCATGCCAGCCAGCACTGCCTGAAGGTATAGGTAAGTCACCCCTCTAGGAGGCCTCACAGCCCAAAGGCAGGGTGCACTATACTACTGGTGAGGACATATCTGCAGGAACAGATATGCCCCTGCAATTTGGAGTCCAGTCCTTAATATTATAAGTGCCAGGGAAGCCATAGAGAGTACATGGGCTGAAAACCCAACAACACGAGTTCCACAGCACCGTGATGGCTTCACTGAACCCAGGAGTGTTTGGTACCAAACTTCTCCTTTCAATAAATCCACACTGATGCCAGTGTGAGAAGTATTGTACGTGGTGTGTGTGAGAAGTTGGCCTGGCATATGCTGTCCACTAATTATAGTGGGCACCTTGCACCAGTCCAAACAACCCCTTATTGGAGATAGGTTAAAGACAACCTTATTAAAAGCTATCCTAGTGGTAGCTATGGAGAGCAGCCTTCAGGCTAAGTCTTGAAGGAATGTAAAGCAGCTTGTTTTACCAGTCTATAATCTCTTGAGTGATCAAATGAAAGAGCACCACACCAGGTATATATTCAAAATATATGTATTTATTGCTAAACACACCCCTCTAGTCTCTTTATGAGGCTAGAGTTCGAAGTACACAAGTTATAAGTTATTTAAACACAGTAATAGCACAAATACACGTTTGGGCCCTAGGGGCGTACCAAACCATATACCAATAAAGTGATATAAGAACCACGACTGAACTAGACACTAGGCCTAGAGCCTCTAGAAGTGCTTGGACCACAAGGAACCACCCAAGGTAGTGACACAGGGGACCCACGGGGGACGCGTGCAGTGTAAATACACAACCGCGATACGCCGTTAACTTCTATGGAGAAAGTCGCGATCAGGAAATTAAAGAAAAGGGACACTTAAAGGAGGACTTGGAGCAAACCCTTTGAGAACTAGGTCGTTCTAGAGTCTCTACCCACGGGAGCACCGGAGTACTCGTGTTACCTCACCCGGGAAGCCGGGTGCATAGGTGCCTTTCGGGGTCGGGTTTCGTCGTCGATTTGAATGGCGATCTGCTGCAAAGTGCTGCTGGCGACCAAGTGGAAAGTGTCCGGGTGGATCCAAGAGTGGATCGGAGATCTGAAGAACCTGAAAGCAGAGGGGACAGAGTCTGGGTCACTAGCCAGTGACCAGGAAGGCGATGAGCGGATGCCCACCGATGTTGAGTGCTTCAGGTAGGTTGACGGTCGTCTTGACTCTTCAGCCACGAGGTCCAGGAGGCGTTGTCGGCGACCAGGAGCAGGATTCGGACTGGTACACGATGTCTGTCGAGTGCTGAGGTGTCGGCGACCGGATTGGACCCAACAAGCCTTGGCAACGGTAAGTCTCGATGAAAGTAAAGAATGACAATGATGCAGACCAGCAAGGTCTGAGAAACTCACCCAGCGAGTGTAAGTGAGGGAAAGCCTGGAGCAACCAGGGTGCCCAAGAAGAAAAGGATTGGCCTTCGTGAAGGGCTACTAGCCAACGGGCTAGCGACCGCGAAGGAGCCTCGAGACGTCGCACGTGGAGCTGGCTCACAGGACACTCGTGGAGTGGAGGCCAGTGATCTTTGGTGCAGTTGGTGCTGGAGGATAGGGCTACTCGGAGCCCAAAGCACGACTTCGTGGAAGACCCAGAAGAGGATGCACTAGCAAATACGTGCAGTGTCCAGGGGTCACGGTTCCACGTTACCCACGACAGCTACGGGCCTCAGCTTTGCTGGGGACTCAGGGCAGCCTCGGGGAAGTCTGGAAATCCACCTCTGGTGATGCAAAGACTTCGGCGTCCGACGGGAGCTTAGGCGATGCAGACCGGACAATTGCTTCTTTGGTGCCTGCCAAGCAGGGGAGTCACTCCTTGACCCCAAGGGAGATTCTTCTGTCCTCTAGTCTTGAGTAGAGCGTCGAAGGTCCAGGATTCTGTTTCAGAATTTCGTCCAGGGATAATCTAAAGTCCTAAGGACTGGGTTCCTATACTTATACTAAGTTTAGGGGTTGGACTACTCTGTGGCCCCACCTATGGGTGGGTCAGGGCAGAGGGGTGGCTACACCCCTTTCCCTTTGTCCAGTTCGCGACAAAGCAGGGGCTGCAAGCCCCTGATCCGGTTTGAACTGGGGTATGCACAGGGACACCAAGTGTGCCCCCAGTGCAGGACTTCAAAGCACCCGAAAGTGCTCCCGCCCAGCCCCAATACACATTATCCTGTCTGGGGAGGTGGTCACACCTCCCTGGGACAGGAAACCTATTGTCCAGGCCTCCCCTGCCGGAGTTTCGTCCAGCAGCAGGAGGCCAGACTCGTGTCTGTGGCAGCAGCATCCATTTTGTGATGCCAGGGCTTTAGAAAGAAGTTACCGGCCAGGCCAGGGTTAACATGTCTCTCCTCTAGAAGGGTGGAATGCTACCCCCGCCGCCAGAATTGGCGGGGGGTAGTATTCCAAGATGTTTGACACCAAACACGACATGTTTAGGTGCAGCCATTCCAAAGTTAGCATTTAACGCGAGGTTATAATGCGCTTAAGAGTATATGGTCAGGCTGCACTACAAACAGCATCAGAGAAGGGTCTCCGAACGCTGCAGAGGGGCCCTGCTCATGCAGGGGCACCCTCTCACATAGCAACCACGCACTCTGCCTTCAGGATTGATAAGGCCTGCCATAGGAGTGACTTATAGGTTTATATGTGTGTATGTATTTAGTGATATAGGTAACCTATATCACAGTAAGGGGTGCATGCACCACCTTACCCAGGCTGCAGTAGCAGACCTGTGGTGTCAGTTTGGATGGCCAGGCAGGGGTGGCATAATACATGCTGCAGCCCCTGGTAGGCCTCTGAGGTACCTATGCCCTTGGTACATAGTATACCATATACTAGGGACTTATAAGGGCACTCCAGATTCCAATCAGTGATGTGCCTAAGGCACATGGAAACCATTTTAGAGAGGAAGCAGCTAGGCTGGGGTTCTGATTAGCAGGGCCCCAGCCAGACTAAGGTCGAAAAACAGTGAAGCATCAGCAAAAAGTGAGGGTACCCATGTGAAGCAGATCCTACTCTCCTACATTGTGGTCTCTAACCAGCTGCAGGCAGCCAACCACGACCAGACATGTTTCTGGACCCCCTGGGTAGAGAACCTCTGCTCTCTAGGACCAGAAGCAATGCACATCCTGGGCAGAGGTGTTGCACCTCCTCCCCCAGGATGGGCCCGTGCTCGAAGAGGGGAGCGTCAAAGGCCTGCCGCCTTTATAATGGGACCCCCAGCCTCTGCTGCTAGCAGCAGATGGCAGCCCCTGGTTTATACCCCCACTTTTGATGGGAAAACCGGCAGGAAAACTTAGGAGAATAGGAGGTGTGCCCCCCTCTGCCAACTTCACCCCTAAGGTGGGGAAAGCAAGGTGAAGCACATCTTTCAGTCCCCACCATCATGAAGATGGGGAGACCCCTCCAATCAGTGCTAGGTCTATGCACCCCTCCCACAGTAGGGTGGCATAATAGATAGAGGGTGTAGTCACCCCTGGTGAGGTGCACATTGGCCCTAGCTGCTTCTCCCCTAAAACGCCCCTAAATATAATATTTAGGTGGCTCCCCCAGACCAAGAAACTAGATCTGCAATGACCTAAGAAGAAAGAAGACATCCCTGCAGAGAAGACTGAAGACGACGACTGCCTTGGCCCCAGCCCTACCGGCCTGTCTCAAGCTTCTGCGAACCTGCGGCCTGTCTTGCAGCCAGTGACCTCTGAAACCCTGGGACGACTGCTGCTCTCGAAAAAGATTCCAATGTCCCGTGGACATTGGACCTGTCCAGAAGAAACCGACTCCAAGGGCTCTGGATCCAGCTGGAATCGCGATCTCTGCCCACTCTGCACCCGACGCCCCTGCCCGAGTCTGAGTGGCTCACCAGTACAGTGAAGTCTCCCCAGCAATCCTGACTTCATGTCCAGCATTGGCTGACCTCTCCTGGACTCTACAACAACGCCTGCAGTGTGAATCCAGAGGCTCCCCATGGCCGCGAACGGCTCCAGGAAGAAGACTCTGACGTCAAAAGGCACCCCTGCACCCAAAGCCCCTGGCCTTGGTGAGCTGAACCAATGGTGCCCCCATGACCCCCTACATTTCTACTTACCTCTGCTGTTGTTGGTCTCCCTCCTGCACCTCTGGTGCAACCCCTGCAGCCTGTTTGCCAAAAGAAGAAACCCCATTGAAAAGCATTGGGTGCCTGACGCTGAATTTGCACCCTGCACCTGGCTGCCCCTGTGCGGCTGGTGGTGTATGTTTGGTGCTGCTTTTTGGCTCCCCCTGTGCTTGTGCTAACTGTGAGAAGTTGGCCTGGTATATGCTGCCATTTCCTACAGGGGATGGACTATACAGTGGAACATAGATCTGGGAGTAACCATGCCAATGCAGATGGACTCTCCAGATATTTCCACTTAGAACATGAAGACTCAACTGGTAAAGGTTAGTTTAATGTCCCTGCGTTTGGGGGGGGGTTGTGTAGGAGAGTAGGATCTGCATCTTATGTAACCCTGGGCGTAGTTCGCGTAGTAGTGCTACACGTAGCTACGCGAAGTGCACTCCGCACTACGCGAGCTACGCATAGCACTACGCGAACTGCGTAGTGCGGTAGGAAATGCTGTTCGCAATGATTGCACAGTGCCGGATGCTTGTCCGCACTGTGCAATCATTACAAACGGCATCTTGCACAGTGCAAGCGCTCGTTTTCTGCCGCTCGAGTAGATTTGTACTCGAGCTGCAGTTTTCTCAACGCGGACTGGTAGTTTCTCAACGCGAGCGGTCGCGAGCACACGCGACCACTTGCAATGAGAAACCTGACCTCCCCGCGTTGAGAATCTCGCCGGGAGGTTTATTTTCCACGCTCGCGATCGGCAACTTGATGTTGCTGATCGCGAACGAGGAAAAAGTCTCGCCGGGATGTCATTTTGCTCCCTCGCGGTCGCCAACTTGACGTTGAGGACCACGAGCAAGCAAAAAATGCCCGCTACGCATTTTTGCACTGTGCTACGTGCAATTCGCGTAGCGCGTAGTTGCGCAAACTACGCAAACTACGCGAGCGTAGCGTAGTTTTCCGCCCAGGCCTACTCTTATGGTTACCCCCACTTTTTGCTGATGTATCACTGTTTTTCGACTTTAGTCTGGCTGGGGCCCTGCTATCCAGGACCCCAGCCTAGCTGCTTCCTCTCTAAATTGATTCCATGTACCTTAAGTACACTTCAGATTGGATTCTGGGGTGCCCTTATAAGTCCCTAGTATATGGTATACTATGTACCATGGGCATAGGTACCCCAGAGGCCTACCAGGGGCTGAAGCATGTATTGTGCCACCCCTGGAAGGCCCTCCAAAATGACACCACAGGACTGCTACTGCAGCCTGAGTAAGGTGGTGCATGCACCCCTTACAGAGATATAGGTTCACTATATCTCACCTATCACTTCACATAGAAACCTATCAGTCACCCCTATGGCATGCCTTATCAATCCTGAAGGCAGGGTGCTTGGTTTTATGTGAGAGGGTGCCCATGCATGAGCAGAGCCCCTCTACAGCCTTCGGAATCTCCTCTCCGGGGTTGTCTGTGGTGCAGCCTGACCATATACTCTTAAGTGCATTATATCCTAGCGGTAAATGCTAACTTTGGGATGGCTGCACGGAAACATGTCGTGTTTGGTGTCAAACACCTTGGAATCATACCCCCACACCAGTAACTGGTGTGGGAGTATGATCCCACCCTTCTAGAGGGAGAGACATGACAGCACCGGTATACCCGGTACCAACTAAACAGAGCCCTGGCATCACAAAATGGATGCTGCAGCCACAGACACGAGTCTGGCCTCCTGCTGCTGACCGAAACTCCGGTAGGGGAGGCCTGGACAATAGGTTTCCTGTCACAGGGAGGTGTTACCACCTGGATTGGGGCTGGGTGGGTGCACTCCAAGAGTGCTTTGAAGTCCTGCACTGGGGGCACATTTGGTGTCCTCGTGCATACCCCAGTTCAAACCGGTTGCAGCGGCTGCCAGCCCCTGCTCTGGCATGAAACTGGACAAAGGAAACGGGTGTAGCCACCCCTCTTTCCAAATCCTCCCATAGGTGGGTCCATAGAGTTAGTCCAACCCCTTTCTTAGGTATAAGTAAGGAACCCCTGGCAACAGGACTTTAGATATCCCTGGACGAAACTCTGCAACTGAATCCTGGAACTTCGACGCTCTACTAAAGACTAGAGGACTGAAGAAATCTCCCCTGGGGTCAAGGAGTGACTCCCCTGCTTGGCAGGCACCAACGAAGCATTTGCCGGTCTGCATCTCCCAAGCTCCCGCCGGACTCCGAAGTAACTGCAGCCCAGCAAGAGGATTTCCAGAATTTTCAGAGGCAGACCCGAGTCTCCAGCAAAGGTGAGACCCGCAGCCCTCACGAGTGACGTGGAACCAGAACCCCTGGATACCGTGCACATTTGCTAGTGCATCAACTTCTTGACAACTCTTGAAGTCCTGCTTTGGGTTACTTGTAGCCCAGACCCCGGGCACTATGGGCACCGAAGATTGTGAGCCTACACTCCACGAGTGTTATGTGGGCCTGCTTCTTGCATTTCCGCTTGAGGCTCCTTCACGATCCCTGGTCTGTCAACTGGTGGGTCCCTGTGAAGGCAACTCTGATTTTCTTTGGACTTTCCTGGTTGCTCCAGACGTGCCCTGACTCTCCACCAACTGGTGAGTCCCTCAGACCCTGCTGGTCGGCACAGAAGCCTCTTTCTCCTTTCTGCGTGGGTTGCTGTTGCCAAGGCTTATTGTGTTCAATCCGGACACGAATGCTGCAGCACTCGACATCCTTCGTGGGACAGCTCGAATCCAGCTCCTGGTTGTCGTCGACGCCTCCTGGTCCTCATGGCTGAAGAGTCAAGCTTCACCTCTTTCACCTGAAACACCCGACATCAGTGGGCATTCGTCTATCGTGCCCCCTGGTAACTGGCTAGTGACCCAGACTCTGTCCCCTCTGCTTTCAGGTTCTTCACATCTCCGATCCAGGCTTGGATCTCTTCGGACACTTCGCATCTTCCCGGCAGCAGCACTTCTCTGCAAGCTGCCATTGAAAACGACGACGCGACGCGACCCGACCCGACACCATTTGACACCTATGCACCCGGCTTCCCTGGGTGAGGTAACTCGAGTACTCTGGTGCTCCCATGGGTGTTGACCCTAGAACTGTCTAAGTCCAAGAGGGTTTGGTCCTAGTCCATTTCTAAGTGTCCTTTAACTTTAAAACTCTAACCGCGACTTTCTCCATAGAAGCTAACGGAGCTCGCGACTGTGTTCAAACACTGCACACGTCCCCCGTGGGTCCCCTGTGTCACTACCTTGGGTGGTTCCTTGGGGTCCCTGCGATTCTACAGGCACTGGGCCTTGTGTCTAGTCAAGTCGTGGTTCTTATACCACTTTCTTAATATATGGTTTGGTACGCCCTAGGGCTAATCGTATATTGTGCTAATTTACTGTGCTATTTTACTTGTAACTTGTGTACTTTGACCTCTAGCCTCATAAAGAGACTAGTAGGGTGTGTTTAGAAATAAATACATATATTTTATATATATACCTGGTGTGGTCTCCTTTCATTTAGCCATTCAAGAGATTATAGACTGGTAAAACAAACAGCTTTACACTCCTTCAAGACTTAGCCTGAAGGCTGCTCTCCATAGCTACCACTAGGATAGCGTTCAATAAAGGTTGTCTTTAAAGCTATCATCAATAAAGGTCGTTTGGGCTGGTGCAAGGTGCCCACTATAACTAGTGGACAGCATATACCAGACCAACTTCTCACATTGGTGTGCAGCGGTTGGATTCAAGCTTGCCTTTGTTTTACCAGATAATCTCAAGTGAGTGACTAACTGAAAACCACTAAAAGGTACCTGAGGTACATATAATTCAAGCTTAAAATTAGAGTAAGTTCTACTGAACTTAGAGTTGTGTGTCAAGGGCTTAGCACACCCTTTCTACAACTCAAGAGAGTTTAGTAGGCCACACTAGAGTAGGTAGTGCATACACCACACCTCACTAGTGATGGCTTCAAGGCCAGGAACCAGTGGGTCCCTGCCAGAAGCCAATGGGCTTCTACCATCCAAGTATGACAACATCCCATTCTTGGAATTGAGAGCATTGTGCAGTACTAGGAGATTGAAGACAGGAAAAAGTGCAAACACCCAACGCCTCATAGAGGTACTGCTGTTGGATGATCTCAGAAGGCCCACAGGGTCTGAAGGGGTAGGCAGAGAGTGTGGGGCAGCAGATGAGGAAAGGGCAAGGGGTGAAGATACCCATGACCTGACCTCTGAAGCTGACCAGGGAGATAACAATGATCTTAACCTGGGAAACACAGCTCCTCCTGCAGATGAGGAGGATGGCCAGAATGGCCTCCTCTTTATTCCACCAGGAAGAGTTGAGAGTGTGCCTTGAAGGTCAAGATCTCCTTCTCAGGAGTCTAACCATTCTGACACCTCAATAGGGACCTCTGTTTCCTCTCATAGGAGGGAATCCTCTCATGAGAGGAAAGAGAGACTGCTCAAGTATGAAGAAGCTCAGCTTAGAATCAGAAGAGAGCAGTTGGCTTTAGAAAGGGAGTCCCTAGAGCTTCAGAAAACTAGAAGAAAATTGGGACTAGAGTCCCATGGTGGTGTAGGAGAGTAGGATCTGCCTCTTATGGTTACCCCCACTTTTTGCTGATGTCTCACTGTTTTTCGACTTTAGTCTGGCTGGGGCCCTGCTATCCAGGACCCCAGTCAAGCTGCTTCCTCTCTAAATTGATTCCATGTACCTTAAGTACACTTCAGATTGGATTCTGGTGTGCCCTTATAAGTCCCTAGTATATGGTATACTATGTACCCAGGGCATAGGTGTGAGAAGTTGGCCTGGTATATGCTGTCCACTAGTTATAGTGGCCACCTTGCACCAGTCCAAATGACCTTTATTGATGATAGGTTTAAAGACAACCTTTATTGAAAGCTATCCTAGTGGTAGCTATGGAGAGCAGCCTTCAGGCTAAGTCTTGGAGGAGTGTTAAGCTGTTTGTTTTACCAGGTATAATCTCGTGAATGACCAAATGAAAGGAGAACCACACCAGGTATATATATAAAATATATGTATTTATTACTAAACACTACCCAATAGTCTCTTTATGAGGCTAGAGGTCAAAGTACACAAGTTACAAGTCAAATAGCACAGTAAATTAGCACAATATACGATTAGCCCTAGGGCGTACCAAACCATATATTAAGAAAGTGGTATAAGAACCACGACTTAAGTAGACACAAGGCCTAGAGCCTGTAGAATCGCTGGGACCCCAAGGAACCACCCAAGGTAGTGACACAGGGGACCCACGGAGGCTGTGTGCAGTGTGTGAACACAGCCGCGAGCTCCGTTATCGTCTATGGGAAAGTTGCGGTTAGAGTTTTAGAGTTTAAGGACACTTAGAAATGGATTAGGACCAAACCCTCTTGGACTTAGACAGTTCTAGGGTCAACACCCACGGGAGCACTGGAGTACTCGAGTTACCTCACCCAGGGAAGCCCGGTGCATAGGTGTCGAATGGTGTCGGGTCGCGTCGTCGATTTCAATGGCAGCCTGCAAGGAAGTGCTGCTGCCGGGAAGATGCGAAGTGTCCGAAGAGATCCAAGCCTGGATCGGAGATGAGAAGAACCTGAAAGCAGAGGGGACAGAGTCTGGGTCAATTGCCAGTGACCAGGGGCACGATAGTCGAATGCCCACCGAT
Organism: Calotriton arnoldi; assembly: GCA_963921515.1. Taxonomy (NCBI): domain Eukaryota; kingdom Metazoa; phylum Chordata; class Amphibia; order Caudata; family Salamandridae; genus Calotriton; species Calotriton arnoldi. The sequence goes on from CAWUFW010000725.1 coordinate 2,929,569, forward strand.
GTCGGGTGCTTCCGGTGAAAGATGTGAAGCTTGACTCTTCAGCCACGAGGACCAGGAGGTGTTGACGACAACCAGGAGCTGGATTCGAGCTGTCCCACAAAGGTTGTCGAGTGCTGCAGCATTGGTGTCCGGATTGAACACAACAAGCCTTGGCAACAGCAACCCACGCAGAAAGGAGAAAGATGCTTCAATGCAGACCAGCAAGGTCTGAGGGACTCACCACTCGGTGGGGAATCAGGGCCTGTCTGGGGCAACCTGGGAAGCCCAAAGAAAATCAGAGTTGCCTTCACAGGGACCCACCAGTCGACGGACCAGGGATCGCGAAGGAGCCTCAAGCGGAAATGCAAGAAGCAGGCCCACGGAACACTCGTGGAGTGTAGGCTCACAATCTTCAGTGCAAATGGTGCTCGGGGCCTGGGCTACAAGTAAGCCAAAGCAGGACTTCAACAGACGTCGAGAAGTTGATGCACTAGCAAATGTGCATGGTGTCCAGGAGTTCCGGTTCCACGTCACTCACGAGGGCTGCGGGTCTCAGCTTTGCTGGGGACTCGGGTCAGCCTCATGTTTCTGTGCAGCCATCCCAAAGTTAGTGTAGGAGAGTAGGATCTGCTTCACATGGGTACCCCCACTTTTTGCTGATGCTTCACTGTTTTTTGACTTTAGTCTGGCTGGGGCCCTGCTAATCAGAACCCCAGCCTAGCTGCTTCTTCTCTAAAATGGTTTCCATGTGCCTTAGGCACATCTCTGATTGGAATCTGGAGTGCCCTTATAAGTCCCTAGTATATGGTATGCTATGTACCCAGGGCATAGGTACCTCAGAGACCTACCAGGGGCTGCAGCATGTATTGTGCCACCCCTGGAAGGCCATCCAAAATGACACCACATGTCTGCTACTGCAGCCTGGGTAAGGTGGTGCATGCACCCCTTACTGTGATATAGGTTACCTATATCACTACATATGTACACACATATAAACCTATAAGTCACTCCTATGGCAGGCCTTATCAATCCTGAAGGCAGAGTGCTTGGTTCTTATGTGAGAGGGTGCCCCTGCATGAGCAGAGTCCCTCTGCAGCGTTCGGAGACCCTTCTCTGATGCTGTTTGTAGTGCAGCCTGACCATATACTCTTAGGTGCATTATATCCTCGCGGTACAATGCTAACTTTGGACTGGCTGCACCAAAACATGTCGTGTTTGGTGTCAAACATCTTGGAATACTACCCCCCCCCCCGCCAGTTCTGGCGGCGGGGGTAGCATTCCACCCTTCTAGAGGGAGAGACATGTACACACCGGCCTGCCCGGTAACTTCTTTCCAGAGTCCTGGCATCACAAAATGGATGCCGCTGCCACAGATACGGGTCTGGCCTCCTGCTGCTGACTGAAACTCCGGCAGGGGAGGCCTGGACAATAGGTTTCCTGTCGCAGGGAGATGTAACCACCTCCCCAGACAGGATAATGTGTATTGGGGCTGGGCGGTAGCACTCTCTGGTGCACAGAAGTCCTGCACTGGGGGCACACTTGGTGTCCCTGTGCATATGCCAGTTCAAACCGGTTGCAGGGGCTACCTGCCCCTGCTCTGGTGCAAAACTGGACAAAGGGAATGGGTGTAACCACCCCTCTTCCCTGACCCTCCCATAGGTGGGTCCCCAGAGTATGTCCAACCCCCTAACTTAGTATAAGTATGGGACCCCAGTCCTTAGGACTTTAGATTTACCTGGACGAAACTCTGATACAGAATCCTGGACCTTCGACGCTCTACTTTAAGATTAGAGGACTGAAGAATCTCCCTTGGGGTCAAGGAGTGACTCCCCTGCTTGGCAGGCACCTAAGAAGCAATTGTCCGGTCTGCATCGCTGAAGCTCCCGCCGGACGCCGAAGTCTTTGCATCACCAGACGTAGATTTCCAGACTTCGCCGAGGCTGCCCTGAGTCCCCAGCAAAGCTGAGGCCCGTAGCTGTCGTGGGTAACGTGGAACCATGACCCCTGGACACTGAGTACTTTTGCAAGTGCATCCTCTTGCTGGTCTCCCACGAAGTTGTGCTTTGGGCTCCGAGTAGCCCCCGCCTCCAGCACCGACTGCACCGAAGATCACTGGCCTCCACTCCACGAGTGTCCTGTAAGCTAGCTCCAAGTGCGTCCACTCGAGGCTCCTTTGCGGTCGCTAGTCCATTGGCTAGTGGGCCCTCCCGAAGGCAACTCTTCTTTTGCTTGGGCTTTCCTGGTTGCTCCAGACGTGCCCTGACTTACCCTCGCTGGGTGAGTCCCTCAGACCTTGCTGGTCTGTACCACCGTCCTTCTTCTATTTCTACGTGACTTGCCGTTGCCAAGGCTTGTTGGGTCCAATCCGGTCGCCGACACCCCTTCAATCGACAAACGTCATGGGACACCTCGAATCCAGCTCCTTGTCATCGTCGACGCCTCCTGGACCTCGTGGCTGAAGAGTCAAGACAACCGTCAACCTACCTGAAGCACCCGACATCGGTTGGCATCTGCTCATCGCCTTCCTGGTCACTGGCTAGTGACCCAGACTCTGTCCCCTCTGCTTTCAGGTTCTTCAGATCTTCGATCCACCTTTGGATCCACCCGAACACTTTCGACTTGGTCGCCAGCAGCACTTGGCAGCAGATCGCCATTGAAAACTACGACGAAACCCGACCCCGAAAGACACCTATGCACCCGGCTTCCCTGGGTGAGGTAACTCGAGTACTCCGGTGCTCCCGTGGGTATAGACTCTAGAACGACCTAGTTCTAAAGGGGTTTTCTCCAAGTCCTCCTCTAAGTGTCCTTTTTCTCTAAAACTCCAACCGCGACATTCCCCATAGAAGTCAACGGCGGCTCACGGCTGTGTTCTCACACTGCACGCATCCCCCGTGGGTCCCCTGTGTCACTACCTTGGGTGGTTCCTTGAGGGCCAAGCACTTCTACAGGCTCTAGGCCTTGTGTCTAGCTCAGTCGTGGTTCTTATACCACTTTATTGGTATATGGTTTGGTACGCCCCTAGGGCTCAAACGTGTATTTGTGCTATTACTGTTGATAACTGACTTGTAACTTATGTACTTCGAACTCTAGCCTCATAAAGAGACTAGAGGGGTGTGTTTAAGACTAAATACATATATTTTAAATATATACCTGGTGTGGTCCTCTTTCATTTGGTCACTCAAGAGATTATAGACTGGTAAAACAAGCTGCTTTACATTCCTTCAAGACTTAGCCTGAAGGCTGCTCTCCATAGCTACCACTAGGATAGCTTTCAATAAAGGTTGTCTTTAACCTATCTCCAATAAGGGGTTGTTTGGACTGGTGCAAGGTGCCCACTATAATTAGTGGACAGCATATACCAGGCCAACTTCTCACATTTGTGTGCAGCGGGTGGGATTCCAGCTTGCTATTGTTTTACCAGATAATCTCAATTGAATTGATCAACTGAAAACCACTAAGGGTACCTTAGGTACATATAAATCAAGCTTAGGATACAGTAAGTTCTACTGAACTTAGAGTTGTGTGTTAAGGGATAGCACACCCTTTCTACAACTCAAGAGAGTTTAGTAGGCCACACTAGAGTAGGTAGTGCATACACCACACCACACTAGTAATGTCTTTAGGGCCAGGAACCAGTGGGTCCCAGCCAGAAGCCAATGGGCTTCTTCCCTTCAAGTATGATAATCTCCCATTCTTGGAATTGAGAGCATTAAGCACTGCTAGGAAACTAAAGACAGTCAAAAGTGCCAACACCCAACGCCTCATAGAGGTACTCCTGCTGGATGATCTCAGAAGACTACCAGGGTCTGAAGGGGTAGGCAGACAGGGTGGGGCAGAAGATGAGGAAGGGGCCAGGGGTGAAATCACCCAGGACCCCACCTCTGAAACTGGCCAGGAAGGTGAAAATGACCTTGACCTGGAAAACCCAGCTCCTCCTGTGGATGAGGAGAGGATCAGAATGACCTCCCCTTTGTCCCCCCAGGAAGAATTGTGAGTGTGCCCAGAAGGCCTAGATCTCCTTCTCAGGAGTCTAACCAGTCTGACACCTCAATAGGGACCTCTGTTTCCTCTCATAGGAGGGAATCCTCTCATGAAAGGAAAGAGAGACTGCTCAAGTATGGAGAAGCTCAGTTGAGAATCAGAAGAGAGCAGTTGGCTATAGACAGGGAGTCCCTAGAGCTTGAAAGGCAAAGAAAAAAGATGGGACTAGAGTCCCATGGTGGCAGCAATTTCCCCAGAGAATGGGAAAGGTCTTATGACCATAGAAACCTGAGCAAGATTGTCCCTCCCTACCAGAGTGGGGATGACATCCACAAATGGATAACTGCACTGGAGAGGGCCTGTAAAGTACAGAGGGTCCCTCAGGAGCAGTGGGCAGCAATCTTGTGGCTCTCCTTTGCAGACAAAGGTAGAGACAAGCTCCTCACTGTTAGAGAAGAGGATGCTGACAATTACAAAGTCTTGAAGAGTGCTCTGATTGATGTGTTTGGCCTAACAACTGAACAATACAGGTTAAAGTTCAGAGACACCCAAAAAGCACAGACTCAAGACTGGGTGGACTATGTGTATTGTTCTGCTAAGGCTCTGGAAGGTTGGTTGATTGGCAGTAAGGTATGTGACTTCACAGGATTGTACAATCTTATCATGAGGGAGCAGATTCTTAATAACTGTCAAAATCAGCTGTTGCATCAGTACCTGGTGGACTCTGATCTGACCTCTCCCCAAGAATTGGGAAAGAAGGCAGACAAATGGGTCAGAACCAGGGTGAGGCAGAAGGTACAGAACCAAGGTGGTGACCCTAAGAAGCAAGATTCTAAAAACTCTGATAAGGGTGGGGAGAAGGGTAAAGACCAGAAGTCTTCACAAGGCCCTCAAAAATCTTCTTCTAGTGGGGATTCACAGTCTAACAAGGGAAAAGGCCAAAAGAAACCATGGTGCAAAGTCTGTAAGCAAAAGACACACTGGACCAGTGATTGCACCAAGTCCAAAGACTCTATTCCAGCCCCCACCAATGCCCCTAAGGCACCTGTTCCCCTAGTGCAGTTACAAATGGTGGTGGGAGTACACAAGCCAAGGGTTTAGTAGGGTTGACCCTGGGTAAGGAGATGAGCTCTGACCTAGTCAGAGAACTCACTCAGGCTGTCCTAGTCTGTGATGGAGGCATGGATGTGACCTCCTCTGTGAGTCCCAGTAATCTGGGCAAGTACAGGCAACAGCCCTTAATCAATGGAAAAGAGGCTTTGGCATTTAGGGACACAGGGGCAAGTGTCACCATGGTGACACAAGACCTTGTGGATCCTGGGCAGATTATACTTGGTGAAATGTACCAAGTGACCAATGCTAGCAATGTCAGAACAGACCATACTCTGGCAGTTGTTAACTTCTCCTGGGGAGGGGTAACTGGCCTTAAGAAGGTTGTGGTGAGTGCAAACCTACCAGTGGAATGCTTGCTTGGCAATGATCTTGAAACTTCAGCTTGGGCAGAAGTGGAGCTCAGGACCCATGCAGAAATGCTGGGCATCCCTGCAGATGTGTTTGCTGTGACCAGGTCACAGAGCAAAATGTCTAACACTGAACAGGCCTTGGATCCTGAAACCATGGACCAAGTGCCATCCAAGAGGAGGAGTAGTAGGGTAAAGGCAGTGCCTTCCCCCTTGGCTCAGAAGGAAGATCAGTCTCTTCAGGGAGATGATCTCAGTCCTGAGGAAGGAACTGTCCCAGAGGAGCTTGAGCCTGATCAGGTTGAGTTCTTAGGGACAGGGGGCCCTTCCAGGGCAGATCTGAGCCAGGAGCAGCAGAGCTGGCCCTCTCTTGAACCCCTCAGACAGCAAGCTGCTGCTGAGGCAGCTGGGAAAGCTAGTGGTCCCCATACTGTGTATTGGGATGATGGACTCTTGTACTCAGAGTGTAGAGACCCCAAGCCTGGTGCCACCAGGACGTTGGTAATACCTCTGAAGTTTAGGGGCTTCCTATTGACCCTAGCCCCTGACATTCCTTTAGCAGGTCACCTGGGCCAGAACAAGACTTGGGACAGAATTGTCCCTCACTTTCACTGGCCCCACATGTCTGAAGACACCAAGGAGTTTTGTCGCTCCTGTGTAACCTTCCAGGCCAGTGGCAAGGCAGGTGGCACTACAAAGGCCCCCTGATACCACTACCTGTGGTGGGGGTTCCCTTTGAGAGAGTGGGGATTGATATTGTTGGTCCCATGGATCCCCAAACAGCATCTGGGCACAGGTTTATCCTGGTGGTAGTGGATCATGCCACCAGGTACCCAGAGGCTATTCCCTTAGGACCACTACAGCACCTGTAGTGGCAAGAGCCCTCCTGGGAATTTTCTCAAGAGTGGGCTTCCTAAGGAGGTTGTATCAGACAGGGATGCAAACTTTATGTCTGGATACTTGAAAGCAATGTGGAAGGAGTGTGGAGTGACTTACAAGTTCACCACACCCCATCACCCACAAAGCAATGGTTTAGTTGAGAGATTCAACAAAACCTTGAAGGGCATGATTAAAGGGCTCCCAGAAAAGCTTAGGTGAAGATGGGACATACTCTTGCCCTGCCTTTTATTTGCATACAGGGAGGTGCCTCAAAAGGGGGTTGGCTACAGCCCTTTTGAACTTTTGTTTGGTCACCCTGTCAGGGGTCCATTGTGCTTGGTAAAGGAAGGATGGGAGTTACCTCTCAAGCCCCCAAAGCATGACATAGTGGACTATGTACTTGGTCTCCGCTCCAGGATGGCTGAATACATGAAAAAGGCAACTAAAAACCTTGAGGCTAGCCAGGAACTGCAAAAAGCCTGGCATGACCAAAAGGCTGTATGGACTGTTTACCAGCCAGGACAGAAGGTGTGGGTGCTGGAGCCAGTGGCCCCAGCAGCTCTCCAAGACAAGTGGAGTGGACCCCATACCATTGTTGAACAGAAGGGTGAGGTTACCTATTTAGTAGACCTAGGAACACCCAGGAGTCCCCACAGGGTTCTCCAGGTCAACAGACTGAAACCATATGTGGACAGGGCAGACATGGGCTTGCTCATGGCTACTGATGAGGGACAGGAGGAAGAGAGTGACCCACTCCCTGACCTGCTCTCACAGAACCCTGATGATGGGTAAGTGGATGGTGTAGCCTTGGCAGGCAGCCTCACTGCTCAGCAGCAAACTGATTGTAGACAAGTGCTCAATCAGTACAGACATATGTTCTCTCTGACTCCAAGTCAGACCACCTGGTGCACTCATGAAGTGGACACAGTCTGCCTATTAAAAATAAGATTTATAGGCAACCTGACCATGTCAGGGACTGTATCAGGACAGAAGTCCAGAAGATGTTGGATTTGGGAGTTATTGAACCCTCAGATAGCCCTTGGGCTAGTCCAGTGGTCCTTGTGCCAAAACCTCACACCAGTGGTGGGAAAAGAGAGATGAGGTTTTGTGTGGACTACAGGGGTCTCAATGCAGTCACTAGGACTGATGCCCATCCAATACCCAGGGCAGATGAGCTAATAGACACTTTGGCCTCAGCCAAGTATCTAAGCACATTTGACCTAACAGCTGGCTACTGGCAGATCAGGCTAGCTGATGATGCAAAGCCAAAGACAGCATTCTCAACCCCTAGTGGGCATTATCAATTTGTGGTAATGCCCTTTGGTCTGAAGAATGCACCTGCCACTTTTCAGAGGTTGGTGAATACAGTCCTTACAGGTCTGGAAGCCTATAGTGCAGCATATCTAGATGATATTGCTGTCTTTAGCTCCACCTGGGAGGATCACCTGGTCCACCTCAGAAATGTTTTGCAGGCCCTGCAGAAAGCAGGCCTAACTATCAAGGCCACAAAGTGCCAGATAGGGCAGAGTCAGGTTGTGTACCTGGGCCACCTTGTGGGTGGAGGCCAGGTTCAACCATTGCAGAGCAAGATCCAGACCATCATGGACTGGACTTCTCCAACTACCCAGACTCAGGTGAGAGCCTTTTAGGCCTGACTGGGTACTATAGGAGATTTGTCAAGGGGTATGGATCAATTGTGACACCCCTGAATGACTTAACTTCCAAGAAAATGCCCAAAAGGTTCAGTGGACAGTTAGCTGTCAAAAGGCATTTGATGACATGAAGCAGGCCATGTGCACTGCTCCCATTCTACAGAGTCCTGATTACTCCAAGAAGTTCATTGTCCAAACAGATGCATCTGAATTGGGGGTAGGGGCTGTACTGTCACAATTGAATGATGAAGGTCAGGATCAGCCAGTAGCTTTTATTAGCAGAAGGCTGACCCCTAGAGAGAAACGTTGGTCAGCCATAGAGAGGGAGGCCTTTGCTGTGGTTTGGGCTCTGAAGAAGTTGAGGCCATACTTGTTTGGTACTCACTTCCTTGTTCAAACAGACCACAAGCCCCTCCTATGGCTAAAACAAATGAAGGGTGAAAACCCCAAACTGCTTAGGTGGTCCATTTCCCTACAGGGGATAGACCTGGGAGTAACCATGCCAATGCAGATGGACTCTCTAGGTACTTCCACTTAGAACATGAAGACTCAACTGGTCAAGGTTAGTTTAATGTCCCTACGTTTGGGGGGGGTGTGTAGGAGAGTAGGATCTGCTTCACATGGGTACCCCCACTTTTTGCTGATGCTTCACTGTTTTTCGACTTTAGTCTGGCTGGGGCCCTGCTAATCAGAACCCCAGCCTAGCTGCTTCCTCTCTAAAATGGTTTCCATGTGCCTTAGGCACATCTCTGATTGGAATCTGGAGTGCCCTTATAAGTCCCTAGTATATGGTATACTATGTACCCAGGGCATAGGTACCTCAGAGACCTACCAGGGGCTGCAGCATGTATTGTGCCAGCCCTGGAAGGCCATCCAAAATGACACCACAGGTCTGCTACTGCAGCCTGGATAAGGTGGTGCATGCACCCCTTACTGTGATATAGGTTACCTATATCACTACATATGTACACACATATAAACCTATAAGTCACTCCTATGGCAGGCCTTATCAATCCTGAAGGCAGAGTGCTTGGTTCTTATGTGAGAGGGTGCCCCTGCATGAGCAGAGCCCCTCTGCAATGTTCGGAGACCCTTCTCTGATGCTGTTTGTAGTGCAGCCTGACCATATACTCTTAAGTGCATTATATCCTCGCGGTACAATGCTAACTTTGGACTGGCTGCACCAAAACATGTCGTGTTTGGTGTCAAACATCTTGGAATACTACCCCCCCGCCAGTTCTGTCGGCGGGGGTAGCATTCCACCCTTCTAGAGGGAGAGACATGTACACACCGGCCTGCCCGGTAACTTCTTTCCAGAGCCCTGGCATCACAAAATGGATGCCGCTGCCACAGACACGGGTCTGGCCTCCTGCTGCTGACTGAAACTCCGGCAGGGGAGGCCTGGGCAATAGGTTTCCTGTCGCAGGGAGGTGTAACCACCTCCCCAGACAGGATAATGTGTATTGGGGCTGGGCAGGAGCACTCTCTGGTGCTCAGAAGTCCTGCACTGGGGGCACACTTGGTGTCCCTGTGCATATGCCAGTTCAAACCGGTTACAGGGGGTACCTGCCCCTGCTCTGGCGCAAAACTGGACAAAGGGAATGGGTGTAACCACCCCTCTTCCCTGACCTTCCCATAGGTGGGTCCCCAGAGTATGTCCAACCCCCTAACTTAGTATAAGTATGGGACCCCAGTCCTTAGGACTTTAGATTTACCTGGACGAAACTCTGATACAGAATCCTGGACCTTCGACGCTCTACTTTAAGATTAGAGGACTGAAGAATCTCCCTTGGGGTCAAGGAGTGACTCCCCTGCTTGGCAGGCACCTAAGAAGCAATTGTCCGGTTTGCATCGCTGAAGCTCCTGCCGGACGCCGAAGTCTTTGCATCACCAGAGGTAGATTTCCAGACTTCCCCGAGGCTGCCCTGAGTCCCCAGCAAAGCTGAGGCCCGTAGCTGTCGTGGGTAACGTGGAACTGTGACCCCTGGACACCAAGTACTTTTGCAAGTGCATCCTCTTCCTGGTCTCCCATGAAGTTGTACTTTGGGCTCCGAGTAGCTCCCGCCTCCAGCACCGACTGCACCGAAGATCACTGGCCTCCACTCCACGAGTGTCCTGTAAGCCTGCTCCAAGTGCGTCCACTCGAGGCTCCTTGCGGTCGCTAGTCCGTTGGCTAGTGGGCCCTCCCGAAGGCAACTCTTCTTTTGCTTGGGCTTTCCTGGTTGCTCCAGACGTGCCCTGACTTACCGTTGCTGAGTGAGTCCCTCAGACCTTGCTGGTCTGTACCACCGTCCTTCTTCTATTTCCACATGACTTGCCGTTGCCAAGGCTTGTTGGGTTCAATCCGGTCGCCGACACCCCTGCAATCGACAGACGTTGTGGGACAGCTCGAATCCAGCTCCTGGTTGTCGTCGATGCCTCCTGGACCTCGTGGCTGAAGAGTCAAGACGACCGTCAACCTACCTGAAGCACCCGACATCGGTGGGCATCTGCTCATCGCCTTCCTGGTCACTGGCTAGTGACCCAGACTCTGTCCCCTCTGCTTTCAGGTTCTTAAGATCTTCGATCCACCTTTGGATCCACCCGAACACTTTCGACTTGGTCGCCAGCAGCACTTTGCAGCAGATCGCCATTGAAAACGATGACGAAACCCGACCCCGAAAGACACCTATGCACCCGGCTTCCCTGGGTGAGGTAACTCGAGTACTCCGGTGCTCCCGTGGGTATAGACTCTAGAACGACCTAGTTCTAAAGGGGTTTGCTCCAAGTCTTCCTCTAAGTGTCCTTTTTCTCTAAAACTCCAACCGCGACATTCCCCATAGAAGTCAACGGCGGCTCGCGGCTGTGTTCTCACACTGCACGCATCCCCGTGGGTCCCCTGTGTCACTACCTTGGGTGGTTCCTTGAGGGCCAAGCACTTCTACAGGCTCTAGGCCTTGTGTCTAGCTCAGTCGTGGTTCTTATACCACTTTATTGGTATATGGTTTGGTACGCCCCTAGGGCTCAAACGTGTATTTGTGCTATTACTGTTGATAACTGACTTGTAACTTATGTACTTCGAACTCTAGCCTCATAAAGAGACTAGAGGGGTGTGTTTAAGACTAAATACATATATTTTAAATATATACCTGGTGTGGTCCTCTTTCATTTGGTCACTCAAGAGATTATAGACTGGTAAAACAAGCTGCTTTACATTCCTTCAAGACTTAGCCTGAAGGCTGCTCTCCATAGCTACCACTAGGATAGCTTTCAATAAAGGTTGTCTTTAACCTATCTCCAATAAGGGGTTGTTTGGACTGGTGCAAGGTGCCCACTATAATTAGTGGGCAGCATATACCAGGCCAACTTCTCACAGTTAGCATTTACCGCGAGGATATAATGCACTTAAGAGTATATGGTCAGGCTGCACCACAGACAACCCCGGAGAGGAGATTCCGAAGGCTGCAGAGGGGCTCTGCTCATGCGTGGGCACCCTCTCACATAAAACCAAGCACCCTGCCTTTAGGATTGATAAGGCCTGCCATAAGGGTGACTGATAGGTGTCTATGTGCAGTGATGGGTGAGATATATTGAACCTATATCTCTGAAAGGGGTGCATGCACCACCTCACTCAGGCTGCAGTAGCAGTCCTGTGGTGTCATTTTGGATGGCTTTCCAGGGGTGGCACAATACATGCTTCAGCCCCTGGCAGGCGTCTGGGGTACCTATGCCCTGGGTACATAGTATACCATATACTAGGGACTTATAAGGGCACCACAGAATCCAATCTGAAGTGTACTTAAGGTACATGGAATCAATTTATAAGAGAAAGCAGATAGGCTGGGGACCTGAATAGCAGGTTCCCAGCCAAACTAAGTCAAAAACCATCAAAACACCAGAAAAAAAAGTGGGGGCAACCATGTATTCAGATTCCACCTTCCTACATAACCTCTCCCAAACAAAAGGAGATAAGGCTAACCTTGGCCAGTTGAGCCTTTATTGACTAAGTGGCCATATAAGGAAGTACCTGCACTAGCATGGTTACCCCCTGTCTTATGGTCCACTAAGCTATCCCTCACCCTAAGGGTATGAGAGGGTCTCCACCATGGGGAATTACTACCTGTGGTGTGCTTTGGTAAAGTAAAAGGCTGATGAGGTGTCTGAGCAGGGAAGTGAGATCCTAGGAAAGTTGGTCTCAGCTTCCTCAGATCACTGGTCACCATGTATGCTTGTCTTTCCATGACTGAGTTGCACTTTGCTCTAAGGGTCAACCTTTGGCTGCCTACAGCTGGGGTTGGGTCCCTTTGGATGGAACACTGGGGGACATGGCAGGTTTGGAACCTTTTGGTCCCAGGTTTGCCCTTGCCTAACAGAGTCCTTCTGGGGGAGGTCCCTACACAAAGGTATGGGGGATCCCTCAGTGTGTTGAGGAATTTTCACCTGGCTAGGGCTACTATACTGGGTGCCCCTAATCTGCTGATGGGGGGGTTCCTCTGGACAGGGGGCCATGTGGGGTCCACTGACCTCCCTGACCTCTGCAGCCCTGGGCTGACTGAGGCAGGGTAGAGAGGGGCAGGTTACCTGCTTCAGACTGGGTACCACCTTGGAAGGGTCCCCTGCCATCAGAGGGGTTGCCAGGCCAGGCCTGACTACCTCTGGGGCAGTTCCTTCACTAGGGGTAGGATCAGTTCCCTGAGGAGGCTGACCCTTACCTATAGTCTGGGGGGAAGAAGACTTTTCTTCAACCCTTGTGCTCTCTTGTGGAGGAGAGTGGGCCATTCTTTCAGGCTCCATCACTCCAAAATTTTCCTGGGGTGGGGCTGTGGCCATCACAGCCCTCCTAACTTTCTCAGGGATGCCCAGCATTCTCAGATGGGCTTGGTGTTCAACTTCAGCCCAGGCTGAAATTTCTAGATCATTGCCCATCAGGCAATCTACAGGCAAGGTTGGGGACACTGCCACTCTTTTGGGCCTGTGACCCCTTCCCAGCTGAGATTGACTATGGCCATGGGGTGATCTGTTCTGACACCATCAATGTTGGTCACCTGGTATTTAAACTCAGGTAAAAGCTGGTGGGGGGGGCTAGTTTCCCTGCCACCATGGTGACACTAGCCCCGGTGTCCCTGAATGCCACAGCTTTCTGACCATTATTCATTGGCTCCAGTCTGTACCTGCCCAATGCATTGGGACCCATGGTAAAGGTGGCAAATCCTATACCACCATCAGAGTCAGAGGAGTCTGTTGAGGGGGTCCTGTCTAAACTAGGGACCACCTCTGTTCCCCTTGCAAAAGCACCTAACTTTTTGGGTGCACTAGTCTCAACTGGGTGATTACTACTGGTAGTACCAGGAGGGGTGGTAGTATTTGTTGGAGGAACATTTTATTTATTGCCAATCCTGGGGCAACTGGGATCAATTTTCCAGTGTCCAGGCTTTTTACAGACATGGCAATAGGGTTTCTTTTCAGGAGAGGAAGGAGTTTGGGACCCACACCCAGAAGAGGACTTTTGGGGCCCTGTAGTGGACTTATCCTTAGATTTATCCCCACCTTTCTCTTGGGACTTGGTAGAATCTTTCTTCTGGTCACCACCCTGATTCTTAGGCCTTACCCTGGTTCTGACCCATTTGTCTGCCTTCTTTCCCAATTCTTGGGGAGAGGTCAGATCAGAGTCCACCAGGTACTGGTGTAAAAGCTGGTTTTGACAATTATTAAGGATCTGCTCCCTCATAATCAAATTGTACAATCCTATAAAGTCATGCACCTTGCTGCCATGTATCCAACCTTCCAGAGCCTTAGTAGCACAATCTACAAAGTCAACCCAGTCTTAAGTCTGAGCCTTTTGGGTGTCTCTGAACTTCAACCTGTACTGTTCAGTGGTTAGGCCAAACCCATCAATCAGAGCACTCTTCAAGACTTTGTAATTGTCAGCATCCTCTTCTCTAACAGTGAGGAGCTTGTCTCTACCTTTGTCTGCAAAGGAGAGCCACACGATTGCTCCCCACTGCTCATGGGGGACCCTCTGAACTTTACAGGCCCTTTCCAGTGCAGTAATCCATTTGTGGATGTCATTCCCACTGTGGTAGGGAGGGACAATCTTGCTCAGGTTTCTATGGTCATAAGACCTTTCCCTACCACTAGGGAAGTTGCTGCCACCATGGGACTCTAGTCCCAACTTTTTTCTTTGTCTATGAAGCTCTAGGGACTCCCTGTCTATAGCCAACTGCTCTCTTCTGATCCTAAGCTGAGCTTCTCCATATTTGAGCAGTCTCTCTTTCCTTTCATGAGAGGATTCCCTCCTACGAGAGGAAACAGAGGTCCCTACTGAGGTGTCAGAATGGTTAGACTCCTCAGAAGGAGATCTTGACCTTCTAGGCACACTCACAACTCTTCCTGGTGGGACAAAGGGGAGGCCATTCTGGTCCTCCTCCTCATCTTCAGGAGGAGCTGAATTTTCCAGGGCAAGATCATTGTCATCTTCCTGGCCAGTTTCAGAGGTCAGGTCCTGGGTTTCTTCACCCCTGGTCCCTTCCTCATCTTCTGCCCCACCCTCTCTGCCTACCCCTTCAGACCCTCTGGGTCTTCTGAGATCATCCAACAGAAGCACCTCTATGAGGCGTTGGGTGTTGGCACTTTTGCCTGTCTTCAGCTTCCTAGTACTGCACAATGCTCTCAATTCCAAGAATGGGAGGTTGTCATACTTGGATGGTAGAAGCCCATTGGCTTCTGGCAGGGATCCACTGGTTCCTGGCCTTGAAGACATCACTAGTGAGGTGTGGTGTATGCACTACCTACTTTAGTGTGGCCTACTAAACTCTCTTGAGTTGTAGAAAGGGTGTGCTAAGCCCTTGACACACAACTCTAAGTTCAGTAGAACTTACTGTATTTCTAAGCTTGAATTTATATGTACCTCAGGTACCTTTAGTGGTTTTCAGTTAGTCACACACTTGAGATTATCTGGTAAAACAGAGGCAAGCTTGAATCCAACCGCTGCACGCCAATGTGAGAAGTTGGCCTGGTATATGCTGTCCACTAGTTATAGTGGGCACCTTGCACCAGTCCAAACGACCTTTATTGATGATAGGTTTAAAGACAACCTTTATTGAAAGCTATCCTAGTGGTAGCTATGGAGAGCAGCCTTCAGGCTAAGTCTTGAAGGAGTGTTAAGCTGTTTGTTTTACCAGGTATAATCTCGTGAATGACCAAATGAAAGGAAAACCACACCAGGTATATATATAAAATATATGTATTTATTACTAAACACTACCCAATAGTCTCTTTATGAGGCTAGAGGTCAAAGTACACAAGTTACAAGTCAAATAGCACAGTAAATTAGCACAATATACGATTAGCCATAGGGGCGTACCAAACCATATATTAAGAAAGTGGTATAAGAACCACGACTTAAGTAGACATAAGGCCTAGAGCCTGTAGAATCGCTGGGACCCCAAGGAACCACCCAAGGTAGTGACACAGGGACCCACGGGGGCTGTGTGCAGTGTGTGAACACAGCCGCGAGCTCCCTTATCGTCTATGGGAAAGTCGCGGTTAGAGTTTTAGAGTTTAAGGATACTTAGAAATGGATTAGGACCAAACCCTCTTGGACTTAGACACTTCTAAGGTCAACACCCACGGGAGCACCGGAGTACTCGAGTTACCTCACCCAGGGAAGCCGGGTGCATAGGTGTCGAATGGTGTCGGGTCGCGTCGTCGATTTCAATGGCAGCCTGCAAGGAAGTGCTGTTTCCGGGAAGATGCGAAGTGTCCGAAGAGATCCAAGCCTGGATCGGAGATGAGAAGAACCTGAAAGCAGAGGGGACAGAGTCTGGGTCACTTGCCAGTGACCAGGGGCATGATAGTCGAATGCCCACCGATGTTGGGTGCTTCCGGTGAAAGAGGTGAAGCTTGACTCTTCAGCCACGAGGACCAGGAGGTGTCAATGCCAACCAGGAGCTGGATTCGAGCTGTCCCAGAAAGGATGTCGAGTGCTGCAGCAATGGTGTCCAGATTGAACACAACAAGCCTTGGCAACAGCAACCCACGCAGAAAGGAGAAAGATGCTTCGGTGCAGACCAGCAAGGTCTGAGGGACTCACCACACAGTGGGGAGTCAGGGCACATCTGGAGCAACCAGGAAAGCCCAAGGAAAATCAGAGTTGCCTTCACAGGGGCCCACCAGTCGAAGGACCAGGGATCGCGAAGGAGCCTCAAGCGGAAATGCAAGAAGCAGGCCCATGGAACACTCATGCAGTGTAGGCTCACAATCGTCGGTGCAAATGGTGCTCGGGGCTTGGGCTACAAGCAACCTAAAGCAGGACTTCAAGAGATGTCAAGAAGTCAATGCACTAGCAAATTTGCACGGTGTCCAGGTGTTCCGGTTCCACGTCACTCGTGAGGGCTGCGGATCTCAGCTTTGCTGGGAACTTGGGTCTGCCTCTGTGAAGTCTGAAAATCCTCTTCCTGGGCTCCAATTACTTCGGAGTCCAGCAGGAGCTTCGGAGATGCAGACCGGCAATTGCTTTGTTGGTGCCTGCCAAGCAGGGGAGTCACTCCTTGACCCCAAGGGAGATTTCTTCAGTCCTCTAGTCTTGAGTAGAGCGTTGAAGTTCCAGGATTCAGTTGCAGAGTTTCGTCCAGGGATATCTAAAGTCCTGTTGCCAGGGGTTCCTTCTTTATACCTAAGGAAGGGGTTGGACTAACTCTGGGGACCCACCTATGGGAGGGTTTGGAAAGAGGGGTGGCTACACCCATTTCCTTTGTCCAGTTTCGCGCCAGAGCAGGGGCTGGCAGCCCCTGCAACCGGTTTGAACTGGGGTATGCACGAGGACACCAAATGTGCCCCCAGTGCAGGACTTCAAAGCACTCTTGGAGTGCACCCACCCAGCCCCAATCCACTATGGCCTGTCTGGGAGGTGGTAACACCTCCCTGTGACAGGAAACCTATTGTCCAGGCCTCCCCTGCCGGAGTTTCGGTCAGCAGCAGGAGGCCAGACTCGTGTCTGTGGCTGCAGCATCCATTTTGTGATGCCAGGGCTCTGTTTAGCTGGTACATGGTATACCGGTGCTGTCATGTCTCTCCCTCTAGAAGGGTGGGATCATCCTCCCACACCAGTTACCAAATGATTCTATCTCTAGATCAAAACTCTAAGGAGGCCGAACTTAACTTTAAAAGATGCTTCTCCAAGGTCCTCCAGTGGATGAAGGACAACCACCTCAAGTGCAACACCGAAAAAACTGAGATATTACCAATAGGTAAAGAAGTCTCTTTCTCGCCAGCCGAGTGGTGGCCAGAGGGTACGTCACCCCCTCCTGATATGGTAACCGTGGCAAGAAACCTAGGAGTGCAGTTTGACTCCGCCCTCAGTTTCAAACCACATGCACTGAAGGTTGCAGGGACCTGTTTCAGCCTTATAAAATCTTTGAAAAAATTCTTCGACCTACTCCCACTCGCGGCAAGGAAATCAGTAGCAGTCGCCTTGATACTGGCGCGACTGGACTACTGCAACAGTCTTTTGGCAGGAGCCAACAAACAAACACTAAAAAGACTCCAAGTGGTCCAACATGCAGCAGCACGGCTGGTTTTAAAACTCCCACGAAGGTCCTCCGCTTCTACAGCTCTGAAAACCCTTCATTGGCTCCCACTACACAAGAGAATACTCTTCAAGATTCTCCTTATCACTTTCAGAGCCTCACTCAAACTGGGTCCTCAATACCTCGCATCAAGATTCACCCCCTACAGTACAACTAGAACCCTCAGGTCATCATCAGCCAACCTACTCAAACCTCCCAGTTTTAGATGCAAAACTAGGGGAGGAAAAACAATAACAGCATTAGGCACCAGAGCCTGGAACCTACTGCCATCGTATCTGAGAACGTATAAATCTGAAACACAATATAGGAAAGAACTAAAGACTTGGATTTTTGGAGCCTCAGATGAACTTTGCTTCTCTCTCATCTAAGAATTTTGAGCAGCTGCTCACCTCCATACCAGCGCCAGGATGCTCCCTTTGGAGTGGCAGTTAGCGCTTTACAAATACCAATTTTCATTTAATTTCATTCCAAGGTGTTTGACACCAAACACGACATGTTTCCGTGCAGCCATCCCAAAGTTAGCATTTACCGCGAGGATATAATGCACTTAAGAGTATATGGTCAGGCTGCACCACAGACAACCCCGGAGAGGAGATTCCGAAGGCTGCAGAGGGGCTCTGCTCATGCATGGGCACCCTCTCACATAAAACCAAGCACCCTGCCTTCAGGATTGATAAGGCCTGCCATAGGGGTGACAGATAGGTTTATATGTGCAGTGATAGGGTGAGATATAGTGAACCTACATCTCAGTAAGGGGTGCATGCACCACCTTATTCAGGCTGCTTTAGCAGTCCTGTGGTGTCATTTTGGAGGGCTGCCATAATACATGCTTCAGCTCCTGGTAGGCCTCTGGGGTACCTATGCCCTGGGTACATAGTATACCATATACTAGGGACTTATAAGGGCACCCCAGAATCCAATCTGAAGTGTACTTAAGGTACATGGAATCAATTTAGAGAAGAAGCAGCTAGGCTGGGGTCCTGGATAGCAGGGCCCCAGCCAGACTAAAGTCGAAAAACAGTGAGACATCAGCAAAAAGTGGGGGTAACCATAAGAGGCAGATCCTACTCTCCTACATCCTGGACCCCTCTCATCTCACCTGGGCTTGGACGTGGACCCAAATGTCTCACCTGGGCTAGGTCCTGGACCCCTCTCGTCTCACCTGGGCTAGGTCCTGGACCCCTCTCGTCTCACCTGGGCTTGGTCCTGGACCCCTCTCTTCTCACCTGGGCTAGGTCTTGGACACCTCTCGTCTCACCTGGGCTTGGTCCTGGACCCCTCTCGTCTCACCTGGGCTTGGTCCTGGACCCCTCTCGTCTCACATGGGCTAGGTCCTGGACCCCTCTTGTCTCACCTGGGCTTGGTCCTGGACCCCTCTTGTCTCACCTGGGCTAGGTCCTGGACCCCTCTCGTCTCACCTGGGCTTGGTCCTGGACCCCTCTCGTCTCACCTGGGCTAGGTCCTGGACCCCTCTCATCTCGCCTGGGCTTGGTCCTGGACCCCTCTCATCTCACCTGGGCTTAGTCCTGGACCCCTCTCGTCTCACCTGGGCTTAATCCTGGACCCCTCTCGTCTCACCTGGGCTTGGTCCTGGACCCCTCTCATCTCACCTGGGCTTAGTCCTGGACCCCTCTCGTCTCACCTGGGCTAGGTGCTGGACCCCTCTTGTCTCACCTAGGCTTGGTCCTGGGCCCCTCTCGTCTCACCTGGGCTATGTCCTGGTCCCCTCTTGTCTCACCTGGGCTTGGTCCTGGGCCCCTCTCGTCCCACCTGGGCTTGGTCCCGGACCCCTCTCGTCTCACCTGTGCTTGGTTCTGGACCCCTCTCGTCTCACCTGGGCTAGGTCCTGGACCCCTCTCGTCTCACCTGGGCTTGGTCCTGGACCCCTCTCGTCTCACCTGGGCCTGGTCCCGGACCCCTCTCGTCTCACCTGGGCTGGGTCCTGGACCCCTCTTGTCTCACCTGGGCTTGGTCCTGGACCCCTCTTGTCTCACCTGGGCTAGGTCCTGGACCCCTCTCGTCTCACCTGGGCTTGGTCCTGGACCCCTCTCGTCTCACCTGGGCTAGGTCCTGGACCCCTCTCATCTCGCCTGGGCTTGGTCCTGGACCCCTCTCATCTCACCTGGGCTTAGTCCTGGACCCCTCTCGTCTCACCTGGGCTTAATCCTGGACCCCTCTTGTCTCACCTAGGCTTGGTCCTGGGCCCCTCTCGTCTCACCTGGGCTATGTCCTGGTCCCCTCTTGTCTCACCTGGGCTTGGTCCTGGGCCCCTCTCGTCCCACCTGGGCTTGGTCCTGGGCCCCTCTCGTCCCACCTGGGCTTGGTCCCGGACCCCTCTCGTCTCACCTGTGCTTGGTTCTGGACCCCTCTCGTCTCACCTGGGCTAGGTCCTGGACCCCTCTCGTCTCACCTGGGCTTGGTCCTGGACCCCTCTCGTCTCACCTGGGCCTGGTCCCGGACCCCTCTCGTCTCACCTGGGCTAGGTCCTGGACCCCTCTTGTCTCACCTAGGCTTGGTCCTGGGCCCCTCTCGTCTCACCTGGGCTAGGTCCTGGACCCCTCTCGTCTCACCTGGGCTTGGTCCTGGGCCCCTATCGTCTCACCTGGGCTTGGTCCCGGACCCCTCTCGTCTCACCTGTGCTTGGTTCTGGACCCCTCTCGTCTCACCTGGGGTTGGTCCTGGACCCCTCTGGTCTCACCTGGGCTTGGTCCTGGACCCCTCTCGTCTCACCTGGGCTTGGTCCTGGGCCCCTCTTGTCTCACCTGGGCTAGGTCCTGGACCCCTCTCGTCTCACCTGGGCTTGGTCCTGAACCCCTCTTGTCTTACCTGGGCTTGGTTCTGGACCCCTTTCGTCTCACCTGGGCTTGGTCCTGGACCCCTCTCGTCTCACCTGGGGTTGGTCCTGGACCCCTCTGGTCTCACCTGGGCTTGGTCCTGGACCCCTCTCGTCTCACCTGGGCTAGGTCCTGGACCCCTCTCGTCTCACCTGGGCTTGGTCCTGGACCCCTCTTGTCCGACCTGGGCTTGGTCCTGAACCCCTCTTGTCTTACCTGGGCTTGGTTCTGGACCCCTTTCGTCTCACCTGGGCTTGGTCCTAGACCCCTCTCGTCTCACCTGGGGTTGGTCCTGGACCCCTCTGGTCTCACCTGGGCTTGGTCCTGGACCCCTCTCGTCTCACCTGGGCTAGGTCCTGGACCCCTCTCGTCTCACCTGGGCTTGGTCCATGACCCCTCTTGTCCGACCTGGGGTTGGTTCTGGACCCCTCTCGTCTCACCTGGGGTTGGTCCTGGACCCCTCTCGTCTCACCTGCAGTTGAAATCTTCACTAGCAGAGCTCTCCGTCCTGAGCGTGTTAGTCCTACAGGTGGGTGAGCCAAAACATTTAACAGGGAGAGCTGAGCCAAGGGTCTTGTTTGGCTCTAAGAGCCCATGGAGGAGCCATGACATAAAATGTATGCCTCGTAAATCGTGCAACAAATTTCAAGTAAAAATATAAGTCTCTTCAACATTCCAAAAAGTGTGTACTCTTTAACATGTGTAAGTGTTTCACTTTAGTACATCAGACTATATCGCTGCATTGAGAGGTATTTATTAATTGTGATAGGTTTTGTACATAAACTTACATTCATGCTACCGCCCTACACCTTCACTGTGACAGCAATGCTATTAGTGAACTAACAGGCAGTTGTCATGTACACCCTGCACATGAGCTGGGTTGTTGTTATGCATGGAACAACATTATTGTCTATTATATCATACATTAAAGGCACACATCAAGAGCTCACGTGTTTAAAGGTGCTCTCATATGTGACAATGCAGAAGAAGAAGGCGTGGTGTAATACAATATTTCCCTAAGCTCACACACTTTGGTCAAGAAGGGAGCCAGGATTCGTTCCAGGGTTTCTGGTTTCACTTGTGCAGTTCAGACACTAGTGGAAATCTGTTTCTCTCGCCCATTTTTAATCAAAGTTACTGCTTTGTCTTTGATTTTCGGCTCATGAGGTCAGAGCCTGGGTGGCAGGCAGAAGTCACATGAAAGCTCGGCTCTCTTTGGGCTCGAGGACCCACATCTTCCTTGAAAAAGCATCACATTTCAGATCCCTCCTTGACTCAGCCAAAAACAGACCCAAAAAACTTTTTGACCTCATCAAAAACCCAAACTGTTCTCCCCTAACCATTAAGCCTGAGGATTCCTCAAAGAAAGCAGCAGATTTCGCTATATTCTTCGATGAAAAGGTCAAAGCACTGGTGGATCAGGTCGCCCACCCCTCCCCCTTTGAGGAGCGGAAATCCTTAGTTACCTGGCAGAACTTTGACGTCATCTCGGAAGATGACCTCCTCAAATGCATCCTTGAAACTAAACCATCCAACCATTCTTCTGACCCCATCCCTAGCGACATAGCCATCGATTTCTACACCTATACTCTCTCTTACTGGACCAGGCTAGTCAATCTCTTCCTCAGTCAAGGCTCCCTCCCGGTTGCCCTCAAATCAGGTCAGGTCACCCCTCTTCTAAAAAAACCCTTCGCCGATGCGAACGACCTCAACAACTTCCGCCCTATCACCAACCTCCCTTTTCTTTCGAAAATCACCGAAAAATGTGTTGCGAAACAACTTTCCTCACATATTATGGACAATAACCTCCTCGACGTCTTCCAGTCGGGCTTCATCCAAAATTGCAGCACTGAAACAGCCCTGCTGCAAGTGATTGACGATGCGCTGCATATACTCGACTCTGGGGAATCGTGTCTTCTTCTTCTTCTAGACCTCTCTGCAGCCTTTGACACTGTTAACCATAGCACTGTCCTCAACACTCTTCAACAGTGAATGGGATTGGATGGCACAGTGCTCAAATGGTTTGCCTCTTTCCTCTCGGACAGATCCCAAATGATCAAGATAGCGAACAGTCTTTCATCTCCATTGGCCGTAGGTCAAGGCGTCCCTCAAGGTTCTATCCTGGCACCCACCTTGTTTAATCTCTACCTGGAACCTTTAGGGAACCTCCTAAGCAAATCTGGGATCCATTACCATCTTTATGCGGACGACACTCAAATCTACCTTAAGGTGTCTTCCGCACACGATCTCTCCCTACTCAACTCTACTCTCAACTCTATTCACAACTGGATGTTAGCTCACCAACTCATTCTGAATCCCGCCAAAACTGAATTCTTCCTCCTCTCTACCTCTCTCTCACCTCCTCCTGTTCAATCTTGGATGGATCAGCTGAACCTACTCAACAACAAACCCATCATTGTCGACAGCGCTAAATCCCTAGGTGTCATTCTTGACAAAAGACTCAACCTAATCTCCCACATCAACTCTATTGCTAAGAACGCACATTACCAGTTGCGCCTTCTATGGGGGATCCGTCGGTTCTTCTCGGAGAAAGACTTAAAAACCTTGGTACAATCTCTGGTTCTGTCAAGACTGGATTATTGCAATTCTCTTCTGACGGGCCTACCCAAATCCCACCTCTCCCCTCTCAAATCCATCCTCCATTCAGCAGCTTGCTTCATTTCAGGGTCTAAACGAAGCGACCACGTCACTCCTATCCTGTCCTCTCTTCGATGGCTTCCGATCGAGGCAAGATCTATTTACAAAACTGCCTGCATCACACACAAAGCCTTACACACGTCCTCCCCTCGTTACCTGGCGAATAAATTGAAATTGTCCGGTGGCTCTCGCCCTTCTCGCAATGCGGAAAAGCTTCTGCTTGAGCCCCCGTCTTCAAAAGGGAAAGATCGATGGCTCAATCCTTCTCAGGCAATGCGGTGAGAATCTGGAACTCGCTTCCCCCATTGCTCCGTGCCACCTCCTCTACCCGGATCTTCAAAGCTGACCTCAAATCTCTTCTCTTCCAAAGACACTTTCAGAACTAATACTTTCATTCTCAGGCCCCTCTAGGAAGTTCGCTCTTCATTGTAAATTTGTACTTTTTCCTGTACATTCCTCACCCTTGCGTGCTGTGTTGGATTTTATGTGTGTGTTCCCTTCATTTCAAGTCCCCTGTGTAATTCACGCCCTCTCTACTCCCTCAAGGAAGTTCTTCCACTATAGGAAATTCTGTACTCCATGCCTATAGAAGTGCCTTCCCAGTGTGTTATGAGTGACTGCCACTTATTGCAGTATTATACCTCTATTTGTATTTTGTATCTCATGTATCATGCACACCTGTCACTTTTTCCTCTTGGAACGTATACCTCTTTTTGTATCTGGTTTGTTTGTTATTTGCACAATTGTCACTTTTTCCTCATGTAATGTAACGCTTGCTTTTGTATTATGCTCACTGGTAACCTTCTCCTCATGTAATGTTACTGTTCCTATTGTGAAGCGCTCTGACACCTTCGGGTAAAGTCTGCGCTATATAAAAACGCATAAATAAATGACAACGAGCTAAGCCAGAGCCAGGCATCTGGCTGGAGCCTTCAGCGTCTCGCCCAGCTCTTGTTAGACGTAGCGGAGGCTTAGGGACTGCACCCGCCTGTTGAGCAAAAATGTTTCTTTTAGAGTATTTTGGAAAATGCCTTTTCTTCTGGTGCTTCTTTCCTCCAGCTGCTCTTTGCTGCTGAATAACTGCTATCTCAAAGCTGGGAAGCAAACGATGGAGCCGATATGGGTGAACAAATGGAGATATTACATTTAATGATGAAGCCTTGTCCAGGAGATATTTAGATAAGATCACAGGAGCTCCTCAACACCAAACTATCCCCAGCTTCGATAGAGTGTGAGGTTCTCACCCAGCAAGACGCGCCCTCGGGTATCCAGATCCGATAAGGTTGATGCGGAGGTATGACGAGGGACTGGTCCAACAGAATGGATCCGCGTCATTCCAGTGGGTGCTGGTCCTCTGGTCTCAGGATTCATGGTCTTGGGTGAGGCTTCCCTCATTGAAGATCACACACGTGTCTCCGGTGACGCATTTATCAATCGTCTTGATGGCCACGTAGTGGGACGGTCACAAAGTGTTCATTCGGGACCACGTTCTTCACTTCTGTGGTATGTGTGAGCGAAAGGCAGAACCCAGCACATGGAAGAAAGTAGCGCTGGGTCGATTGGAGTCCATCCTTGAATCCATGGTTTGGGTCTCACTGGAGAGTGGACATGTCAAGATGGTTCTTTGCATCAATGGAAGGGATTGATTGGAACTAAGGTCTTCCATCGCTCTGTTTCTTCCTATCTAGGTCCACACTATACAAATACGGCTACAAACATACATTCATGGTACAACCCGCCTCTTCGGCAGGGCAAGAGACAATCTACGAAGGTCTGGTTGGATATGAGCTGTGCCCTGTGTGTTACCAGGTCCTTCACTCAGGAGGACGGCTACTCAGATGGAATCCCCTCAGAGACGGTGCTCTAGGCCTGAGCTGAGACATCTTAAAAAGTCCTATAAAATGTGATGAGGAAACAAAAGCCTTTTTGTAGAAGAGCGCTGGAGGAGATGTTGGTGGTCCTTAGAGGCAGGGAAGACAATACAAGGGAGACTAATATTGAATCCTGTGCGGTGATTCCTGAAAGTGAGTTGTCCACCCATATGAGATCCTTTTATTGTGACACCGCGGATTCTCCACCTATTAGTTTGCAAACAGGGAGAATGCATATTTTTTAAACTCTGCAGATATAATCAAACAACTAAAGAAATTGAAGGGATCCAATCCAATTTATCCTGATGGATGAGAACTTTCTGCCTTAAAGATTAATATTATTTGGTAAGAAGACAACTTATTTCTATTTAGAAAATCATTAATTTACTGATTCTTCAAAGGGAGCCCTATTGCTCCTCAGTGCTTAATATGAGCCGGTGGTTCCTGTTGGGGGGAAGAGACACTCATTTTTGAGGACCGGCACTTGAATTTTTTTCTTCAGACATTTTCTGAGATCAGAAGAGGGAAAAACACACAAAACAGAAAGACCGAGGATTAGAAAAACTGAAAAATCGTCACCAAAGGAGAAAGCAGGACCCGCAAGAGTGAAATAAAGGAGCAGAGAGTGTCTGGCAGTGGATTATAGAGGCCTGGGGTGGACTTGGTACTGGGCGAGCTGGCATTTGATGGCACCAGATGCGGGCTTCTGAGGAGGGCTTTGGGCACCGCCACTCATTTATTTTTACAAAAAAAAGCACTGTTGCTCCTGGTATATAAGAGCAGGAACAAATAACTCCACATTAATCTGAGCTTGGCCATGGTAGGTTGTTTTTACACTCACCAGCCCTAGAAATGACACACTGATTGCAGAAGAATTCCCTTTATGAAATAAAATATTCTGAATGAAAACACTGCTGTAATTCTTTTTTGCATGGAATTTTCATTTGTACACTATGGGCCAGATGTATCAAGGCTTTTACCGGTCGCAAATGGGCCGATTCGCAGAATCGGACCGTTTTCGAACGGTAAAAAGCCTTTTGGGATGTATCATCCCAAAAGGCATTCGCAAAATAGGTAATCGCAATTTTTGCGATTACCTATTTTGTGAATGCAGTTAGGGAATCGCAATTTGGGATTCCCTAAATGCAATGCAAGCAGCATTCTCAGAATGCGACTTTGCATTAAGGAATCGCAAATTACCACCAACTTCAAGTTGGTGGTAATTTGCAAATCCTTAGAAAAATGCACAAAATTGCATTTTTCCAAGTGTGGCGCACACACATGCCCCTAGGGCATGTGTGTGCGCCACATGTGCACACATGACATTTTTGGGGGTGCATCAGGGTGGCCTTTTGGCCCCCTATCACCCTTGAAATTGCATTCGCAATTTGCGATTTCCAATTTGGTAATCGCAAACTGCGAATGCCTTCCCATTCATTCCTATGGGCCTCTGGACCCATAGGAATGAATAGGAAGGTATTCCTTAATAGCGAATCGCAATTTGCGATTCGCTATTAAGGAATATGTAGGAATCGCTATTTCTTTTGCGAAACCTACATACATTGCGCAATTCTATAATAGCGAATCGGTAAAATTCGCTATTATAGAATCGCAAAATGCAATGTTGATACATCTGGCCCTATGTTCTGTGAAGTTTAAAACTTTAAAAGCTTCAAGAAATGCAAAGATTGCAAAGTTCTGAATCTTTCCAGAACTTTGTGGGTGAATATATATTTTGCGCACTGCTAATTAAAGCTGCCTTATTAGATATTTGCGACGTGGAGAGCACATGTTTGTGCCTCTGCTGACATCTGGGGCATTTGTAAAAGTCTGAGTGGACTGGGCCTCATGCTGCTCCCCTAGGGGAGGTCTTATCAATCCTGAAGGCAGGGTGCTGGGTTTTATGTGAGAGGGGGCCCCTGCACGAGGAGGGCCTCATGCTGCTGCCCTAGGGGAGGTCTTATCAATCCTGAAGGCAGGGTGCTGGGTTTTATGTGAGAGGGGGCCCCTGCACGAGGAGGGCCTCATGCTGCTGCCCTAGGGGAGGTCTTATCAATCCTGAAGGCAGGGTGCTGGGTTTTATGTGAGAGGGGGCCCCTGCACGAGGAGGGCCTCGTGCCGCTGCCCTAGGGGAGGTCTTATCAATCCTGAAGGCAGGGTGCTGGGTTCTATGTGAGAGGGGGACCCTGCACGAGGAGGGCCTCGTGCCGTTGCCCTAGGGGAGGTCTTATCAATCCTGAAGGCAGGGTGCTGGGTTCTATGTGAGAGGGGGACCCTGCACGAGGAGGGCCTCGTGCTGCTGCCCTAGGGGAGGTCTTATCAATCCTGAAGGCAGGGTGCTGGGTTTTATGTGAGAGGGGGCCCCTGCGCGAGGAGGGCCTCGTGCTGCTGCGCTAGGGGAGGTCTTATCAATCCTGAAGGCAGGGTGCTGGGTTCTATGTGAGAGGGGGCCCCTGCGCGAGGAGGGCCTCGTGCTGCTGCCCTAGGGGAGGTCTTATCAATCCTGAAGGCAGGGTGCTGGGTTTTATGTGAGAGGGGGCCCTTGCGCGAGGAGGGCCTCGTGCTGCTGCCCTAGGGGAGGTCTTATCAATCCTGAAGGCAGGGTGCTGGGTTTTATGTGAGAGGGGGCCCCTGCGCGAGGAGGGCCTCGTGCTGCTGCCCTAGGGGAGGTCTTATCAATCCTGAAGGCAGGGTGCTGGGTTTTATGTGAGAGGGGGCCCCTGCGCGAGAGGGCCTCGTGCAGCTGCCCTAGGGGAGGTCTTATCAATCCTGAAGGCAGGGTGCTGGGTTTTATGTGAGAGGGGGCCCCTGCAGGAGGAGGGCCTCGTGCTGCTGCCCTAGGGGAGGACTTCTCAATCCTGAAGGCAGGGTGCTGGGTTTTATGTGAGAGGGGGCCCCTGCAGGAGGAGGGCCTCGTGCTGCTGCCCTAGGGGAGGTCTTATCAATCCTGAAGGCAGGGTGCTGGGTTTTATGTGAGAGGGGGCCGCTGCATGAGGAGGGCCTCATGCAGCTGCCCTAGGGGAGGTCTTATCAATCCTGAAGGCAGGGTGCTGGGTTTTATGTGAGAGGGGGCAGCTGCACGAGGAGGGCCTCATGCTGCTGCCCTAGGGGAGGTCTTATCAATCCTGAAGGCAGGGTGCTGGGTTTTATGTGAGAGGGGGCCCCTGCGCGAGGAGGGCCTCATGCAGCTGCCCTAGGGGAGGTCTTATCAATCCTGAAGGCAGGGTGCTGGGTTTTATGTGAGAGGGGGCCCCTGCGCGAGGAGGGCCTCGTGCTGCTGCCCTAGGGGAGGTCTTATCAATCCTGAAGGCAGGGTGCTGGGTTTTATGTGAGAGGGGGCCCCTGCGCGAGGAGGGCCTCGTGCTGCTGCCCTAGGGGAGGTCTTATCAATCCTGAAGGCAGGGTGCTGGGTTTTATGTGAGAGGGGGCCCATGCGCGAGGAGGGCCTCGTGCTGCTGCCCTAGGGGAGGTCTTATCAATCCTGAAGGCAGGGTGCTGGGTTTTATGTGAGAGGGGCCCCTGCGCGAGGAGGGCCTCGTGCTGCTGCCCTAGGGAGGTCTTATCAATCCTGAAGGCAGGGTGCTGGGTTTTATGTGAGAGGGGGCCCCTGCGCGAGGAGGGCCTCGTGCTGCTGCCCTAGGGGAGGTCTTATCAATCCTGAAGGCAGGGTGCTGGGTTTTATGTGAGAGGGGGCCCCTGCGCGAGGAGGGCCTCGTGCTGCTGCCCTAGGGGAGGTCTTATCAATCCTGAAGGCAGGGTGCTGGGTTTTATGTGAGAGGAGGCCCCTGCGCGAGGAGGGCCTCGTGCTGCTGCCCTAGGGGAGGTCTTATCAATCCTGAAGGCAGGGTGCTGGGTTTTATGTGAGAGGGGCCCCTGCGCGAGGAGGGCCTCGTGCTGCTGCCCTAGGGGAGGTCTTATCAATCCTGAAGGCAGGGTGCTGGGTTTTATGTGAGAGGGGGCCCCTGCGCGAGGAGGGCCTCGTGCTGCTGCCCTAGGGGAGGTCTTATCAATCCTGAAGGCAGGGTGCTGGGTTTTATGTGAGAGGGGGCCCCTGCGCGAGGAGGGCCTCGTGCTGCTGCCCTAGGGGAGGTCTTATCAATCCTGAAGGCAGGGTGCTGGGTTTTATGTGAGAGGGGGCCCCTGCGCGAGGAGGGCCTCGTGCTGCTGCCCTAGGGGAGGTCTTATCAATCCTGAAGGCAGGGTGCTGGGTTTTATGTGAGAGGGGGCCCCTGCGCGAGGAGGGCCTCGTGCTGCTGCCCTAGGGGAGGTCTTATCAATCCTGAAGGCAGGGTGCTGGGTTTTATGTGAGAGGGGGCCCCTGCGCGAGGAGGGCCTCGTGCTGCTGCCCTAGGGGAGGTCTTATCAATCCTGAAGGCAGGGTGCTGGGTTTTATGTGAGAGGGGGCCCCTGCGCGAGGAGGGCCTCGTGCTGCTGCCCTAGGGAGGTCTTATCAATCCTGAAGGCAGGGTGCTGGGTTTTATGTGAGAGGGGCCCCTGCGCGAGGAGGGCCTCGTGCTGCTGCCCTAGGGGAGGTCTTATCAATCCTGAAGGCAGGGTGCTGGGTTTTATGTGAGAGGGGGCCCCTGCGCGAGGAGGGCCTCGTGCTGCTGCCCTAGGGGAGGTCTTATCAATCCTGAAGGCAGGGTGCTGGGTTTTATGTGAGAGGGGGCCCCTGCGCGAGGAGGGCCTCGTGCTGCTGCCCTAGGGGAGGTCTTATCAATCCTGAAGGCAGGGTGCTGGGTTTTATGTGAGAGGGGGCCCCTGCGCGAGGAGGGCCTCGTGCAGCTGCCCTAGGGGAGGTCTTATCAATCCTGAAGGCAGGGTGCTGGGTTTTATGTGAGAGGGGGCCCCTGCGCGAGGAGGGCCTCGTGCAGCTGCCCTAGGGGAGGTCTTATCAATCCTGAAGGCAGGGTGCTGGGTTTTATGTGAGAGGGGGCCCCTGCATGATCAATCCCGAAGGCAGGGTGCTGGGTTTTATGTGAGAGGGGCCCCTGCACGAGGAGGGCCTCGTGCAGCTGCCCTAGGGAGGTCTTATCAATCCCGAAGGCAGGGTGCTGGGTTTTATGTGAGAGGGGCCCCTGCACGAGGAGGGCCTCGTGCAGCTGCCCTAGGGAGGTCTTATCAATCCCGAAGGCAGGGTGCTGGGTTTTATGTGAGAGGGGGCCCCTGCACGAGGAGGGCCTCGTGCTGCTGCCCTAGGGAGGTCTTATCAATCCCGAAGGCAGGGTGCTGGGTTTTATGTGAGAGGGGCCCCTGCACGAGGAGGGCCTCGTGCTGCTGCCCTAGGGAGGTCTTATCAATCCCGAAGGCAGGGTGCTGGGTTTTATGTGAGAGGGGCCCCTGCACGAGGAGGGCCTCGTGCTGCTGCCCTAGGGGAGGTCTTATCAATCCCGAAAGGCAGGGTGCTGGGTTTTATGTGAGAGGGTGCCCCTGCACGAGGAGGGCCTCGTGCTGCTGCCCTAGGGGAGGTCTTATCAATCCCGAAAGGCAGGGTGCTGGGTTTTATGTGAGAGGGTGCCCCTGCACGAGAGGGCCTCGTGCTGCTGCCCTAGGGAGGTCTTATCAATCCCGAAAGGCAGGGTGCTGGGTTTTATGTGAGAGGGGCCCCTGCACGGGCGGGCCTCGTGCTGCTGCCCTAGGGGAGGTCTTATCAATCCCGAAGGCAGGGTGCTGGGTTTTATGTGAGAGGGGGCCCCTGCACGAGGCAGGCCTCATGCTGCTGCCCTAGGGGAGGTCTTATCAATCCCGAAGGCAGGGTGCTGGGTTTTATGTGAGAGGGGGCCCCTGCACGAGGAGGGCCTCATGCTGCTGCCCTAGGGGAGGTCTTATCAATCCCGAAGGCAGGGTGCTGGGTTTTATGTGAGAGGGGGCCCCTGCACGAGGAGGGCCTCATGCTGCTGCCCTAGGGGAGGTCTTATCAATCCCGAAGGCAGGGTGCTGGGTTTTATGTGAGAGGGGCCCCTGCAGGAGGAGGCCTCGTGCTGCTGCCCTAGGGAGATCTTATCAATCCCGAAGGCAGGGTGCTGGGTTTTATGTGAGAGGGGGCCCCTGCAGGAGGAGGGCCTCGTGCTGCTGCCCTAGGGGAGTTCTTATCAATCCCGAAGGCAGGGTGCTGGGTTTTATGTGAGAGGGGCCCCTGCAGGAGGAGGGCCTCGTGCTGCTGCCCTAGGGGAGGTCTTATCAATCCCGAAGGCAGGGTGCTGGGTTTTATGTGAGAGGGGGCCCCTGCACGAGGAGGGCCTCGTGCTGCTGCCCTAGGGGAGGTCTTATCAATCCCGAAGGCAGGGTGCTGGGTTTTATGTGAGAGGGGGCCCCTGCACGAGGAGGGCCTCGTGCTGCTGCCCTAGGGAGGTCTTATCAATCCCGAAGGCAGGGTGCTGGGTTTTATGTGAGAGGGGGCCCCTGCACGAGGAGGGCCTCGTGCTGCTGCCCTAGGGAGGTCTTATCAATCCCGAAGGCAGGGTGCTGGGTTTTATGTGAGAGTGGGCCCCTGCACGAGGAGGGCCTCGTGCAGCTGCCCTAGGGGAGGTCTTATCAATCCCGAAGGCAGGGTGCTGGGTTCTATGTGAGAGGGTGCCCTGCACGAGGAGGGCCTGGTGCAGCTGCCCTAGGGGAGGTCTTATCAATCCCGAAGGCAGGGTGCTGGGTTTTATGTGAGAGGGTGCCCCTGCACGAGGAGGGCCTCGTGCTGCTGCCCTAGGGGAGGTCTTATCAATCCCGAAGGCAGGGTGCTGGGTTTTATGTGAGAGGGTGCCCCTGCACGAGGCGGGCCTCGTGCTGCTGCCCTAGGGGAGGTCTTATCAATCCTGAAGGCAGGGTGATGGGTTCTATGTGAGAGGGGCCCCTGCACGAGGAGGGCCTCGTGCAGCTGCCCTAGGGAGGTCTTATCAATCCTGAAGGCAGGGTGCTGGGTTTTATGTGAGAGGGGCCCCTGCACGAGGAGGGCCTCGTGCTGCTGCCCTAGGGGAGGTCTTATCAATCCTGAAGGCAGGGTGCTGGGTTCTATGTGAGAGGGTGCCCTGCACGAGGCGGGCCTCGTGCTGCTGCCCTAGGGGAGGTCTTATCAATCCCGAAGGCAGGGTGCTGGGTTTTATGTGAGAGGGGGCCCCTGCACGAGGAGGGCCTCGTGCTGCTGCCCTAGGGGAGGTCTTATCAATCCCGAAGGCAGGGTGCTGGGTTTTATGTGAGAGGGGGCCCCTGCACGAGGAGGGCCTCGTGCTGCTGCCCTAGGGGAGGTCTTATCAATCCCGAAGGCAGGGTGTTGGGTTTTATGTGAGAGGGGGCCCCTGCACGAGGAGGGCCTCATGCTGTTGCCCTAGGGGAGGTCTTATCAATCCCGAAGGCAGGGTGCTGGGTTTTATGTGAGAGGGGGCCCCTGCACGAGGAGGGCCTCATGCTGCTGCCCTAGGGGAGGTCTTATCAATCCCGAAGGCAGGGTGCTGGGTTTTATGTGAGAGGGGGCCCCTGCACGAGGAGGGCCTCATGCTGTTGCCCTAGGGGAGGTCTTATCAATCCTGAAGGCAGGGTGCTGGGTTTTATGTGAGAGGGGGCCCCTGCACGAGGAGGGCCTCATGCTGCTGCCCTAGGGGAGGTCTCCTTTCGCCACAATGCCTCTTTTGTACTTTGAAATGTCATTTCCTGTTAATAATGAAAGTGGATGTTTTTTGGGAGGAAATTTTAGTGCCTTATATCCAAAGGAACCCAGCCATAAAGATTCAAACCCCAGGGCTAACACCTGCTAGAAGAACAGGTTCTGTGGAATGTTTTAAACTGTTCTAAATGTTTAAAAATCTTCCCCTAAACTGACAGGGCACGGGATGGTGTCTGCATCCTCAGAACATGACAACCCTAATGCCCCCCAAGGAAATCGTGGAAACAGATCTTACCCTTTCGTCGTTAGCTCTGGCATGCCCAAAGGGAGGTACAGGAAGCACACAAATTGATATTTCAAATATTTATTGAAGCAATTGGTCTCTTGTATAAAATACGTGCGCTGCAATGATTCATGGAAGAAAACAAAATAGTGAAACCGGCATAACAAGGGTGGTGAAGAAGATAAACCATTCAACCACTGTGCTATTACCTTGAGTATATGAATACCTATAACTGCACTTCTACCTAGCGCTTCCTATCCAAGTGAGCATAGGGTGGGCGGGTCTGCCAGAATCCCTTGGAGTGGTCTAACTCCCCATTAACCTGAGTGCGTGTGTCATCTGGCAGCTAGCCTTGGTGTAGAACAGGCTGCCGTCCTCTTCAGGACGGTGTTGGAATTCAGGCATGGGGCGACCTTCGACAATCCATCGAGATGCTTCTCTGTTCAAACAAAGGCTTCGTCCAGTATATATATTAAATTGAACCTATTATTTAGTGCCTGAGCTCTGGTCCAGCTGTGATTGTTTATTCTACCCACCCAAGCTGTTGCCAAACGGACAACAACAAACAATGACATTTTGCGCAGTGTACTAAGTCCTTGTACTGAATTTTCTAAGGACTGATAATGTGCCTTTCAAAGAAGTGTAACTGTAAGCAGACCATTTCTGTGTACATTATCTCATTAGGCCACGCAAGCAAATGTGTGTTAAAAGTCATCGTTTAAAAAGATGTCAACTTTAAACGTGAGCAAAATGGAAGTGTTTGCGCCCGGAACGAATGTAACCTCACAACAGTTCATCACATATCCTTTGGAAGACTGCTTCAGGCCATGGAGGCCACGAGCGAGAGCTTGTGAGCGCACCCTGACTGTGGAACGTGCAGAAGGTTATCACTCAAGCACCTAAGAGTACAATGCGAAAGGTTGTGCGGTAGAGTACTGAATGACTATCACAGGGCTCCGTGCTTCACGCACCTTAAGGTCAGACAAGGGATTTCCATGAAGGTAAGTGCCCCGCAGTCTTCAGAAATGAACCTCAATTTTTAGGCTACTTTTAGGTCTGGCCTAAAGACAAATTTAGCTGATGTTTTTAAAAAAAATCATAATAAAAATACATACAGATATAAGGGAGCATTTACTCAACCCCCTTCATACATTGGGCTGTTAAAATTGCACTCAAGTGATGCTTCTCCCACAACAGCACGCAATACATGACAGCGAGTCAGCCCACTTCAGCCGTTCGCTGACTTCACGCTGATAGAATGATCGCCATCATTATCATACATCATACCATCAATATCATACATCATACCATCAATATCATACATCATACCATCAATATCATACATCATACCATCAATATCATACATCATACCATCAATATCATACATCATACCATCAATATCATACATCATACCATCAATATCATACATCATACCATCAATATCATACATCATACCATCAATATCATACATCATACCATCAATATCATACATAAAATACATTAATGTTCAAACACCGACAATTAGTTGCAGTGAAATACAGTACATGAACTAATGTGCTCCAATTCATTCATTTGTTACATACATGATTCATGTATGTGTTCACTGCTCAAAGATGGCCGCTTTAGGAGCACAAAACTAACTAACCACCTATTGGTCAGCTTATGTGTATGTGTGACTGCACAACTGAGGGAATATATATTTCTATAATACAATACTCACCACCAATATCAATGTCAAACATAAAATACTTTAATGAACAAAAGCGGGGCCAAGATCGACGGGGAGGCTGGGGTACTCGCTGTTTAAGTGGGCTTGCATGATCATATGTCTACCCACTCACGTCAGGTAAGTAGCGCGAGTGGGCTGAATTCTTGCATCCACACATTGGGTCCCATTATGATGCCGATTGGACGAGCGTCCGACCGGCATCATGTCGGAAACGGGACTGCCCAACAAGGAGTCGGCTGTCCCGCTTTCCAAATTTTAATGCAACCGCCTTCAGGGTGGTCAGAAAGTGTATCTTTCCTATTGCGGTTTGTGCTACGGGCTGCAGTACAAACTGCAATATGAAATATACACTTTTCAAAACATCCCTGCACTGTGTGGCAGAGATGTTTAGGGGGGCACCCCAGGCCCTATAGCGGAGGGCCAGGAGGCCCTGCTAGGGGCTCCCAAAGTCACTTTCCGCCTGTCTTTTCATGGCGGGCAGACCGCCATGAAAGGATAGGCGGAAAGTGAAACGCAATCCGACGGCGGAGCCGAGGCTGGCTCCGCTGCCATTTGCGGATTTCCTTTCCCCCGCCACCCCGAAATTACCCAGCGGATTTCCCTCCGACCGCCAGTTTCGTAATACGCCGGTTCGATGGAAACTTCTGATGTCGGGCGGTAAGCCTCCGCCGAGCTGTCGGATGGCTTTCCACCCGATATCATAGTGGTTTATAATTTCCCACCCAGTAATGCAGTGATCACTAAAACTGGTAGCTATTGCCATCTCATACAGTGATAATCACACACAACATATACGCCTCTTGTCAATGAACATGTTACAGACCACCAGCACGGACTATCTGATTGTGACTCATGTGTTCACAGACCTAGTGAAACCCAAACAACATGTTTAGTGCCCTTTTGTGCAGACGTAAATGTGTCACAGAACACCTAAGTTTGCATAAAAACAGCAAATATATATAAAAAATATCATTATTATGCACTAATACATATATATATATATATTATGCAAAAAAGAAGCAGAGAACTCTGGGTAGTTCCCAAGTTTAGGTGGAAGGTAGCTTCTGTATAGAGCACCCTCAACACCAGCGACACTCTAAATTTGCTCACCTCAAATGTCTGTTTTTCTATCAAAGTCTTTAAGCATAGGATTAGCACAGTGCCATCCACGCCGAGATAGAAAGGGACAACGTCTTTTGCCAATTCTACAGCAAAGTCTTTAAGCATAGGATTAGCACAGTGCTATTCATGCCGAGCGTTTTACCACTCCAGGCACAGTATTACAGCTTTGGATTGGTAAAATACCATCCAAGCCAACCTGAAATGAATAAAAGCAACCCCTGACACGTGTTTCGCTGTCATTAGAGCTCTTCAGAGAGGTATAGCTTTGTCCAGACACAAGGGAGCACCCAGTATAAGTCAAAACAATACCCTTGCAGGCATAGAGTGGATAGCACTGTGCTAATCCTATGCTTAAAAACTTTCTTTGATAGAAAAGCAGACATTTGAGGTGAGCAAATTTAGAGTGGCGCTGGTGTTGAGGGTGCTCTATAGAGGAGCTGCCTTCCACCTAAACTTGGGAACTACCTAGAGTTCTCTGCTTCTTTTTTGCATAATTTATGCATCACTGATTAGTTGGAGTAAATCCGAGTTGTTCACCCTTCCAGATGCAACGGTACAAGTTGCATTGGAATACCTTGGGTATGACATGACCCTGAAGCCTTGATAAGGATGAACTATGGGCCGGCATTGGAGTGGCTGACGTGTCAGATTGAGATCTAGTTGAAGCTAAAGATGTCTACAGCTGGTTGAGAGGCTCTCATAAGATGACAGTCCTTCCCAAAGTTCTCTACCTATTTACAGACTTGCTACCTACGCTTAACAGAACCTTCTTCCAAACCCTTAGGTCGGTGTTGACGGGACTTGTTAAGGCACAGAAACAGCCACAGATAAGATGGGAAGTCGTGATGGTACCATATGAAAGAGGAGGGTTTGAAGTGCCCAACTTGGAACTCTAATATTTGGTAGCCCAGGGTCACTGTGCTAGACACTGATACTATCCAGACAGGTGACCCCATATCTCATCCCAGAGAGAGAACAATCAGTCAGAGGTTTGTAAAGCGCGGCGAATCACCCGTGAGGGTCCCAAGCCGCTGGGGTTGTTGTAGCTGCAGACTGATGACACTTCTCTGCAGTCACTTTTACCATGTGGGAGCAAAGACCCAGTGGAAAGTGACTAGGATAGCAAGCACATGCTGGGCTTGAACTGGACTCTCTTCCCTGTATTAACCGGCGATCCCTCTGGCCTGTGGTTTAGAAGAATGCCAGCTATCTTGGATTTTCGGGTATAAATGCCCTCATCGTTCACGGCGTCCTTTGCTAGGCAATCGTGCCACAGTGTTGCTACACCAGGACCTTGTTACACGGACCTTCCTTGCC
This sequence comes from Calotriton arnoldi, assembly GCA_963921515.1. Taxonomy (NCBI): domain Eukaryota; kingdom Metazoa; phylum Chordata; class Amphibia; order Caudata; family Salamandridae; genus Calotriton; species Calotriton arnoldi. The sequence goes on from CAWUFW010000725.1 coordinate 2,966,491, forward strand.
GAGAATGATACTTCCTAAAGGATTGTTTTGATGGAGATTGAGAACTCAGAGAAGTATCCTAAAAGTCATGTTGTTGATGGAAACAAACGTTGAACTATTTGCTACAACATTTATCTGAACTCTTAAGAGTGGAGCTAGTAAGGGGTTCCCTGTGAAGAAACAGGAAGGATTCTTAAAATGGACTTTATTACATATATACATGGATGTTAAGTTGAAGGTCTTAGAGTTCTAATATGCACATACAATTGCTAAGAGTTTGGCACAAGAGGATGTTAACAATATTGGTTATTTAGCAGTTGTACAAGTGTCAAGTGTAACCTGTAACTCATCGTTCACAAGAGAGCATGTAGTGACAAACTGAAGTCCAGCGGTGACGTGGCGACACAGAGACGGAGCTCAGTCTCAGTCACAGGTAGGGTTAGGATTCTTATTGACAAGATACTTAAGATATCTCTTTCTCTGGTGAGTTTCACTACATCCTGATGACCTCCTTGAACAATGGAAGTGACAAGTCAGAGCGATGGAGTCTTGTGTCGCTGTTTTTTCTCTTATCGCATTCCCTTTCCCCACTTCAACCACTGACCCTCGTATGTAGTCCTTGGTGGGGTCGGTGGCAGATGGAAAAGTACATAGGTCCCACTGGCTCTTGTGCACCAGGTGAGTGTAAACTGAGAAGCGGGAGCTGTGGCACTGTGTAGACAGTTGGACATTTTCACTCTGATAAACCCTTTCTGTGCCCTCCCCTTCCTCACGGTGGCCAAAACTCTGGCCAGTTGAATATCCTCTTCTCTGTTCACTGTCTAGAGTGGACCCCTGTGCCGCTCACTGTGGAAAGGGGGCACCCAGGGACCCCTGTGCCGCTCCCTGTGGAAAGGGGGCACCCAGGGACCCCTGTGCCGCTCCCTGTGGAAAGGGGGCACCCAGGGACCCCTGTGCCGCTCACTGTGGAAAGGGGGCACCCAGGGACCCCTGTGCCGCTCACTGTGGAAAGGGGGCACCCAGGGACCCCTGTGCCGCTCACTGTGGAAAGGGGGCACCCAGGGACCCCTGTGCCGCTCACTGCGGAAAGGGGGCACCCAGGGACCCCTGTGCCGCTCACTGTGGAAAGGGGGCACCCAGGGACCCCTGTGCCGCTCCCTGTGGAACGGGGTCACCCAGGGACCCCTGTGCCGCTCACTGTGGAAAGGGGGCACCCAGGGACCCCTGTGCCGCTCACTGTGGAAAGGGGGCACCCAGGGACCCCTGTGCCACTCACCCAGGGACCCCAGTGCCGCTCACTGTGGAAAGGGGGCACCCAGGGACCCCTGTGCCACTCACTGTGGAAAGGGCACGCCCAGAGACCCCTGTGCTGCTCACTGCGGAAAGGGGGCACCCAGGGACCCCTGTGCCGCTCACCCAGGGACCCCAGTGCCGCTCACTGTGGAAAGGGGGCACCCAGGGACCCCTGTGCCGCTCACTGTGGAAAGGGGGCACCCAGGGACCCCTGTGCCACTCACCCAGGGACCCCTGTGCTGCTCACTGTGGAAAGGGGGCACCCAGGGACCCCTGTGCCACTCACTGTGGAAAGGGCACACCCAGAGACCCCTGTGCTGCTCACTGTGGAAAGGGGGCACCCAGGGACCCCTGTGCCACTCACTGTGGAAAGGGCACACCCAGAGACCCCTGTGCTGCTCACTGTGGAAAGGGCACACCCAGAGACCCCTGTGCTGCTCACTGTGGAAAGGGCACACCCAGAGACCCCTGTGCTGCTCACTGTGGAAAGGGGGCACCCAGGGACCCCTGTGCCACTCACTGTGGAAAGGGCACACCCAGAGACCCCTGTGCTGCTCACTGTGGAAAGGGCACACCCAGGGACCCCTGTGCTGCTAACTGTGGAAAGAGAGCACCCAGTGCCATGCAGAGCCTATAACCCCACAGCACTAACTTGCACTCTGCCCTTCCAGCGTTACCTGCCATAGATGGGCATACAAGTGCTGTTGCAATGGACTGGGGGTCACTAACATACATGTCCGGCAGTGAACCTTTGCCTGTGCCCTCCCTCGCTCCCCCCTGCATGATGGAGAGCTGGTGTAAGACCTCCTGCACTTTCTGGAGCCCCAGCAATGCCCCTTGGGCCGCATTTTGCCCTCAAGCCAGGATTTAACCTGTTAACGAGAAATAACGCGCTGATCTCCCAATGAGTGCTTTAGTCACTGAGACATTTTATTATCACAAATAGAACTTCCAGTTTTCATTCATGTCAAGCTAGACTTACATAATCAAGTTTCTTAATGAAATATCTGGAAAAGTACCGAGGCGTTGCTCCTCATAACAGTCCTTTAATCACTGACAAATATTGTCATATACGGTGTATGCGGATGTCAGGAATTCAAAACACATGAGAGACCTCCTTATCTTAGATCTATTTCACATATCAAGAGACGTCATCCAGAGCAGGGGGCTCATTGTCGCCTTTTAGTTTGTTCGTTCTAGACACCCAGTTAAACCTGAATTTGTGCGCCATGGTCGGTTTTCGTCTTTTAAAATAAAATTTCCCATCACATCTTACCTTAGAATGTAACTTTCTGAACGGTGCAGTTTGCGGCTGGTCCTGCCTAGTAGCCCTAATCTCTAAGGTTGGAAGTTTGCAAACCAGCCCTGCCCGCTCCATTGTTTGACACAAACACTATCGGAGTTACCAGATAACGTGTATAGAGATTGACATCAATGGCGGGAGGGTCCCCGGTTCACTCCTAGCGACAAGTGCAAAAGTCAAGGGAGCTACTCCAAACAAACTGTAGGCATGGGTGTCTCTCAGTGCCGACTGCGCCTACTTCCGGTCCGTTGTCAAGGTGGTCCTCAAAACTATTAGGAGAGAGGTTTCGGTCACTGCCACGTGAGCATACTTCACACTCGGAAGAGTAACTCTACCAACAGGCCCCTGTGGATGCCCTCCTTCCATCCGAAGTCACTGTTGTAAGACCAGGACCAAGGAGTCCTTAGTGCGTCGCAGTGGAAGCCATTTGTGACCAGAAACAGTAGCAGTGAATGATAGATGAGTGACGTGAGTGCTCTCTTCATGATATGTGGGGACAGGATGTCATATCCTGTCTTCATTCATTGGACCAACCTTGGTGAAGGTTGGAATGAGGTCTTTTGCCTTCCTACGTGTCCCCCTAGATCTTTGCTTGGATTCTGGCTACTGGAAGAAAGGTGGATTTGGGTGAATTTGTGACTTCTTGAAGCTGTTTTGTAATGTGCCACTTTTTGTATAGCCCTTGTTCACCAAGTACTTGGCCTCTTAGGGCTGTGGTCCTCGTTTGAGGTTGTGAGGTTAACTCAATAACAGGTCTCCATGAGGTGTGATGCCACAATATCATAGTCAGACTATTGGCAGATGTAAATATACAGCTAAAAATATTATTTACAAAATAATGGCGTTAATAATAGAAAATCTGCACTCATTGGAGCAATATTTTTGTAAATGATAATTTTAACACAATTTATGTCAGGCAATTTTTCTGATACAAACATGGAGTCTTGGATGCTATTGATATTTGTGGACCAATCATAATGGACCAAATCCACATCCACACCCACAACCACAACTACATCCACACCCACACCCACAACCACACCCACATCCACAACTACAACCACATCCACATCCACACCCACAACCACAACTACATCCACAACCACACCCACATCCACAACTACAACCACACCCACATCCACATCCATGCCCACATCCACATCCATACACACATCCACATCCACACCCACATTCACAACCAGATCCATATCCACATCCATACACAAATCCACATCCACACCCACATTCACAACCACATCCATATCCACAACCACATCTACAGCTACAACCACATGCACACCCACATCCACACCCACAACCACACCCACATCCACATCCACAACTACAACCACATCCACACCCACAACCACAACTACATCCACAACCACACCCACATCCACAACTACAACCACACCCACATCCACATCCATGCCCACATCCACATCCATACACTCATCCACACCCACATTCACAACCACATCCATATCCACATCCATACACAAATCCACATCCACACCCACATTCACAACCACATCCATATCCACAACCATATCTACAACTACAGCCACATGCACACCCACATCCACAACCACATCTACATACACACCCACACCCACATCCATATGCACACCCACATCCACATCCACAACCCCACCCACACCCACAACTACAACCACATTCACATCCACATGTACATCCACATCCATACCCACATCCACATCCACAACCACATCCACACCCACATCCACATCCACAACCACATCGACAACCACATCCACAACCACACCCACATCCACATCCACGTCCACATTGGCAAATCATCAGTTTGGCCACATGGAGCAGTAGGACCATGTGGGACTTTCACTGAGCAGCCAGGCTCAGGATCCCCACCTAACCTCTCCTCACACTGTAACCCCCAGACTCTAGTGGTGTGTTACGTGGGGATGACTACGGGGCCTTATTAATGTTTGTTTATGTTTCTTGTGCAGCACATGTAATAAAGTTAATTATTTATTGGCGCTTAGCCACATTGTAAGATATAAGGAGTCACTGGAAATCCCAAATTAAAGTAAAGACACATCAACAAAGTATAAAAGGAAATGAAGACATACACTTAGAACATAAAGTCGATGGAACACGTTTTAAAAGTGGTGAAGTGCATTTCAGATAGGACAAGTGACCAAATAGTATGTAATCTGTGCTATTTACCCAGCAGCTGGCAAAATAGTACATAATCTCTGCTATTTAAACTTGGTCTGCTAAATATCTGAAACTTCGCTGTTTATCCGGCTGCGCACTAAATAGTAGAGATCACGTACTATCTGCCGAGCATCCACATAAATAGTGTGAAAGACGTCTTTATTTAGCCAGACGTGAAGAAAAGGTACGCCAGGCAATTGCAGGGGGCGTGGCCGTTTCTAATGGGGTGCAGAAAAGTCTGTGAAGCATTTGAAAGGAAATGCATATAGAAATGTAAAACAGTATGTACGAAGGTAAGTGCATGGATTTGGGTAAATTGTTTGCAGATTACAAAACAGTGAAGTCAGTTTTGAATAATTACACTGATGTTAATATATTATTAAAATAAGAAATGTAGAAATCAAATGCTTCAGGATATGTGTAGGAAAGTAGGATCTGCTTTAAGGTTTACCCCCACTTTTTGCCTGGTGTTATGCTGTTTCTGACAGGTCTGACTGGGATCCTGCTAATCAGGACCCCAGTCTCTTTGCTTTCTCCCCTAAATTGGTTATGGTGAGTACTTAGGTACATCCCAGATTGGCTACTGTTGTACCCTTATAAGTCCCTAGTATATGATACTGAGGTACCCAGGGCATAGATACACCAGGGGTCCCCCATGGGCTGAAGCATGTATTATGCCCCCCATGGGAGACCACTCAAACTGTGACTACAGGCCTGCCATTGCAGCCTGTGTAAGCTGGCACTAGCACCACTTACGACAGATATAAGTTTGCTTATATCTGAGGTCACTGCACTTAAAACCTATAAGTCACCCCTAAGGCAGGCCTTTCAGTCCTGAACGCAGGGTGCTCGGTTCTAAGTGTGAGGGTGCACCTGCATGAGCAGGACACCCCTACAACCTTTGTAGTCCATTCTCCTGGGTTGTAAGTGCATCAGCCAATGAGACGTATAGAGTGTCCATGCGTCATTACGTGATGACCATCTCAAAACTGGCTGTAAGGAACCCTGTCATGTTTGGTATCATGTAAAGCTCCTCCAGGAGGCCCTCAGTGCTCCTGGTGCCAGCCTACCAGAACCGGACAGCAAGCTAGGGCTGCTGCCGACTGGAGACATGTTTCTGCCCTCCTGCTGCTGAGCCAAGCTCGAGCAGGGGAAGGCAGAACAAAAGATATCCTGTCACAGGGAGGTGTGATCACCCTCCAGACAGGGTTTAGTGTATTGGGGCAGGGTGGGGGCACTTGCCAGTGCCACTGAGACTGCTTGAAGGGCACACTTGGTGCCCTCCTTGCATACTGCAGTTCAAACCAGTTCAGGGAGCTGTTGGCTCCCGCTCTGGTGCGAAACTGGACAAAGGACATGGGAGTATCCTCCCATCTGTCCAGCCCCTCCTCTGGGAGGGACCCCTGAATCTTCCCAACCCTCTCCTTACGGTATTTAAGGACTTACCTGTGGGTGGGTCCCTAGATTCGTTGTGAGACAAGATTCATATCAAGACGCCACTTCATCTTTGCCCGTCTGGGCACTCTGGACTTCGCTGGACTTTGCTCTGGGCACCGAGACTGCAACTGGGAAGACTCCTGATGCTCCTGGTCTCGTCGTCCTGCAAGTCCACTGCAACGTCTGTGCCTGTGCTCCATACAGGATTCTTCCAAGGCCTGTGGGCATCCAAGACACCTGAAGGAATTTCCCTTGAAGTGAAGGAGTTACTTCCCTGCATCTGCAGGCACCGCAACCAAGCTGACTGGTCTTCTGCTCCTGGGCTCCCACGGACTCTGAAAGGCTCAGCAACACAGGTGGTGGTTCTACAACTCCCTTGAGTCCTGCACTGTCTTCTCACTGAGTTTGAGGCCAGTATCCCTCATTGGAATAGCAGGAGCCGAACCCCTGTGCACCGCGTCAACTTGCAGTTGCAAAGGCTTATTGGCTCTCTTCCTCAAAGATCTTTGGGCTCCAAGTAGCCCTATCCTCAAGCATCTCCTGTGACCAAGATCTTCATCTTCACCACATCTTGTGAATCGTGAGCCTGCATCTTTGGCGAGCTGCTCGAGGTCCTCTTGCGACTCCAGTGCCTCCAGCCTGTGGGTCCTCTCGGTGGTCTTCTTTTGCTTCAGTGGGCTCCCCTGATTGCTCGGGGCCTACTCTGACTCCCCTGCTTGTGGTGAGTCCCTTGGACCTTGCTGGTCCCGACACTGCCCCTTTTTCGCTTGCCACGTTGTTTGCAGATGCCATGGGTTGTTGTTCCCAATAGACACCGACCCCTCAACTCTCGACATCCGATGTGGGACAGCTTGTGAATGGCTCCTGGTCTTCCACAGCATCGCCTGGTCCACACAGCGGCAGCTCAAAGGTCACTGTCAACTTTCCTGCAACACCCGACATCGGTGGGCATTCGTCTTCCGTGCCTCCTGGTCACTCAGTCCCCTCTGCTTGCAGGTACTTCTCAACTTGAATCCACCTTTGGGTTCCACCGGACACTTTCAACTTTTTCGCCAGCTGCATCTTCCTGAAGCCCTCCATTGAGTTCGACGGCGGTTTCCGATGCCACTTGGCACCTATGCACCCGGCTCCCCTGGTGTAAGTATCCTGGTTCCTAGAGTATCCTCGGGTGGGGTGGCTCTCCAACCTTCTGTCTTCCACGTGGTTTCTTCAGGGTCCACTGGGAAGGGTCACTCTTCTTTAAAATTGCAACCACGACTTACCCATTGACTTGAATTGAGCACGTGGTCGTGTTCCCAATCTGCACACGGCCTCCGTGGGGTTCCTGGTTACTTACCTCAGGTGGTTCCTTGGGTCCCTGGCACTTCTACGTCTTTTGGGTATAGTCTTGACTTGGATCGTGGTTCGCATACCACTATTTTAGTACATGGTTTGGTCTCCCCCTGGTGACCACTGTATTTATTGTGCTACTTACCTGTTTTCTTTGCCAAGTATTGTGTATATTGTGTATATCTCCGGCTAGGAGATATCTGTATGTGTTAGTGAGTGTCTTATAATAAATACATATTTTTATACATACATTGTGTGGTTCACTTAATCTATACCAATAAGATTACTTTGGTAAAACAAGCTGCTTTACACTCCTCCTGGGCTAAGCCTGAAGGCTGCTCTCCACAGCTACCACTTAGAGAGCTTTCTAAAGTTGTCTAAGACCTCTTAAATCACCATAAGGGTTGTCTGGATTAGTGCAGGGTGCTACACTTACATAAGTGAGCACCATATACTAAGCCAGCCTCCTACAATATGGCACAGATATATTCTGGGCTGCAGTCTGGGTGTATCTGGCTGTCAGCAAAGAATAATGAGAATGTTTTTAATGCATGTCACATAAATGTTTTCTTCACTCTTGAGTTGTCAGGCCAGATTCTTAACTGTGTCACGGAACGCAGAGCAGCCTCCAAAGAGGCTGCGTTGCGTGACAGGCAGAGAGCAGGAGAGCACTATATCTACAGAGATATGGCTCTCTCCTCCCCTCTCCCTGGTGCCTGCCCTGATTTCAGTTGCTGTGTGCCAGGCACACACCTTGGTGCCATAGCACCAGCGTGCATGCCTGAGTCTAGCATAGGTTTTGTACAGGAATGGCACACTTCATGTACAAAGTACTATGCCTAGACACACTTCAAAGCTTTTCCTACTTTGTATGTGTGCTGCACAGTGCAGCACGCATCTAAAGTTAGAAAATAAAGGACAAATGAAAATATTTCTCCTTTTAACACCTGCCTAATTTTTGGCGCTAAACCCTGTCTACTAATGTTACTAGATAAAGTTTAGCGTCAAAAAGCATGGGTGGTTGCATGGGAACATCCATGTACCACCCATATAACGCCCACTTGACGGAAAGTAATGCAAAGCAGCGTTTCTCACTGGTTTGCGTTACTTTTCCATACAAACCAATGCTAATACCAATTAGTGTTGGTGTGTTAATCCCCAGAAAGGTTTAGCACCGCGTTAGCGTTAAAAAAGCGATGCTAACCCGATGTTAAATCTTGGTGAATCAGGGCCATCATTGTTTTTTTATGTTCAAGATCTACCTTTAGCTGATGCTTGAGGGCTGAGTTCAGTTTGGGCTTCTATGGAAGGCCTGCACTAGTTTTGTCCTTCTTCTTAAGAGGGGTTGTCCTTCTTTAGTATTTGAGAACTGGCAACACAGCAGCAGACAACAAGCAGCAGCGAACAGGGAATGCAGAGAGACAGGTGGTATCTGGGCCAGAGAGGAAGGGACACCTACATAAAAAAGTTGGTGCTAGGGGGCCCAGTGCTTTGGGACACTTGCAGCAGGTAAATTGGGTGAGACGCAGTAATAAGGCGTCTATAAAACAGAGGAGGCAGCAGCAGAAGATAGGTAAGCAAAGCATCTTGGTAATTAATGAGGTAAGTGCCTGTTCGCTCATCAACCAGATGAATAAACATGTTTCTTCACACTATTCGCCTAGCAGAGTGGGTTTCAGGCATAAATGCTTACTGGTCCTATGTCATGAGTGACTCCTCCTGACATTTTAGTTGCCCCCCCAATGTATCTTGGGAATTGTAGTTTGTATGTAACATGGCGAGGAGTGTTTTAAGTGGGCTGAGTCCTGGGTCTATTGGGCTCTAATTTATGTCCTTGGCAGTGTTGTCTCAGCAGAAGAAATCTGAAAGCAAAAGAAACAAAAAAACATCTGAGTGGCAGGCTTGTGGGCTGTACCTGACTAAAGCCATTGTGGAGGGGACCTGGGGAAGGAAGGAGGAGGGCCTTTAGGAGGAGGAGGGTGACCCATAGGAGGATAAGGACCAGGAGGTTGACAACCAGGAGGGTAAGATGACCAAAACCATTAGGACCAGGACAAGAATACCTAGGACATTGGAGCCCTAATTCCTAGGGACCAAGGTGACCAGGGCCAGAGGGGACCAGGAGCAAACAGATGGGAGAAACAGAAAACAGGGCTAGAGGTACCAGAACCATGGTGGGAAGTATCAGGTGGACCAGGAGGCCGTGGAACAGGGCGTCAGGTCTTACTGAACCAGGGTTCAAAGATTCAGAAGGACTAACGTTAGGAGGGACCGAAGATCCTGGACCAGCAAGAAAAGGAGGGCTAGGAGGGTCCGACAGCACCAACTAGGACCAGAGGGATTAGGGGGACCACGGCCAGGATGATCAGGATCAGAAATAAAAAGACTAGGAAGATCAAGAGAATGAGGACTATGGCCAGTAGGAACAGCAGGCCAAAGTAAGCAATGAGCAAGAGGGAGGCCGAGACCAAGGATACCAGGAGGACCAGGACCAAAGCAAGGAGGAGTAGAAGGATCAGGACCAATAGGAGCAGAAACAGGCTCAGGAGCACTGGGGACCAGGACTTCAGGACCAGGACCAAAGCAAGGAGGAGTAGAAGGATCAGACCCAATAGGAGCAGAAACAGGCTCAGGAGCACTGGGGACCAGGTCTTCAGGACCAGGACCAAAGCAAGGAGGAGTAGAAGGATGAGGACCTATAGGAGCAGAAACAGGCTCAAGAGCACTGGGGACCAGGTCTTCAGGACCAGGACCAAAGCAAGGAGGAGTAGAAGGATGACGACCTATAGGAGCAGAAACAGGCTCAGGAGTACTGGGGGGCCAGGTCTTCAGGACCAGGACCAAAGCAAGGAGGAGTAGGTAGAAGGATCAGGACTTATAGGAGCAGAAACAGGCTCAGGAGCACTGGGGACCAGGTCTTCAGGACCAGGACCAAAGCAAGGAGGAGTAGAAGGATGAGGACCTATAGGAGCAGAAACAGGCTCAGGAGCACTGGGGACCAGGTCTTCAGGACCAGGACCAAAGCAAGGAGGAGTAGAAGGATTAGGACCAATAGGAGCAGGCACAGGCTTAGGAGTACTGGGGACCAGGTCTACAGGACCAGGACCAAAGCAAGGAGGAGTAGAAGGATCAGGACCAATAGGAGCAGAAACAGGCTCAGGAGCACTGGGGACCAGGTCTTCAGGACCAGGACCAAAGCAAGGAGGAGTAGAAGGATGAGGACCTATAGGAGCAGAAACAGGCTCAGGAGCACTGGGGACCAGGTCTTCAGGACCAGGGCACAGAGTGCCAAGTGAAGCAGAACGACCAAGACCTCTGGGTAACAGAACCAGGAGGACTATGAGAGCCACAGCCAGGAAGATCAAGGGAGCTAGGCCTGGATCCAAAATAAAGACCAAGAGGGCCAGAACCAGAGGGCACACAGGCTGAAGGACCAGGAGGACCAGGAGAGTCACAGCCAGGAAGACCAAGGGCGATAGACCTGGATGGACAAGAGCACCGGGAGCAAAAATGAACAGGCTCTGAAGGACCTAAATAAAGAGAACCAGACCAAGAGGACCAGATCCAGAAGGCACACAGCCTGAAGGACCAGGAGGACATATCACACGGTCAGGAGGAATAGAACGATCCAAACCAAGAGGGCAAGGATAAAGAGGGCCAGGGTTGTGAGGACCAGGACACAACAGGTCAAGATATGAGGTGCACCAGGGAACAGCAGGAGCTGGGGTACCAGGAATTGGATGGACAGGGTGAGAGGGATGAGAAGCGCCAGGTCCAGGGAAGAAGGGTCAAGAGGACCAGGAAGGAAAAAGAAGTGGTAGAGAAGGGAGCCTGGAAGGACTAGAATGGCTCAGAGGACCAGGACCAAGAGGACGGGGCATACAAAGACCAGAACAAGGAGGACCAGGCGCAAGAGGATGAAGTTCAGTGGTCACAAAACCAAGAAGGAAACAAGGCCTGTGAGGACCAGAAATAGGAAGACCAGGGCTAGGCAGACTAGAACCAGAGTGAAGAAGGCTAAGAGAACAGGACCTGGAGGATCAGAAGCAGACACCCGGAGCCAGAAGGAAAAGAGCTAAGAGGACCAGGGAAGGCAGACTAGTGGGTCCACAACAAAAAGCGCTAGGAAGATGAAAGCTCAAAGGCCCAGAAGTAGCAAGACCTAGAATACCTGGACCGAGATGACCAGGGTGGTGAGGAAAAGGAGAACCAGGGCAAGTGGGGCAGGATGACAGGAGCCAGGATGACCAAGATGGGTGGCTAGGAATATGATGACCAGTACAATGAGGATCAGGATTAATAGGACACGTCAGTGCAGAACTAGTATGACAAGGAACAGGAGAACTTGGAGGACAGGGGTGAGAAGTCTCATGACCAGATGGAGAAGGACTAGGCAAACTAGTCTGATCAGGAGCAGGTGGACGAGGGCAATTAGGACCAAGGATGAGATGGAGAAGAGTTAGGTGGACTAGAAGGATCAGGATAAGCAGGACCAGGAACAAGGCTAGGAGGACATGGGAGCAAGAGCCAAGGGGACCAGGACCCGGAATACCAAGTGGAAAAGGAGGAGAAGGACCCAAGGTAGAGGGACCAGGGTTATGTGGATCAAGCAATCAGAACAACCAGAGTCAGGAGGACCAATGGGACCACACCGGGACCAAGATGACCAGGCCCAGCCCAAGAGGACTCAATAAAGAGGAGTAGGCCTAGTGGATGCAGTATCGGGTGGAACAAGAGGATATGGACCAGAGCCAGATGGATCAGAATGACCCAAACCAGGAGAACTGGTAGTGCCAGATCCAGAACACCACAACAAGAAGGCCAGCTGGAGAAGGACCCAACAAACCAGTAGGAGGAGGGTGTGAGGATCAGAGGGACACGGATGAAGGGGACCGGGATGTACAGGGAGGGCCAATAGAAGGAAGGGCCAGGATATGCCAGAAAGGAATACGGTCAGGAAGACCAGGACCAGAAAGAGCTAGAACCAGGAACATCAGATTCAGGAAACTAGTTCCAGGGTAACCAGGGCCAGGGGGAACAAGAGCCAGGTGGACAAGGGTCAGAGGGTCAAGGGCCAGGGGAAGACCAAAACAACCCAGAAAAGGAGGACTTGGTTGAGGAGCAGGAGGGAGAGTAGGCCCGAAGGCACAGAAGGACCATGAGGAGAAAGAAGACTGAGAGGAGGAAGAGACATAAGTGATTCTAGGCCACATGTACTAGGATATTCCGCTTGTAAACGGTTCTTATTTATAGTTCATATGCGGTCACCCACAAGAAGCCCCCATCTTTTTTTATCTCACTTATAGGATTTACCATAGACTAAGACAGCCTACTGCTGGTGGACTACCAACTTGTGAAACGCACACCCGGACTAAATGTATTCCACTATTCAAGTAGCATCAGTAACCCACACATACTGAGCTTCCATATATGGCAAAGGCAGAGACCACAATTTGGGGATCGGGCCAGCCAATGACCAATATCCCTAAAGTGACACAGGTTAAAGGTATTTTTCCTATACAATATTAATCTGCTGCTGCTAGGACTTGCCACTGATTAGCCTGGGTAGATGGTTACCCAATCTCACTCTGAATGGGGATAATTTGGGTGTCTCCCAGTCACCAGAACCACGCCAAACAGAAAAGCAAGAGGATGGAGGAACACAGGACTAGCCAGAACAACTAACAGGGCAGGGTGGTATGGCATTTCCAAGCCATGCAGGGAACTTTCCTCCCATTTATTTAGTTAAGATTTTCTGCTCTTGGTAGTGCAATGAAATTACGAATCACTCCTAAACTCCCTCAGCCTTAACTTCTCCTGATGATTATTTTGAGAACATTTCAAACTTTTCTATAAGTTTCCCTAATACATTTTTGTTCATGTTAGACCTGTCATCTTTTGGCGTGTTTCCCCTGTCTTTTTGCTTTCTGACCTCCTGGTTTTGACTCTGTTTTTGCTAGTTTAATGTCTCTGCGCACTTTCTCACTGCTGTTCAGTGTTAAAGTGCAAGTGTGTGTTAAAGTGCAAGTGCTCCTGTTGTAAATTGTGTTATGGATTGGTGTGTCCATGATTGGCATATTTGATTTACTGCTGAGTCCCTAATAAAGTGCACTGAGAGTGCCAGGGCCTTAAAATCAAATGCTGATAGTGGGCCTGCAGCACCGATTGTGCCAACAACACAAGCAGCCCTGAAAAGGGTTCTCAGACCTGCCACTGCAGTGTCTGCATGCAGTTTGTAACTGCCATGTCGACTTGGCAAATGCACCCTCTTGCCAAGCCCTAATATTCCTTTTTCTTACATGTAAGTCACCCCTTACATGTGTATGTTAAAGGTAGGACATGTACTGGTGTGTGTGACATGTCCTGGTAGTACATTACAGTGTATTTAGGTTTTCACTATGGAAAGGCTATCTGTCCCATAGGATAGAATGGGAGTTTACTTATAACATCTTATAAGCATAATTTCCCATCGGGACGAGATAGGGAAATGGAGTTTAGTATGCCTGGACTCGGAATGTAAAAATGCATCTTTTAGTAAAGATGATTTCTATGTTCTGTGTTTGAAAATATCACTTTTAGAAAGTAGGTATTTTCTTACTTAGCCATTCTGTGTGCCGCTGCTGGGTTTGTGGATTGACTGTCTGGCTTTGAGTGACAGGGGCTGGGGATGTGCATTCTCTTCAGACAGCCACTGGGGGGGTCGAGGTGTGTCCTGCCTTTCCTGGATGAGTCAGGGATGGGCTGAATAGACCTGGGCTTCATTTAGAGTAGTGGGAGGAGATTTCCTTGCTCCTGAATGGGCCTGGTCTACTTTAGACAATGTTGTCTCCACCTCCTGCCGGGAAGCTGGGCCAGTGAGGACCAAACTGGTTTGGACTAGGTACAGACGCACTCTGCCTAAGAGAACAAAGAGAAACTGAGTATAAATATGGGGGCCGGACCCCAGAACTTTAGAACTCGCTGGAATCAAGGAACCTGCCAAGAAGAAGAGCTGGAAGAACTGCTAGGAGGAGTACTGCCCTTTGCTGTGTTGTTGCTTTGCTGGGTTGGCCTGCAGTTGCTGCTTCTGCCTTGGGAAGTGAAAGGACTGGACTGAACTTTCTACACTTGTGTTGAGTATCTCCAAGGCCTGAAATTGAGCTTGCCTCCTGTTCACGAAGTCTCAGGAACAGCAAAGACTTCACCGACCTCTGGGTACCGCTTCTGGAACAGTTGTTTCAGTTGCCACAGAGGGGGGAAAGCAGCCAACTCTGTCACCGAGCCGTCACTGGCTCTGTGTCTTGAAGGCACCGCAGAGGGCACGTCCCTATCTCACACCGCAACCCTGGTCTCACCAACGCTACCGCCACCGAGCCGCTGCTTGCACCGTGACCTGTGGGCACTGCACTCTGCACCGCCTCGCTTCACTTCGCCACCCTGGTCTTACCGACACCGTCGCTGCACACTGACCGCAACTTTTGTGACCCCATCGTGGCTTGGGGGCACCGCTCGTAAGTCTCACGACGCACCGCCCCGGCTCACACCGCAGTCCGGACCGACCGACGCCATTTCCACGCAACTGGCTCTGTCACCTGCACCGTGATCTGTCAGCACCGCATCGACAACCGCCTTCACTCTGCACCTCAACCCTGGTCTCACCGATGCCGCTGGATGACCATCACCGAGCGGCTGCCTGCACCGCGACTTGAGGGCGCCACACGCCACACCACTCCGCTTCACACCGCAACTGCGACGGTTGCCACGACCGGCCCGCACCAACGTGTCGGCCGCAACACAAAAGGTACTGTTTACGAGTCTGCCGACATCCCTGACAGACGTGGTCAGATGAAACTGTTGGATTCTGTTTGTTTCAGTACTGTGGTAGCACTGGACGGAGCTACCGACTTCAAGGAACTGCATTTTTAAAGTATTCTTGCAAAGTGCATATTTTTAAGTAACTGTATGTTGGATTTTTATAGTTTTGGCCTTGTTTTAAAATATATAAAGTATTGGATATTTTTCTAAACTGGTGTGGTGTCCTTTTGTAGTGTTTTTACTGTATTACTGTCGGTTATGTGCAAATGCTTTACACACTGCTTCTGAGATAAGCCTGACTGCTCGTACCTCGTAGTAGTATCCTGACTAGAAGGAAGGGCCCATATTTGGACAAAGGTGCAAACCATTGCCAACTAGAGACCCCATTTCTAACAGTTAATATCACAAGTACCACAACAGTGGAATAACTAATGAAGAATCATTTCATTGTCAGTCTATGGGACAGAGAGAGCAGCCTGTTGAAAGACTGACTGCGTCTTATTTGCATGCAGAGCATAAGAGATGCTGAGACCAACAGCAGTGCATCTACGTGGCTATACTTGTTGACTGTGCAGTCCGAATACTGGCATATGAAATCAGGGCTACGCTATTTCTTAAAAACAACTATATTTAACAAATTGATAATCAATGCCCATGAGTTAGGATGAACAACTGTGTCAACAGGCCTATAAAGGCAAAGCATAGAGGCTGCCTTTTAGGAATCACATATTTTGAAAACTGATTACACAGGATATGTCATTGATCCGCTGTCCCTGACACTTCTTTTTAAAAGAATTGGACTTGAATGCTGAAGTCATTACCAACCACATACTCATGTAGTCGTATTTAATATTTACTTGACGAACACAGCTATGAAAGCTTCTGTCAAAAACATTGACTAGCATTTATCTAGGTACGTAGACGCTAGATGTTTTTTAAAGATATTGTTTTTCTTCCTTCTGTCATAATATTGGAATGAAGCCTCCCAATTATACTGTGTTGGTGACTTGCGTTAGAGACCCTCAGCAATTCTTTCTATTTCAAAAAGGATCCTCCTAGATGTCAGGCGGCACCGTGTCACGAGATAGAACTTTTCAGTGTCGGCCTTTGCTTTTACAAATCATTGTCTCCAGGTGCTTTAGTCTGAAAAAGAATGACTAACTCCAGAATGCACTGATTTATTGCATGAAAAACCAAGGCAGAGCAACTGGTGTTCTGTTAACACAGAACCTTTTAATAATCCTATATCTGTCCCTGATGCATTCCCATGACTTGAAAGAGCAAGCACATAGTTGTAGAATAGTAAACAGCTGCACCTAGTCTTGCAAAGGATCTAATCTTTTTTTATCATTAGCCACCTCTTCAGGTAAACGTAAAGGAGCAGCAGCATTTGTGCAGTACGTCACAGCTCCGTAATGGGCCTCCCCAGTCGCTGTGTCTCAACCCTTAGTGTTAGACCCGGCATTCTTGCTGTGGTTTCCCCTAACTTTTTGCCTTCTGACCTCCTGTTTTTCACTGTTTTGCTGAACTTCGTTTTTGCTGGTTGTAGAACTCTGTGAACTTTTTCACTGATGACCAGTGCTAAAGTGCATGTGCTCTGTATCTAAAATGTGATAACTATTGTTTTATCACTGATTGGCATATTTGATTTACTGGTAAGTCCCTAGTACAGTGCACTGCATGTGCCCAGGGTCTATGAATCAAATGAACTAGTGTTGCCTGCGACACTGATTGCGCCACCATGAGTAGCGCTTCAAACGTGTTTCAGGCCTGCCACTGCAGAGCCTGTATGTGCAGTTTTAAACCTTCTATTTTATTACACATAAGTCACACCCTAGAGTATGCGCTGGATAGCTCAAGGGCAGGGCACATTGTACTTAAAAGGTAGGACATGTTCTTTTTAAGTTTTACATGTCCTGGTTGTGAAATACTCTTACATTTGTGTTTAACTACTGCAATGACCTATCCCTCCCATTGGATAACATTGGAGCTGCCTTGTAACCTATTATAAGTATAGCTTCTAATTGGGAAAAGATTGGAAAACCAAATTTGGTGTCTCTGGACTCACAATTTAAAAACACATCTTTTAGTGAAGTTGGCTTTTAGATTGCAGCTCTGAAAAAGGCCACTGCTAAAAAGGTACTTAAATCATTTGGTGCATTCTGCCTGTCTCTGGAATACACATCTGGGGAGAGTGACAGCTGGATTTCTGCATTACTTCTAGACAGCCACAAACACAGGAAGGGTAGGTGTGCCTAAGTGGTCATCTGCATGTTAATGGGTCTGCCTGAGCAGGATGAGGGGAGGAGTTGATTCTTCTATCCGAAAGGGCTGGGTCTTGTCCCCACACAAAGGGTCTCATATTCCCCTGTAGTGAGGCTGGGCCCAGGGCAAAGTCTCCCTGCCTCAAAGCCTAAAATGGGTATAAGTACTGGACCTCTAACACCATGTACTCAGAACCCTGCTGAAACTAAGGACATTCTCAGCCGCGGTCCGTGCAGGTAACAGCGGTGGGGCGGTGGGGCCGTTTAAGGGGGGATTTCGAGGGACGATGCAGAGGGAAAATTAATTATTTATTTAATTTTACCTCAGCATCGTCCCTTGAAATCCCCCCTTACCCACCCCACCGCTGTTACCTGCACGGACCGCGGCTGGACATTCTGCCAGGAAGAAGAGCTGCTTCACTGTAGGAGGGACTGCCACTTTACTAACTGCGTTGCTGTGTTGGCCTGCTGACTGCTGATTGCTGTGCTGTAGGAGGGACTGCCACTTTGCTACCTGCTTTGCTGTGTTGGCCTGCTGACTGCTGATTGCTGTGCTGTAGGAGGGACTGCCACTTTGCTACCTGCTTTGCTGTGTTGGCCTGCTGACTGCTGATTGCTGTGCTGTAGGAGGGACTGCCACTTTGCTACCTGCTTTGCTGTGTTGGCCTGCTGACTGCTGATTGCTGTGCTGTAGGAGGGACTACCACTTTACTAACTGCGTTGCTGTGTTGGCCTGCTGACTGCTGATTGCTGTGCTGTAGGAGGGACTGCCACTTTGCTACCTGCTTTGCTGTGTTGGCCTGCTGCTTCTTGCCTGAGAGTTAGAAGAACTGGACCTGCTCTCTACATCCTAAGGACTTAAGTTTCTCCAAGAGCTGGTTGGCTTGCCCCCTGTTGCTGAAATCCCAGGGATATTAAAGACTTCACCTTTCAACTTCATCCCTGCACCTGGGCTTTACTTGCTGTAGGTCGTGCTCTGCCAAGTTGTGCCAATCCAGTCTAGGGCCCATGGATGTGAGTTTAAAGTGCTGCATCTGTCAGAACCTGTGCTTCGGCATCTCTGCCTGATGAGACATCGGGATCAATGCATCCCCACCGCTGCGAAGGTCTGGACCTGGCGTACTGCACTCGGCACCACCTCAGCGCTTCCGAATCACTGCCTCAGGGATCAACGCATCGCTTCCAACGTATGGAGAAGATCAACCCTTCGGCGCTTTGCCCTCGCGTTCCGGTCAAGGCGTTTCACAGAACCGCCACTTTGCCACTATTGGTTTTCAGTCTGTGACAAGGATTAAGGTCAGTAGCGGCTGCTACTAAGTGTGGGTGGGACGGGGGAGAGCGGGGGAGGAATACAAAAAAAAATTAAACTGACTTACCTGGGTGCTGCCAGGTGCTGCAGATTCTGCTCCGTCTCCTCTGCGCTGCTACAGGAAGCTCCAAGAATCCCAGAATCCCCTGTCCAACCACAAATCAGCATTGTGATTGATCTGAGCGCCGTGGATCGACACCCAGACAGGGGCTTGGAGGCTTTGCATGTTCCTCTCCAGGCTGTGTAATGCAGCCTGGTGGGGAAAATGCGAAGTGAGGCCAGCCAAACCATCATGCCCACTTTAGAGTGTGCTTTACACTCCTCCCCCTGCCCCCTGCACTGGCCAGCCCAGCCCACCCACCCGACCCGCACCCGAGCAGGAAGGAAAACTATAATAACACTAGTTATTATTGTTTTAGTTTTTCTTTTTACACTGCTCGCAGAGCAGTGGGGCGACGCTCTTCCGCCTTAGCAGAGAAGCCGCCACTGATTCAGGTACTTTGCTCAACAGACCCTGCGTGGGTCCTGTAACCGGCCTGTGCTCCGCTGCGGGCGGCCTGAACTTTTGACTTTGTCCCGGTTCAGCATGACTTACAGTAACCCCCAAAGAGCTATTTACTTCTAAGCTCTATTTTCTTTAAAAATTCATATCTTGACTTGCACCTATTTGATTTTTGTCGTTTTGGTCTTGTTTTATTTAGAATATAATAATCTATTTTCTCCTAAAATGGTGTGGAGTTTTTTTGTGGTGTCTTCACTGTGTTGCTGTGTGTGTGCACAAATACTTTACACATTGCCTCTTTAGATTAGCCTGACTGCTATGTGCCAAGCTACCTGACCGTGAGCACAGGTGATCTTTTAGTGTGTACCTCACTTACCCTGACTAGGATTGTGGTTCCTGTTTGGACAGGGTGCATACCTCTGCCAACCAGAAACCCGATTTCTAAGACTTAGTATAATGGAGTGGCACATTGTGCCTTGTCTTCCAAATGAACTTGGCAACGTTCAAACATTCACTCCCATGGCTATTAGGATCTTTAGACGTAGGAGCTAGGGCTATTTGGGTCAAATTGCATTTAAGTCCGTTTTACCACTAACGTTTATAAGGGGATGGGCGTCGATTGTGTTAACTCCTTGTCTGCTGTGCTACTTGGTAGTAACAAGTGCCTGTTGAAATCCACTCCAGGTGTAATAATTCATAATTGCAGCTGTTTAGACAGTAGCTGGGTAAACAGAGGAAATCCTCTGCTGTTTGCACGGCTACTGACCACATTGTGCATACTGTCTGCTCTTTAGCCAGCGGCCAGTGAATAATGGCGTTTCTTTGAGATTTGCATGGCCGCTTGCCAAAAAGTGCATAATGTCTGCTATTAGGCAGCGGCCGGCTAAATAATTACTTTTTTTTGTTATTTGCAAGGCTGCCATCCTAATAAGACATAATCTATTCTATCTAGCAGTAGCCAGGCAGATAGTGAAATTCCTTCTCGATTTGCAAGGCCAACAGCCAAATAGTCCATAATTTCTGCTTTTAGGCAGCAGCGGGTAAATTATGAAGTTTATTTTCTATTTACAACTTGTACATAATGGCTTGCATTTTGCCAACAGTTGGAAAAAGAGTGAAGATTTTTGGCAATTTGCTCGACCGCTGGGCAGATAGTGCATGATTTTTGCTATTTAGTTTGACTGTCAGCCAAGCAGTACATGATGTCTGCTATTTAGCCCCAGGCCAGGTAAACAGTAATGTTGTTTCCTGTGTGCATGGCTTCTGGCCAAACCGTGCACAATCTCTGCTATGTAGCCAGCAGCCAGGTAAGTAGCGAAGTTTCCTTGATATCTGCACAGCTGCAGCACAAAACGCACAGAATATCTACTATTTAGCCGGCGGCCGGGTATATGATGAAGTTTCTCTGCTATTTGCAAGGCTACTGGCCAAATACCAAACCATCTCTCCTAACTAGCCCCAGGTCTGCAGTAACCTTCCGAAATGCATTTGTTTCTCAGTTACATCAGAAGCAGAACGAGAAACGGTCCGTCTCCTCTCCTGGATGTTGAGTCACCAAAATTACATATTTATTTACATAGTTTTGTAACCTGTGAGTCAGGGCTCTGGGGCAACCGTAGACTACAAACAGAGCATATACACAACATTGTGTACAGACTCATTGTGCCACTACGGTGCAAGAGCATAATAGTCAAGCATAGTCCAATTTATGATAAAGAACGCAGCACAGCTGGAATCGATGCACAATACATGGAATACAGGTGCTAGACGTACAATACATGGGGTACTGGTGATATAGGTGCACAATACATGGATCACAGGTGCAAGACGTACAATACATGGGGTACAGGTGATATAGGTGCACAATACATGGATCACAGGTGCAAGACGTACAATACATGGGGTACTGGTGATATAGGTGCACAATACATGGATTACAGGTGCTAGACGTACAATACATGAGGTACTGGTGATATAGGTGCACAATACATGGAATACAGGTGCTAGACGTACAATACATGGGGTACTGGTGATATAGGTGCACAATACATGGATTACAGGTGCTAGACGTACAATACATGGGGTACTGGTGATATAGATGCACAATACATGGAATACAGGTGCAAGACGTACAATACATGGGGTACTGGTGATATAGGTGCACAATACATGGATCACAGGTGCAAGACGTACAATACATGGGGTACTAGTGATATATGTGCACAATACATGGATTAGAGGTGCTAGACGTACAATACATGGGGTACTGGTGATATAGGTGCACAATACATGGAATACAGGTGCAAGACGTACAATACATGGGGTACTGGTGATATAGGTGCACAATACATGGATCACAGGTGCAAGACGTACAATACATGGGGTACTAGTGATATAGGTACACAATACATGGATTACAGGTGCTAGACGTACAATACATGAGGTACTGGTGATATAGGTGCACAATACATGGAATACAGGTGCTAGACGTACAATACATGAGGTACTGGTGATATAGATGCACAATACATGGAATACAGGTGCAAGACGTACAATACATGGGGTACTGGTGATATAGGTGCACAATACATGGATCACAGGTGCAAGACATACAATACATGGGGTACTAGTGATATAGGTGCACAATACATGGATTACAGGTGCTAGACGTACAATACATGAGGTACTGGTGATATAGGTGCACAATACATGGAATACAGGTGCTAGACATACAATACATGGGGTACTGGTGATATAGGTGCACAATACATGGATTACAGGTGCTAGACGTACAATACATGGGGTACTGGTGATATAGATGCACAATACATGGAATACAGCTGCAAGACGTACAATACATGGGGTACTGGTGATATAGGTGCACAATACATGGATCACAGGTGCAAGACGTACAATACATGGGGTACTAGTGATATAGGTGCACAATACATGGATTACAGGTGCTAGACGTACAATACATGGGGTACTGGTGATATAGGTGCACAATACATGGAATACAGGTGCAAGACGTACAATACATGGGGTACTGGTGATATAGGTGCACAATACATGGGTCACAGGTGCAAGACGTACAATACATAGGGTACTGATGATAGAGGTGCACAATACATGGAATACAGGTGCTAGACATACAATACATGGGGTACTGGTGATATAGGTGCACAATACATGGATCACAGGTGCAAGACGTACAATACATGGGGTACTGGTGATATAGGTGCACAATACATGGATCACAGGTGTAAGACGTACAATACATGGGGTACTGGTGAAATAGGTGCACAATACATGGAACACAGGTGCTAGACGTACAATACATGGGGTACTGGTGATATAGGTGCACAATACATGGAATACAGGTGCAAGACGTACAATACATGAGGTACTGGTGATATAGGTGCACAATACATGGAATACAGGTGCTAGACGTACAATACATGGGGTACTGGTGATATAGATGCACAATACATGGATTACAGGTGCAAGACGTACAATACATGAGGTACTGGTGATATAGGTGCACAATACATAGATCACAGGTGCAAGACGTACAATACATGGGGTACTGGTGATATAGGTGCACAATACATGGAATACAGGTGCAAGACGTACAATACATGGGGTACTGGTGATATAGGTGCACAATACATGGAATACAGGTGCAAGACGTACAATACATGGGGTACTGGTGATATAGATGCACAATACATGGATTACAGGTGCAAGGCGTACAATAGATGGGGTACTGGTGATATAGATGCATAATACATGGAATACAGGTGCTAGACGTACAATACATGGGGTACTGGTGATATAGGTGCACAATACATGGAATACAGGTGCAAGACGTACAATGGGGTACTGGTGATATAGGTGCACAATACATGGAATACAGGTGCAAACGTACAATACATGGGGAACTGGTGATATAGATGCACAATACATGGATAACAGGTGCAAGGCGTACAATAGATGGGGTACTGGTGATATAAATGCATAATACATGGAATACAGGTGCTAGACGTACAATACATGGGATACTGGTGATATAGATGCACAATACATGGATTACAGACGCAATAGATGTACAAGGCATGAATTACTGGTGCAATACAGGTACAATACATGGATTACAGGTGCAAGCCATGCACAATACATGGGGTACTGGTGATATAGATGCACAATACATGGATCACAGGTGCAAGCCATGCACAATACATGGGGTACTGGTGATATAGATGCACAATACATGGAATGTAGGTGCAATAGATGTACAAGGCATGAATTACAGGTACAATACAGGTACATTACATGAACTACAGGTGCAATACATGAACTACAGGTGCAATGCAGGTACAGTACATGTATTACAAGAGCAATACACGTGCAATTCAGGTACAATACATGGATTACAGGTGCAATAGATGTACAATACATGGATTACAGGTGCAATAGATGTACAATACATGGATTACCGGTGCAATAGATGTACAATACATGGATGACAGGTGCAATAGATGTACAAGGCAATGATTACAGGTGCAAGCCATGTACACTACAGGTACAATACATGGAGGACAGGTGCCATAGAGGTACAACACATGGCTTACAGGTGCAAGACATGTACAATACATAGATTTCAGGGGCAATCAGTGTACAATACATGGATTACAGGTGCAATACAGGTACAATACAGGTACAATACATGGAGGACATGTGAAATAGAGGTACAACACATGGCTTACAGGTGCAAGACATGTACAATACATAGATTGCAGTGTAATACATGTATCACAAGTGCAATGCATGTACAATACATGAATTACAAGTGCAATACATGTACAATACAGATACAATACATGAACTACAGGCACAATACAGGAACTATATATGAACCACTGGTGCAATACAAGTACAATACATGAACTACAGGTGCAATCCAGGTACAATACGTGTATTACAAGAGCAATAAATGTGCAATTCAGGTACAATACATGGATGCAAAAGAAACAATTGATGGACAGAATGCATAACAAATCAAAACATTCACCCTCAGTCAAGAGATCTGGGTTAAATACATCATTCTTTTGCTCACCACACCACCCCAGTTTGGACCCAGCCATATGCAAATCAGTCTTGACCCTGTTCCTTGTGGGAACAGTCCAGCCCGAACTGCCAAGCCAGGTCCTCCCTGGACCGGAAACAAGCATCCTGGGACCGGTTTCAGGGCATCACCCTTCATCAGCCAGGCTAGCTTGAATCCAGTGGTGTAGTGAGCACGGGACCCACGTCTGGGCATACCCTTCCCACTTAGGGCAACAAATGCAAAAGAAACAATTGTCACCCTGTGTGGGACGGGTATGCCCAGACGTGGGTTCCGTGCTCTCCATGCCACTGGAGTCAAACTATCCTGGCTGATGAGGGGTGAAACCCCGAAAACGGTCCTAGGATGCTTGTTTCCAGTCCAGGGAGGACCTGGCTTGGCAGTTCGGGCTGGACTGTTCCCATGAGACACAGGGTCAAGACTGATTTGCATATGGCTGGGTTCAAACTGGAATAGCATGGTGAGCAAAAAAATGATGGTTTCAGGGCCAGATCTCTGTACTGGGTTGGATGTATGACATTGTTCTGCATTCTGTCCATCAACTGTTCTTTTTGCATTTGTCACCCCGAGTGGGACGGGTATGCTCAGACGTGGGTCCCGTGCTCTCCATGCCACTGGAGTCAAGCTATCCTGGCTGATGAGGGGTGAAACCCCAAAACCGGTCCTAGGATGCTTTTTTCCAGTCCAGGGAGGACCTGGCTTGGCAGTTCGGGCTGGACTGTTCCCATGAGGCACAGGGTCAAGACTGATTTGCATATGGCTGGGTTCAAACTGGAATGGCATGGTGAGCAAAAAAACGATGGATTCAGGCCCAGATCGCTGTACTGGGGTGAATGTATGACATTGTTCTGCATTCTGTTCATCAACTGCTCTTTTTACAATACATGGATTACAGGTGCAATAGATGTACAATACATGGATTCAGGGCTGGACTGGCTACCGGGCATTTTTAAGTAAACAATGCAAAACCAAATGGTTTTAAAGTATGCTTTAAAACCATTTGTTTTGCTTTCTTTATTTAGAAGTACATATGGGTCCCCAGCCACAAAATCAGCCCCCACCGCAGTGAAATCGGCCCCCAGCTTCCCAGCCCACCAAAACGCCCGGTAGCCAGTCCGGCCCTGCATGGATTACAGGTGCAGTACAGGCACAATACATGTATTACAAGTGCAATACATTTACAATACATGGACTACAGGTGCAGTAGATGTACAATGAATGGATTACAGGTGTAATACGGGTTCGATCCATGTATTACAAGTACAATGCATGTACAATACATGAATTACTGGTGCAATACAGGTACAAAACAGGTACACTACATGGATGAGAGATGCAATAAAGGAACAATACATGGTTTAAGGGTCTAATACATGTACAATACATGGATTACATGTGCAATAGATATACAATACATGGATTACAGGTGCAATACAGGCACAATACATGGATTGATTTCTACAAAACAGGGAGAAATAATACATTGAGTACTTTTGTAAATTCCTGTTTCGGAAGGCAGCACAACAAACACAATTACAGCATGTCTGCCGCATCTCTGCCGCATCTCTGCCGCATGTCTGCCGCATGTTTGCTGCATGCCTAATGTTATGTAGTAAAGTAAAGATTTTTTAACAAAATGCTAATCATGAGAATTAACACGACCCATATATGGGCTTCAGTAACAGGTGCCGAAAAAGGCTGGTTGTGAGTTTTTCCTGGTACCATAACCTTCCCTAGTGAGACTCTCTTAAGTAGGTAGGGTTTGAGTACCCACCAAAATTGGTAGTGGAAGTGACATCCCATGTCCTTTGACCCATGATGACATCATAGGGTTGGTGCCTTGCTCCTTCTTTCACCCCTGATTCGTCAAGGTGCTTGTGGGAAGGACAAGGCCTGGAGCCCTGTTTACCTCCTGCTGCTGCCTTCAGGACCTCTGAGACCAGGCGTAGCCAGGGCAGTGCCAGGGCAGTGCCAGGGCAGTGCCAGGGCCATGAAAGAGAAGGTCAGGAATCAAACATGCAGGCAAAGGGCAACAGGTTAAGGGCGCTGCCTGTTTGGCCTGCCTGGGCCTGGATAGGGCCAGAACCGCTGCCTCTCCACCTATAAACCCCTTGTTAAACAACCACTTGCCAGTGCCGAGGGGAGCGGGAGCACACTGCTGGCATCGCAGCAAAAGTTCCCCATTGCATTCTGGTAAATGCAGTTCATGATGATTTCAGTAACTCACAAGTAAGGAAGTGTTGCCCCTCAGTTGGTGGTCAGGTGTCAGCAGTCTGCTCCTTGCCTCTTGAACAACTTGCCAGTGCAGGCAATATCTACTACCTGATGACTGAGACCAATACTCCGAAGCAACCCCCTCCCGAATGCAACCACAGGATGAGGATAATCAATACGGAGCCAGAGGTAACTATCACATTCAACCACTGCCCCTTACTGGGTAACTGGTTAACTTTACACATACAAAAACCTGCCAGAATGTCATACCAGGTGCAACCCACACCCGATGCCAAATGGAGAAAACTCACCCCCCAGACCAGCAGCACTGAGGCCTACTCACTACAGTCTCAACAGACATGGCTAGCCACCCCAGTTCTAATAACCAACACCTCGCCAAAAACTGAAGTACTCACACCCTACAAAGTCACCCACCTAGCTTCATCCACAGTGAATTCAACCTCCCACACCTAAATCACACCACTTAGCAAAGCACAGACCAACCACTGAAAGACGTCAACCCAAAGACTTGACACACACAATGCCACTTGCCAGGAGGAAGACAAAAATGAAAGGAAGGAGTGAATGCATGATCAATAGGTTTCCGGATCACGCTGTCCCTCCTTAACCCCTGAGGAGTTCAACCAAGTGATGGATGAATGCTTGAACTAATCTCAGCCACTGGTAACTACTCAGGCTGCAAACCAGTCCATGTTTTGTTTGCCCACCATGCCACCTCAGTTTGGACCCAGCCATATGCAAATCAGTCTTGACCCTGCTCCAATAGGAACAGTCCAACCCGAACTGCCAGGCCAGGTCCCCCTGAACCGGAAACAAGCAACCCAGGACCTTGTTTCAGACTAATTGGGGCTCTTCAGTCGAGCACAGCTTGGTTCCAGTGGCACAGTGAGCATAGGACCATGCATCGGCATGCCCGTCGCACTGCGGCCATTGCACAGAGGGATACAAAAAGGTGATGGATGGAATGCTGAAATTCATCTCATCCACTGATAATTCCTCGCCCTTACTCCCAATCGATCGTCTTTGTGCCCATCATGCGGCTTCAGATTAGACCCCGCCTTATGCAAATCAGCCTTGTTTCCGCTCCAGTAGGAACGGTCCAGCCCAAACTGCGAGCCATGGGCTCTCTAAACCAGAGCCCAAGCAACCCAACACCCTGACCCCTACACACCCTATTCACCCACTATACAGTCTAACATCTACAGCGAGGCCACCCCGACAAACCATCCCCACAACAACACCCACCTGTCAAACCTCAGAATTCTTCAAACCAGCAACCCATCCTCCATCTGCACCTCAAACCGGTATTTGTAAAGCGCAAACAATTACCCCTAAGGGTATCAAGGCGCTGGGGGCCGTGGGGAAGATTAAGTGAGCTATTGCCCAGAGTCACATGGTGCTGGGCTAACCTGCCTCAGGCGCCGGGGATCGAACCGTGGGCCCCCGTGTTCCAGAGTCAGCCGCCCTGGCCGCTGCGCCACACCTCTTCCTCCAAACCACAGCCAGGCTACCCTCCAACTCAACTACATCCTCTACGCCACTGCTCCTCCTCCTGTACTAGGCCACAGCTGCTCAAAGTAACATCACATGAAGAGGACAGCAACCCAATGCTTCTCAGCGCAAGGTCCATTAGCACAAAACACTTCAACACATTTGATCTGCGCTCAGAAACCGCACCAGACCTCACCTTCATTACTAAATGTGGCGTAGCGATGACTCCTCACCCACGAACCACAAAACCATCCCACCCGAATATTGCATCATAAAGAAAAATCATACTGGCAAAATTGGAGGAGGCAATAAAAATGACACACATCAAAAACTTCTCCACAAATGACTAGGAAACCTTGCTGGTAAGATGTCATCCCAAACCTACTCTTGGTTGTCCCTTCCTCTTACTAAACAGCCACTACCCAGCAATGCAAAATGTAAAGATGTCTTACTAGATATGGTGCCCACGACTCTATACATTCTAGGAGACCTCAACATCTGATTTGATAAGAAGAATCCAACTGCAACCACCGCTATCACATCCAACCATGAGTCATTTATCCTGCAACATATTGTTTCTGGCTCAACTCACTCAGCCGGACACATGTTGGACGTCATATCTCACCGCCTTGGACAGGCCACAGTGACTGACAACTCCCCTCAGTAATCTGGAATGACCACAACATCATTACCTTCAGAATCAACATGCCCATCCATAAGAACATCTCACAGGCAGTGACAATCAACAACAACAACTGTTCATATAGACAAGGGAAAAAACTAGACTTCATAGCACTCAATGTCCATCTCAAAAGAACCCCATACATGTGCGACCTCAAGACATACACAACGTCCACAGCTGGATCTCCTCTGCATTAGATAACAAGATGCAGATAAAGACCACATCTAGGGTTAACCACAAGAAAAAGGTACCTGGATTAATGACAACATCAAAAGAATGAAAACACAATTCAGCAAACCACAACACAAGAGGAGGAAATCAGGGAATGAAAAAGAAAAAATCCTACTACACCAGTATTACAGAGCCCACAAAACAACCATCAAAACCACAAAAGACAATATTACTCCACAGGCATAATTGGCGTGGACTGCCCGTCTAAGGAACTCCACAGGAGTCTAGAAGAATTCTAAAATCCAGAGTGCCAAATATAGAAACATCAAGATGACAAGCCTCTGTGACAAAGTCCTCTTACACAGAACACAACTGACACTCCCTACACATGACTTAACCACCACAGAGAGGGATCACACCGATCTTCTGCCACTCATTAGATACTCCCTCAGAAAAAGAATTCTACAACTTTTTCATCGCAAGCAGACCATCGGGATCAGCGTCCCACCCCGCACCTCCAATAATATGTAAATGGATCCTTCATACAACATTTGACCTGTCCTCAAAAAGAAGAACCTCAGTCCACCCAACCCAGCAAACTACAGACCAATATCTAATGGCTCGTTCGATGGTAAAACCTTTGAAAGAGCAGGTCTGACTCAGCCTCAAAGTGCAGGTAAGTTATGACGGGCTGACCTGCCTCTAGCGTGGAACACTCGCCACATAGGATCAAAACAAAGACAACATCCTTCCAACCATACACGTACAGCTTGCTGCCCATGTAGCCAAGCGCTTAAACACCACAGATAGGGGTAGTAAACGCTATATAGGGGTTGTGATATTATAAAATGCAATGCCTGCACCATTCTGTCTTTTGAAGCCTGTTAACTTGATATGTTGGTATTTGGTATAGGAAGTATAAGTGTTCTGGAGCTGGGAGTCCACCAGCTGTCTCTCGTCAACCCCCAGATGCTTAAAGCGCAAAAGGGAGAAGTTTTTCAAGCTGATAAAAAGTAAATTTGACAACAGCAAGACCTGAGAGTTTAAACTGAGGTCAGCAGCTACAGGGACAACCAGTTTGTACTTTATTCTTTACGTGTATTGGGTACTAAAGAAAGAGGGGCGTCATGTACTCGCTGAAGGAAAGTTCTGTCTAATTTTTGATGGTCACTAAACAGTAGACTCTAAGCCAAAGATTGACTAGCCATTTGTGATATATCTATAGCCATCTTCCCTGGTAGCGGGTTCTATTGCATAGACCTTTACAAGTCTTGATTGACAGTCAGCCCTCCCAACAGTGCAAGAGAAAGTTTGAGTGAGGCTGGTAACGCATGGGAGATGGGGTACAGGGGTCCTCGGTGTATGTAAGGGATCGCTCTCCAAGTCTAGCAGAAGAGTGTGAGTGGGGAGAGTTCATGGAACTCATACTGAGTCCTGTTTTTTTGGGGAGAGGATGTAGCCTTACGGCTAGAGCAGTCGACCTCGAAGCTGGGGAACCGGCTTCGAGTCTCGGCAAGGACGCTCAACATCCTGTGATTCTGGGCAAATCACTTAATCTCCCCGTGCCTACCAAAACAAGCATTTGCAATGCAATAGGTCTCGCATTATTAAAGTTTGAGCTATTGGTGTTGCATTATTTAGCAAGACATGTGTGGAGGCAGGGGCCCAAGGGGGAATCGGCATTGCTGACCT
This sequence comes from Calotriton arnoldi, assembly GCA_963921515.1. Taxonomy (NCBI): domain Eukaryota; kingdom Metazoa; phylum Chordata; class Amphibia; order Caudata; family Salamandridae; genus Calotriton; species Calotriton arnoldi. The sequence continues at coordinate 2,997,296 of CAWUFW010000725.1, forward strand.
GCGCTGCCTTGCTGGTGGCCCTGTAATCACCAAGGAGCTGGATTGCATGTCTAGCTACTGCACCACGTGCTCACGGGCAACTGCATTTGCCTACTCGGGGAGGTCCACTAAGGTCCTCCCTTTGAATTCTGCAGCGTGTGTGCCCCTTCGCCCTCGTTGGGCCATACCTTGTGGGGGCACTGTGGTTCTCCTGGGTAAGACCTCAACGGAGGCCCCCTTTGCATTGATCTATGGACTCATAAAAATTACTGTATCACTTGTAGTAGGCGAGCAGGTGCTCCTGCGGCCTACGTTGTATTCTAGCGACCAATCTTCCCTACCAAGCTCATACAAATTACCACAACCCTGCTACTAGGGGTACAGGAGTTTGTGTGCTATGTGGACCTATGGTTACTGACGTGTTTATGGTGATATTTGGTGATTCCTGTGTTTCCTTCAAAATCTGATGTGCATTCCATGACCTAAGTATTCACTACGGTTACTGATGTACTTATGGGATCTTTGGTGATTCACGTGTTAGCCTGGTCTAATCAACCTGCTGCATATCATGCCCTGATGCAATCATGTATGTCGTTTTGATTCTTACATTGTCAAGATTACGAGTACTATTTCAGGATTGGCATAGAATGCAGAGAATTTACGATTTATGTTCTTTTGGTCTATGTTGTATGTACAAAATACAATATATGTTTTCATATAATCCTGGTTGGTGTATTCATTGTGTTTCTGTATGTGTGTGTCGCAAAAGCTTTACAGATTCTCTCTGATGATATGCCTGACTGCTATGCGTCAAGCTACCAGAGGGTGAGCACAGGTTATCTTTGGTATGTAACTTACTTGCCCTGACTCAAGTGGTGGGTTCTGACTGGCGTAGCTAGAACTACTGCTACCCGGAGCGGCCCCTAAGTTTGCCGGTGCAGGTAAGAGTGAGGGGTACCAGCAGATGAATGACTTGTTCTGGGAGAGGGGGATTAGCAGCCGACAGACGACTTGTTCTCGGGGGCGGGGGGTGGTCGTAGTCGACAGACATGACTCACTCACCTCCGCCGCCCCCAAAGAGTGCCAACTCCCTAGCTACCCCACTGTGGGTTCTGTCTGGCTTTGGTGCATACCCTAGCCAATAGTTATTAAACCACAAAGATCCACCCTCAGATAGTTTCAAATGCCATGTCCTCCCAGATTGAGTATGTTTCCTACAATGGTGGGAAAAACACACAGTGTTTTTAAATACCCCTCACACACCAAAAGGGCCCTTGGTGTCATGCTTCATCATGGGGTCTTCCCGCCCCTCTACGGGACGGGGCGTGCTACAACCTACGGTTACGCGGGAGCACTGTTGTCGTGAAAAGACTGCGTCGTGTAGGAATGTGAGTGGAAGGGTCGGGGGTGAATAGAAAAGTGAGGTTAAAAATACCTGGCTCGGCGGTTTAGAAAATAAATTTTTAATATACCTTTGAGCTGGTATTGTTAAAAGAGTGGGGACGGAGGTGTATTTGCCTCAATGAGCTATGCCTCCAAAGTCAACATGTTTCGAAGCCCCCTGGCTTCTTCTTCAGGACTTAACGGATCCCTTCTACACTCACTTAATATGTGGTGTGTTTTAACCTAATCCTCTCTAAAAAGTGTGGGTGAGAGTAAATGAACAGTGCATGCAAATATTTAATGCACATATACGATACCTAAATAGGTATCTGTCATCGTTATCTGGAAGAAAAACGGCATTATACATATATATTAAAAATTAAAAAGCGGAAAAAACCATCCATCGTGATAAGATAGTGACCTAAAAGGGAATGAAATGATTAATAGCGGGACACATCACCATCAAACTGCACTGTGAATTAACGATAAGGAGTAAATGTTCACTCATTTCATTCCCTTTTAGGTCACCTATTTAGGTATCGTATATGTGCATTAAATATTTGCATGCAAAGCAGTACCTCTTTACTCCCCCTTTTGTTCTTTTTGCATACCCTAGCCAACCAGAAAGCTTTTTTCTAACAATGGCTTTTACCAGCATTTAAAGCATTAAGCTATTACATATCGATAATGCATATAACAATGCTTATGGGTCTGTTTAGACCAATAATGTTGCCATTTCTTTTGCACTTTACCTTTACCAAAGAACATTCTTTCGCAGTGGTGATGGTGCACAGTACTTCAAACTTATCCCAGTCCTCACAGTTTTCAAAAGGTAACATTATTTGTCCATTTCAATCATCCGTTGCACATTTTACAGGCCTATAAATAAACATGTTAAGATACACGTTTCTATTACCTGATGACAGTAAAATAACAATATTTCATCAGACTGAGACTTCTGACAAGTACAAGCTCATGACCATAAATTCCTATCACTTTCACTTTTTCACTATAAATTTTGGTTAGTAACTTTCGCACAAATCGATGGAATGCTTTGCAACTTCACAAAGTTTAAAAGATTTTCCTCTCCATCTTTTGATTGAAGAGCTGCAGTTAACAAAACAGAATATCATTAAATTATGTAACAATTCACATATAAAATAAATAAAGGCATAGGGGCACATGCATCAAGGTAGGCTTTGCGATTCCTTAATTGCGATTATTAAGGAATCGCAATTAAGGAATCGCAAAAGCCTATGCATGTAGGAATCGCTATAAAAATAGCGATTCCTAAACATTCCTTAATTGCGACTCGCAAATTGCGACTCGCAATTAAGGAATGCCGTCCCATTCATTCCTATGGGCCTACAGGCCCATAGGAATGAATTGGAGATTGCATGCGCAATTTGCGAGTACCAGTAGGTACTCGCAAATTGCTCATGCAATTTCAAGGTGCAAGGGTGTCAAAATGACACCCTGTTGCACCCTGAAATTGCGATGTGCACCCATGTTGTGCACACACATGCCCCAAGGGCATGTGTGTGTGTAACCTAAAACTTTAAAAATGCATTTTAGTGCATTTTTCAAAGTTTTGCAAATTACAGACAAGTTTGATTTGTCTGTAATTTGCGGTCCCAAATAGCGAAATCGCTATTTGAAAGTGCTTTAGCATTGCATTTAAGGAATCGCAAATTGCGATTCCTTAAATGCAATCATAATTTAGGAATTCGCAAATAATTGCGAATTCTTAAATTGCGCATAGGAAACACTTTCATGCATCTCCAAAGGCCAATTTGCGATCGCAAACGGCCAATTTTTGCGAATCGCACCGTTTGCGATCGCAAAAACCTTTGATGCATGTGCCCCTAAGTCCTTTACATTGAAATCAGATACTGTCGGCCTTCACCCTAAATACCGACCAGAATAGAATGCCCTCAGAATTAATAAAAAATAGATCATCCCCGTACAAAAATCTCCCTATATAGATTATAAAGTTAACACAACTTTCTTTATTAAACGCGCCCCAGACATATTTAAATGCGCAAGTATGCTGCAGCAGACAAATCCGTTCAGCGATGTAGCAAGGGTGTCGTGAGCTCGAATGAAAGCAGCGGGAAGGGCCCTCCTACCTCCAGTTGGGTAACACGGTGCGTGTAGCTTGAATTGAGATTTAGAGGGTCCTCGCGCGCCTGGGTCCCGGTGCCACTGCACCTGCTGGGCCAATGATAGCTATGCCTCACATCCGTTCATGGGAACGGTACTTATCCAGTACTTTCCACACCTAAATATGTATATCAAAGTGGCTGGTCTCTCCAGTGACGCGCAATCTCTAGTTACGCTATCAAGCGAGCCAAAAACAGGAAGTCCTCGCGGAGCTCTGAGTAATCCCTAGCATAATCAAATGTATATCACTCGCTAATGTTTGCCAACTGCAGCTGAGATTCTTCTAAATACAGCCTGCCAGAATGAGTGAAGACAGGAACATGAAGGAAACAAGTGAATCGGGTCTGCAGACGATGAATAGCATTAAGTGCAGAGAAGAGTGGACCCAGCTTCCCCACCTTTGTAAGAAAGCTGTGACTTTTGGGATAACTTAGGTCTCAAAAGGTACATTTTCAGAGAAATGATCAGCAAACATATGCCACAATACCCAGAAACTGTCAAACTTGCTGAATTTTTTTTTCGCATTTATTAAAGTGAAAATAATCTCGCAGTGCGATAAAAAGATCTTGCAATAAACAGGAAAAAGGCAATCTTAAATCGGAAAAGTCACAAACGTTTCCAAAAGAAATAGTTATGTTTGCAAACATCACCAACATTAAAAAACCAGTGGTGCGCGCGCACCACAGAGGAGCGGGGGGAGGGAGCGCGGCAGCGAGACGAACGCGCGCTGCTGCGCGTGCTGGCCACCGACGGGAATGGGAGGAGCAAAGGCGGGACATGCGCCCGCCTTTGCCCAATCACGGGCCGTTTTTCCCCCAAAAAAACACGCTACAGCCAATGTGGGCTTCGGAAAGCAAAACCACACGCACGAGCGTGTGGGTAGCTTTCTGAAGCCCTTTCTAAAGGTCTCGCGCTGCGCGAGCAGTGCTGCGCACTGCAACGCAGGCGCGAGACCTAAAAATGAATATGTCCATCAGTAACAAAGCTGGTGCTCATGTAAAGCGCTCTGATACCCGATGTCTCGGGTCTAGTTCGCGCTATATAAAACTAAAAAAATAAAAAATGTGGCTATATCGCACCAAGTAAGTACTGTTCCCATGTTATGTGAAATGCACTGGGTGCAATATTGCCACTACATTCTGACTTATGCACCTCAGTATAGGGGATAAAATGGTAATATCACAATTGTCCTAATTTGTGAGGTGCAACAATTTAGAATGGCTCAAATTTTACTGCACAGATAGTGCCAGGATTCACTGCAAAATCAAGCAAGATTAAACATGCGGTGTGTTCATTACAGTAACTTTATATCCCGAACTGAGATTCCGGCAGGAGCATGACTGAACACCTCAGGTTAGTTTAGAAGCCATTTTAGTCCTCTGGAAAGTCTTTGTGAAGTGATAACCATTTGCTGCAGACACATTACCTGTTCCCTCCATTAGCAAACACTTTATGTAAATTATTTCTTCTCTATGTCATTAAGTGCCATTATTTTTAATGAATAGTCCTATTGGTCAATGAAAGTCATGGATTTTTTGAGGATAGTCTTGGATAGTTGGGGAAAGAAATTGTCTTATTTTTTCACTATATAAGTGTTTCAGTTAACAAGCTGCCAAAATTCCTGAATGTGTTTATTGTTTACTAGAGACATCAATGTGACCTCCAGGCCACAAATGTACATCCTAGCAGGGCTGCCTCCGTACTTTATCATTCAAAGGGCAACGTATTGAGGAAATTCAATTGAGTCATAGTAAAACCTTTAATTTAGAGTGAAAAAAACAGCGTCATTGTGGTAGAAAGTGTTATGTGAAGAAAAGTAATTATTAATGAAACATAGCGAATGTAAATAATTTTTGTAAGGGACACCACGAGCCATGGGATTTTCTTGTTAGCTTTGGATTGGAAACTATGAGCAGTGCAAATATTGAACTCTGCTGTTTTACTTGAAAAAGCGTGTAAAGACGCGTGATACTTTGTGGGGCTGGCGCCATTCCATGCTGTTCCCCTACCTGGATTTTAATTTATTTTTAACTGAAGGAATCATGTTTTTTTTTTTTAGTTATCCCTGACTTGTCACCTTATTGATTGGAGGGAGTTTTCTGGCTCCTTCCAATTTGCTGATGTGATCAGTGCAAACTATTGCATGTTTTTGCCAGTTGTTTTATGTTTGGGCATCTGATATAGGAAATAATACGAAGCACCTGCCGTATTGGTGAATCCTAGAAATGATAATCAGAAAAATGTAGATTACCCCACAAAAGAAGCTCTCTTTACTTGTCCACATTGTGTCCTATGTTCCACCTATTTTGCTGTGTATCTTTCTCAGCAGTTGACTATCAAGCGCTCTGCTTGCAGCGTCAAAAGGTTAAGTATTGCGGTTCATTGATGTATGTAATTCTATTTATGGAACTGCCAAGCACCCTGGTGTGGTGTTTCGTCCTGTAGGTTGAAATCTAGTTTATTTTCGCTCCTTCCTTTATTGCAATGCCACCCTTCACTTCCTGTGTCATCATGCCCAGCTATAACTTTCTTTCTGACATCCTGCACTGGTTTGTTTATAAATGTCACCTCCAGTGCACATTCCAGCTGGCTCATGTGTACCTTTAAATGAATGGTAGTGCACCACGTCATTTTAGCTTTAATTCTTTGTGCCCTGCTACATCCTCAAAATAATGCTAATTGTATAATTGGAATTATGCAGTTTTGTGCCGTAGCATTTCAGGATAATTATAGATTTACCACATAATCCATCATACATTGCATAATCTGCAGATTTTAACAAAAACTCTTGCTTCTAGCTCATACGGATCAAAAGTTACTAAAAACGCAGCGGCATGTATGGCTACACAGTGGAAGGTACAAAGGTTGGCTGATCAATTGTCAGTTGCTTATTGTTGTGTTTGAGTGTTACACTAGTACTAATGAGATGAAACCTTTGCCCAGACAGTATTGACACAAGTAAAAATAACAAAAAGATGAAGGAATACTATCAGAAAATGTGTCATGATTATAAAACCAAAAATAACTTAAGATGCGAGAACAGTCCTGTGCAAAGGCGTCTTCCTTAATTGATAACTGATAATGCTCGGTTCCCTCTGTATCCTGTCACGAGCCCAAACGAGTAACTTCAAATCCATTCGTTTTAAGTCCAATCTCATACTTCTGTGTATTAAAAAACGTGCATTAGTACTCAGCCTGATAACTAACCCTGGGCAGAGTTGGCGTAGTGCCACTACACGGAGTTCCAAGGAGTTATGTAAAAAATCCGTAGAACAGGAGCCCACGTCCTGCGGCCAGCCGAGGGTCCATGTGCCCGGGACGTGGGACCCTCGTGAACGGGCAGGCTCCTAGATCCCCCCGGCCTGGCTGGGTTGAGAAGCAGGGACCGGGCCCGGGGCCTGGGTTTCGGGCAGGGCCTGGGGTGTGGGAGCCCCCGTCCTGCGGTCTGCCAAGGGTCCGTCTGCCCGGGACAGGGGTCCCTGGTGCCCGGGGAGGCTCCCCCCCTCCCCGGCCTGGCTGGGTTCAGAAGCGAGGACCGGTTCCGGGGCATGAGCTCCGGCGGGTCCTGGGGTGCGGGAGCCCAGGTCCTGTGGCCAGCCGAGGGTCTGGGAGCCCGTCACGGGGGTCCATCGGGCCAGGGCAGGCCTCCCCCGCTTCGCCTGCGTGTCAAGGTGCCTGCCGGCCCCGGGTCAGAGTTCCGTCGGGGGCCCCCCCTTGCCCGAGACCCAGCTAAGGGCTCTGATGAGCCCCCGGGAAGCAGAGCCCCCGAGCCCTCCAAAGGGCAAGCGGAAGCCCTCCCGCGAAGGCTCGGGGCGGGCAGATTGGCGTCCTTTGGGCCCGGCCATCTGGATGCGCCTTTCCCCTTGGCCATCTGGTCATGCGCAATGCTTTCCAATGGGGTGACCAGATGGCCGGGCTGCCCTGGAAGTCCCGATGAGGGCTCATTTGCCTCCCCGATCCCAGTCAGGGCTCCAGGAAGTTGGGCGCCCTTGTGCCCTGGGTCCCCTCCGTCACTCGGTGCGCACGGGTTACCAGAAAGAAGGGTAGCATTCCTCCGGATTACTAGGGACAGGGAATGCCGGAAACGCCCCTGTGCTGGCGGTTCTCAGCCGGGGACCAGATGGGCTAGGCCTGGACAACACCTCCCCACTGCCTGGGGCTCCCTCCTCTGGCCCGCCGTGCGGCAAAGTGCCCGGGACGGGCTCCATCGGTCCTGGGCAGTCCTCCCGTGGGCGTCCGGGCCCGAGAGCTCTGGCCCGGTGCTTCCACCCCGGGCTCCGTCCCACGCCCTGGGCCCGGGCGGGCCTTCCCCAGCTTGGCTGGGTTCAGGAGCATAGGCCGGGGCCCTTGGTGGCCCAACGCAGGCCCGTGGAGGCCTCCCCCGCGCGGCCTGGCCCAGGACCGCCGGACGGGCTCAGGGATGGGTTAAGCTCCGCCATGGGTCCGGGTCAGAGGTCCGGCTGGGACCCCCATTCTCAGCCCCGGGCCTGAGGCCCAGCTGGGGTCTCCAAGCCCCCGGGACGCAGAGTCCCTGAGCCCTGCATGGGCAGGCGGGAGCCCTCCGGTGAAGGCTCGGGTGGGCAGATTGGCGTCCTTCTGGCCCGGCCATCTGGTCGTGCCTTTCCCCTCGGCCATCTGGTCGCGCGCAATGCTTTCCAATGGGGCGACCAGCTGTACGGGCCGGCCTGGAAGTCCCGATGAGGGCTCGCCCACCTCCCCGATCACAGCCAGGGCTCCAGGAAGTCAGGCGCCCCCGTGCCCTGTGTCCCCTCTGTCACTCGGTGCGCACGGGTTACCAGAAAGAAGGGTAGCTTTCCTCTGGATTACTAGGGACAGGGTATGCCCGAACTGCTCCCGGGCTGGTGGTTCTCAGCCGGGGTCCAGATGGGTTGGGACCGGGCACCACCTTCCCCCCTGTCCGGGGCTCCGTCCTCCAGCCCGCCGCGCGGCAAAGTGCCCGGGACGGGCTCCATCGGTCCTGGGCAGTCCACCCCTGGGCGTCCGGGCCCGAGAGCTCTGGCCGGGTGTTCCCACCTGTAGGTTTCAAAATAATCATAGGGCTATGCCCCTTATGTTACGCTATTAGATTAGCCTTATATAGCTAAATATAGCAGTGGTAGTCATCTATATTGACAACCCACTGAGCTATATTAAGAAAGATGATGTTTTACAGAACAGGTTAGTCTTGGATAGGTGGCAGCCATTTTGTATACTGGCCGCCATCTTACATTATGGCTATGTTTAAGCACGCGGTGAGCTCTAAACTGCGAACGATGTAGGCCCAGACAGCTGCGCCATGACACTTGTTGTTCACCTGATAAGTATACGCCCAGTTTCGTTTCTTTATTCAATAAGGGGCGCTGCCTCGCTTATGAATAAGCCTTTCTGTGTGCGTAATTAATATTCTATTTGCTGCACCTCTCCTACGTTGGGAGGAGCAGGGATGCAACTGGCTGACCTTGGCTAAGAGATACCACGTGCCTGCCTCGGGCTGGTGATCTACGCCCCTCTGCCTCCCTAAAGTACGCATCCCTAAACCTGTAACTTTCCCTTGTAGGCGTGCTCTAGATGTTTATGACGTGTTTGATGTATCATACTATGTTGCGCTTGATTATTGAGTCAGTCCATTACCAAGCATTGCATGGTGCATGTTGTATTTGGGCTCCTCTGCAGAGTATAGATAATAAACTGCTTGTTTGCATTCTCTACTGGTTGACCGACTCTTCATTGATATAGGTAAGGCCGAGAGGTGGTGTAGTAACCCGAGTGACCCTATACGGGTCACTTCCATCAGCTGGCGCCCGAACAGGGACCCCGCGATTAATCACCCATCACACCCGTAAACGGGTCGTGAGGTCAGGGTGCAGGCTGGTCTAGCGGGCGGATCGGGGGCCCCCACAAGATAGAGCTCTGTTTCTGTGGCTTGCCCCGCCCGTCGATCGAGGGTGCCCTGCCTAGTGGTGATACGCCGGGGTCCAGAGACGGCGAGACCTTGGAGCTGACCAGATTGGTCTGGAGAGTCGGCGGTAGAGAATCACGTGTGAAACCTGCGTTTGACAGGTGAGTGACTTTGTGTACATTTTAGTACTTGAAAATGTACTGGTGCCAGTCCTGAGGTGGTGTTGGACTGAACCGTGCGAGGCAGACCGTTGACCGCCTTTCGGTGTGAACTTGAACTGCTCCGGGTGATTCGGGTTTTTGAGACCCGTCTCATAGTGGTTCTCGGGTAGCACCGGGAGGGGCAGGGCCTTCGGGGCGTGTTTCGTGGACGAAGCCACACTACCGACTTGAGGGAGACAGAACCGATCGGTCTGTGCTCCATAAGTGGTACCGGACTGTGAGGGTGAGGTCGCCCATCGAGCTGTATCTCAGTGGTCTTGAGCCACAGATGAGATGAGCCTTAGTGGCGAACCTCACGGACAGTGCCGGACTGCGTTTGACAAGGCAGAACCTTGAGTTGTACCCTTAAGTATTGTGGACAAGCTACTGGGCTGTGCTTTAATAGCGAGTTGAACTGTATTGTGTGAACGAGTGCTGGGGCTGAATCTCGTGGTGGTTTAAGAGTCGTTAACGGCTCTACGACCTACAAGATGCGGGATAGGCTTTAGATCGTGTCTAATCACAACAGGGTCGAGCTGGGCTATCCATACACGTAACAGAGATTCTTAGGTGGTGCTTAGTGAAAGGCTGTTTGGGCTGTGTTGTATCGCATACCTTAAGAGGTCTGTTCGTGCTGATTTTTGAGTGTATTTTGTGTACGATTTTCGGACAGAGAAGTGGATTTGCTTTGCGCTTGCGCAGTGGGAATTGTGTAAGTATCTTATATTAAGATGCCGTTTTTTTAGTAAACTTGGATGTTTTGTATGTCGATGTTGTTGTTCAAGTGATCGACTGGAGGAAAGACAACCTGCTCCACCAGAGGGTAAACCGAATTTTGATATGTACATAAAGCACGGTATTGGCCTTATTGTGTTTAGCACCTTATGGCATAAATATACGAAGGACAATGCTGATTTGCAGTGGCCACTTGTTGGCTCGTTCGATGAACAAAAGTTGAATTTTCTAGAAGGAAAGCTGTTTGCTAAGAAGAGTAGGCAGTCAATGTTTGATATGTTGAGGGTTTGGCAGAAGGAGGCAAAGCAGCGGCGAATTAGAGAGGAAAAAATACGAGGAAAAGACAGGCGCTGACGATCGCGCAGAAAGCCATGGCTTATGATAAAGCGACAGTAAACAAAGGTGTTGAGTGCGCAGATAGGGCGTTTCGGCTGCAAGCTGAGAAGAGTTATGTCGTTCAAAATGAAGGTGATGTTTTTGTTGAAGATTTGTTAGACACCCAACTCCCACCACCTTATGCTCCTCTACGGATATATCCTATTGTTCCAGCTTCCCAGGCCCCGGCTTCAAGGGCTCTGGCTTCGGTTCTTGGCCCCACCAGTCCTCCTCCTCCTCCTAACATTCCGGGTCTACATTTGTCGCCTTCTGGGTATTATACTGCTTTATCGATGTCCGGGTTGGAGGGTAATAGCTCTCCGTCTGTGGCACCTGTTTCTGCATTTTCTGGTTCGACTTTCTTTACTCCCTCTAGTCAAGATCGTTCATTGATGGTACCTGTCTCTTCATCCACCCTTTCACCGGCGGATGTTTCACTTCCCATGATGCAATTTGACAGAACGCCTGTGAGTGGAATGTCCCCGGGAAGTCGAGCGAAAGTGCAAGAACGCGTGAGTAGGGTGTTGGTGCGTTCTGCAGTAAGTAATCAAGAAAAGGAGATGGTGGAGAATCAGGCTACGCAGTGGATTCGAAATCCCATATATATGGTTGAGGATGTATGGAGTGTGATGAGACAGTATGAACCGCTAATGCAACAACTTGCGCTTAAGCATATGTGTACAATGCTGATGAGTTTGTGGGAGCAGCGCTTTAATGCCGCGGTCCCAAGGGAGGTTTCTGAGATACGAGATGTATGGAGTGTGATGAGACAGTATGAACCGCTTATGCAACAACTTGCGCTTAAGCATATGTGTACAGTGCTGATGAGTTTGTGGGAGCAGCGCTTTAATGCGGAGGTCCCAAGGGAGGTTTCTGAGATACGAGATGTATGGAGTGTGATGAGACAGTATGAACCGCTTATGCAACAACTTGCGCTTAAGCATATGTGTACAATGCTGATGAGTTTGTGGGAGCAGCGCTTTAATGCTGAGGTCCCAAGGGAGGTTTCTGAGATACGAGATGTATGGAGTGCGATGAGACAGTATGAACCGCTTATGCAACAACTTGCGCTTAAGCATATGTGTACAATGCTGATGAGTTTGTGGGAGCAGCGCTTTAATGCCGCGGTCCCAAGGGAGGTTTCTGAGATACGAGATGTATGGAGTGAGAGACAGTATGAACCGCTTATGCAACAACTTGCGCTTAAGCGTATGTGTACAATGCTGATGAGTTTGTGGGAGCAGCGCTTTAATGCCGCGGTCCCAAGGGAGGTTTCTGAGATACGAGATGTATGGAGTGTGATGAGACAGTATGAACCGCTTATGCAACAACTTGCGCTTAAGCGTATGTGTACAATGCTGATGAGTTTGTGGGAGCAGCGCTTTAATGCTGAGGTCACAAGGGAGGTTTCTGAGATACGAGATGTATGGAGTGTGATGAGACAGTATGAACCGCTTATGCAACAACTTGCGCTTAAGCATATGTGTACAATGCTGATGAGTTTGTGGGAGCAGCGCTTTAATGCTGAGGTCCCAAGGGAGGTTTCTGAGATACGAGATGTATGGAGTGAGAGACAGTATGAACCGCTTATGCAACAACTTGCGCTTAAGCGTATGTGTACAATGCTGATGAGTTTGTGGGAGCAGCGCTTTAATGCCGCGGTCCCAAGGGAGGTTTCTGAGATACGAGATGTATGGAGTGAGAGACAGTATGAACCGCTTATGCAACAACTTGCGCTTAAGCGTATGTGTACAATGCTGATGAGTTTGTGGGAGCAGCGCTTTGATGCTGAGGTCCCAAGGGAGGTTTCTGAGATACGAGATGTATGGAGTGTGATGAGACAGTATGAACCGCTTATGCAACAACTTGCGCTTAAGCATATGTGTACAATGCTGATGAGTTTGTGGGAGCAGCGCTTTAATGCTGAGGTCCCAAGGGAGGTTTCTGAGATACGAGATGTATGGAGTGAGAGACAGTATGAACCGCTTATGCAACAACTTGCGCTTAAGCATATGTGTACAATGCTGATGAGTTTGTGGGAGCAGCGCTTTAATGCCGCGGTCCCAAGGAGGTTTCTGAGATACGAGATGTATGGAGTGTGATGAGACAGTATGAACCGCTTATGCAACAACTTGCGCTTAAGCATATGTGTACAGTGCTGATGAGTTTGTGGGAGCAGCGCTTTAATGCGGAGGTCCCAAGGGAGGTTTCTGAGATACGAGATGTATGGAGTGTGATGAGACAGTATGAACCGCTTATGCAACAACTTGCGCTTAAGCATATGTGTACAGTGCTGATGAGTTTGTGGGAGCAGCGCTTTAATGCTGAGGTCCCAAGGGAGGTTTCTGAGATACGAGATGTATGGAGTGTGACGAGACAGTATGAACCGCTTATGCAACAACTTGCGCTTAAGCATATGTGTACAATGCTGATGAGTTTGTGGGAGCAGCGCTTTGATGCTGAGGTCCCAAGGGAGGTTTCTGAGATACGAGATGTATGGCGTGTGATGAGACAGTATGAACCGCTTATGCAACAACTTGCGCTTAAGCATATGTGTACAATGCTGATGAGTTTGTGGGAGCAGCGCTTTAATGCTGAGGTCCCAAGGGAGGTTTCTGAGATACGAGATGTATGGAGTGAGAGACAGTATGAACCGCTTATGCAACAACTTGCGCTTAAGCATATGTGTACAATGCTGATGAGTTTGTGGGAGCAGCGCTTTAATGCCGCGGTCCCAAGGGAGGTTTCTGAGATACGAGATGTATGGAGTGTGATGAGACAGTATGAACCGCTTATGCAACAACTTGCGCTTAAGCATATGTGTACAGTGCTGATGAGTTTGTGGGAGCAGCGCTTTAATGCGGAGGTCCCAAGGGAGGTTTCTGAGATACGAGATGTATGGAGTGTGATGAGACAGTATGAACCGCTTATGCAACAACTTGCGCTTAAGCATATGTGTACAGCGCTGATGAGTTTGTGGGAGCAGCGCTTTAATGCTGAGGTCCCAAGGGAGGTTTCTGAGATACGAGATGTATGGAGTGAGAGACAGTATGAACCGCTTATGCAACAACTTGCGCTTAAGCGTATGTGTACAATGCTGATGAGTTTGTGGGAGCAGCGCTTTAATGCCGCGGTCCCAAGGGAGGTTTCTGAGATACGAGATGTATGGAGTGTGATGAGACAGTATGAACCGCTTATGCAACAACTTGCGCTTAAGCATATGTGTACAGTGCTGATGAGTTTGTGGGAGCAGCGCTTTAATGCCGCGGTCCCAAGGGAGGTTTCTGAGATACGAGATGTATGGAGTGTGATGAGACAGTATGAACCGCTTATGCAACAACTTGCGCTTAAGCATATGTGTACAATGCTGATGAGTTTGTGGGAGCAGCGCTTTAATGCTGAGGTCCCAAGGGAGGTTTCTGAGATACGAGATGTATGGAGTGTGATGAGACAGTATGAACCGCTTATGCAACAACTTGCGCTTAAGCGTATGTGTACAATGCTGATGAGTTTGTGGGAGCAGCGCTTTAATGCTGAGGTCCCAAGGGAGGTTTCTGAGATACGAGATGTATGGAGTGTGATGAGACAGTATGAACCGCTTATGCAACAACTTGCGCTTAAGCATATGTGTACAATGCTGATGAGTTTGTGGGAGCAGCGCTTTAATGCGGAGGTCCCAAGGGAGGTTTCTGAGATACGAGATGTATGGAGTGTGATGAGACAGTATGAACCGCTTATGCAACAACTTGCGCTTAAGCATATGTGTACAGTGCTGATGAGTTTGTGGGAGCAGCGCTTTAATGCGGAGGTCCCAAGGGAGGTTTCTGAGATACGAGATGTATGGAGTGTGATGAGACAGTATGAACCGCTTATGCAACAACTTGCGCTTAAGCATATGTGTACAGTGCTGATGAGTTTGTGGGAGCAGCGCTTTAATGCTGAGGTCCCAAGGGAGCTTTCTGAGATACGAGATGTATGGAGTGAGAGACAGTATGAACCGCTTATGCAACAACTTGCGCTTAAGCGTATGTGTACAATGCTGATGAGTTTGTGGGAGCAGCGCTTTGATGCTGAGATCCCAAGGGAGGTTTCTGAGATACGAGATGTATGGAGTGTGATGAGACAGTATGAACCGCTTATGCAACAACTTGCGCTTAAGCATATGTGTACAATGCTGATGAGTTTGTGGGAGCAGCGCTTTAATGCTGAGGTCCCAAGGGAGGTTTCTGAGATACGAGATGTATGGAGTGAGAGACAGTATGAACCGCTTATGCAACAACTTGCGCTTAAGCATATGTGTCCAATGCTGATGAGTTTGTGGGAGCAGCGCTTTAATGCTGAGGTCCCAAGGGAGGTTTCTGAGATACGAGATGTATGGAGTGAGAGACAGTATGAACCGCTTATGCAACAACTTGCGTTTAAGCATATGTGTCCAATGCTGATGAGTTTGTGGGAGCAGCGCTTTAATGCCGCGGTCCCAAGGGAGGTTTCTGAGATACGAGATGTATGGAGTGTGACGAGACAGTATGAACCGCTTATGCAACAACTTGTGCTTAAGCATATGGGTACAGTGCTGATGAGTTTGTGGGAGCAGCGCTTTAATGCCGCGGTCCCAAGGGAGGTTTCTGAGATACGAGATGTATGGAGTGTGATGAGACAGTATGAACCGCTTATGCAACAACTTGCGCTTAAGCATATGTGTACAGTGCTGATGAGTTTGTGGGAGCAGCGCTTTGATGCTGAGGTCCCAAGGGAGGTTTCTGAGATACGAGATGTATGGAGTGTGATGAGACAGTATGAACCGCTTATGCAACAACTTGTGCTTAAGCGTATGTGTACAATGCTGATGAGTTTGTGGGAGCAGCGCTTTGATGCTGAGGTCCCAAGGGAGGTTTCTGAGATACGAGATGAAGTGTATGGTTCCGGTATGGATCCTGCTGCTGTGTTGAATAAAGTTACCAGTTTGTTAAAATATCGAGGTAGGATGCTTAAAGAGGGTTCCACAGCATTAGCGCAGTTCCCGATGAGAGAAGTTCACCCCATATATCATCCTGAGACACCAGCAGAAATAAATGCAGGGGGTGACATTGTTCTGCCCCGGGAGGGGGCACGGTTTCAAGAACAATGGGTTTATACCCCCTGGAAGAGAAGCGAAGTACTTTCTCTTAAAAATCAGTTGCCAGATCCCAGAAAGAATCCGACTGCTTATTATAAAGAACTGGCAGAAGTGGCCGATTCGACAGTTATGACGTTAGCTGACATGTTGTTTTTTGGGTTCCTGGTGCCGATTGATATATGGAGGCAGGTGCACTTGGTGGATCACGTGGTAGAGTTAGGAGCAACATGGGATCAGATAAAGCTGTGGGATCAAGAACGTAAGCCAGGTGAGAAGCCAAGAGCGGAAGTGTTAGCTTTACCTGGCCGAATTATTACGTACATGCATTCGTTTATTGCTCCCAAGAAAGTGGATTGGGATAAACTTACAGCATGTTGTCAAAAGAAAGAGGAGAGTGTGTCAGATTTCTTTACTAGGTACGAGGGGGTGTTTTTGGATTTCAGTGGTCAGGATTTGTCAGTGGATGGTGGAGTCCGGCTGTTTGTCGACAGGTTTGTTAATAATTTGCTTCCTGAGATTGCAGCCCGGATGAAGGCAGCGGAAAGTACCTGGTCCACGTCCACTCCCTCGGGAATATTGAGTATGGCGCAATATTAGGAACATCGAGAGAACGAACAGAGGCAGGTTGTAGAGAAGAAAGGGAAGGAATTAAAGACAAAGGTGTTGTTGCAGCAGGTGCAGGGAAGTAGTGGAAGAGGAAGGGGTCAGCCACAAGTGCAGCAGCGATGGTCCGTACCGAGAAGTGGTGGAACGAGTGCTCCATATGTACCTGTGGGACCTAATCAATGTGCATATTGTCGGAAGGAGGGGCATTGGCGAAATGAGTGCCCTGAACTGCTACATGCTGGTGGGATCTCTAGAAGAGGGGGTTTTCGGGGACGTGGTAGAGGAACAGGAAGTCAGGGTGAGAGAAGACCAGAACGAACTGAGAATGTTGAAAAGGATCAGAATTACTTTGATGATCCTAGAGGACGACAGTATTGTCGCGAGGATTATGATGTAGATGAAGGAACAGGGATGTCCATCCACAGCTAGGACAGCGACGGACAGGGTGGGGGACCAATTTCGATGAATGTAGATCAACGTGGACCCTGTGTCGCTGCGGGTTTGCTTGGTACCTTTCAAAAGTTTTTGATTGACACGGGTGCTATGAACAGCTCCGTTTCCCGTTCTCTGGTCCCTGGGGCAGCTCTGTCTGGCAAGAATAATGTTTCGGTGGGATTTTCAGGTACGCCGGTTGTTAGTCCCATCTCTAAGCCCCTTGCTTTGACAATTGGTCCGTTTTCAGTGAAATCCTCGTTCCTTTTGACTTCAAATTGTGGGGAAAATTTAATGGGGCTTGATCTGTTGAAACGGCTGCATGCAACCATTTTCTGTTCCCCAGACGGTGTTTACATGACGATTGGACCTGATGTGGCACGGGCGAAGCAACACTTTGCCAAAGACGCCCCTTTCCCCGATGAGTTCAAGGACGTGCCTAGTATGCTGTGGGCTACAGGTGACACGGACGTAGGACTGTTGCAGGTACCGCCAGTGTCTATTCAGGTTAAGGACAATGTTTCTCTGCCTCGTATTCCACAGTATAAAATATCGCAGACAGGAGAGACTGCTTTGTTTAAAATCATAAATGATTTAATTGCGTCTGGTGTGGTTGAGGAAACAGTTTTTAATGTGTGCAACAGTCCTATTCTTCCGATTCTTAAAAAGGCCCCGACAGATTCACCTGATGCCCATTCTGATGTGTACCGATTTATTATTGATCTTAGGGAAATTAATAAAATAGTGGTACCACAATTTCCTGTTGTTCCTGATATCACTTCGATTTTGACTATGATCCCTCCTACAGCTCAGTATTTCTCTGTGATTGATTTGAAGAATGCGTTCTTTAGTATTCCGATTCATCCAGATTCCAGGTATCTTTTCGGCTTCAATTTATCTGGCAGAAGCTTTGTGTTCTGTCGCGCTCCTCAAGGGTATACTTAAAGTCTTAGTATATATAGTCAAGCCTTGAAAGCGCAATTGGACTCGCTAGTGCTTCCGGTTGGTAATGTATTGTTGCAATATGTTGACGATCTCCT
The DNA here is from genome assembly GCA_963921515.1 of Calotriton arnoldi. Classification (NCBI taxonomy): domain Eukaryota; kingdom Metazoa; phylum Chordata; class Amphibia; order Caudata; family Salamandridae; genus Calotriton; species Calotriton arnoldi. The sequence continues at coordinate 3,015,224 of CAWUFW010000725.1, forward strand.
CGTGGCTTCTGATACTGAAGAAGGATGTAAGGAAGCCACGGTCAAATTGTTAATGCATCTGGCACAAAATGGACATAAAGCGTCCCTTTCTAAGTTTCAGTATTGTCGACAGGAGGTTACCTATTTAGGTCACCTCCTATCGAAGGAGGGTAGAAGATTGACACCTGAACGTATTTCTGTAATCAATAAAATGGGCGTGCCAAAGACACAGAGAGAAGTGCGAGGTTTCATTGGAATTACCTCATACTGCCGACATTGGATCCCCAACTATTCTCTGATTGTGAAACCCCTCCTTTATTTAACTACGAAAGGTGTGTGTGAACCCTTGCCGTGGACGCTTGAGTGTCAGCATGCCTTCGAGCAACTGAAGAATGTGCTTTGTTCTGCTCCTGTCCTTGGTACTCCTGACTATAGGAAGCCCTTTGTATTGTATGTACATGAAGTGGATGGTTGTGCGTTGAGTGTCTTGACACAGGCTTTCGGTGGTAAGTATCGGCCCTGTGTTTATTTTTCTGCAGTCCTTGACAATGTGGCTAGAGCGCTCCCGAGCTGTCTAAGAGCCGCTGCTGGAGCGGCAATTGCAATCAGACAATCGGCAGGGCTCGCAGTGGTGGTGCGTCCATTTGGGGCGCTGGGGCGTTGCCCCACTAATGCCACATGCCCATAAATTATAACTCGCGGCTCACCGCTTGCGGCGGCTGAGGCTCACACAGTCACTGTCACTGACGCACGCTAATTCCGGCACCGGGCCACGCCCACTTTGGTGACTGACAGACAGAGACTACTGTGTGTTGTTGTTGTGAGCGCAGCAGCAATAGTGCGCATGTTCGGTTTTGGGCTGGTCATTTTTATGACCAGCCCGAACATGCGCACTACTAGCCGCTGCCTTCCCCTTAGGAGAGCGAGGGTTGCTTCATGCAGCAGCCCCCGGTCTCCTAATGGGCGGGGGGCATCCCTGCTCTAGCCAATCCTGGCGCTGCTAATGCAGCATCTGGATTGGCTGAGAGTGAGACACCTCGCAGTCAGGCTAGTCTGAGGCTGGAAGACGTTGAAGGCGGCAGGCGCCAACGCGGGACCCAGGCCCAGAGCAGAGTCGGCGCGGACCCGGTGGGAAGTTTTCACTTTTACTTTATTTTTTTTAACCCCCACCCCTCCCCCCGACTGCGTCACTGCCACTGCTGTAGCCCCCCAGTCTGCCAGGACTGTGAGATTTCCTTCGCGGTCGGACTCAGCTCGTGACGTGTTTCGGGTCCTGTGCTCTGGTTCACCTTGGTTGGCTGGCTGTTTCTTCTTTATTGAGCTTTACATGCATGATTTGGTGTCGGGGGCAGTATGGTGTAGGGAGTGAAGGAGGGGGTTGGCATGTGAGCATTACTTGCTCTCTTGAAACTTATTGTGCATGGGTGCGGCATGTTCTGTGTGGACTGGTTGGTTGTATGTGCTGAAAAACGTTACCCGATGGGCTGCGATGTGGCCTTTCTGTGCGGTGCTGGGGGTGAGAGAAATGTTCACTCTCGAGTTCTCCAGCTTGGAGTCAGTCAGAGGGTTAGTGAGGGGGTTACTGCTCTGTTTCTGGGTGGCATGATCTGGTAGTTAGCTGCTCGTGTTGTGAATGCAGTGCACGCTGCCGATAAGATGTAACGGCGCTGTGTTAGCTGTGCGTGAGATACTCGGTCTGGTATTTTCTGCTGGCATGTTTGTGTCTAGTGTTTTTATGCGGTATTGCTCCTCACACGCAATTGCCAAATTTGCAGTGTTGGGTTTATCGTAGGAGTTGTGTTCAGTACAGTAGTTCTGTGCACTTTCTTAGTGGTTGGCGGTGTTGAGAGCCACGTCACATCTGTGCTGTGATGTGGTATGTGTGGTCTCATGTGGTCTGTTGGATGTTTGAGTGGAAGCAAGCTCTGGAAACCCGCGTGACTGCGTGTCTCGAGGCCACCTCTGCCCAGTCCTCAGTTACCGTATTAGTGCATTCTAAGGACCACTCATTGTCACTTGAATTATGCGGCAGGCGAGCACTAAATTAGGCGATAAGAAAACGCAAATTCTGCTACATAATTCGGCTCATTTTTTGATCGTATTCATTATTTTGTAAATTTTTACACGTGGTAATACTGTCTGGGCAAATATTTCACTTAATTACTACCAGTTTAAGAACAAAATACAGAAATAGGCAACTGAAAGATGACCAGTTTACCTTTGCGAGAGACCTTCCACTGCACAGAAACACGTCGCCACATTTTTAGTAACGTTTGATCCGTTTGAGCTAGAAACGATTTTTTTGTTGTTGAAATTTGCAGATTATGTAGCAGATGATGAATTATGTGGCAGATGCGGCAAACCATTATTATGCACAAAAAAGCCATGTCTGCAGAGTCGCATAAATCCAGTGGCCCTGCTTGTAGCCTTGGTTAAATCCAAGTGAACACATTAGATCACCACGCCAGACACCAGAGGTCTGTAAAAGGAAAGCCAAGGACGGGAAACAAGCTGTCTTTGTGACAAGACCACCTCTGGTCACCTCCTGTAAACCGAAGATACGTCGGCATTCCTCTTTTTCCAGTCCACACACAGTGAGGGGCAGGTGGGCGGGACCAGGGGAGCTGCTGGTAACTTGGGCAGTAATGGTTAGAGTGAGAAGGCTTCGGCGGCGCCCATGCTTTTAAAACATTTATTTATTTTCAGTCGGTTGGAAGAAATGAAGGAAGTTGGTGTAAGTGAAAAGAAATCGCCAACGCTGTGTGTAAAAAGTGAGTGCTAATGCAAACATCCTAACGCCAGCATTACTAGAAAGAGCACTTTATGGGTTTGGCCTGAAACCTGTTTTTTTTTTCCATCGAAGGCAGAGTGGCCATAGGGAAAGCAAGGTAAATGAGACGTGCTGCACAGCGTCTCGTTACCAGCCCCCTGGGAGCCAGAGTCTGTAGATGAAACCTTCTTATGCCCCCACTCCACCCTGACAAACCGCGGCCACCCTTTGCTGAGTTAGAGAGATGATCATATGGCCAGCTGTTAATGTTTCACTTCTCTTCCTCCCCTGAACCAGAAAAGTCCACGGAGCCCGGGCTAGTTGGGGACATCATCAAAACCTCTGAGGCGGACTCGAGCTGGCGCGTGCAGTGGGCCCTGTGCCACACTGGCCTCACCTCGCGAGACATGACACCTGCAGAGCACTTAGCAGCCAAGTACATGGGTTTATTTATTTATTTGCTTTTTCGTTAGTTTTCTATAGCGTGAGAAAGAACGTAGGGTAGAGATTTCCAGAATCAGACCTGTGCACGCGGCACCTCCACAGGTAATCTTTGCTGCAAAGCGAGGGGCTTTTTAGGGCTTGCCTGACATAGTTTACATACTCCACAGGGTGCTGGTTGTGGCTGTTTTCGCCCTCTTCTATTTACCCACTGTGTGTGTATATTACTCATTAGGGGGATTGAGTGGTCCTACTTCCCACTGGGTCTTTTCAAGGCTATAGGATATAATTGTTACCTGTAAATATCCCCTCTCCATTCTATACGGTACTAAATATTCACAGACAATGCAAATTAGCTAATTTTGCGCCTTCGTCTCCTGCCTCTTCCGTGCCTCACTTGGATGAATCTCCAAATACCCCTTCTGTGTGGGTCTTTCGGTTCCCCCGTGACACGAAGCTGGGCCTTACATTGTTGCTATCCCTACATGCCGTGTTTTTTCCTGTCAGCTGTGTCCTCGCCGCTCCCTGTTTCTTTTTGTGTCTGCTGTCTGTGGGAGGTGTGCACGTAGTTCATCCATGGCTGCTTCACTTGTATTCTTTCCCCGTGTCTGCAAGGATGAACGTGTGTTCTTGGGATCTGTGCGGTGTAACAGCGGCTTCGGACCTTCATTTCAGATTTTAGAATGTGTTTTGTTAATTTAATCCCCTTATTTGTAAAGACTATTGGGAAATTTTGAGATCAGTGTCTTTTTATGAGAGGGTTTGGTTCCCCTATCGCATGTCGGGTTTATTCAGGTTTGCTTCAGAATTCTCAGTGCCTGGGTCGGGATTCTGTGTTTTGTATTCGTTATCGTTACAAGCAAGTGCTGTGAAAAAAATCGGCTCTCTTGTAGTTCTGTTCCTCATCAGTCATTGTTTTAATTGAGATATGCACTCTTACTTCACTCCAGGACAGACACCCACTCAAATCAACCGTCCCAACATCCCTAGACCAGCCGCTGGGGGAAAAAACACAAGCATACTGTCCCCACAGTACAGGCCTACTTTCACGTAAGATAGTGTGATATGAGCATACAGGGCATTTTCTAATATTATGTGGAAGTGCAGTTCAGGAAATAGGCTCATGTCATATCACTATTCATATTCAGTGTAATGACAATTGAAATGTGGGGGTAAAAACGATGGAATGCTTTAGCAGTGAAAGGACTGCACAATCGTATGCCACTACCATGTTTAAAAAATAATGATATCAGAAAAAGAGACATAAAGTTAATTTAATTTATTGAGAATGGGACTTTCTGATGGCATATCTGATAACTTATGCTCTTAAAACTGCAAACCCCTAAGGGAGAAAATGGAATGCAAGTATTTTTCTAAATTGTCATTTTCATATACATGTGCAGATGTAGAAATAACTATATAGCAGGCAAACATGTCTCACTTTTTAATATCTGTATGAACTGTTGAAAAAGAAACGCATGAATCCATGCCTGGTTTTCGATTACCTTCCCTGATGTACTCATGTCCGTTCCTGGGCCCGAGCGATCATGAGTCACGGATTCTTGTAATCTGGTTTCTTTTAGTGTACAGCTCTGACTGGAAAAGTTGGCGAGGATTTTTCTGATGACAAGTTCATACTAACTGACTCATTTGTTAAAGGCGTTTTGTGTCGGTATTCGAAAGGACGCTTCCTGAGTTGACCTTTTATGTGAGTTAAATACGCTGTAGAGCTGGGCATTGATAACTACATGAGTCTGTGTCTGCTGCATGCTTGTGGCACGAGGTGCCTCTCACTGGCTGTACGGACACGTGGGGCAGAGTGTTCATAGTCTGTGGAGTGCATGTGAAGCTGCATGCAGAGAGCAGGGTGTATGTTGGGCCTGTATGTGTGTACTTGTTTCACTGCATATAGGAATTCATCTTGGATGGCTGACAAAATGGACAATTTAAGTGACCCTGCTTAGATTCTTTGTTGCTTAGGAAAAGCCAATACAACTCCTCAGGGCTCCACTTGGAAGTGAGCTGGACTCCTGTGGCTGGAGTGCGCAGGGTGACACACAACTTTGAAGTGAAGAGACTCCCCCGGCATCTTCCTGCTTCTTTCATTACTCAGTGTCATTCTTGCAGACAGTTTGGTGGAGTTGTTTGGTAGGAATGGCTCTTTGTCTAAGGCCATGTCCACCCTCTTGCTCATTCAGTTGTTTAACACTTGGAAAAAGGTAGACCATCACAAACTGAATTTTATGTTGCTTTTCGCAGCGCTGCCACGTGCCTGTAGGAAATGACATGTGACGACATTTGTTATTCTGGCTTTTCAGTCAAAAGTATGTTGCCGTTTGGGATTTGTAGCTTTATTTTTAAACCCTAGTATGGGTTCTCAAATCCAGCATGCAAGTTACATTGGTTAAAAAGTCGGAATTGACCATAGGTGTTACATAAGACATGCTGACACTTAGCATCGAGTCGGCGATGCTGTTGTCCGGTGTGTAGTGATATCACGATAAGCCATTAAGCAATCATGAATATCACCAGAACCCTATGCTGGAAAGGAAGCAATTGTCATTGTATGATAAAATGATGAGCTACATTCCCTAAGCGCTAGTGTCCAAGTAAATTCATCACCCTGTCAATCATGGTATTGTACATGTTAGCTTGTGGTTCTATACAGTATGATTAAGAGTAGTTGTGCTACTGCAGTACCAGTAAATTGTTGTTAATTTTAGTTCCATATTCCCAGAGCATTCTCATTATGTGTCAAACTTCTATAAGGTTTCTTAACTCCCACAACTCTAAACAGAAGTATTGACTGAGCTGTTCTTCACACCTTCTGGTTTGCTTGAAAATGCACCATTTGCCCACTCTTTTTTCAAAATTTTCTCGGGGGGAGAACCCCCCCCCGAACCCCCAGTAGGTGGTTCAGGCTCGCTCGCTACGCTCGCTCGCCGCAGTGAAGTACGACAATTGTTTTACGCCTCACCACTTTCAAATGTCACCAGCCGCCACTGAGGGCTCGCTCTTGACACTGACCTAACGGTCATGGTACCCCATTCTGTAGACACTCTATTGAATAGAACGCAGACGCAGCACCTTACTAGTGCGCGTCTGACTGGATATGAGCTAACTTTGTTCTCTCCACATGTCACCATTAAACGATGTGTCACTCTGAATCCAGCCACATTACTACCCCTCCCTTCGACGAGTCATTATGCAGATGCGCATGACTGTATGTACAGAACAGAGGAAGAAACGAAGGGACGTGTAGACCTGACTGTTGTTCCCTTATCTGACCCCCAAGGGGAACTATATGTTGATGGCTCCTGCCTTAAGCTACCAGATGGCACTACTTCTGCCGCATATGCGATCACCACATTGCGCACAGTCGTAGAGACTTCCCGTGTCCCATATCAATCTGCCCAGGCTGCTGAGTTAGTAGCCCTGTTGAGAGCTTGTGAGTTAAGTGAGAAGATGGCTGTTAATATTTACACCGACAGCCAGTACGCGTTTGGAGTCGCTCATAATTTTGGGCGGCTCTGGGTGGAAAGGGGGTTCCTGACATCCCATGGGTTGAAGATACAGCATGGCCCGTTGATCCATAGATTGCTGTCGGCTTTGATGTTACCCAAAAAGCTGGCAATAATAAAAAGCAGTGCCCACAAGGTAGTTACAGATGACGTGGGTAGGGGCAATGCATTTGCGGATCAAACAGCTAGAGAAACTGCTAGATCGAAGATGAGTAAGATGTTTGTGGCAGGACCTGCTAGGTGGGTACCTGATAATGCGATGCATGAGAACACTGTAAGTAGTGTTAAGGACATACAGAATGAGGCCACAACAGATGAAGTGACTGTATGGCAGGAAAGGACAGGTACTCTAGATGAGGATGGGTGCTGGACTGATTTGTCTGACAGCCGGAGATGGCTGTTGCCCAATGCATATGTTTTCCCAGTTGTCACTAAGGCTCATGGTCTTGCTCATATTAGCGCAAAAGGGATCTGTAAATTGTTAGACCCAGTGTGGCGAAATGATCTCATTCCCAAGGTAGCTGCCCATTTAGTGAAACATTGTATGATTTGCTTAAAGCATAATCCTGGGAAAGGTACTCCTGTGCCTTCTGGGAATTTCGCACCACCCTCATTTCCCTTTGAGGTTCTCCAAATGGACTTCATTGAGCTAGAACGAGTGAATAATTTGAAGTACGTTCTAGTGGTCGTGTGTGCTTTCAGTAAGTGGGTGGAGGCGTACCCTGTGAAGGAAAATACTGCTAACGCAACGGCGAAAGCACTCATAAAAGAGTTCTTCCCTCGTTTCGGTTTGCCTCAGGTGATCTGGAGTGACAACGGCAACCAATTTAATGCCCGAGTCACGCAGTTGGTGTGTGAAGGGTTGCACATAAATCAGAAGTTTCATGCAGCAAATCACCCCCAATCTGCAGGTTTTGTGGAGAAATATAATGGAACGCTCAAGTTGAAGCTAGCTAAGATCCAGGAGAGCACAGGCCTGAAGTGGCCAGATGCGTTACCATTAGCCCTTTTGTCCACAAGAATGACCGCACACACGAGGACTGGTCTATCTCCCTATGAGGTAGTTTTCGGGCGCCATGCCAATATATGGGGTGTCCCTAGGCCAAAACGATTTAGTGAGATCGAGTATCCGATGATGATAGATTACCTGTATGAGTTAACTAAAAGTCTTCGTTCTATTCATCAGCAGATCGGAGAGTCACTGCGACCACTTCCAGAGAGTCCCGGACATAAGTTGCAGCCCGGTGACTGGGTTCTGATCCGAAACTTTGCGAGGACAAAGGCTCTGGAGCCCCGTTGGCATGAACTGAAGCAAGTCCTCCTTGCAACGAGGACTGCGGTGAAGGTGGATGGGAGAAAGAATTGGATACATGCCCACCATACCAAAAGAATACCGCTGCCACTCCCTTATGACCGATGGGTCCAAGAAGGAATCGGAGATCATGAATGTGAGCACGTACCAAGGTTCATCCCGTTTTCGGATGCTCGGCTAACTTGGACGGAGACAGAAAAAGAGAACGAAGATGTGTTATTGGAAGCAGTCCCTCCCGAAATAAGGGCAGCACGAGAGTCCTCTGACACTGAACAACGAGTGTTGGAGTCTGGGAGCTTTGTTGAGCCTGAGTCTTCGTTGCTTTTTTCTGATCAAACAGTGCCTGGGTCTGTGAGATATGATCTACGCCCACGACAAAAGAAGAGCACCAGAGGGAAATAGAGAGTTATGGATTTGAGTTTATGGTAAGAGCACAATATCTGTAGTGCCTGCCACAAAAGAGAGACACTGGTGCACTGCTTTGAAACATTTAGACTTTCGAGTGAGCTGTGGGTGTTTGCCAGGAGGGCACCCCAACCGACACAAAGAAGAATTGGATTACTGAGTAGGCCTAGACTGTGAGGCCCCACGCGGAGGAAGTCACCTGTTACAGTATGATGGACAATAGAAGCCTACCAAAGGGGCTTAGAACGGACTTTGGCATAGTTGATCATTGATTGAAGAAGGTCGCAAGTGACTCCATCATTATTGTAGAAAGTAGGTGTTAGATATGTTCCCGTTTGGGCGAGTTGTCGCGCAAGAGGAGCAGCCTCTGGCGGCCCCGCCCTTAGGTCAAAATGATCCTGGATGGCCTAGTTGGACCACTAAAACCAAAGTTGTGGTCTTATTCTGCATTTTTGTTATGATTAAATTGTTTGGTGTGATATTTTATTTAGAAATTAAGCATCCAATGCATGTTCTGATAGGGACTACTCCTGATCCGCCTGAGCATTCGTTTGTTTCCCTAGCTCCACATAAAGAAAGACATAGGCAGACGTATGTTGGAAATGCTTTTCTTCAGATGCTCCATGAAGTACACCAAACGACTAATGCGACAAAGTGTTGGATCTGTGGTTTACTTCCTTCTATGACTCATAAGAATGATCTTCTTATATCCTTGCCTCTGTCATATCTCGGGAGTTGTGAAGCATGGTTCCAGCTCCTTACTGTAGTGTATACCCACTCACATGCAGATACTGCCCAACTGACTAAAGAAGATTATGAAGCAGTGTTGGAATACATAGTGATGCACCAGGGATACACTCCCGGAAAAGGAGGGAAGGCAGGTACTTTGCATCCAGATGCCTGTATGAATGTTTATGAGCAAAGTGCAAACATTTCTTGGGTAAAAGATGAGATGATGGAGTTCCAAGGGTTTAATATAACAGAGTATTTTAGATCCTTTCATGAGAGAAATATCCCAGATAGTGAGGTCTTACACATTCCAATAATTGATACACCAGCCCCATTTTGTGTAGAAGGGTTTGGGAGTGTTCCTGTGGGGCAGAGTCATTGTAATTATAGGTTTACATTGAACACGACAAGCAGTCCACCTTTGCTCTCACCCCCTAATGTATATTTTGTCTGTGGGACACATGCTCATGTATGGCTCCCTAGGGGGTGGGCAGGACGCTGTTATGTTTCTTTCCTTCTACCCCCAGTTTACTTAGCCCCATCCAATTATCATAAGGATCATAAGTTGCAGTCTAGGGGTACCTCATTGTCGCGAGTAAAGAGGATTATCAACACTGAAGATGTTGATCAGACAGATCCCACGATGCAGCAATTTGCTGATGCTATGAAGGGATTGTTGCCTCTATGGGGACCTATGTATAATAGTAGGCGAATTCGCCATCTTACTAGAGTAGTGGAAGCGGTCATTAACACTACTGCTGGTATACTCACGAATATTACAGCTGAGCTTCAGGCGACCAGGCTCGTTGCTCTTCAAAACCGGATTGTCATTCTTGCAGACAGGGGTGGAGCCTGTTGTGTGATTGGTAGCAGCTGCTGCGTTTACATACTAGACCACGCCCCTACCGTTTATTCAGCTATTCAGAAACTCCATAGGTTAGCCTCTGAAATACATGAAGATAACGGTACAGGGTCTCTGACACAGTGGTTCTGGGGCCTAATGTCCGCATGGGGATGGAAGATTCTCATGGGTTTAGTAGTAGTTGCAGGGATCATCTTCACTTGTTGCCTTTGTGTGAATTGTCTTCCATCCTGTTGCACTTATTGCATGGCTAAACTCACCCCCTCTGCTCCAATAAGTGAGTCTAAAACCAGGGATGCGATTATGAGGCTGAAAGAACTTCAAGAACTGATGGATATCGACGAAGGCATTTTCGAGGACTAAAGATTCGAATTCAACAGAATCTCGCCTTAGTTCTGCACAGTTGCATACCCCCCCCCCGGTTTCCTCATGCTGACGACTGATAAAGACCCTGCCTGATGGCCTCTGTACTTCTATATTTAGCTTATAACGCTAAAAGGAGGGTCTGTAGGTTTCAAAATAATCATAGGGCTATGCCCCTTATGTTACGCTATTAGCCTTATATAGCTAAATATAGCAGTGGTAGTCATCTATATTGACAACCCACTGAGCTATATTAAGAAAGATGATGTTTTACAGAACAGGTTAGTCTTGGATAGGTGGCAGCCATTTTGTATACTGGCCGCCATCTTACATTATGGCTATGTTTAAGCACGCAGTGAGCCTCTAAACTGCGAACGAGGTAGGCCCAGACAGCTGCGCCATGACACTTGTTGTTCACCTGATAAGTATACGCCCAGTTTCGTTTCTTTATTCAATAAGGGGCGCTGCCTCGCTTATGAATAAGCCTTTCTGTGTGCGTAAGTAATATTCTATTTGCAGCACCTCTCCTACGTTGGGAGGAGCAGGGATGCAGCTGGCTGACCTTGGCTAAGAGATACCGTGTGCCTGCCTCGGGCTGGTGATGTACGCCCCTCTGCCTCCCTAAAGTACGCATCCCTAAACCTGTAACTTTCCCTTGTAGGCGTGCTCTAGATGTTTATGACGTGTTTGATGTATCATACTATGTTGCGCTTGATTATTGAGTCAGTCCATTAGCAAGCCTTGCATGGTGCATGTTGTATTTGGGCTCCTCTGCAGAGTATAGATAATAAACTGCTTGTTTGCATTCTCTACTGGTTGACCGACTCTTCATTGATATAGGTAAGGCCGAGAGGTGGTGTAGTAACCCGAGAGACCCTATACGGGTCACTTCCATCACACCCCAGGCTCCGTCCCACGCCTGGGGCCCGGGCGGGCCTTCCCCAGCTTGGCTGGGTTCAGGAGCATAGGCCGGGGCCCTTGGTGGCCCGACGCAGGCCCGTGGAGGCCTCCCCTACGCGGCCTGGCGTCGGGCTGCCGGGCGGGCCCAGGGATGGGCTAAGCTCCGCCATGGGCCCGGGTTGGAGGTCTGCCGGGGACCCCCATTCTCAGCCCTGGGCCAGAGGCCCAGCTGGGGTCTCCGAGCCCCCGGGATGCAGAGCCCCCGAGCCCTGCATGGGCAGGCGGGAGCCCTCCCGCGAAGGCTCGGGGCGGGCAGATTGGCCTCCTTCGGGCCCAGCCATCTGGTCGCGCCTTTCCCCTCAGCCATCTGGTCGCGGGCAATGCTTTCCAATAGGGCAACCAGATGGCCGGGCCAGCCTGGAAGTCCCGATGAGGGCTCGCCCGCCTCCCCGATCCCAGCCAGGGCTCCAGGAGGTCGGGCGCCACCGTGCCCTGGGTCCCCTGCGTCACTCGGTGCTCACAGGTTACCAGGAAGAAGGGTAGCTTTCCTCCGGATTACTAGGGATAGGGTATGCCGGATCCGCACCCGGGCTGGCGGTTCTCAGCCGGGGACCAGATGGGCTGGGCCCGGACAACACCTCCCCACTGCCCGGGGCTCCCTCCTCCGGCCCGCCACGCGGCAAAGTGCCCGGGACGGGCACCATCGGTCCTGGGCAGTCCTCCCCTGGGCGTTCGGGCCCGAGAGCTCTGGCTGGGTGCTCCCTACAATGGGCTCCGTCCTCCGGTCTGCCATGGGCCTGGGCCCATCGGGCGTTCCCCAGCTCGGTTTGGGTTCAGGAGCTCTGGCAAGGGCCCTTGGTGGCCCTGGGGTGGAGGGTGCCCTCCCCACCCCGGGCTCCGTCCTCGGGCCTGCTGCGTGGCAGGGCGCCCAAGCCTCGGGCTTTGAGGAGGCCTCCCCTGCGCGTGCCGGCCCGAGACCTCTGGCCGGGCTTAGGGGACCGGGCTCCATCCCCCTGCTCCGCTATGGTCCCAGGACGGGGGTCCGTCGAGCCCGAGCAGGCCTCCCTCCTGCTTTGTCCACCTGTCAAGGTGCCTGGGGGACCTCGGGTCGGAGGTCTGTTGGGGACCACCGTCCGCAGCCACGGGCCCGAGGCCCAGCCGGGGTCTCCGAGCCCCCGGGACGCAGAGCCCCCGAGCCCTGCATGGGCAGGCGGGAGCCCTCCCACGAAGGCTCGGGTGGGCAGATTGGTATCCTTCGTGCCCGGCCATCTGGTCGCGCTTTCCCCCCTCGGCCATCTGGTCACGCGCAATGCTTTCCAATGGGGCAACTAGATGGCCGGGCTGCCCTGAAAGTCCCGATGAGGGCTCGTTTGCCTCCCCGATCCCAGCCAGGGCTCCATGAGGTCGGGCGCGTCCGCGCCTTGGGTCCCCTCAGTCTCGTGGTGCGCACGGGTTACCAGAAAGGGGGGTACCCTTCCTCCGGATTACTAGGGACAGGGTACTCCAAAACCCCTCTCGGCCTAGCGGTCCTCAGCCGGACGGGCCAGGACGCCCCCCCCAGCCGGGGGCTCCGTCCCCCGGCCCGTGTGGTGTGGTGCCCAGGATGGGGGCCCGCGGGCCTGGGGAGGCCTCAGGCTCAGTCTCCTGGCCTGCTGCTCCGCCAGGGGCCCGAGACGGTGTTCCGCCAGGCCCGGGGAGCCTCCCCCTGCTTGGCTGGGTTCAGGAGCTCCAGTGGAGGCCCTGGGGAGGGTGGCCTGGGGAGGGTGGGCTGGGTTCAGGAGCTCCGTCCGGGGCCCCTGAGGGCCCCGGGGAGGTTGGCCTCCCCACCCCAGGATTCCTCCTTGGGCCTACCGCGTGGCAGGGTGCCCGGGATGGGGTCCTGCGGGCCCGGGGAGGCTTCCCCTGTGCCACTGGGCCCGGGAGCCCCGGCTGGGTCCAGGGGCCCCTCCGGGCCCCGGGTCGGGTGCTCCAGCCCTGGGCCCTGTCCCCCGGCCTGCTGCAATGCCAAAGGCCCGAGACGGGGTTCCGTCGTGCCCAGGGAGCCCCCCTCACTTGGCTGGGTTCTGGAGCTCCGCCCGGGGCCCCTGAGGGCCCCGTGGAGGGAAGCCTCCCCACCCCGGGCTCCGTCCTCGGGCCTGCCGCGTGGCAGGGTGCCCGGGACGGGGTCCCACGGGCTCGGGGAGGCTTCCCCTGCGCCACTGGGCCCGGGAGCCCCGCCGGGCCCCGGGTCGGGTGCTTCAGCCCTGGGCCCTATCCCCCGGCTTGCCGCTATGCCAAAGACCCGAGATGGGGTTCCGTCGTGCCCGGGGAGCCCCCCTCGCTTGGCTGGGTTGAGGAGCTCGACCCGGTGCCCCTGAGGGCCCCGGGGAGGGCAGCCTCCCCACCCCGGGCTCCGTCCTCGGGCCTGCCGCATGGCAGGGTGCCCGGGACGGGGTCCCACGGGCCCGGGGAGGCTTCCCCTGCGCCACTCGGCCTGGGAGCCCCGGCTGGGTCCAGGGGCCCCGCCGGTCCCCTGGTCAGGTGCTCCAGCCCTGGGCCCCGTCCCCCGGCCTGCCGCTATGCCAAAGGCCCAGACGGGGTTCCGTCGTGCCCGGGGAGCCCCCCTTGCTTGGCTGGATTCAGGAGCTCCGTCCGGGGCCTCTGAGGGTCCCGGAGAGGGCGGACTCCCCACCCCGGGCTCTGTCTGCCGCGTGGCAGGGTGCCCGGGACGGGGCCTCATGGGCTCGGGGAGGCTTCCCCTGCGCGTCTGGGCTTGGGAGCCCCGGCTGGGTCCAGAGGCCCCGCTGGGCCCCGGATCAGGTGCTCCAGCCCTGGGCCCCGTCCCCCAGCCTGCTGCTATGCCAAGGGCCTGGGACGGGGGTCCGTCGATCACGTGCAGGCCTCCCCCGCTTCACCTGCTTGTCAAGGTGTCCGCGGGCCCCGGGTTCGGAGGGCCCGTCGGCTCCCCCTCTCGCAGCCCCATGGCTGAGGCCCAGCTGGGGCCCCGGGCCTCCGGCCCCCCATGCCTCGGCACCCGCTCACCCTTTCGTTAGGGCACAGAGCGACCAGATGGCCGCCCTTCGAGCCTGGCCATTTGCTCGCGCCTTTCCCCTCGGCCATCTGGTCGCAGCTATCCCCTCGGCCATCTGGTTGCGCGCAATGCTTTCCAATGGGGCGACCAGATGGCCGGGCTTCCCTGGCATTCCAGATGAGGGCTCATTTGCCTCCCCGATGCCAGCGAGGGCTCTAGGAGGTTGTGCACGTTCGCGCCTTGGGTCCCCTCTGTCACCTTGTGCGCACGGATTACAAGAACGGGGGGTATTTTTCCTCTGGATTACTAGGGAGAGGGTCAGTCAGACCTCCGTGAGGTCCGGCGATTCCGAGACAGGGGAAGGCAGGACCCGGGCCCGCCCGCCGGGGCCCCCAGGGGCCCGGGTCCGCACCTGCCTCTCAGCCCCTCCCCGATTGGTCTTTCCTCCGAGCCTGCTCGCCCCGGGAGCAGGCAGGGACACGAAG